>JAJHZJ010000736.1:1630774-2230774 GCA_023548195.1 Bettongia penicillata ogilbyi
TAGCAAAAATGGAGTCAACATATTCTCAATAACATTTCTTACATGACTTCTTCATTTCTTCACCTGTGGCCACAAATGTGCACACACATGCACATATGCGCACGCACACACACACACACATACACATCAATACACACACACATTCATCCAACCATACACCTGAATTGACCAATTGAGAATGATGGGAGCAGGGAAGAGGGAGAACAGATCTGTGGTTTCATTGGCATATGGAATTCCCAGCAAGGAGATGCTTTACCAATGCAGATTGGTACGGGCTCCATATATTACAGTCTTATAGAGCCCCCTGGGGTGCTGAGAAATAAAGTGACTTGCCCAGGGTCACATAACCAGTAGGTGCCAGAGGAAGGATTTGAACCCATGTCTTACTGATTCTGAAGCCATCTCTCTAACCATCTCTCTGACCAACAATTTCAATCAAACCACCAATTAATTCTATAAATGAGTGACTCCTCTCTTCCTTCTCCCCTGCCCCAGTCTCCCTCTCTCCCTCCCCCCCTCTCTCCCTTCCTCCCTTTCACTCTCTGCTTTCTGGAATTAATAGGCTACATGTTCTCAGAATGATTGAATTAGTTGTTTTTAAAGACACAACCATAGTCTCTGTATTGGCAAAATATTAACACACACACACACGCAAAACATCAAATATGATCATAGAACAGGCTCTCTGAGATTTTAGGAAGAGCTAAATGTAAAACAAACCAAGAAAATTGTAAGGGGATGTGAATATATTCAGCCAAACAATAGCTGCTATTTTAATGCTCATGAGAGACATTTGCAGAGAAAATATATACAGTCCATCTATTTGAAGTATTCTGTTCACATTTGATTTAGCATATAAAACTCTTGGAACTATTTATTCAAGAACTTCATTGAATATTATTTTGTAGTTTCAAGATTATAAAAACTTGGTGGGAAAAAGTGCTGAGAGAGATTAATGGTTTGCGAATAGTCCCAAATATAAGGGAGGACTTGGGACAGGAAGGAGAAACGAACAAATAAAAGTCTGAAGAGTTCTTCTCATCTTCTGGTATAAAGATATTCATCATCACTATCATTTAAAGAGAAATCATGCAAATGGGAGTGAAACGTTGTGCTTGCAATAAACAATCCTACAAAAAACATCTTGTCAGAATTGGCACCTATTTGGGGAGGATGGGAGGGCTTCCTCAAACTGGAATGTTTTCTAGGTTTCAGGAATACAGATCAACTTAGAGGGGTTACTCCTGTCCTCTGAATGATCTGAATGTCATGACTATAAGGAAAAGAATACTCCCTTTGATGGGGTTATAGCAAGAAGAAGCAGTTCATTAAGTCAGAGTTTGAATTACAAAGAGCTGTCATAAATCTCATGTACAGTGGGTGGGGTGGAGAGGAAGATACAATTAGGTGCTACAAAGAGGTGGAAGAAATTTGAACCCCAGGGCTAGGTTGCTGGTGTCAGGTGGCTGAGGTGAAAAAGGCAACACTGCTGACTCTGGTGGGTAGCCCAGGATCCAGGTCCCACTTGTGGAAGGACTACCCAGCCCTGACTGCCTAGAGAAGTTGCTGCCTTGTTTACCTGTGCCTTCCACAATATGGGGTTGGGGATCATCTTAAGAGATATGGGAGAGACTCTGAACAACCCCAAAAGAGTAGGGTAGGACTTCCCCAATGGGGCACAGGAGAGAGGGAATTCATGCTTCATATCTCCATGCTTTAGCTTTTTTCTACCTCTTATTACAAGGTTTCTACCACTAAAATATGCTATGGGAATATAGTCTCATTGTTAATAGAGGTATTACAATAGATGGTACATTTCCCTATTGTTGATATGAATTCATGCATTTGTGGACCATGTCAGATTGTTCATTATAATTTTATCCTCTTCACAAATGCAGTTTGTATAAGTTATAGGCAGAAAGAATGTAAAAAAAAATTCCAGGAACATGTGGATGAAAAGAGTTAACTTACTGAAATAAAATTAAGAATAAAATGGGAAAATGTAATATAAGGGACTATTGTTCTCTAAAGGGGGATCCACCATATAAAACGAAGTATCAGATATCAGCTCTACTCTTCATCTGAATTAACTTGAGCAAAAGTTGCCAACAACTCTTAAACCCCCCAAAAAATACATATTTGGTTCCAAATGCACCTTTGTGCTCTCTGCTGAACCCCTCTTGCTTAGGTGGACTCCAATTCTGTTTCCTTTTGATCACACTTTTCCTACTGCAACTCATGCCCTGATGTTGAAGTATCCTTCAACTGAAGTATTGTGGGTCAGTTTCCTAGATTTTACGGGAAATCACTTACACACACTTAACCAGACCATCCTTTGGTAAAAATATGCTACTATTGTTACTTATTCCCTTGGACAAACTTCTTGGCTTTGCAATTGGTCATTTTTATTTAATAGGATCCCAAATAATCTGACTTGGTTAATACTTCTTTTCTCCATCTACCCATGTAATTTCCCACATGAACAAATTCTTCTGGCACTTATATTTAAGCTTGGATCCTTCACTGGATCCATTCATCCTTAAAGACCTTTTTTGGTTCAGATGAACTCTTCTACCCACACATTTAGGGAGGAAAATGAAGTCCAGTTGGTTAAGTGATACTTCTTCCCTCAAGAAATCATTTCATTTTTTTGTTCGCATAATCTTGCCTGAGCATCTAAAGATGGAACCCTGCAGGGTATCAGAGTAACGACCAAATACTTCCACAGAGAAAATGCACCAATTACTTAGGTTTGTCGAATTCTACTAGTATTTTCTGATTTTTTTTTCTGTATTGTGGAACATACTGTGATTCTATTGAAGACCCTCATTTTTAATAAACTCTAATGAACTAAACTTTCTTTGCTAAACTCTATGATGAATTCATTTGTTCAACAGCCATTCACTGAGCACCTACAATTTGCAAGGCACTGTGCTAGGCACTGTAGGGAATAAAAGACGAATATGACAGAGTTCATGCCCTCAAGGAATTTACAATTTATTAAGCACTACTCCTATTTTCACCCTGACTCCACACTACAATTTCTTCTCCCCAACTTTCAAAGGCAGAATGACCAAATGGAGTTATCAAGGTAAAACTATCTTAAGGAGAAATGAACCTGAATTGCTTTGTTTACCCATGAACATGCCTTATCTACTAGTTGGCCACCAAACAACAGAACTCTCTGGAACAAGTATCCCAGAAGAAGTTTGTTTTCAGGAATAGATACAGCATTCTAAGTTATACAGCATATGGTCTAAATTATCATGGGCCATCAATAAGAAAAGCCATGGTTAAGAAATGTTCCCTTCCCTCTTCCTTCCTGTCCCATGCATTCTTGATCATATTTCTTTATAGAGCTTCCCACTGGTGTATTGATTACTTGGTTGCTCAAGAATCCTAAGGGCAAAGTTTTGACAGTGAGGGTGGTGATAGTAGTTTGTGGTAGCTGGGGAAGGAAAGATAACACATCCTTCCCGATACCTGACAATTTTCTAGTTGCCACCTAGGATGCCCATCTTTACAGACAAACATGCTAGGTTGTGCTATAGGACCCAAATATTTCTCAGAGGCTGAGAGAACTCTGTGTGGGAGTTTTAGCTCCATTTGAAGTTACAATTCCATCTAGAAGGTATGTGTTCTTGTAACATTGTAACTTCAAGTCTACAGCTTTATTACTATGGCTCCAAAATGGGATTACTGTAGTGAACGCAAAATCTTTCTTCGGGACTTGACATTAACTACTGTCTGTTCAAATGGAATAGCATTTTTAGCAAACTAAAGTATCACAGAAGAGTTTGGAGGGGAATTGGGATTCAAATCTTAACTTTTATCACTTACTGAGTGTGTGACCTCAGGCGAACCACCCATCTCTCTCTGCCTCATTCTTTTGTGAAATGAGGGAGGTGAACCAGATCATCTTGAAGGACTACTGCTATGGATATTCTGTGATTTATTTTGATTTCTGCAACCCTCGATCACATTGATGGTAATGGCTAACATATTTATCTCTCTGACCCACTTTTCATCTTTCATATCGCCAATCTAGTGTCTCCTGAATTATAATATTATTGTCAGATCACATTTGAAATTTACACAGCTTCTCCCTGCATTTCTTTTCCATCAGGGACCCTTAATGTGCTCTCTGCTTTTGGAAGGTCATAAAATCATTGGCACACAGATGGTGAACTATAAGGAAATTGAGAGACCTTTTATTTCAACCTCACCATTTTAAAGCTGAAGAAAAAGAGGGTCAAGGAGGTCAAGTTACTTGCCCAAGGTCTGATCAGCACAAGTTCTATAACCCATCCCTTAGGTCAGTGATTCTTAATCATTTTGGTCTCAGAACCCCATTACACTCTTAAAAATTATCGAGGACCTCCCACCCCCACCTCCGCCATGAGCTTTTGTTTTTGTAAATTATATCTTTCAATACTTACTATGTTAGTATTACTGTAAAAATAGTTATGACCTTATGGACCTCCTGGAAAGGTATCAGGGACTCCTAGGTATCCTCAGACCATATTTTGAGAACCAGTGGCAGAAATGAAGGGACTTTTTAAAGAAGACAAAGTAAATGCTCCATCAACATTCCTTGGAGTACCTCAGGAGTTTCCTAGGAGTGCCGGCAAAGTGCTGAATCTCCTTTAGTATCTCTCACACAAAATTTTCATAAAATAAATACTTCCCTTATTTTGTACTAGTTGTGGTCTCTACCATCTCTTGGATAAATCCTATCTTGAACCTTCATTGGTTGTTAACATCACCAAATGGGGTAATTTCATGTGCTTGATTTATATCAGCCTGACCTAGAAACTCAGAAAGTCCAAGTAGGCTTACAAAACCCAGGTAGACTTTGGCACTTAATGGGAATCCCATTTTATAGGATTCCTTTTGATTCCATTCTTTCCTGATTGATTTTGCTTTCATATACTTTGATCACATATTGGCATATTACATATCATTTTTCATAATTTCCTTGTTGCCTTCACGTTTGCATTCCTGAATTCCTCCCTAAAAGCATCTATGATATTTGTCTTCTCATTCTTAACCATAACAAACTGGTCACTAGAAACATCATTCCTTCTGCTACTTTGCTCCTAACGTAAGTCAGCAGAAGCCTCAGAGGTATCTTTAGATCCAAATGAATTCAATAGAGCCTCTTCTACCAACAAGCTAGAGTTGTAATAAAAAAGACTAATCTTGAAAGCCCACAAAATATGAATACTATTCATTGAAAAATCTAGACCTTTCAGTGTACCTATCCTAAAAACACAAAACTCTAACGAAGACTATGCATACCTTAGTGAAAGAAAAGTTTCTATGAATATTACTACAATTTTTGAAACATTAAGTGATAGGATTCAGCTGTAGTTCTCTGACCTCCTTCTGGCAATAACTTAGGACTAGTGCTACCACAACCCTATTTGCTAGTACTTCTCCTATAGACTCTCTGATCTTCTTAACTCTAGACTCCACTTAACTCTTAGATCCTTCATATTTTTCAGATGCTCCTGAATTTAGATAACCTCCTCGGCCTTGGACTCTGACAAGCCTGAATCTGTTCTCTTGGTTTTATCTAACTCATTGGTTCTATTACCCATAGTTCTTCCCTTCCTCTGAATAACCTCTGACCTTTAATGAAGGTTATAACTCTACAAAGATACATATATCAAATTCATAAAAATAAACTGCCATCACTTTCTACTTTAAACATAGAATTCTGTAACTTTGGGATAGAGCACTGCTTTCTGGTCTTAAAACAATTTCCTTATCCTAAAATTGTCTGTTCAGAAAGATTAGGAATTCTAGACAAACAAGATGTCTGATAACATAAACTTCCTAAATGCTGTGTGTTTGTTTTTCTCCAAAACAAAACAAAGTAACATATTGTTCAACTCATAAGAACGTAAAAATCATACATGAAAAAGATGAGAAATGAGATTTGTCTCCTTATTTACTTTGAACAATAACATTGGACATTAAAAAATGAGTTTGGAGGGTTTTACGAGAAGCAAAATGTCATCGAAGTAAAAAAAACCATTGGCAAGTGATACAAATATTACTACTGACATTTATAGAAGGTGATGAATTGGTATGAAGCCCCTCAATCTCCAATCCTTAGCAAAGAGCTTCTTTTGGAAGAAATCCATTAGTAACAAGCAGTCATGCAGAAGGAAAAGGGGTTGCTAAATATTATTGGCCTATTGCTGTACCTGAAGCATGGTACCTCCGGTTTGATCTGAACCCTGTGATTGATCATGGAGCAACCTCTGGGCAAAGATGCTTAGAGATGGTTCAAGTATTTGTCAGTATTCCATCAAGGTCCTGAGTTCAGACATTTTTTAACCTAACTTTGACTTATTGTATTAAATGTGATGCTGATTGGATGTCTTCCAGGGTTGTAAGAGGCAAGTTAGAGTGAGCAAATGCAGCTGTTTTGGAATTGGCTTAGTTCAATCTTGGATTAAACTGCTGACTTTTTTTTAGTCTTGTTTATTAATTCAAACTCTGAGCAAAACTTTCACTGTTCTTGCTATAACTCCAGAATATGTTCCTCAGATCCTGTACTGTATCCCTCATCAAAATTTTAGACCCAACTCCATCCAAAAATAATGGATATGAAGATGTGACATAGCTCCCTTATGCCATTGCAAATAAGATTTAAATAAATACATGTATCTACATAAATTTTTATGCCTATATATAGGAGAGTGAGTGTATATGTGTTTATATAGAGTTAGGATATATACACACATACATTATCATTTACACACACCTCTTAAGTATACCATTTACCTTTTTAAAATTCCAAGAAAATTTCCTTATTTTCAGAAAATCTGCATTATTCTTGTCCTAACACAATTGTTAGCCCTTGTCGCTTCCATTCCAAGGTTTCTTCTATGGAGCTTCCTGGCTTTCTTTGGTTGTGTTAGATTGGATCCATGGTTGATGCCACAAGCTATGACCTTAAATCTCATTGGCAAATATACATGCTTTCTGAGTTCACTTGCAATGGCACTCATCTAGGCTTCTTTCACAGCTGGCACAGAAGGAAGGTAATGGAGCGTTGGATTGGTATGGGTGCCGGCTGTCTGCAGGGCTCCAATCCCAGATTTGACTGAAAAGCCAGCCACAGATGAGACAGAAGGGCAGCTGGTGCCCAGTTTTGTCTGAATGTTTGATTTCCCATATGGATACATTTTCCGTTCTAAGTTTAAGGACCTGATTTGAGAATTACTTTCATTTGCTTTTCCTTCCAGAAAATAGGTCAACATTTCACCTTTTCCCTTGACACTGACTTTCCCTCGACATGTAAATTCATAGCTACACCGCTTTAATAACCGGTGGACTTCTTCTGTGACCTGTTGGCAAAAAGAATGAAGGGTTATTCAATAAGCATTTACTTACTATATATTAGGCACTATGCCCAAGGTATGCAAGGCAAAAATTATTGGCACTTAAAAAGCTTGGATTCTACTTGGGGAAGTAGACAGCCTATTCACAGTTAAGTGAATGGAAAATACAAAAGAAACACAGAATTTGGGAAGATGGTTTCTTATCAATGATAAATATCCGTTTTATCTTATTCATCTTCATGTTTTATCTTTTGTTTTTATGCTACCTTCATTTCCAAATATACATTGCTTTCCACTCCCCTTCCCAGAGAGCTACATGTTGCAAGAAGCGGGGAGAGGGAGAGGGAGAGGGAGAGGGAGAGGGAGAGGGAGAGAGAAGGAGGGAGGGAGGGAGGGAGGGAGAGAGAGAGAGAGAGAGAGAGAGAGAGAGAGAGAGAGAGAGAGAGAGAGAGAGAGAGAGAAGAGAGAGAGATTTCAACAACAGTAAGAAACACTAACCAACATGTTAACCAACATGTTAACCAAAGAATATGGCAAAATATGCACCCATAACTATCCATCTCCACAAGGTATATTTTCTCATCTCTTCTTTGGAGCCAAGCTTGGTCATTATAGTATCACATCTTTCAGTTTCCTGTTTTTTTTTTTTTTTTACATTTCTACTGCTGTAGTAATTATATATTAAGTCCCTGGCTTTGGTACTATACTTATATCAGTATTCTCATACTTCTATGAAGAATTCGTATTCATTATTTTTTAAGATACAGTTATACTTCATTATCCATATACCACCTTTCATTTAGCCATTTCTTAATTGATGGGTATCTGATTTACTTCCAGTTCTTTATTACTAAAAAATAAAAGTTTGGGTAGGGCTATTTCAGTGTGTATAAGATTTCCCTTTTGGTCTTTGATCTGCATGAGGTATATGCCTAGAAATGGGATCTCTGGGTCAAAGGTCATAGACATTTTATTCATTTTCTCAGGATAACTCCAAATTGTTTTCCAAAATGGATGGATCAATTCACAGTTCCACCAACACTACATCAGTGTGCCTTCAAAGGATCAGTTTTAATCAGTTTTTGTAATCACTTATTCTTCAAGTTAAAATTACACAAATTATTTAGTTTATTTCAATTCAGCTGTCATTTGGGGAAGGTTCTTCAATCACTTGGCTTTGGGGATGCAAAGATAAAAACAAAAAAGAGGTCTTTGCCCTCAAGGCATTCATAGTCTAATGGGGGATACATGTATACAAATGAACATGAAACAAGGTACAATGTGATAAGTAAAAAGGAGTCAGACAAAATAATATAATATAACAATTTTAAGTAATAAAAGAATATTTTCATCTGGGACATTGATTCTAGTTCATCATCTCATTTTACAGATGAGGAAACTGCATAGGAGGTAGGGAGGCAATGTCACATCTCATTATTATTCACGAATGCTTATCAATCTCTAATTAAGGATAAACCTACAAAGTTTTATGAAAACGAATGTTCCTACAAAACTTATTTTAGGAAATAAATAACAATCAGTGTTCTCTATGACTTGGTCAGTGTCCAGTTGAATGCACCATCTTCAAAGCAGTGATTGAAAATGTTGGGAAGATACTTCTAGTTGTGAAATGTTAGGGTCAAGACTGTACTGGAGGGCTGGACGAGGTCCAGAATGATCTCTGGGTTTTAATTCTGGTTTTGTCATTGTTATTGTTTTACTAACACATTACCAACTCTCTCTACTGACAAAACTTTTATACAAATGAAATCAGAATAACGTGACCATTAAGCTCAGCACTGAATGTAGGAATTCTTAACCTTTTTTTTTTCTTTTTGATTTCATGAACCACTTTGGCAATCTGAAGGGGTCTGTGGATCCCTTCATGGAGTAACATTTTAGATGCAAAATAAAACACATAGAATTACAAAGAAAACCAGTTATGTTGATACATTTATCTAATATATATTGACCCAGCAATATTGCTTCTGGGACTCTATTCCAAAGAGATCATAGAAGTGGGAAAGGGTCCTACATGTACAAAAATATTTATAGCAGCTCTCTTTGTAGTGGCCAAAACATGGAAATCAAGGGGATGCCCATCAATTAGGGAATGGCTGAACAAGTTGTGGTATAGGAATACAATAGAATACTATTGTGCTATGAGAAACCATGAACAGGAAGACTTCAGAGAAGCCTGGAAAGACTTATATGAACTGATGCTGAGTGAAAGGAGCAGAACCAGGAGAACTTTGTACACAGCAACAACCACAGTGTGTGAGGAATTTGTCTGGTGCACTTAATACTTCATTGAAATGCATGGACTAAAAAATTTCCAATGGACTCTTGAAGCAAAACGCATTTCACATCCAGAGAAAAAACTATGGAACCGGATTGTGGATAGAAACAGACCATTTTCTTTTGAATTATGTTTTGTTTTGTTTCATGATTTCTCCCATTCATTTTAATTCTTCTATGCAACATGTACTTAATAGGAATGTACGTGTAGAACCTATATAAGATTTTACATCATCTCAGGGAGGAAGTGGGAAGGAAGTGGGGAAGGAGGTGTAAGGAGGGAAAAAATTCTAAGATATATGGAAGCAATTGTCAAACAATGGAAACAAGTAAAATAATTTAATTAAAAGAAAGAAATATAAGCAAAAAAAGAATTCCTGTTTAAAAGGGATGTGAAATCACTCAAGATTATCTAGAGGAGGTGGCGGTAGGGAGTATTTAATTGGAGGAAGAGTTAGTTTTTTGCTTAAGTGATGAGTACAATGGAGTTTTATTTTCATAAGATCCTGACTTTTTTCTTTTAAACATCAATCGAAGGAGCCGCTCCCTTCTCTACCAACTGTATCTCTGAGTTACAGTCTTACCAACTAATAGCCGTAAAGTGCCCTCCATCAAAATACAGAGATTAGAGCAACTGCCCCAATTTGCTATATACTGTAGGGATAAATCTGGCTCAGGTGATGTTTAGTAAAATGGAAACATAGGATTGTCAGTGTTTTAATATAATGGTAGGAATCAAACAGGGGTCCAGTTGGAGATAACTTCTCATCCCCAGGATGGCTGCAAGGTGATGACATTTTCAATCACGTCTCTAAGATCACCACACAAGTCGTAGAGGGGCTGCCATCTACTGGTTGAGGGAATACAGCACTTACAAACATCACAAGTTCTTGAAGTATTAAAGAAGGTTTAGGTTCCAGCTAACTTGACAATACAAAGATGTGTTGTGAAGTCATGAACAGGATGTTCCATGGGAAAAAAAATAACATTAAGGCTAAGACTGTCTCATTTTCATATCAATTACTGTTGAGAGGAATAAATAATCATTTTAGCAGGGCCAGATGTAGCATAGGGTACTTAGGAGTGGAGTTTCATGAAGCACCAAGGGAGGGCAACACCAAAATATTAATATTTGGTGAAAAGCTGTCCTTTTCTCATCATGGTCATATGTGTGTTGCTTAGAAGAAATCACTATATATAGTCTGTTAAACCTGTGAGGTCAAGGAATAGCTGAGGTTAATGAGCAACTCATTCCACCATATTTAAATGAAAACTAATAGGCAGTAACTGAGGCTTGTCAGAAATGTATTCCAAATAATTCCAGTCAAGTCTGAAATGCAAGAGTGTCTTCAGAGCAGAAGCAAATCTGGGTCCTATTGAAGATCACTGATTGAACTAAACAAGTTATATTGGGAGGAGAAAGAAGTAAATTAGCCATGTTTTTGTCAGCTTAAATTTAGAAGCTGAAGGAATGATGACTCAAATATCTCCCCCAAATGAGGAAGAACATTTCAAACAGAAATAAATGATCAGCAAGGCCCCTTGTGGTACAATGATTTTAAAAAACAAGCTGGGTCTCTCACTAGGTAGATCTGCTCATTAGAGGTTGTTGCAGTAAGCAGCTATTTTATTCTGAAGGAACATCAGATGAAGAAAACTTATAGAGGACATTGCAATATTTCAAAGGCTCTGTGATTTCAATACCAAACTCCATTTATCAAGACAGATCTCATGCCTTACTAGAAGGTCTTTGTGACTTGCTTTTTTGAAGAAAAAAAAATGTTATGCCATGGCCAACCTCCTGGTGGTGAGCCTTTCTACATTCAGTGAAGCTAGTCCTGAAATAGCAGATTCCATTTGTCACTGGACCTATCAGAGTTTTAAATCCTTTGATCTTACTTTTTGAAAAATCAGAAAATGTCCATGGCATGATAAGGAAATAGAAAGTGGAGACTAGAAATTACATTAACTGGAAAGCAGTGATATAATGGAAGACAGGGGCAGTGACCATAGGGGTAATGGTGTGGAAGAAGATGTTTCACAGCACATCTCCAAAAACCTTGAAAGAACAGTGACTTTTCAAAATTCCAACGTCCACATGCTTCTAGTCCAGCTAACGCAACAGACTGAAAATGAAGATGACGTGCAGGAAGTCTCAGAAATCTTCATAAAAATTTTAAGTTGCATTCTAAGTTTCAATTGTTTGAAACAAACAAACAAACAAGGAAACCATGGACATGTTATGAGTTTCTTACTCCAGGAAAAGCTCCATAAGTTTGAGTTGGCCTGTTTAGCGAATCTTTGTTCTAAGGCAGCAGAAAAGTCTACGCTCTGATCCCAGGACTGGTGGGTTTGTTCTGAAGTTGATGAACCATAATATATGTGTGATGATATTCAGACCAATAGACCATTATTAGTACCCTGGAGCTAATCCTTCAAAGAAAAGAAAAAGAAAGTTCCCCAAACTACTTTGTGGCTTAGAAAAATTCAGCCCCACTCAGAGCAAGATTAGGACAGAAACTGAATCATGGCAGTCAATCTAGCGTCCCTTGGATAAGGCATTCCATACTGGTCTTCCATCAGTGACTAATTCAAATGTGTAATAGTTAGAATTCTGATTCTGGAAATATTGGAAATGTAGCCAGGGTTAAGAATGCCATTGAATCCTGAATAGGTTTTTGGGGTGCCTTCTTTCAATGAAGGATTTCTAAGGTGATGAGTGAACCAGCAGCTAGATAACTCACATAATCCTTCCTATGTCATGTGTTAGAGTGAAATGATTAAAGAGGAAAGGATGAGGTGGGGCAATTAAGTAAGTAAATAATATGACATGGTAATGACTACCTCATACCACTAAATTTGGCACTGTTTTTATTTTTTCATAGTTTTGTTTTGAATTTCAGACTATTGGGAAACATTTTGAAGCCAGATAAGTATATGTAAAAACAGCATGAAAAAAAAAGAGAGCTGAGTCTTATCTGAATGACAGGAAGAAAATAAAAAAAAAACATTTAAAAAAACACCTTTTAACAGTGCAAATATGTGCTAATTTTAACTAATGTCTTATTTTTACTTCAGCAGAGTATTCATTCATAACTCATTTATGCATTGCACTATTTGTTCTTAAAGACATCATTTAAGAAGGAACAATATCTGTATTTTTTCAAAATTTTGCTGAAGGAATCAAAGGGATCAAGGACTATTTAGCTAAAATTTACTATGGAGCACCATCTAACAGTGAACCAAGGTAATTGCAGCTTTATACTTTACACACCTGCATATAACTGTGACTCCTTGGTCACAAGTCATGTATGATGATGACTTCAAAGTGATAGTCAATGGGTTACACTTGAATAAAAAAAGGAGGGAGATAAGAATAAAGGAAATTAGGGGATGGGGTGGGGAAGACATGCAGAAAGAACATGAGAATGACTTGTAACAATACGTAAGGTGACATTTGGATTTAGAAGATCTGGGTCTGAATTCTAGCTCTCTAATTTGTTACATGTGTGACTTTACGGCAACTCATTTTATTTTTCTGGACTTTAGTCTATACAACAAGAGCATTGAACTAGATGATACCAAAGGTCCCTTCTAGCTCATAATTCTTTGATTTTAGAAGTAAAGATGGAGTAAATACGTCATGCAGAAACAGAGAGAATGGAGTTTAATAGATAGTCTAAAAAAAAAAAGAAAGGTATATTCGAGTTGCCTTAATGGAGATAGCAAGGTAGGATTCACAAGTTGGAAAGAGGAGTTGGGGAGAAGGATTGCCATAGGGTAGAGCTAGGGAAACCAGATGAATTGATAGGAGGAGGGATCCAATGGTATCAGTTTCGGCTAGAAGTCAATAGAGACAGACTTGAGATGCCAAACAGGAGATAACTTTACACAGCAAACAGAAAGGGTAAGGGAGAGGAGAGGAACATAGTTACTTGGCTGGAGGGTTAAAAAAAAAAGTTGATCAATTAGAAGAACCATAACTAAAAAATAAGTCAGGGGGGTCTAGGACTTATGGACTAAGATAGAAATGGATGGAGCTCTGACTGTGCTTAGAAGGAACTGCTGGGCATTTTGAAATACCTCTTACTCTGTGCTGCACCCTTGGGATCTCCCAATTTAAATCTGGGATAAAGAGAGTGGTATACATGAGTCTGTGAAAAAGTGCCTCATCCAAATATTGTTTACGTTATATACCTCCCCCACCCCATTTCCTCACATTATATAATATCCCCTAACCCCACACATCATTTCCTCACAGTCATGTTTAGCTTTTGAATTAGGATCATAAGGGGATAAAGAGAGAATTGTAATGTTCAGCAGTAAGTAATTAGGAAACATGAAAGTATAACTTTTTGTTTATTTCAAGTAGGGGAAAGTTTTTCAAAACTCCACATATTTTCCATTGAGAACAAATAGGAGTTTTTATCCTAAGACCTAAGGGCCAATAGAATGGAAGGTACATGTCAGTTACTCTCAGATTGGAGTTATTCCTATCTGCTGGCTGATCTCAGAATAAGAAACCATGGAGTCAAATGGAAGCAGGAGGAAACCCAGTCACAATAATGATTCCTTTTCCTGTGCCAAAAGAATCTGCTCATCAAAATGAGTCACTCAGACAAGGGAGTCCAACTGAAAATGCTGGCTAGTGGATATGCCAGTATCTAAGAGGCCAAATATTTGGTCATGACCTAAAGGAAAAAGAAAGCCAATCTATTTTATAGTTGAGAAAACTGAGGCAGAGGTTAAGTGACTTGCCCAAAGTCACCTAGCTACTAAGTGTCTGAAGCTAGATTTGATCTCAGGTCTCCTAGACTCCAGGCTCAGTGCTCTATCCACCGTGCCATTTGACTGCCTTAAATATGTTCCCACTTCAAATAGGAACCACTCTATCATGTTATAATAAACTCCACTTCCATATTTCAAGGGTATGTGATGTCATAGGTGTGGGAATAATCCTCAACCAATGCAGATTGCAATATATTTATGCCTTACTAGATGGCTTTGGGGGGTTGCTGGGACCAGAAATGCCATAGAACCAACCACTTGAGGAATCTCTTAAAACTTACTTAGATTAGTCTTCAGATGACCTTCCATTTCTGGGCCAACACTTGAAGCTTTTTCTGTCCTGGCAAGATCTGTTAGAATTTGTGCTTTGTCAAAACAGCCATCAAAGTCAAGGCTTAGTAAAGAAAGGCTTAGTAACTCTGATCAACACAATGATTCACCACAACTCCAAAGGACTTGATGTAAAATGCTATACACCTCTAGGCAGAAAACTGATGGACTCAGAATGAAGACTGACAAATATTTTTTTTCCTTTTAAAATATTTCTTGCTTTTATTTTTTCAAAACATCACTAATGTGGAAATATGTTTTGCAAGAGTTCATATGTATAATGGGTATCACATTTCTTGCCTTCACAGATGGGCTGGAGGGAAAGAGAAAATTTGGAACTAAAAATAAAAAAAAAAGAATATACAACAATACTGAAAGTAGGCATTGGGGTAGGGATTTACCATGCTCATTTATTGGTTTGGTAAGAATCATATCAGTGGCTGCACAGTAGAAAAGAAAATGAAGGCAATAGAGAAGGAAGAGGAGGAGGAAAGAAGAAAAGAAGAAAAATCATTGTTAACATTTATATAGCATCTGTTATGTGCCCGGATCTTTACATATATTTCTCATTTGATCCTCCCAATAATCATGCAAAACAGATGGTGTTATCCCCATTTTACATTTGAGGAAATTGAGGCAGAGAGGTTAAGTGAATTGCTTAAGGTTACACAGCTAGACGTATCTGAGGCCATGTGTGAACTCAGGCCTTTCTGATTGTAGATCTAGTGTTCTAAGCCAATGAGTCACTGAGAAGTTGTGATAACTCACTTAACCTCCATAGGCATTAAGCAACTTCCTAGGATTCATATTCTAAGTCATAGACTCATAGGGATAGGCATCGTCTTTCTCATATTGAGAGTTCTCTCAGATTGATAAAATTACACACTCTTTGTGTATTTCCTCATTCATAGTTACTCACAATTATTTAGTGCTTAAGTACACAAAATAGCCTATTGAAGAAGACATATAGAACTAAGTTAAACAATATGGCCATTTCCTTGGAGAAGGGAAAATCTGATCAGTCTCTTTCATCATGGGCAAGCTATGGGTCTGCCTTATATGGAGAAAACTCTACCCTGATCCTTTAAGGAACAATTGGAAAATCAAGGCCTTCTGGGTGAAGGCTTCCAACAGATTTATGATAGAAGTGAGAGAAAGAAGGAAGACAAAACTTGATGGCAACAAATTGGGATTGGGATTGGGGTAAAGAGTGAAGGTGTAAAGGATAAGGAAGGTGAGAGAAAGCCAGAAGTATTTATACCTTGAGAGTTTGGAATGGGAAAATGAGTTTGAATGATTTTGCTTCTTCAGGGTTCTTATTGAATCAAGAGTGTGCAGACACACTAACAAGGCAAGCTTATGGTATAATGACCTCATTTTTGGCTCCATGAACCATATAAATATAAATAATACCAATTGCTATACAGAGGTTGACAAAAATTCATGAGGAAAATGTTCTAAAAATATCATACAGATAATGAATGTGGTTGAAAAAAGTCAACAGAAATTTTTTAAAACATTCAGGAATATTCCAAAGGACTCTTTGTGACCTACAATAGGTCAGTCCAGGTTTTGTTTTTTTTTTTTTACATTTTATTTATTTTGCTTTTAATTTATGAAATAAAACAAGAATTTCCAGAACACAGTAGAATAAAAAAAGATGATTACACTTGAAAGTGCACATCTATTATGTACATTTTGCTATATTTCTAAAATATAAAGTTATTGTATCACTTTTTTCCCTTTTTGTTAATACCCCCTTCCTACCCCAGTCCATCTTTTAATGATCACTTCAAGGACATAGGACTTGGAAAGACCTTATTCCATTAATCAATGTAAGGTAAAGGGTTTGAGTGCAGATATATGGGGTATTGTGTGTATGTCTGCATGTATATGTGTGCATGTGTGTATGACAAGGAGAGAGAGATATATCAAAAAAAGCAAGGATAAGTAATGCCTGGCAGTATGTTGAAGCTACACAATGAAAAGAAGGGAAAAAGAGAAGAAATTCTTCTAGAAAGAGAATATTTATATCTTTCCATCATGAAAGCCTGTTACAGATGAAAAACTGAAGGTATGCTTTCTTTTCCAATGACAATTTCTCTGCATTTGTAGGAAATTTAAAATATAACACTAGTGATTGAAAATTCAAAATAAGTTCCTTAAACTCATTAACACTGTAGTATACATTTCAAACTCTTTAGAATATGACAAACCTGAATTTTCCCCTGAACTCCAGTACTATCCATTCGGCTGGCAACATTTACCGTGTTTCCCCAGATATCATATTGAGGTCTCCTGGCACCAATAACACCTGCCACTACTGGACCTACATTAATGCCTGGGGGAAAAAACATATTTGTTTAACTTTGATAAGGCTTCACTTAAATGTAGAACAAAACTGATCTTGTTCTAAATCATTTTATTTAAAATACTGTTAATCTTATTCTTGCTATGTTAACAAGCATTTGTTGGCTTATGACTTCTATTCGACCTACTTCCTATGATGAGAATTTCCATGATGTAACAAAAAGAGCCCTGGATTTGGAGTTGGAGGATGTGAGTCATAACCCTGGCTCTGCTGCTAATCTGACTTTGAAGAAATCACCTCTCTAGGACTTACTTTAAGCGAGACTGAACCAGATTGGAGAGTTGGACTTTGGATTTCTAAGATCCCTGAGAGTACCAAATTCAATTATATTATGAACAATTAGATGTGTCCAAAAGGGGAAATGGAATGATAAGTAATTCCTTGTAACTGCACATATTTGAAATATTTGTCAAGAATTTTGTTGAGGAGGATATCATACGATGCAGGGATTTGCACTAGATTACCTCTGAGTTATTTTCCAATTCAGGATTCCATTTCGTGTAGTCCTCCCATATGTAGAGAGGTTAAACACGTTTTTAAGACTATAATATAAATTTAGAATTGCATGGTACTCTCACTTCCTTGGCTGCTACCATGTTTAGGAAAAAGAGACATGGCTAAACGTACTTTATTTACTTTAGGATCATAGCTTACCAACACGGAGGACAAAGTCGTTGTAAGACTGATAGTTGATTTCATCAAGGACATCGAACATCTCTATTGCAAAATCAGCTAGTGTGCTCAGATGTGAATAAATTGACTTCTTGGCCTAGGTACAAAATAATCATATTATTACAATGGATCTTGATATGAGAAAAGCTAATTAGTCAACCATGTAGACATTTTACTGGTCAGTTAGCTACTTATCTGTGAATTACCAATAGCATTCAGAATTTGTATCCTAGAAATATCTCATGACAAATAAATGGCTAAACGTAGAGTACTTTGGATCAGTTGGCAGCTCATGTAGTTTCCTGGACTGAACTAAATGCCTGCTGGACTTATTCACATTTATACTTTACAATGGGATTTTATTTCACCTGTCTAGGTAAGGATTAAAAAAAATTCCTTTGTTATACTACATTTTTCAGAGGTTTGTTGTGAAGAAAGCTCTTTGTAAGTGTAAAAGTGCTATGTAAAATGTTAGTTGTTCTTGCTATTAGAGTACTAGTATGATTTCTTGGAAAAAAAGCACTGAATCTGGAGTCAGGAAAACTATAAGTCTTCCTTTGAACCATAGGCAAGTAAGTCACTTAACCACCTTGAAACCTAGTTTACTCATCTATAAAAGGAGAATAAAAATACCTGGTAGTTCTTGCCTCACCTTACTGTTAGAAGCATCAAAACTGACAGTAATACATATGAAGTGTTTTGTAAATCTCAAGGCACATTACAAATATCAGTACCAGTTACTGTTATTCTTTTATTAACTCTTTATATAACTTTTTTTCCCCCACTTTGGGTTCATAGTGACAATTAAAGTAAATACAAGAATGAGTTGAGTCTGTGGGAGTCTAAATTGCCACAGAGATCCAAAATCATAGTAGCTCTTCTAATTCCTTTGTAGATAGTAAAAACAAACAGACAAAAACCCTATTCCTCCTTCCCAGTGAATAAGACTGAGTTATAGAAAACATCACCTAACATCATGGAATGACCTTTACCATTCTTTAGCTGATGACCTGAATCTATGACCTTGGCTTACATAACAGATTTGTTTTTGTTATCCATTTAATCAAGTCCGAAAGGTAAGTTGTTTGGGTTTGGGGTTTGTTTGTGTGTGTGTGTGTACTTGCTTGAGTGCTAAGTGCTTTTGTTTGTTACTAGGGCTAAGTACTTGAGTGTTTTTTTTGAAGCAGAGAATTCAGAGTTGCAATAACATCATTTCAAAAAATGTAATTTTAACTCTATTAAAATGAGAAACATTATTATCCAGGATGGCCAAATCCTTAAAATGAAATTATTCTTTTACTGAAAATATTTCTTTTGTTGATTTCTAGTAATACTTAGATCTAATCCTCTGTGTTTTTTGAGTTTTGCCAAAATCAGTGGGACTGCTAAGGGTGAGACTATGTTGTGCCAGAGAAGTATGTTTTCTTTATTGTATCCCAATATTTGAAGAATTCCATACATTCACCTTCTGTTACATTCATTTTATTTGACCCTCTCTCTACTCCCACAGTCAATCCTCTCTCTGAGGAAATAATATGGCAGAATCAAAAGGCAAATATGTTGTCCACTAAAATGACCTGAATCCAAATGAACGTCTTGGGTTTGAACTTCAGATCTCCTTAAATCACACCAGGTCTTCCACTTTATGTCTATGTGTACTTGTAAAAGCCACAACCTCTATGCACCTTTGTTTTTTTATATGGACTTGATCTCTAAGGTCCCTTCCATTTCTAAATTCTACGATCCCTTCAGCTTTGCCATTGTAATAAACATTTGTGATTGAGTGTTCTGGAGACCCACCAACATATTCATGAAACTTTATAGGTAGAAACATGGGCACCAGAATAACCCCTTGAGCCCAGATTTTACTGGGGAGCATTCCAGCACTGTGGTCTCAGCCTTATCCCTGAAAGCAGATGTTCTTTGTCTCTTCAGATTTCCTTCTGTCTGTTGCCTTATGGGTTGAGAGCTGGAAGGTATGTTGTGTATAAGCTATAACTTTAGGGGTCAAGGATAAAGGTAAATAGCACAAAACTTGTTTTGATCTCAATCTCAACAATAGTTCAGGCCAAAGACCAGGAATGCCTGAAGTATCATGATCACAATCTGATTCTGTCTCTCTTAAACAGAGGGAATTAAAACCACATCAATCAGAGAAATCAAACATCCAACCTACTTTTTCCTGTATTGGTTATCTGTTGGGAAGATATTTGATATATTATTCAGACTCACATTTCATTTGAATGGATGTTGCCTAAATGTGTATAGGTTTTGAATCAGAACTGTGAAAATTTAGCTTTACAAAAAGAGCTGGACTTGCATTAGACAGGACCTCTTCCTCCCTCCTTCCCATGGGAAGGTCATTTTATTTCTCTGAGCTTGAGTTTCATCATCAGCAAAATGGAAAACACTATATTTAGTATGACCCTCATAGGTTTGTTTTAAGGATCAAATGAGATAATATCTGTAAAGTATTTTACAAACCGTTGGGTTCCATATAAATGCAAGTTATGATTTTCGTAGCTTCTGTCTTTTGACTTGTTTTGATTTTGTCAAGGTTTTGATACCCGTACTTTACTATGTAAAGGATAGAAAGAATTCTTGTGAAAAGTCTGTTGGTAAGTATATTTTTCTTTTCTGCATCCCACCTAGGCTGGAGGTGGGGGGAACTAGAGAGTATTCTGTTATTTGTTGATAACTAACATTAATTTTTAACTTTGGTTGCAGTTAAAATAGAGGAATTGAGCTATTTGGATGAATGCTGAAAATATAAAAGAAATCAGATGGATGGCCAAAGAACAGAATTTTGAGGCTGTTGCAATGTATTTGTATTATGTAAATGTACACTGAGTTCTCTGCATATCCTGATAAAACTTTCAAACAAGTGTTTTCAATTCTGGACTAACACCTGCACTCACTTGCCATTGCCAAATCAAAAGTGCACAAGGAAAACACCCTCTAGTAACATCACTATGCTGTCATCTGATATTGTGGGTTTTTTTTTTTCAAAGTCATAGTTCAAAGGGCAATCAGCTTATTTACCTGGAAGGATACTCAAGGACTCAAGCAAAACTCAAGGAATTTGAGGAAACAAATAATAATTCAAGTCTTTCAAAGGAAAAACAATCATTAGCATTCATACAGTCCCTAGCATTTAAAAAGTGGTTTAAGATTTGCAAAGCACTTTACATAAATGACCTCATTTGATCCTTATAACAAAGCAGAGAGGAGGTGCTATTATTACTCTTATTTTATTTATGAAGAAATTGAGACTGAAAGAAGCTAAGTGACTTATCCAGGGTCAAAAAGCTATTAAGTATGTGAAGTGGGATTTAAACACAGATCTGCTTCTGTTCAAGTCTAAAGTTCTATCCACTGCACCACCTGCCTTCTAAGCCATTTGAGGAAGAATGGAAGGAAAGAAGGAAGAAAGGATGGAAGGAAAGAAGAAAAGAAGCAAGGAAAGGAAAACAAAAATGGAATGATATGTACCTCATCTATGTTTCTGTATTATTTCCCTATAATAACAAAAAAAGGGAATAGGAAGAACCTCTTATCTAAGGTATATTATTCCTAAGACCTAGGGCTGGACTCTGTACCCAGTTGGTATTTAATGTTTGTTTAATGAAATAATATAATGAATTATTGATTATTCTGCCACATCAAATATAAGTATATCTAGTCAATGATCTGGGCCTTCAGGATACACTGTGAGATTCAAAATGAGAGACCTGTATACATATATTTCTTATTAGTAACTTGTATGCTTTTTAGGACTTACCTTAGTGCCTGTGGTTGGCACCAATCCCACTGCAGCCATATACGTACTTCCAATTGTCTTGATCTTTTCTAGGTCCTTATAAAATTCTTTGTCCATGAGCTTTGTTTAAAACATAAAACTGTTAAATATTACATAATATTTTAGAAAAGATACCACAGTTATCAGTTCTCATGTGCAATAGTATAGCAGATTAAATACACTATGAAAATCAAATTTTAGTAGATAGGCCTATCAGTCTACGAATCTATGAAGGATTTAGGGGAATTAAAATGGACTTGGGATATGAACTCAAAAATATGATCATAATGAGTACTTTTTCTCAACTAGCTGACAGCATCAAAGGTGTATCTGAGACTTATTATTATAGTTGATATTGTGCATTATTATTGCTGATATTATTAGGAAAGGAGATGGAGAAGGGAAAGGCACACGTCTTCTCACTGTGTTTCTATGACTATATTAAAAAAAAGTCTGAGAAGAAAAGTGTGTGGACTCATGAAAAATAAAGGAAAAATAAGGGTATTTCCTGATTCTGGTTTTGAAAAATATATTCTAGAAGGAAAAAAAAGACTGCCTAATTGGAAAAGGAATCTGAAATTAGAATCTGATGACAGCTATGGGGGTGAACAGGAAGGGAGTATTGATTCTCAAGATTTGACAATGGAAAACAGTAAAGAAATTCTACAAGACACAAGAAAACATTAACATTTCTCTCTACTCTCCCAGCTTTAAAAAAAAATTATAACACTACGGAAATTTCCCATTTATGCTTCCCATTATTTCAGAAGTGACTGTTGGGATAATGCTAAGCAAAGTTCATAAGGTAGGCACATTTAATTGATAATAGAGAGAGAAAACTAGTTAGGCATTAAGTGAATGGTTAGGTAAGGATCCAGAAGAAAGAAAGGCTTCTGAAATGACAGATTCAAAACTGGAAGGGACCTTACAGGTCATTTCATGTAACCATATCATTTTACAGATAAGAAAACTAAGGCCCAGTAGGATAAAATTTTCTGCTTGAAGTTAAGGAGATAAATAACATAGCTGAGTTTCAAACTCAGGTCTTCTGATTCTAAATTCAGCACTTTTTCATGGCACCACAATAGGATAGAGAATAACTTCAGCCTGATCAAATGCAGATTGGTCAGTGCTGCCAAAAATTAAATTCATTATAAGTAACCACCTTTTGTAATAATAAAAGCTTGAGGAAAGGCAGTATCCTAAGTACTCAGAGAGTATGGTATGGTGGAAAGGGGGCTGGCTTTGGGGTCAGATGTCAAGGGCTTATAAACTAGCTCTCTTGTTTACTTGGTCTTTTCCCTTGTACAAGTCACTTTTCATCTCTAAGCTCAGTTTTCTCATCTTTAAAATGAAGAATTTGGATTAAATGAGTCCCTTTATTGGTTCTAGTTCCTATACCAGAATGAATTAGAAATTAGAAATTATTAGAATTATTTAATAATTAATAAAATTAGAATTAGAGAATGAAATAGAAAAACTAAGCCATTTCAAAGAGGAGTGTTTCATTCACAAAGGAGAACTTGCAACCTGGGTAACTACTTCCCTGTGCTTTGGAGCTTTCTTTCCAATTTCATCAATCAAAAACTGGCTATATTACTGGATTAAATGTAGCATTTAACAGGAAAAACTACATAGTCAATTGAGAAAGTGATTCAGTGCATTACTGTAGAGATCTAGACCCTCCAGCAAAACATTCCAATCAATAATATCAAAATGATTGAAAATGGAGACATTACCTCATCAAAATCAGCAATAATTTCATTTAAGAGGCGCAAACACTCCACTCCCATGTTATTGCCATCCAGTTCGATGTAGAAATCATTGAAATTTGGGATGGAAGCAAACATCACGCCCACTTGTGAATAGGATTGGTAATAAAGATCCTGTAATTTTAGAAACATGATTTGCCTTGCATGACAAATGAAAGGGCATCATAATAAGCAACTTGTTATTATTAGGAGATGATGAGAATAAAAAAGGCATGGCTTCCATAAGGATGAGTGTACAATTGTATTATGTACCATGTAGTGCATATGTATTATATGTATGTGTGTGTATGTGTGTGCGTGTGTGTGAGTGCTCTAGGATTCGGTACTAGCACTTTAAAATACACAAAGCTCAAACAATTCAAATGCAAAACCAGGTCTTAATATGCACCTTTTTGTTCCAACTTGTCAATCTAATAGTCTTTTAAAATAATCACAATATTGATTTCAGACACATTTAACCTCTAAAATGATATATTTCTCTGGCTCACTTCCTTTATTCCACTTCTACTGCCTTCTATCATTGACTCCCTGTGTCAGAGCACTGGAACCAGTCTATTCAAATTTAAAGGTCTTGACCAAGTTGTCCTTCCATGTCTAGTATAAGTCATGGGAAAGTAAAAAATGGTGTGTGATTTAGCATATCATACAAGTGAATATGTGTTTGCTGAATTATTCATTAGCTTCCCTAGGGGATCCCCTCAGGTGTCACCTCCTACAAGAAGTCTTTCTGAATTTTCCCAAGTATAATTGTTTTCACCTTCATGTTCCCTTCTCTTTATTTATCCAGATAAACAATGTGTATTCCTATGAAGTTTGTAAGCCCTCTGAGGGCAGGAGATCTTCTTTGGCTTTTGTCCTAGAGTCTCTAGCACTTAGTACAATACACTGCACATAGCAAGTGCTTGATAAAAATATGCTTCCTTGGATTGCATATATCATTGGTAGTATGTAATATACATAAAAGTTGCTATAAAAATTAATTTCACAGTTATTTTTTAAAATGTAGAAACCCCAAAATAACTTAGAGGGAAAGTAATGCAACATTTTAAAGTTTTGTTTTTCAAAATTTATTTTTAAATCTGTGATTTTTTTTCTATTTTCTGGAGGGAATGAAGGCTAAATGACTTGTCTAGTGTCATACAACTAATAAATGTCTGAGACTATTACTTAAACTGAGGTCCTCCTGACTCCAGGGTTGGTGCTCTATCCACTGTACCACCTAATGCTCTCTAAATCTGTGATCTCTAAAAAACCAAAAAACCCCCAAATCATCAAATTCTCTCTTTTAATAGATTTATGTATTTGTCTTAATTAACACTAATTTCCTGTCCCAAAACCACACACTAGATGATCAGAGTTATTGAAAGGGTCAAATGTGAATGAGACTTATTGCCACCATCATCACCAATGTGATCTGGATTATGACCGTCACTGCCATTCTCACCCATGTCATGGTCATCGCTGATAGCAGTGCAAAGTTTTAGAATCTGACCCTATCATAAGGGTGGGACAGTTTTAAGGGGAAAAAAAAAAGGAGTACCCAATGGGAATTAAAATCCCCATAGGAATTTCATTTCCAGGAATGGAAAATATGTTTGTAATCTTAAAAAATGGTTACAGTATATAGATAGCTATAGTCTACCTTGTGGCAGCTAAGTGGTACAGTGGATAAAGAGCCAGATTTGGAGTTAAGTCCATCCTGAGAGACTAATTAACTGTGTGACCCTCAGCAAGTCACTTTTTCTGTTTGCCTTAATTTTTTCATCAGTAAATTGGGGATCATAATAGCACCTCTGAGGATCAACTGAGATGATGTACAATGGCTTGCACAGAGTAGGTGCTATTAAATGTTAGCTATTACTAATCTTCCATTATGACATATGATATTACAGGTTCCTTATTTCAGGATGGATTATTTCTTTTAATTTTAAACCTGACTGTAAAAAAAAAATTAAGTTCTTTATTGTCTTTGGATTTTGCACTATGGTCATTTCTGGAGATGCTTTCTCTATCTCAGTGCCCTCCAAACTGAGTCCACTTCTAAAGAAAAAAAATGCTAAACCAATATAGCCAATGCAGTCACCATATATGAGAATGTACCCTTTGACCTAGAAGTCCAACCTCTTTGTCAGGAAAAAAGAAACCTGTTTCATTCTCTGTTCTCTGGATGCTAAGTGGTTTTTCAGTTTTTTCAGAGTTGGCTTCCTTTAAGAGGCCTTTTCAATTACGTTGTTGTAGTTATAAATAGTCTCAGTTTGGTTTTAGCATTCCAAGCTGTATAGTTTAGAATGGTGCTACCTATGTTGCCTGGATCATCTGTGTTATAATTTTTTGATAGATACCCAACCAAGTTCACATTTCTTACCATGTTCCTGGGATTGGACATAAGAAAGTGTTGTGCAACATGGGCTGGCAGAAGGTTGAAGAGAATCCGCTTATTGTCCAGTTTCACTCTCTCCATGTCATCTCGCTCCTCTTCTGCCTGGGTTAGGGATAATATTGTAACATTTCTCATTTTTGTGCATTCAATCTATTTTCTTCAGGCCCAGTCTTTCTTAATATTGCATCACCACTCAGCAACTACTGGCAGAATGACTGTGCCAATTAAAGCAAATTCTTGAGCAAATATTCTGCTTGTTTATACTAACTAGTGGAAAGAGTGCTTGACCAAGAGTTTCAACACCTACCATTAAATCCTACCATCTTGGGTAAGTCACTTTCTCTATGCCTTAATCATTTCCTGAACAGGAATGTTATAAGTAAAGTGTTTTGTTTTGTTTTCCCCCTCATTAAAGCTTTGGGTGCTATAAAAAGGTAAATTGATAACCATCTATTATTGTTGATGTGAAAATATGAAATTTCTAAAACAGAAATTATGTGATAGAAAAAGCATCTTTTAAAATAAGAGTACCCCCTTATTTTTTTTTAAATGTCAGTTTATAGATCACTAAATAGAGAGACTAGAGGACAGATAAAGCTAATGGATAACACAACATTTCTCAATGATCACTGAAAAGTAAAGATGAAGCACCTTTGAAAGAATAATGCCATGTTTAGAAAAATGTAGTTGTGTTTCTGAATGTTTGATTTATATAAAATTTTTTGGGGACAAGCTTATTCTACAAAACAGAATACAAGAGTAAAACTCGTTACTTTATCAAGTAGTGCAATGGAAAGATAGTTGGATTGAGTCACTGGGTCTTCATTCAAGCATCAGTTCTGTCATTTCCTGCATGTCTTTGACTAAGTCATATAAACTCGCTGGGCCTCAGTTTACTCTTCTGTAAGATACTAAAACTTATAATGACATAAATCTCTCACAAGATTGTTTTCAAAATGATGGCATTTTGTAATTACTCTATAATTAGTAGTAGTAGTAATGTTAGTAATGGTTATTTAAAAAAATACAGGTTGCTATCACTGACCTACAAATGTCAAAACCAATTGGATAAAAAGTTGACTTTGTTAGACTCAGTAGCTGTTAGAACATACTGGCTTGGTCGAGGGCATACTGAGAAATGTAAAAATATGCAAACAAAAATTCCTAGAAGGTTTCCAGCAAACTCCACAAACTGGTATTGTGAACAATCTATGGGATTTCATGAATAACAATCACACATCAGGACAAGTCAAGAGTAGGCTGTGACTGACACTAAAGGAGAGCACAACCATGTCAAATGGGATTAGATATCCACTGACTTATTATAACCTATATCATTCAGGAATTATGCTTGATACACACAGCACATAGTAATCCTTGGATCCTTATTAGGGCTCCAGTATGGTGATATTAAGAATCTTCATTTAGTATATACAGTGTTTTATATTTATATAAAATGTTGTATATGAAAGAAAATTAATTTACCAGTGGAATATGAACTCCAAGTTATAGGATGTATTTTAAGTTGGCTTTCACTAAATTTTGCCCCAATGCCTCATCTGTCACAGTGACACAGAACATATCTCAAACCCAATATGACAAGGGATGCCTCATTTGTGAGTGAGAATGCCTAGACTTCGAAGGATCTCAATAAAACATTATTAAGCCAATAGAATGTTACTCAGCTACTCAACCGTATACAAGTAAGGCCAGTAGCAGTGCCAAAAAAGAGACCACTTTCAATGAAAACCATCATTCTAAATGAACTTGTTACATCACCAACATCTTCACCTACACTGAAAAAAAAAAAGAAAAAAGAAAAACTGTGGCTTCAGGCAGTTCTGTGCCAAATATAATGAAAGACTCTGAATAAGGAAGACATGGAACATCTAGCAGAAAAATTACCAGGAAGTCCTCTTCACTTCTTAAAAACAATGTAATCAGACAACTTATTTAACTGTAGCATTTCTTCATGGCAAAATTAAAAAAAAAAAAAGAAAGAATACATTGAGGGGAATTCTGCTTTCTTTAGAGAGGTTAACTATTTGCCTTATTGCCACTACTGTGGAGAAGGAAAGAAAGATTCTCCTACAGTTTTGAAATGTGCCCTCTTTGCATTGAAATGGTTGTTTGCCTTTCAATATGCATTCAGTGATATAAGCTGCCTCCAATTCTATGCCTTCCTACATTTTCTCCACTGGACTGCATGTGCCCAAATGAAGGTTACCTTGGTGACATACAATGCATATATTTCTAAATATAACACTCTATTTCTAGTTTCAAAGGCTATAGTTTGCTGTAGCTGTCATAATTTCCAATGTTTCAATGTCACCTGATATTTTTCTGCTGAAATTACATGTCAGAATAGTTCATACACTCAAAAAAATATAATTGACTGGAGGAGTCCATTTATACAAGCAAGAAACAGAAACAGTGACTTTTCCTTTCCCTCCTGCCTTTCTCTCAGTCCTAAAATTATGGGGTCTCAGTTCCTTATCTATAAAATGAAGGTATTAGACTAGATAACCTTAAAGGGTCCCAAGTTCTCCTGTTGCTTTAAATCTACAAGTCATAATCTTGAGATTTAATTGCTAAAGAAAAGAACACATAGTTCTTATTTTTTATATTTCTGTGATAGGTGATTGCTGCCTGCCAGGAGCAGTTCATAAAGTTTTAGTTCCATATAGCAGCAAAAATCCTCTTATTTTTCTTTCCTAGGGAATAACCAGTGTTTCAGAATCAAGTATGTGATTGTTTACATAGAAGCTACTATCTTGGAAGTATGCAAGTTATGAAATATTAATATCCTTTGACTTTGAGATTTCACTTTAACACATAGCCCAACGTGATCAATAACAAAGTGAAAGGATCCATACACACCAAAATATTTGAACTACTTTTTGTGGTGGCAAAGAACTGGAAATAAAATTGATCTCCATTCTGGGGAATGGATAACCAAATCGTGGCACATGAACATAATGGAATATTACTGCGCTGTAAGAATATGATGAATACAAAGAAACATGGAAAAATATACATACATTGATACAAAGAGACATAAATAGAGTCAGGAAACAATATACACAATGATTTCAATAATGTACATCAAGAACAATGAATGCTAAACAATTTTTAAAAATTAATGTTGCAAAATTATAAGGGTTACATTTGTCCCCAAAAGAGAGAAATAAGAAGATATAAGTTGCACTTCTCTCCATCTTCTCCCTCTTTCCTTTGTAGAAACAAGTCTGAATGAGAGTCTTCAAGCCAAAGATGGATCCCCACTTCTCAGTTGTGCTGGAAAAAGGATTTTGTATAGATTTGGGTTGGACTAAGTAGACACTGAAGGTCCTTCCAACTCAAATATTTCATGAACAGGTGACTATTCCGTGATTGTGTCACATATGTCACCTTATGGATCCCTATCCAAAGCCCCAGGTTGCATGCTGTAGCTCCTTTGAAAAATCTGGAAACCATGTGACAAATTAGATTGCACATGATTCACTATTCTTTCTGAACTAACCATCTTTTTGAAGGATGTCATTTCTTAAGTACTGGGATGCTCTTAAAAATCTAGTACTGGAGGATAGAACACTGGTCCTGGAGTCAGGAGGACCTAAGTTCAAATATGACCTCAGATACTTACTAGCTATGTGACCCTCGGCAAGTTACTTAACCCTGACTGCCTTCAAAAAAAAAATAAGCAAATATTATACTGGCTTCCAAATATGGAGCATTTCAATTCTCAGATCTGTTTATAAACTCCTCCACTGTGGAGTGAAATGGATTTTAAATGCATATTTGAATTTTTTTTCCCTATCTACTATTTACCTGGGATATCTGTAGAATTCAGCTTATTAGAGAGCCCTTGATAGCCCTGAAGACTATTCAGTGATTCCACTAGGCTGAAGCTCATTATTTATCCACTATCATTAAACATTCACTTAAATGCAGCAGGTTTGACAGAGAAATGAAAAGCAACCCTTGGAACTAAAGGTGAGAAGTGTTGGGAGTACTCTCTTAAGAGACATGAGTAAGCACCAGCGTTTGTTATTTGAGTTTCACAGACTCTATGACTCTAAATGATCATAAACTGCAAAAAAAAAATAGCCTTTACAATGTCAAAATAGCCCTTTGAGAGTGAGAGAAAAAGACAGAGTTAGAAGATTAGGAAGAAGCTAGAACAAAATGAGAAAAGAGAAGGAATTTTATAAAGATGGGCAATGAACATATCAGATACAAGTTATTTCATTCATTCATTCATCAGTGCATTTGTTCACTCAGTAAACCATTATTAAGCATCCAATACATGCACGGTGCTGTGCTAGATTCTGGGGGAATCATTAAGATCTAGCCACTCACCTTATAACCTCATAGTAGAGACAATACAAACACAAATATATAGTATTCTACAAAATATTCACAATAACTATTGTTCTCTTGAATCCATATTCCTGTTGTAGCAGATGGAAGTCCAGACTTGGAAGAATTGGGTTGGAATCTTGCTTCTGATATTTACTAGCTGTGTCACCATAAGCAAGTCATTTAAACTCTATGAGTCTCCATTTTTCCATCTCTAAAATGGGTATAATAGCTACAGTACTTACCTCACAGTGTTGAACTGAGACTTTAAATCTATATCAAGTGCTCTACAGATTTTAAAGTGTGAAATGAATTCTATCATCCTCATCATGATCATGTCATCAGACCAACAGATTATCTTCCTCATTAGTATTATAGGACTTACAGGAAGGAAGAATGGACGTCATTTAGCTCAATCCCCTCATTTTACAGATGAGGAAACTGAGGTTCACTGAGATAAAAATAACTTGCTAAAGATCATGATAACAGTTAAGTTACAGGAATCAGGATGTAAATCTATGTTTCTTGAACAATGAAGTCCACTTGTTATAGTGGCGCACTATGGCACCATTAAGCTTCTAATATAATGAAATCTGAGTAATAATGTTTGTGGTTTTTTCTTAAATAATCAACTAGTTAGTCAGCTTGATGATGGTCTACGCCACTTAGCAATTTTGCCTAGAGATGGGTGATTCTATGAAACCTCTAAGATATACATGAAAAGAAGTCTAAAGCATAATAAAGTTGTACCTTTACCAGTAAGTTTTTAACCACAAGAGGGCAGGGGAATCACAAATAAGATCTGGAACTATGTGAATTTAAGATACTATTGGAATACAAGCAACAATTGAAATAAGCCTCTTTCCTGACATTTGTCTCAGAAAATACTATCGGCAATTGAGTATATTTTCGAAAGGGGATTTCTGAGGAAAATGTGCAATAAGATACTTTTATCTTTTTTTTCCCTTTTCAAGAAAAGGCATGGTTTAAGAAAAGAGATTTGTCAGAGGAACGAACTCACTAGTGAAGTTTTTGAGTTAAATTGAAGAGGCTTAAAGTACTGCCCTTAGTAATTCAGTTCAAGAGTGCTTACAGATAAAATTTCTAAGTTTTCAGTCATATAAAAGATTTTTAAATTTATTTATTTTCCCCCCTCATATACCAGTGAATTTACTGTTTAATTTATGTAGGCATGCTCTCCAGCTGTGGCGACTGAAATGTATCAACATCTGCTCTCTTGTCTACTGAACTCCCTGATATTTACCAGAGGGTAGTTTACCCAGCATTCATTGAACCTTCCTGGCTTCTTTCTTGATATCATAAAGATACTAATGAAATATGCTCCTGTATAGAGCCTACCTTCTTTTCTATTCTTCTGTTTCTTTGATAACCTTATATCCATCACTTCTCTAAAGTAATTCCCTATTTTGCATCGTGTAGCCTGCTCAAACCTACCCAAAGTTATCCACTGCCCTTCAATTGACATTAATTTCAATTTCATACTACTTTTCAGTTTTAGACTTTTTTTTAAATCTGAGAACTGGACATTCTACAGAGATATCAATTTATCTCATGATAGAATAAAAAGAAATTTTGATTCTGAACATTAAACAGAAACTGAGTTTAAGAGACAGAAAAGGTTTGGGGACCAAAGAGATCTCACTGATTTTCCTAGAATAGATGCTTTTTATTTTTCCTTACTCTTAGCTTCAGGACTTTTTATAAGAGTATTTATAGATTGGGAGGTTGTAGAACAGTAGAGTTGATGGGGACCTTAAAGGTAATCTAGTGTCATTTTCTTATTTTGCTAATAAGGAAACTGAGGATTCAAGAGGATATGACTACCCTAAGGTCACAGAATACTTTATCTGGAACATTAATCCAGGTCATCCAAATCCATTGTTATTTCCACAATACCACACTACCTTTTAAAAAGAATAAGTTTACATATTTGATAACATTTTTTTTCTGAAGTAAAAATAGGTGATATGACCTGACACATAAAGCCTCATGATGAGTAAATTTTATTTTCTTAAAAGCAGGTCTGTGTGAGGCTTGTTGACTTATTATAAAGGAAATATCACCCCTTATAGTGTTATCTAAGAATATCCATTTACCATCAGAAAAAAAGGATTGATGAAGATTAACCATACATAAAAATTCTTAAGTTCAAACACTGTCCCATGACTCATAATTTATCACCCAGTTACATACATTGTGTTTCTACGAAGGAGTATCAATGAAAATCCTATCTGGTGTGCAGTAGACAGCTCTAGCCAGCTCCTCAGAACCAACTGCTAAATTTTCAGTGTCAGCATTTATACCTCAGAAATCAGAAATCTACAAGTCATGGATTATTTTTTTTCAATAGTACAGGTTTTTCAAAGTGTTAATAATGCAGATTAAGCTTAAAAGATTATGTGCATCTGTTGGTGGAGTTATGAACTAATCCAACTATTTTAGACAGCAATTTGGAACCATGACCGAAGGGCTATAAAACTGTGTATCCTGAAGAGAATAAAAGGAAGGGGGAAAGGACTTATTTGTACAAAATTATTTATAGTAGCTCTTCTTGTGGTGGCTAAAAATTGGAATTTGAGAGAATGCCCATCAGTTGCAGAATGGCTAAACAAGTTGTGATAAATGATTGTGATGGAATATTATTGTGCTATAAGAAATGACAAGAAGGATGGTTTCAGAAAACCTGGAAAGACTTACATGAACTGATGCAAAGTGAAGTGAGAAGAACCAGGAGAACTTTGTACACAGTAACAGCAACATTGTATGATGAAGAATTGTGAATGACTTAGCTATTCTCAGCAATACAATGATCCAAGACAATTCCAAAGGACTTATGATTAAACATACTATATGCCTCCAGTTAAAGAACTGATACTGCCTGAACATAGACTGAAAAATGCCATTTTCCTTCCTTCCTATGATTAATATGAAAATGTTTTACATGATTGCATATGTATAAATTATATAAGATGGCTTATCATCAGGAAGGGGGAGGACAGGAAGGGAGTAAACTCAAAACTTAAAAAAAAGTTTAAAATTTGTTTTAACATATAATTGGGGGAAAAATAAAATACATAAAAAATTATGTGAATACATTTTTCCCCCTGGAGAGCCTTGTTGTTAAACATAACACCCCTGTTCCTCATCCTCCCATTATTTCCAAGAAGACAGTTCATAGCCATAGAATGTTGGTGATTATCTAGTGACCAAACTCTTCATTTTACATATAACAGAATGAAGGCCCTTCACTGTGAGGGATACTAAGGATTAATGTTAAAGCCAGGACTAGAATCCATGTCTTTTGACTCCTGTTCTGATATTTTCCTCCACTGCACCATGCTCCCACTTTCTTCCTACACAGTGTCAATTAAAAGCAGTTAGGCTAGTCCTTATAACATTTTTTTCTCCTTTCACCCCACTATCCCCAGAACATATATGATATTGATTGGAGATCCTATCAGAGAAGATTAGTTATTTTTGAAAGTTTTTTAATTTTTAAGAGGCTCCTGTTAAAAGACAATCCTCCTTAGGAATGTAATAACCTCAAGCTGATAAATCCAGCTAATGAATGTAGGTTAGAAGCAATACCTGAAAGGTGAAAGATCCAGAGACAAACTCTCCATTTCACAATTTTACCTAGGAATCTGATTCTCTTCACGAAGGTATAAATAGTATTCTAAACACTAAGATATCCTAGAGAAAGAAATGAAGGAATAGGCTTTGTACTTATTACATCTTCAGGTGGCATGAAGTTGGGAGGTGTAACCTAAGACAGCAGAAAGAATCAGGCCTCAAAGATCTGTCATTAGGTTAGGTCAGGAATTCTGAATTTTTCTGTGTGTCATGGATGCCCTTTGTCAGTCTGGTGAAACTGATGAACTACTTCTAAGAAGTATGTTTTTTAAATACATAAGATTACAAAGAAAAACAATCATATTGAAATATGTGCATCAAAATATTAAAGAGACAAGTCCACAGACCTGCAATACAAAATTCCAGGGCTAGACCAATGGCTGAAATTGACAGTGAAATTTTATACACATAAATGTAAAATCCCACATGTGAGTCCAAAAAATCAGTGGTTTAACCACAGAATAGAGACTATAGAGCTAGCCAAGAATTAGCATGAAAAAGATTTAGAGTTTTTCATGGACTCAAAACTCAAGCTAAGTCAAAAGCATGACAGATTTAAGAAAGTGAATGTAATCTTAGGGTTCTTTAAAAGAAATATAGAATCCAAATCAAAAGAAGTGATAGTTCTGCTGCATTTTATCCTAGTTAGAAAGGAGAAGAATCAGAGATGATAAGAGGGCATGAAGAGCTCATGATAATGATAATAATGGCTTTTAGTGAGTATTTATATAGTTCTTTAAGATTTGCAAAGTGCTTTACATATGTTAAATCATTTGGAATCTGTCCTTGCCAAGTCACAGGGAGGCAAAAACTAAGGAGATCAAATGACAAAACTTACAAAGTTGAAAGCATTAAAAATTCATTGTGGTAGCAATCAGTGGAAGGTGCAGGAGATGATCTATACCATGTTTTTGCTGCTGAAGTGGTCCGTGGACTGATCTACAAGGACCTCAGTCTAGATTACTACTCAGCCAATGTGAGAAACCAGTAAAACGTGCATTTAGGGTTCCTGTCCTTGCCTGAATTTCTCCCCTGTCAACACCTAGGGTTCTCATGCTACCTCCAAGACCCCTTCCAGACATTCAATCAAATAGAGAATCAAGAAGCATTTATTATGCACCTGCTATGTGCTAAGACTTGCAATTAACCAGGACTTGGCCATGAAAGATCCATTTACTCCATTCCTCCCTCTACTGAAATAGATTTTTCAGTGTAGTATAGTTGGGGGATTTCTTGGAGGGTATAGAATAATAACTTCATTTTAATATATTTACTTGCAGGCAGTGAAATAACTTGGGTTAGGAAGGGAGAGAAAGCGAGGTGTATCTGTCCTCAGTCTCCCTGAGGAATCTCAAAAAGTCCTTGCTAGATTGCACAGAGTGGCTCCCTAGCCTCAGCCCCATATGGAGTCTAGCTCATTGGTGTGTCTGGGAAGGAACAGAACCAGGTCAATAAAAAGGGTGTAATAGCTCCCCTCCTTTCCCCAAGTTTTTAGCTTTTCCTCCTAGTATGATTTGGGGCAGTGAGCCACTAAAAGCCTCAGCACACAAATGCCATCATTCTAGAGGCATGAATGCCATGAACCAAAATAGGGGAGTCAATCGAAAGTTTTCACAGTGAAGACTGGTAGAACGGTTATGGTCCTCAACTTTGGGAACACAATGAGCTGCTGATGGAAAAACTTTTGAGGGGATGGATAAGCTTAGGCTAGAACCCTCCTCTTGGTCCCCCCACATAATTCCCAAATATATGAATGTCTTGGAATAGCTTGCAGAGGTATGCTGGAAGGAACTCCTATCAGCTTTCTAGAAATCCATTTTTCCATGGTAACATTTACTCTTCAGAAATCTGCAAATGCTATGAATCAGGGATTGATATATTATTTTCTTGATTGTATAGACTTAAGAAAGAAAAGGAGAAAATGTTAATTGTACAAATGAAAATTAAAAGTATGTCAAGAATATCTTTAGAGTGCTTGGTCTGGAATCAGGAAGATCTGAATTCAAATCCAGCTCAGACATTTACTAGCTGTGTGATCCTGGGCAAGTCACTTAAATTGCTCTTTGCTTCAGTTTTCTCAACTGTAAAATGGTGATAATAATAACACCTAACTCCTAGGGTTGTGAAGCACTTAGCACAGTGCCTGGTACATTGTAAGTGCTACATAAATGTTAGCTACTGTTAGTATTGTTTCTAGAACTGCTTGCTAAGCATTTATCAGCATGGCCCTCTACATTGGTCACAGCTTTGACATTGGGATGAGGCATTTCTAGGAACTTGGGAGACTGAGGCTGCAAGTCTGAGAAGAGAGGCGAATTTGAAGCTTTATCACCCATCTGGTCACAATAGCTGGACATAGAGTAAGGAATCCAGGGTCCAAATGTCATCTTTGAAACTTGCTAGCTAGAAAACTATGGAAATGTGACCACCTGTCTGGTCCCCCCTTCCTTTATTATATGCCTCAAAGAGGAAAGATAGAGCATTTTATAAGTCTTAAAGAGGTCTGCAAATGAGCATTCCTATGTGGCCATTATCATTTGTTTTATGCTGCCACTTCTGAGGTCCATCTTTGAAGATGATGTGTCCTACATAAAGGATCCCATACCAACGAATTATAATTGGTTTGTAGGAAGTCATACCAGTCACGATCCCTGATAGGATCTCTCCTTCCACCCACTTCCAATTAGTGTCTATGGTGAAAAGGACATTTCCATGGAGACACCACTACAGTGACTTCACCAAGCTCAATCAAGATGATGACAAGGAAAGGTCATTGAACTTCCTGCTATCAGGGGTCAGCTCTTTTGACACCAAGTTCAGTGCCCCTTCTATTTTACCTGTCTACTTCAAGACAAGGTTTTGACAATGGCATTTCTTCCCTAAAGGGGGCTATTGAACTTTGGTTGGTTGATCTTCAGGGCCCAACATAGCTTCATCTACTCAGACTGACCTGGTTGTTAGAGCACCATTTATCAATTAGCTGGTTACAGCTTATTTATTTCTTTCAGAATATACTGATAATTGTGCTATTTTATTGCTAACATATGGTTTCAGTTTTCTTTTCTTCAGGGAAGTAGAGTTTTTATTCAGAAATTTTTTAGTGTTTCCAATTACTTGGAAGTTTTTTTTTTTCCCATGACTTTTGATTCAATACAAAAGTAGGGAAAAATTCAAAATAACTTGATTTTTTTCTCCCCAAATAGAAATTTTAAGATTACACTATCCTGGAAAGTTCTTTTGTTTTGTTTTTGTTTTTCTATTAAAAACTTACATCTTCCTGGCCAAGAAATCAAAGGACCTAAGCAAAAGCTTTCAATATTTATTTTATCTCCAGGTTCATTGTACTCCAGTTTAAACAGTCCCCTAGGAGTTCTGTTATTTGCTGCAATGATGTCACAACAGTGGCTGGATTAACCAAGATACAGAACTGAGGGTTAATGAACCCTTGTGTAAATAAGATCAAAATATGGTGAAGCCTTCCCTCAATTTGGATTTCTTTTTTAGCTTTTCAGCTCATCATACTAAATCCAAAGATATTATAATAAACATTCATATGAGAGGTAAGTGGATTTCAACGTGAGGATAAAATTAGCTTTCTTAAAAAAATTATTTATTTTAAGTTTTCAACATTCATTTCCACAAAATCTCAAGTTCCAAGTTTTCTACCCATCTCTCCCCTTCCCCACCCCAAAGTGCCAAGCATTCCAATTACCCTTACCACCAATCTGCCCTCCTAATATCCCTCCCTTCCCTTATCCTCATCTTCTCTTTTGTCCTGTAGGGCAAGATAAATTTCTATACCCCATTACCTGTATTTCTTGTTTCCAAGTTGCATGAAAGAACAATACTCAACATTTGTTCCTAAAATTTTGAGTTCCAACTTCTCTCCCTTCCTCCCTCCCCACTCATCCCCACTGAGAAGGCAAGCAATTAATATAGGCTATATATGTGTAGTTTTGCAAATGATTTCCATAATAGTCATGTTATATAAGACTAACTATATTTCCATCTATCCCATCCTGCCCTCCATTTCTTCTATTCTCTCTTTTGACCTTGACCCTGCCCAAGAGTGTTCACTTTTAATTGCTCCCTCCTTCCATTGCCCTTCCTTCCATCATCCACCCCACCCTGCTTATCCCCTTCTCCCCCACTTTTCTGTATTTTAAGATAGGTTTTCATACCAAAATGAATGTGCATTTTATTCCTTCCTTGAGTCAAATGTGATGAGAATAAGTTTCATGTTTTGCCTCTTACCTCCCCCTTTTTGCCCTCCATTGAAAAATCTTTTTCTTGCCTCTTTTATGAGCGATAACTTGCCCCATTCAATTTTTTTCCTTTCTTCTCCCAATATATTCCTCTCTCACCCCTTAATTTCATTTTTAAAGAAATTATTACTTCCTATTCAACTCACTCTGTGCTCTCTGTCTCTCTATCTATGTCTCTCTCTATGTGTGTGTGTGTATGTGCATAGTGCCACCAACTACTTAGATACTGAAAAAAGTTTCAAGAGTTACAAATATTGTCTTTCCATGAAGAAATGTAAACAGTTCAACTTTAGTAAGTCCCTTATGATTTCTCTTTCCTCTTTAACTTTTCATGTTTCTCTTGATTCTTGTGCTTGAAAGTCAAATTTTCTTTTCAGCTCTGGTCTTTTCATCAAGAATGCTTGAAAGTATTCTGTTCCCCTGAAAGACCATTTTCCCCCTGAAGTATTATACTCAGTTTTACTGGGTAGGTGATTTTTATGTTTAGTCCTAGTTCCTTTGATTTCTGAAATATCATATTCCACACCCTTCTATCCCTTAATGTAGAAGCTGCTAGATTTTGTATTATCTTGATTGTATTTCCAAAATACTCAAATTGTTTCTTTCTAGCTGCTTGCAATATTTTCTCCTTGACCTAGTAACTCTGGAATTTGGCTACAATATTCCTGAGAGTTTCTCTTTTTGGATTTCTTTCAGGAGGTTGATCAGTAGATTCTTTCAATATCTACTTTGCCCTCTGGTTCTAGAATATCAGGGCAGTTTTCCTTGATAATTTCATGAAAGATGATGTCTAGGCTCTTTTTTTGATCATGGCTTTCAGGTAGTTCCATAATTTTTAAATTGTCTCTCCTGGATCTCTTTTCTAGGTCAGTTGTTTTTCCAATGAGATATTTCACATTATCTTCCATTTTTTCATCTTTTGATTTTGTTTTGTGATTTCTTGGTTTCTCATAAAGTCATTAGCTTCCATCTATTCCATTCTAATTTTTAAAGAAATTTTCTTCAGTGAGCTTATGGACCTCCTTTTCCATTTGGTTAATTCTGCTTCTTAAAGCATTCTTCCCCCTATTGGTTTTTGAACCTCTTTTGCCAAAGGAGTTACCCTATTTTTAAAGGTGTTATTTTCTTCAGAATTTTTTGGGGGGGTCTCCTTTAGCAAATTGTTGACTCACTTTTTATGATTTTCTTGCATCTCTCCCATTTCTCTTCCAAATTTTTCCTCCAAAATCCTTTTCAAAGGATTTTCAAAATCCCTTTTGAACTCTTCCATGGCTGAGACCATTGAATATTTATTTTGGATGCTTGGGATACAGAAGCCTTGACTTCTATGTCTTTTCCTGATGGTAAGCTTTGTTCTTTCTCATCAGAAAGGAAGGGAGAAGATATCTGTTCAGAAAGAAAGTAACCTCCTATAGTCTTATTATTTTTCCCTTTTGGGGGCATTTTCTCAACCAGTTACTTGACTTTTGGGTCCTTTGTCAAGAGTAGGGTATACTCTGGGGATCTGTAAGATCTCAGTTCCTCCAAGGTGGCACAATCAAGCATATTCACTGATCTGGAAGCAACCAGAAACTTTTGTGTCCAGAATCTGTCAGTAGTAGTTTCCTCTCCACAACCACCTGGCCTCCAGTTCCAAGAAGCCAGCACTGGAGGCTTAGATTCAGATCAATTCCCCTAGGGGCTTTGGGAGTGGCAGGGTCACCAGTCAGTGTGAGGTAAAGATCAGCTGCTCAATTTCCCCAGGAGAATTAGGTGGGGGCAGGGCCCCCACACAGGGCTGAGGTAGGGATCAGCTGCTCAGTGCCCCCAGAGGTTTTACAATTTGACAGTGGATGGGGGCTACTGTGGGTGCTGCTTCTGCCCAATGCAGGTTCTGTCACAGCCGCCTGAGGTTGGAGCTATGGGATGACCTTACTCCCTTCTTGATCAGCTGAAAAAAACCTCTCACTGACCTTTGGCCCCTGTGGGTTGAGGGATCTGCAAACTGCTGCTGAGGATTCTGCCCCTGAGGCCATGCTTGCCCAAGGCTGGGCTGGGCTCTGAATTTGGTGTGACAGACCTTTCCCATCAGCCTTTCAGGTCACCCTTGACTGAAAATCTCCTCTGCTCCATTGTTCTATGGCTTCTGCTGCTCTAGCATTTGTTGAGAGTCTCTTCACAGGTATTTTATGGGCTGTAGGGGAAGAACTAGTATATGTGAGTCTTTCTACTCCACCATCCTGGCTCTGCCTCTAAAGTTAGTTTTTGAAAAGAGTCAATGTGGGCAGCTAGGTGGTGTAGTGGATGAAATACTGGTGGAGGACATGAGTTTAAATTTGGCCTTAAATACCTACTTTGTAACCCAGGCAAGTCACTTAACCCTGATTGCCTCTAAGAGAAATTTAGAGTCTAGAGAAATGAATAATTAAGAAATGTGAATCAAAAGACCTGGGTACAGTTCTTGGCTCTGCCAAGATGTTGTGTTTGTCTCTCATTCTCAAAGAGGATGATGACAAGACTTGCACTTGGCTCTGATTTGAGTGAGGGAGGGCTGTGCAAGGTCACCAACCTCACTTTCTTCTCCAGAGCCATTTGGGTCCAGTGAAGACTGGAGATGGCCCAGAATGCAATGGGGGAGATCCTGGCCCTTTTAGGCTTAGATCTTATCACATTCCCACTTTGAATGAGCTACACCCATTCAATAAATAATCTTCTTTAAGTAATTACTCATGGAATGGCCCTGTTAATAAAAAAAAAAAAATATCACACTGGGAAGGGAAGACCCTCAGAGTTCCTGGTTAAAAGAAAAATAGTTGCTATTTACTGCCAAGTACTAGCTGTGTGAAAGGTCAAGTTGCCTCTCTGAGTCTTAATGTTCTCATCTGTAAAATTGAGAGAACATAGTGACCTAAAGGATAGTGAACTGGACTTGGAGACAGGGAAACTTGAATTCAAGTTCCACATTTGACACATACTGGCTGTGTGACCTTGGGCAAATCACTTAACTATTCTAAGTTGCTGAGAAAGTTCCAGCCCTCATTGGCAGCAGGAATTCCTAGAGTTGGGCCTTTCCTATATAAAAGAAATTACAGTTCCAGTACTGTCCCTATACCTATCCTAATATAATGCTTGAACCAATAACTTCATAGTATTGTTGTGGGGATCAAATGAAATATAGCATAGATTTTCCATCACCAGCTTTGCTTGGCTTGCACTCCATGGAAAACATCATTTCTCCCCCAGAATAAACTGATCACCTAAAATCTTGTCATGCAGATTGACTCAGTTTTGTATACTCAACACCTGCACTTTCTCAGTTGCCTCTTCTCTCTGATTAGAGGGCTGGAGGATGGAGCAATAAATTCTTCCCAGTGCCTTTCATTATAGAGGACTCAAAACTTTGCTGGCAACTCTCCATTTGTCATTGGTGGTTCTGTTTGGTTTTCATGCCACAAAGAATCATGCTTCCATGAAAGTATCCCCTGGTGTGGCCCTCCTTTCTCTCCACTCCACTTTTCAGCCTCTCTTTATACATTGTCTTTCACCCAGAGGTTGTAAGCCCCTTGAGGGTAGGGATTCTCTTCTTCTTTAAGCCCTCAAAGCATTTCTTTAGGCATTAAGTACACTGTCTGGTCCCTAGTAGTTATTTCATAAATGCTAATGAATTGATTATAGTGCAGAAAGTTCTTTGTAAACTGAAGTGCTATGGAGATACCAGGCCAGCTGTTACTGGCCAATTCTCCTAGCATTAAACCATTCTGTATAAGTTTATGGAGGGAAGAATTTGATGAATACTGGTATGATAGAATATAGTCCTTGACTTACTCCAAACTTTTAGAAATACAGAAAAACAGGGATAATTTTCTAAGAGGGTGTCATTACCTATGACACTTACAATGGGATGGCCAAAAAAGAAAATATCCCAAAGTAATAAGGAAGTGTGATGCCTCGGGATCACACAGTCAGTCTCTGTGTCAGAGTCAGAATTTGAATCCAAGTTTTTCTAACCCTCAGTCCACCTCTCTAATATCCTCCATTACGCTACCTCATAGTAACCATGTTCTTCTACTCTAAAACTAATCTAAAATAAATTACCTCAACATTTCCAAAATTACCTGACTCTGCATCCTGCCCTTCCCACCTACTTCTTTCCTTGAAATGTTTACAAATGTTTATTTGAAGAAAATAAAAGGACTAAATATAATTGACAATTTTGAATGGAAAATCTGTGTTTGATTTCAGTTAACCAAAACAATGTGACATAGCAGAAAGAGGCCTACATTCAGAGGCCATGTCAAAATACTGGGGTTCAATTATGACTTTGTTTACTACCTATGTGACACCAGGCCAACAATTTCACTTTTCTAAGTGAACCTCAGTTTTCTGATCTGTGGAATGAGAGGGTGGACTCGATGATTGCCAAGTTTTCTCCCAGCTCTGAATCCTAGAGCCTTCTGAACACTGAAAATTCAGTCACAAACTTTTGAATTAGAGTTTTTTGATGAGCTTTAGATAACATTCAATAATCTGGTTACTTATCAGTCTGAAAAGTCAAATGAATTTGTCAAATTACTTTAGATGTAATTCAAAATTTATATGAATGGTAGTTACTTAGCGAGAACTATTACTAAAGTTTGCCACATAGACATATATTTGCCAGTATATAGGATCTTAGGAGTTAGACCTGTATGACCTTGGCAAAGTCACATAGCCCCTTTGGGCCTGTTTCGTGAGAGTAAAACAAAGGGTTGGACTCTAGAATCCCTAAGGTTCTTTCTTTGCTGTTCAGTCATTTCAGTTGCATCAGACTCTTTATAACCCCATTGGAGTTCTTTTTTGTTTGTTTGTCTTTTGCAAAGATATTTCAGTGGTTTGCTATTTCCTTTTCCAGCTCATTTTGCACATGAAGAATTAAGGCAAACAGGGTTAAGACACTTGCCCAGAGTCACATAGCCAGTAAGTGTCTGAGGCCAGATTTTTCTTCTTGCCTCTAGGCAAGCTAAGCTGCTCAAGGTCCTTTTGAGATTGGGCTAAGAAGATTCCTACATCCCTTCCAACTCTGAGATCTTTTCTTGTCGATTTCCTCCTAGGGTACTCCCATCTTCCCAGCCACCGGACCCGTTATTTGGCTGTCATCCTTAAGCCCTTGCTCTCTTTCACGCTAAATACACAATTAGTTGCTAGAACAGGCCCATTCTATATTTTCAATATCCCTCTGGCATATATAGCCTCTCCTCTCTATTTACAGAACTGCCACCCTAGTTCAGGGCCACATCACCTCTCATTTGGATTATTTTAGTAGTTTCATATTCAGGCTACCTGTCTCAAGCCTCTTTCTACCCCAATTCATTGTTCACATAACCATGAAAATAATTCTTCCTGAAGAATCAGTCTAAACATGTCATCATCATCCCTTTCAAAAAAAAAACAGAATAGGAAAAAACACCTCTATTGACTCAAGGATCAAATAAACTCCTTTATACAACACTTAAAGGTCTTCAAAATTTAGCCTCTCCCTCCCTGTCTAATCTTCTCACCCATTACCCCTCTCCACGAACTGTTTCTAGACATGTTGACCTATGTTTAGTTCTTTACAAATGACACTTCACCTCTTCTGACCCAGTGCCTGCAATGTGCTTCCTCATTCAACTTCTTAGAACCTCTAGTTTCCTTTAAAATCAGATTAAGTGGGGCAGAACCAAGATGGTGGAGTGAAAGGAAGGAATTCTCTGAGTTTTTCCCCAAACCCCTCCAAATACCTGTAAAAAAAGATTCTAAACAGATTCTAGAGCTATAGGCACACAAAATGACAGTGAAACAAATCCCCAGCCCAAGACAACCTGCAAAGTTGACAAGAATGATCTTTCACACAAGGCAGGGAGTAGAATGCAGTGTGGCATGGGCCACACTGGCACAGATGGGCGGGAGCAAACCTCAGGGGACTGAATCATTGGGTGCTGTGGCAGTTTCCAAATTCTCAACCCACAAATGCCAAAAAGGTAAGTGAGAAAACTCTGTGAAGCCTGGGTGAAAAAGGAGGACACATTCTGGCTGGGTCTGGTCCCAGCCCCACGTCAATGGGGTGGTGGTGGTGGTGGTGGCAGCAGCAGTTGCAGAGGCAGCTTCCAGAACTCCGGACCCACAGACAGTGAGGGATCCAGTTGCTGATACAAAATCCTATAAGCCTGGGAGAGTCCACTCACCCCCACCCCAATGGAAGGAGGGTCCTACTTTGGCTGGGAAGATGAGTAAACATCATAAAAGAACTCAGACTACAGAATCTTACTATGATGACTGGGGAGATCAGGGCATACAACCAGAGGACAGCAGAGTCAAAGCTCTTACATCAAAAGTACCCAAGAGGGATATGAATTGGTTGCAGGTCATGGAAGAGCTCAAAAAGGATTTTGAAAATCAAGTAAGAGAAGTGGAAGAAAAATTGGGAAGAGAAATGAGAGTGATACAAGAAAATCATGAAAAATGAGTTAATAGCTTCTTAAAGGAGACCCCAAAAATACTGAAGAAAATAACACCTTAAAAATAGACTAACCCAAATGGCAAAAGAAGTCTGAAAAGTCAATGAGGAGAAGAATGTCTTAAAAAGCAGAACTGTCCAAATGGAAAAGGTTTCAGAATGGAGGGAAAGAGGTGAGAAGGAATGAGTGAACCTTACTCTCATCCAATTTGGCTAAAGGAGGAAATAACATACACACTCAATTGGCACCTTACCCTACAAGAAAGTAGGGGAAATGAGGTAAAGAGGGATGATAGAAGGGAAGACACATTGGGGAGGGGGTAGTCAGAAGCAAACACTTTTAAAAAGGGACAGGGTCAAAGAAAAAAATAGAACTGGGGTGGGATAAGATGGAGAGAAATATAATTAATCTTTCACAACATGACTATTATGAGGGTGTTTTGCACACATGTATAACTTATATTGAATTGTTTGCCTTCTCAATGGGGGTGGGTGGGTAGGGAAGAAAGGAGAAAAGTTGGAACTCAAAGTTTTATAAACAAATGTTAAAAAATTGTTTTTACATGCGATTGGGAAATAAGATATATAGGCAATGGGGTATAGAAATCTATCTTGCCCTTAGGAAAGTAAAGGGAAAGGGGATAAGATGGAGAGATAATAAAAGGGAGGACAGACTATGGAAAGGGGTAATCAGAATGCATTCCATCTCAGGGTGGGTGGGAGGGGAAAGATGGGGAGAAAATTTAGAACTCAAAATCTTGTGGAAATGAACGTTGAAAACTAAAATTAAAAAAAATAAATTTCAGCTAAAGTACCACCTACTATATAAAGCCCTTCCTGCTGTCCTTCTCCCAAATGACCACCCCTCCCATAACCATTTCCTAGTTATCTTGTATAATGTATATACTTTTATGTATACAGGTTGTGCCTTCCTACCCCTCCACCCCTTTGGAATGTTAATTTCTTGAAGGGAAGAATTTTTCACATGTGTCTTTGAACACCCAGCATTAGTTTAGTACTTGGCATACAGTAAGCACTTAATGAATGTTTGTTGACTGACTGAATCTTATGATAGTCCAAGCCTTCCATCTTTAAAATGGAGAAAATAAATGACTATGGTATGAGTTGCTCATTACTACTTACCTGAATTATTATAGTAACTTTCATATAATTCTTCCTGCTTTCCTTGTTCCCTCTATCCAATATACTCTTCATAACAATACCAGAATGGTCATGTATATTTGTGGGTTATCTCTCAATGAGCATAGGGAGCATGTTTCATCTAAAGTTTGTACCTCCATGAATTCCAATGCATATTGTTCTCACAGTAAGTTTCTCATAAATGATTGCTGAAGGAATATTTCTGATCAGGTCAGGTTCCGGTGATAAATCAAATATGCCAGAATAGGATCTTAGACTCCCTTTTCTGTATTGACCCCATTGAGCCTTAGTATCTGCCAAATTCAAAGTACATTTGCATATTATTTGGGGATTTTTTTCCTACCTTACAGAGATTTTTTTTTCCAACAACAATAAACACACGAATATATCGATTTTATCTGTTCTAGTTTCTATCCCCATTTGGATGACCTCAACAAAATGAGCCAGGCAGGTTTCCATGATGCCATAGTACTAGACAGATTCCAGTGGCCACAGGTTACTGTATCATTCTACTTTACCCCAGAAGAGTCTTCAAACTGAAGGTCACCCACCCCATTGCATGTCCTTGGGAAAATATGCTAACTGTACTCTAGGCAATCTAGCCCTGCTTCTGTGGCAGGTTACCACATTGGTCAGGATACTCTCGGGAAATGTGGTAACAGAAAATTTAGCAATCTGGATAAAAATACCTTTTTTTCCCAAAAATTCAGTTTAGAGAATTTACCATTTTAGTTGGCTTGACATTTAAAAAAATTATTTATTTCCTACCCATCCATCTCCAATAGCCAGGAGGTCATTTAAGTGACACTATGGTAAAGTGGACAATGTGCTGGCATTGGAGGCTGGTTTGGAATCTTGCCACTGACACCAGCTATTTGACTCTGAAAAAGTCACTAACTCTTTCTAAGCATTAGTTTTTCTCATCTCTAAAATGGGAATCATTATACCTCTAGTACATGCATTATTTACCCTGGGATCCACAGAGTGCTGCTCCATGGATAGATTTCAGAGAGTCTGTGGACTTGGAGGAAAAAAATACATCTTTATTTTTATTATCTTTTAACTAAAAATTAACATTTCTTTTAACTATGATTTTTTTTTTTTGCAATCTAATCAGGGAACTGTAGGTTTCACTGGATTATGAAAAAAGTTCAGAACACAGAAAAAAGTTTAAGAATTCTTACTATCATAAAGCAATATCAGGAATAAGCATTATATGCTCCAAGTGTCTTGCATACAAAATTTTTTTAAAAAACCCATTATCTGAGCTACGAGAAAACATGGATAGTACAACAGTACATAGTAGGAGACTTCAATATCTCTTTCGCCATTTTGGGCAAATTCTATAAAAAAAAACAAACAAACAAAAGGGAAAATAGGAACTGAACAATTTCCTAGAGAACTTAGAGTTGAAAGACTTATTTCATCTTCTGAATGGGACAGCACAAGAATATACGTTTCTTAGTAGCACAAAGAACTTTCGCAAAAATTGACAATGTAACAGGGCACAGAGATATTGCAAACAAATGTAAAAAGGCAAAATACATTAATATATAATTTATAGATCACAATGCAGTAAAAATCATAACTGGTTCAGTGACCACAAACAAAAGATTCAGACCAAATGATAACAACAACAGAATCCTAAATAATAAATGGTCAAAAAAATCACTGAAATAATAGCTAGGAAAAAGAAAATGATAATGATGAAAGAACATAATAAAATTTCTGGGAAGCAACTAAAGCAGTCCTCATGGGAAAAATCCTATCCTTACAAACTTTCATTAACAAAATAGAAAAAAGAAAGGATTAATGAATTGAATATGTGCTTAAAAATTCAGAAAGTCAACTAAAGCCAATCTAAAATATGCATAAAGATTAGACATTAAAAATTAGAGGGGAAATAGGTAACATTGGAAATAAAAATAGTAAGATGAATAAAATTAAAAGCTCATTCTTCAAAAAGATTAATAAAATTGATAAACCCTTGGATAATCTGATTTTTAAAAAGAGGAGAAAATAAAATAAATAAAACATCAAATAAGCAAAGTAAAATCACAGTAAAACCAGAAGAAATATAATGAGTAATCAGAGCATGTTATGCATAATTATATGCTAACAAAACTGAGAGCACAAAAGAAATAGCAAAATATCTTCAAAAATATAAAAAAAACTGAACTTATAAAAAACTAGAAAGAGATCTTAAACAACCCAATCTCAGAAAGGGAAATAAATCCAGTTGTAAAGGAACTCCCAAAGGAAATAAAAACTCCTGATTCTGATGGACTCACAGGATAATTCTATCAAACTTTTAAAGAACAGCTAGTATCTAAACTTCACAAATTATTTTAAACAAAATAAGAACAAAAACATCCTGCCAGAATCCTTTTATGAGATATAGTTCTAATACCTAAACCAGGGAAAGATAAAACAAAGAGAGAAAACTATAGATTATTATTATTAAAAAATATTGACTCAAATTTTAAACAAAATGATGTTATACAGACTACAGTTATTTATTCAAGAAATCACTCACATTAACCAAATGAGATTTATTCCAGAGATCACAAGATGATTCATAATTAGGAAGAAAACCAGCATAATCATATAAAAAATGCAAACATCCAAAACTACATGATCATTTCAATAGAAGCAGAAAAAGCCTATGGCAAAATTCAATATAACTTTGTGCTAAAATCCTTACAAAGTAAAGGCAGAGAGGAATCTTTTTTAATATCCTAAAAAGCCTCTATCTAAAACCAAAAACAAACATGAGGATACACTAGAGCCTTTTCCAAGAAATACAGGAAAGAAGCAAGAATGCCCGCTCTTCCCATTACTATTTTAGTTCTCAAAATGCCAGCACCAACAGTAAGACAAGAAGAAGAAATTAAAAGTATCAAGACAGGTAAAGAGGAACTAAAATGATCCCTATTTGCTGCTGATATGATTGCTGATATGATGGTTTACTTGGAAAATCCTAGGAAATCAACAGACATGATAGCGACAATTAGTAGTTCCAGCAAAGTTGCAGGCTACAAAATAAATCCTCAAAAATCAACAGCGTTTCTATATAATAATTACAAAATCCAAGAAATAGCATCCAAAGTGAAATCTCATTCCAAATAACTACAAGATGCATTAAGTATTTCAGGACTGACCTACTGAATCGCACAGAAAAAATCTGTATACATTCAATTAGAAAGTGCCCTTTAAGGAAATGAACAGCTTAAATAACTGGAGTAATACGCAGCACTCATGGCTAAGCCATATCCATGTAATAAAATGACATTACTACCAAAATTAATTTATAATTTTAAGGCTACAACAATCAAATTACGAAGGAGATATGTTATAGAGGGCAGCTGGGTGGTAGGGTTGATAAAATGCCTGGCTTGGAATCAGGAAGATCTAAATTCAAATGCGGCTTCAGATACTTATTAGCTTTGTGACCCTGGGCAAATCGCTTAACCCTGTTTGCCTCAATTTCCCTTATTTTTAAAATGAACTGGAGAAGGAAATGGCAAAAACCACTCCAGTATATTTGCCTAGAAAACCCCCAGTGGAACCACAAAGGGTCAAACATGACTGAGCAACAAAAAACATTATGTAGAATTTAATAAAGTAATACCAAAATTTCATTTGGAAACACAAAAGATCAAGAACATTAAATGAAAGGATGAAAAACAATAAGAACAAAGGGGGAATATAGTACTCTCAAACCTCAAAGTATATGGATAAAGGAGCAGTCATCAAAACCATCTGGTAATGGCTAAGAACTAGAGAGACAGATCAATGAAACAGACTACACAAGAGAGAAACAGAAATAGTACAACTCAATAACCTGGTGTTTTATAATGTAAGAAACATAAATTATATAACCAGGGCAGGGGTGGTGGCAATGGGGACTCCTTATCTGATAAAAATTGCTGGGAAAACTGGAAAGCAATCTGGAAGAAATTATACTTAGATGAACACGTCAAAATCCATGATACATTCTAAATGGATATACAACCTTCGTATTAAAGATCACACTATAAAAACAACTAGGAGAGAAACAGATCATATTCCCCTTACATATTCCCCTTGGACAATGTGAATCCGTTAAAGAGCTGAAGAGGTGACAAAGAAAAAAATTAGTATTATAATCCCATGACTAATTAACACTGACTTTTAAAGAGTACATTGACACATTGATGCCTTAAATAAACGTAATATCAGTGACATATAATTTCAACATTCATTGTCAAAAATCCTTCAGCTAAATTCTCCTCTAATGTACAGAAGTGACCCTAGGGTCTATAAGCTATGGGCAAGTTCTTGCAGGCTCTACTGAGTTTTGGACTGGTTCTGTCATAAGAGGACTAGCTCCACTCACCCAAAAGGCAGGCTGTAGGCTGATAAGTGTTTTGTTGTATCTTTTGGTGAGGCAGGAGTAGGGGAAGGAGATTTCTGCCCAAAATGTCTCTAGGCTTTATCACTCAAGGAAGCCTCCATGGCCAAAAACATTCATTGCTTGATGACCACCCTTCTGGTGATGGCTGTATCTGATCTCAGCTAATCTAATGTTCTGTTGATAGACAATCCAACACCAGGACCATGCTAATACTCATAATACCTAGTATTTATAAAACACTTTATGGTCAATAAATGATCAATGCCAGCACCTATCTTTACAACTACATGAGGTAGATGATATTATTATCCCCATTTTACAGATCAGGAAACTGCGACTGAACATAGTTAAGTGACTTACTCAGGGTCACAAAGCTGTTAAGTGTCTAGGAAAGAATTTGAACTCAGGTCAATCTGATTTCAGGTCCACTGCTCTATCTACTGGGCCACATAGATGTTTCCACATCTTTATGGTTTTGTAAGACTAGCCAATCTTAGGCAGCTAGGTGGAGCAGTGGATAGTGTGCCAGGTCTGGAATCAGGCTGATTCATCTTCCTGAATCTGGCCTCAGATACTTACTAGCTGTCCCATCCTGGGCAAGTCACTTAACCCTGTTTTCCTCAGTTTCCTCATCTATAAAGTGAGCTGGAGAAGGAAATGACAAACCACTCCAGTATCTACCGCGTAAGTCAGGAAGAATAGGGCAGGATTGACCAACGACACCAACAAAGACTAGCCAGGGTTCGCCCATAGCATGGAATCATGGTGCTTGTCAAAGTCACTGAATGTTAATAGTAGAAACCAAAAGAACATGTTAGCACATTCAGATTACGCACTCTTACATTGCATTAATAAGAACTCACCACTAAGGGCCGCTAAGTATCAAAGTTAGTCATGTAACATAATTAGGGATTTCAAAGGATAATCATACAAGAAAAAAAAACATCCCTAGGCTTTTGGTTAAAGGTTGAGAAGGCAATTATATAAACATCTATTTATGCATTCTTTAACCTCTCATAAAATTTCAAGAAATCATCAACCAGACAAGTATTTAGCAATAGGTTAGGATATTCTGAAAGCCTACACATATCCACATTTTAATGTTTTCCCATAGCGCAAATGGTAACCATGCATAAGCAAAGTCTAAAGATTCACGTTTTTGCTCAGGTTATTAGAAAAATATTATATTTCTTGTCAGGCAACTACTATGCAAATATATATAATATGCATAGAGGAATATATATATGCATCGGGGAATACATGTATATATATATATATATATATATATATATATATATGCATATTCTTTTGTGTTCAAGCTAATGATAGTAGCTCATCTTCCCAGTTACCCAACCTTACAACCTCAGTGTCATCACTTTTACACGACATATCTAATCCACTGCTGAATCATGTTACCACAATCTCTCATATAAATATCCCCTTCTCCTCTTGAAAACAGCCACTTATGTTCAAACCCTCATCACTTCTTGTCTGGATAGGCTAATGCCTTGCACTTGTTCTCCCTTCCTCAAGCCTCTCTATACTCCAATCCATTCTCCATGCAGCTGCAAAATAACATTTTCTAAAGTGTAAGAATGACCTTATCATCTACCCTCGGTAAGTTCCAGTGTTTTATCATTACCTGAAGGATCAATTATAAAGCCTTCATTTGGGCTCTTAAAATCCTTTACAACTTAATTCTGTCCTACTTTTAAAGTTTTCTTATACCTTACTCTCCTCCACAATCAACTAAGCTTGCTTCTTTGCTGTTCCTTGCATGTGACATTACAACTCCCATTTGAGCATCTCTTCCTTGGTTATTTGTCATGCTTGGAATTTTCTATTCTCTTACTTCCACCTCTTAGTTTTCCCAACTTCCTTCAGGACTCACCTGAGTGAGTTCACTTTTTAAAGGAAGCATTTTCTGTGCCCCCTGGCTGCTAGTGACACCCCTGTTTTATTACCTTCCCTCTATTCTGTATGCATCTTGTATGTAGCTAGTTAATTACATGTTATCTCCTCCATTAGGACTTCAGCTTCTTGTGCTAGAACCATTATTATTATTTTTTATATCTATTTTTCCTTTTTTCACTTGGTGATAGTTTTTGTGTGTTTGAAGCCAATTATTACTCTTCTTGATTAAGGTTTTAGCCAATGGTTTTGCCATAGGTAAACACTTCTAGGGAAAGGAGAAGGGGTTTCTTACCTGCACAGCCCAGAGGTAGTCCAGACGTAACTTCAAGTCCACCTGCCTGGCATGAAGGGCCAGAGCACAGGAAAACAGCAAAATAGCCAATATGGGTTCATATCCACGGAGGTAAAATGTGCCTCCCCTTAGGAGAAAAGACAAGATCAAATTAGTGATTAGTTCCTGAGGCCAACACTTGAGCTTAAGAAACCTCTTTGGATAATATCATAAATGCAATTACTCTGGAGATACTATTCTTATATATTATAGATAGAGTCTATTCTCCTGAATACAGAGTGAAGCAAACTATTTTATTTTTTTGCTTGTTTATTTCACGTTTGTTTGTATTTTTCTTTCTCATTGTTCCTCCCATTTGTTCTAATTCTTCTGTACAAGGTAACTAATGTGAAAATATATTGACTAGGAATGTATATGTAGAGCTTATATCAGATTGCATGCCATCTTGAGGAGGGAGGAGGGAAAGGAGGGGGAGAAAATTTAAAACTTATGGAAGTAAATGATACAAATTAAAAATAAATAACCTTTAAAAAGTAGCCCTATTTTTGAAAATGATATCTACGGTAAAGCAGAAATGTAAAAGACATTAGATATATTAATTTTTAATAAAGAAACCTCAATCCTTCAAAATAAATTTTCTTCCTTATCAGTATGGTCCCGTTCACTTTAAAAGCATTCAACGTACGGACAAAGACTTGATATTTTTTCCCTGAAATATACTTCCCTAAGTATAATGATAGAGTATCAATAAAGCCATAGCTTTTTTCTATTTTAATTTTTTTCATTAAACGAAAAATTATATTCTCACCCTCTTCCTCCTTCTCCTACTGTTGAGAAGGAAAGCGAGCAAGAGAAAAAAAACAACCTTGTAACAAATATGCACAGTTAAGCAAAACAGATTCATGTATTTGTCATGTCTAAGAAATAAACTTATTTTTTCTCCCATCACTTCTCAGACAAAAATGGAAAATTTGATTCATCATTGGTCCTTTGGAATATTTGATACTACATTGATCAGAATTTTTAATTAAAAGACCTGGAAATTCTGATCAATTAAATGATCAAACCTCAACTGAAGAAGACTTATGGTAAAACACAGAACCAACTTCCAGATGGAAAGATGATGAACTCAGATTGCATATTGAGTCACAATTGTTTTTTTTTTTATTTTAGAGGAGGAAAGAGGAGGAATTTGAATAATATGGGAATTTATTTTGCTTGACTCTGTCTGTATTTGTTTTGTTTTTTTGTTTGTTTTTGTTTTTTTTGCTTTCTTAGTGTGTATGGGGAAATGAGAGGGAGAAAATTAGGAGCTGAAAATATTTTAAAATTGATTTAAAAAAACTATTGTCTTAAGAGTGGGAACTACATTGGAATTGTTGACAAATAGCTGATACCCTCCAAAGAGACCCATTAGACCCCCTCCCCTAGTGATATTCCAGTAAATTCACTTACCCCACTGCTTTTCTGTACCCACTGAGCTCCAAAACAAGTATATACAAGACTGTAACCAAAAAGAGAAGGATCATTTTTGGCAATGAAGAGACACGGAGAAATATTGCCAGCGTCAAAGTTCCCACAATGCAGGAAAGGAATGTGTGATGGGCTGTGTCACAGGGCAGGACGTTCTTTGTCTTATTCATTCCTCCAGAAGAAATAATCACTAAGGATCTGTTGGAATTAGTGTTCCATGACCAAGGCATGCAGCCCACCTGGGAGAGTAGGAAGAAAGGGATGTAGAAAAGAAAACCTTGTAAAGTAACTATCCATTCCTATCAAACACAGTCCAAGTATCTCGTCTGTTAAAATATTTTTAGTTTAGACTAGGCATCTAGCTGTAATTGCTCATTTGCAAAGTTCACACTTCATGTGGTTACAATGAGTTCTGTATGTATTATCTCATTTGATCCTTAAAACAATACTGTAAGCTTGTATATCATTCATATTTTATAGATGAGACAGGAAAATAATAATTCATATTTATCTAGTGCTTCAAGACTTACAAAGGACTTTTCTTTCAACAATCAGGTGAGGTATATAAGGCAAATATTATTTCCATTTTATAGATCAGGAAAAGGAGGCTCATATAGACTGACTTTCTCAATCTTTCATAGTTAACAAATTTTTCTTAGACTTTATACCTCCATCACTTCCCCAACCTCCAACCTCAATATACATATAGAAATACATATTACACCATGTTGCCAGTCTCCTGCCTCTCTGAAACAAGGATTAGCACAGCTTTCCACTTAGTGAAATCTATCCTTCTTCTGGGATATTCTTATAGCATAGCATTCTATCAGTTAACTTTCTATCCTTTCTACATGAAAATAATGGTGGCGATTAGCTCTCATTCCCCATTTTTCCTCCAGAGGCTAAATAAGGCAGAATCTACTGCTTCTGTCTTACCTTGTTTATTGGAAAACCCACAGAGGGGATCTTCGAGAAGATTCACTACAAAGATTCATTGTGTTTTGTTTCTTTATAAGGTATTATTGAGAAAAAGGAAAAAGGACCAACTTGGTTAGACTCTTCTGTGCTAAACATGTTTACAGAGTTGGACAAAGTTGATAATCTGTGTGTTTATAAATACATACATACATATGTATACATATGGATATGTTAATCTTCAAATGAAATAACCAAGTCCATATTATTTGAACATATTTTTGAGGCATCATTTCATTGAAATGTCTTAATTCCATCCACAAAAAAGGAGTCCAAGAGTTATTTAGGTACATATTGGATACCCAAGGCTTGTTGAACTGAATCTAGTTACTCAGATATTTTATCTCCCCAACACCGTACTTTCCCCTCTCAGATTACTTTCCATCTACTCTGTATATATCTTGTATGCACCTATCTTTTACATGTACATTTTCTTTCTATTAGAATGTAAAGTGAGTAGCTTTTATCTTTCTTTGTATAACCAATGCTTGGCAGAGTACCTGAACCACAGTAAATACTTAATAAATGCATGTTGGCTGGAGATGATTCATTTCCCTAATTCTTCTATTAAATAATTTTGCCTCAGCTCTACACCTTGTTTCTTAAATTTTCCTCCAAGAAAGACTGTATCTGATTCAGGTTCACATACCCATTATCACAACAACTTGGCACGGTTCATGTCACAGACATGTCATAACACATATATGTCATAGACAACAGTTCAATAAATGTTAATTGTTGTCTGGAACTGAAATTAATTACATAATTTTAAAAGGAAAAGGCTAATACTTTTATCATTTGAGTGGAAGATCTCATAGACTAAAGGAGTTTTAAAAATGGGTATCTAGCAGAATATCTTTCATTTCTATAATAAAATTGTCTCTCTTTTCTTGTTCTCACCTCCAATTCTTTCTTTAGATATGAATATGTATATGTGCATATGTTTTATATATATGTATGTATACATATACGTGTCTATAATATTATATTTTGCTGTTCTCTATGACTGAGACCTTAACCAGGAATTCTGGGACCTGGGGACAAATTCAGTTTGGGGAGAATGTGGCACACAAAGGATTTTTTCCCATAGTCAAGTGCTGTTATATCTAGAGAGGGTATTGCCAATCTCCTGAATATTCTGGCCCCAGCTCCTGAAACATGGCCCATCTCAGGAAGATATTGTTTAGGGTGCAGTTGTGTAGGAGGGATTTTACTTCCCAGAAAAGGCACAGAAACCTGAGAGATAACACCCGGGCAGTGTGGTTAACACAGACTCTGAGGCATGGAGTGGGCGACTTCAGTTGGTAAGAAATAAATTTCCCAACTCAATATTGGGGCCCTGTGGTAAATCCCAGTCACTTCACCCTCATTACTGCTCCATCCATAACCCTGCTGTCCCATGGGCCAACAAGGATGGAAATAGTGTTACAGAAGCCATGCCAATATAATGTAAAGATAATGGGTTGAAAATTTTAAAGGGTAATTAATTATCTGGTTCTTTTGCCTTCCCCCCAAAAAACCCAGAAATGTTTTCTTGGATGACAATGTAATATAGCCGAAATAATATTGGAATTGGATTCACTAAAAATCAGAGTTTAAATCCTGACTTAGACATTTATTTCCTATGTGACCTTTACGTAAGTCACTTAATTATTCTGAAACTTTTTCCTTATATGTACTACCTCATAGGGTCATTGTAAAGAAAGCACTTTGGAGACCTTGAAGTACTATATGAATGACAATTATTATTATTCCTTGCAGAACTTTTTTCACTTAATTCACTTTTTTTAGACTTCTTGCAGATAGTTTTTGTGCCAACTCTACTGATAATCTTTGAGCATATATATAAAAGTCTAAATCAATTTTTAAAAATATGACTGACATGTTCCCAACCTTTAAATTTCTTTGCTGTCAAGTTAATCCAATTTTAGAACAAGAAAAAAGGGATATGCATAAAGATGAACTGCAATAATGCTGGTGATAGGGCACTAAGCATGGCATCCACTATACAGGTTCTCTGTATTATAATAAGTCCTACAGACTTGATATGCACATCCACATAGAATTAGGGACAGGGTCTGACCAACAGTATAACTGAAATTGCCATTAAAAAACACTTTGAAGTAGGAATTAATATTTTATTAAAGCATTGTCATAAAATGTAATTTCTAGACATCTGCCAGTGAAAGAATCTCAAGTTTTAATTTGATTTTATTTCTATTATTTATTTACATAGAGGAACTCAAGATATTTGATGGGTTTTAAGCAAATTGAAGGTTGTTGTGAGGCAGGTGACAAACAGAGAAAATGAACAAAGAATTTTAAAGTTGCTGAATCTGTAGCATGGAAATATGCCTTGCTTACAGACACAGAAAGTACAAAATAAATTTGAAATAAACACTGTCACTTTTACCTACACTTGTAAGTTTTAGTGATTTTCATTATTTTGGAACTCTACAAATAATCCAGAGTCTGAAGTCAATTCCACACTAGTCTAGGTAATTTATAGTATTTGTGGCTGACTTGTAGCAGTATGGTCACACCTGTACTACTGCTAATAACATATATGGCTTTGAAAAAAAAAAAAAACCAGGCCAAGAGACCAGTGTGCGGAGTGCAGACCAGCCCAGAGCAGCAGGGACAGGACCCAGAACAAGATTCAGGGAGCCCACAGCATTCCCAGATTCCTCAAACCACAAACACCACAGACAGCTTCAAAGGTCAGTGGGAGGTTTCCTTCACCCAGGAGGGAAGTGCAGTCTGGACCTCTAGCAACAGGCACTGCAGGGGCAGCTGTCATTTTCAGAGGCCCCCACCTAAAACCCCTGGGGGAACTGAAGGGCTGATCAAATCTCAGCCCTGAATGGCAGCCCTGGGAGATGTCTACCTAAAGCCCCTGGGGAAATTAAGCCATTGATCTGATTCTCAGCCCTGAGCTCCACCCAGGGGTGAGGAGGAGCACTGATGGTGGAGCTGGAGGTGGTTGTAGTGAGGGAATTCAATTGCATATTCTGGGCAGAAAAGTTTTTGGTTGCTCCCCGACCAGTGCACAGGTTAGGAGAGAAGTAAACTCCTCTCTTTTGATTGTGCCACTTTAGAGGAACTGAGAACTTGCAGGTTCCCAGAATATACCCTCCTCTTGACAAAGGTCTCCAAAGTCAAGTAACTGACTGAGAAAATACCCCCAAAAGAGAGAGAAAAATCAGATGATAGGAAGTTACTTTCTTAGCCAACAACTATTTTTTTCATTCCTGTTGGATGAGGAAGAACAAAGCATAAAATCAGAGGAAGTCTAGGCTTTTACGTCCAAAACCTCCAAAATACATTTGCAATAGATGTAGGCCATGGAAGAGCTCAAAAAGGATTTTGAAAGTCAAGTAAGTGGTGCAGGAAAAATTGGGAAGAGAAATAAGAGCAATGCAAGAAAATCATGAGAAGCGAGTCAATATCTTGCTAAAGGAGACCCAAAAAATGCTGAAGAAAATAACACCTTTAAAAATAAGCTAAATCAATTGGCAAAAGAGGTTCAAAAAGCCAATGAGGAGAAGAATGCTTTCAAAAGCAGAATTAGCCAAATGGAAAAGGAGATTAAAGAGCTCACTGAAAAAAACAGTTCTTTAAAAATTAGAATGGAAGAGATGGAAGCTAATGACTTCATGAGAAACCAAGAAATTACAAAACAATATCCAAAGAATAAAAAATAGAAGACAATGTGAAATATCTCGTTGCAAAAACAACTGACCTGGAAAATAAATCCAGGAGAGACAATATAAAAATTATGGGACTATCTGAAAGCCATGATCAAAAAAAGAACCTAGACATTATCTTTCATGAAATTATCAAGGAAAACTGCCCTGATATTCTAGAACCAGAGGGCAAAATAAATACTGAAAGACTCCATAGATCACCTCCTGAAAGAGATATGAAAAGAGAAACTCCTAGGAATATTTTAGTCAAATTCCAGAGTTCCAAGGTCAAGGAGAAAATATTGCAAGCAGCACGAAGGAAACAGTTTGAGTATTGTGGAAATACAATCAGGATAACACAGGGTCTGGCAGCTTCTACATTAAGGGATTGAACGGCTTCGAATATGATATTTCAGAAGTCAAAGGAACTGGGAGTAAAACCAAGAATCATCTACCCAGAAAAACTGAGTATAATACTTCAGAGGAAAAATGGTCATTCAATGCAACAGAGAACTTTCAAACAATCTCAATGAAAAGACCAGAACTGAATAGAAAATTTGATTTTCAAAGATAAGAATCAGGACAAGCATGAAAAGGTAAACAGGTAAGAGAAAACATAAAGGACTTCTAAAGTTGAACTGTTTACATTCCTACATGGAAAGGTAATATTTGTAACTCTTGAGACTTTTCTCAGTATTTGGGTAGGTGGAGGTATTACACACACACACACACACACACACACACAGAACATAGGATGAGTTGAATAAGAAGGGATGATATCTAAAAAAATTGAGGGGTGAGAGAGGAATATATTGGGAGGAGAAAGGGAGAAATGGCATAGGGTAAATTATCACTCATCAAGGAGGCAAGAAAAAGCTTCTTCAGTGGAGGAGAAAAGGGAGGATGTGAGAAGGAAAAAGGGAAGCTTACTCTTCACATTTGGCTTGAGGGATTGACATGCTAACTCAGTCTGGTATGAAAGTATATCTTGCACTACAGAAGGGTACAGGAAAAGGGAACAAGTGGGGTGAAGGGGACGATAGAAAGAAGGGCAAATGGCAGAAGGGAGTAATCAGAAGTAAACACTTTTGGGGAGTCCCAAGGTCAAAAGAGAGAATAAAATAAATGGTAGGGAGGGATAAGATGGAGGGAAATATAGTCAGTCATGTATAACATGCCTATTATGGAAGTCTTTTGCAAAACTACACATATGCAGCCTATACTGAATTGCCTGCCTTCTCAGTGGGGATAGGTGGGGAAGGAGGAAGGGAGAGAAGTTGGAATTCAAAGTATTAGGAATGAATGTTGAGAATTTTTTGTGCATACAACTGAGAAATAAGAAATACAGGTAATGGGGTATAGAAATCTCTCTTGCCCTACAAGAAAAGAGAGAAGAAGGGGATAAGGGAAGGGAGGGGTGTGATAGAAGGGAGGGTATATTGAGGGAAGGGGTAATCAGAATGCAATGGGTTATGGGGTGGGGGAGAGGAGAGATGAGGAGAAAATTTGGAACTCAAAATTTTGTGGAAATGAATGTTGAAAACTAAAAATAAATGAACAGTACCTGAATTAACCAAAAAGTAAAAAAAAAGAAAAAAAAACAAGCCAAGGATTTAAATAGTACCTACTAGGTGCCAGGAATTGTGCTAAGTGCTTGACAAATATTATCTTATTTGATCATCACAATAACCTTGGGGGGAAGGTGTGCTATTATCTCTAATTTATAGTTGAGGAAACTGAGACAGAGTCGTTAAGTGACTTTCTCAATGCAACACAGTAAGTGTCTGAGGTCAGATACTAACTCAAGTCTTTCTGACTGTGCAGTGGGGAGGAGCAATGTTATTTTGACAGGACTATGAAGATTTTTCAATAACAAAATGCTTACTGTATACAGACTCTTGTATAGAGCTAAAAGAGAACACCAAGATTTCCTTAGTTCTTCATTTTTCAGATGAGAAAACAGGCTCAAAGACACTGAAAAACTGGCCCACGGTCATAAAACTAGCTAGTAGTAGGGCCAGGATTAGGATCGAGATTTCTGACTGTACAGCGTCCTTTTTACTATATAACAGCTGCTTCTAATTATCAAAAATTGGGCATGCATATCCTTTGGAATTCTTTAGAAAGAGTTAAAATTATGTCCTAAGAAGTGATGCCTAAAAGTCATGGCACATACAACAACATCATCTAATGGTACAAAGACATAGCTCTTTCCACCACAGTCAGGTGGTGCAGTGGGTAAAACACTGACCTTAGTGTCAGGAATATTTTTATTTAAAATCTGCTTTGGACTCTTACTAGTTGTTTGATCCTGGGCAATTCATTAACCTCTACTTGCATCAGGTTCTTCAACTGTGAAATGGAGATTATAATAGCACTTAATACCCAGCTATAATGTGATAATTTGCACAAAGAGCTTGGTACACAGTAGATACTTAAGAAATGCTTATTCTCTTCTTTTCTCTGTCCCTGCATGGATATACAGTTCTAATTGGCTCTAAAAGTCAGGGTTATAGCTTCATTTGTGTTTTAAACACACACACGATTCTCAGTGTAGAAAGAAGAAAGTGAAATTCCTACTAACATTCTATTTATCCCCAGAATTAAAATAAGGAGAATATTCTTTCCATATCCCCATTCACTGATACGTCATGGTGTAATGCAGTGATGACAATGATAAAAATAATAGTAGCTAACCTCTACCTCATAGGGTGATTATAAACCTTAAAGTATTACATAAAGTGATTATTATCCCTGTTTTACAGATAAAGAAACACAGTTAGCACACATCTAAGACAAGATTTGAACTCAGATTTTCTGACTCCCAGTCCAGACACAAAATCTACCTAGCCAGCTTGTTTTCTATTTCTATTTCTAGAGATATCCTTCAGGCTGTGAAAGTGCCTGCTAAATTATCATATATTAACATATGTCGAGGATATTTTGGTCTTGAGTGTATTTCTACCTTAATTCTGAAAGTTGGTCATCTACACATGATTTTAATGGCAAGCCTTCATGAAGTAGATTCCATTGACCAGGGTTGTTTTTTTCCTTAGTTCTGCTGAATTGAGAGTTTACAGTAAGTACATGCACAATGGAGACAGATTTGTTGTTCAGTTGTTTCAGTCACCATCTGGGCTTTATTGTCCAAGATAGTAATGTGACTTGTCTTTTCTTCTCTAGCTCATTTTACAGATGAGGAGTTGAGGCAAACAGAGTTAAATGACTTGCCCATGGTCACACATCTAGAAAGTAACTGAAGGTAGATTTGAATTCATGAAAATGAGTCTTCTTGATTCCAAGACCAATGCTTTGAAAGATGCATGCTCCTAAAATATTTTGGAAATGGATTTAGGCCTATGCAGGTAGATTCAAATGTACAGTATTGTTTAGGAAGTCAAAAGGCAGAAATTCCAAGTTTTTGTTCTTTAAGGGGTCAAAATATGTTTAAGAAAGTAAGGTCTTTAGGAGTATGAATCTTTCCATCTATTAAAATTCTATGTTCAACTTTAAAATTGGACTCTATAGTGGCCTGACTAGAGGCTACTAGACTTGAAGAGTTAGTGAAAATATGCAATTCAATTTATAACAAATATTGCTGAAATTCGGCCTTTGTATTACAAAGTTAAATACTCACCACACATCCTTGAGCGACAGAGTAAAGCAAAATTACGATGAAAACACACAAAACAGTACGAATTTGAATTGTCAGGCACCCTGGAAAACACTGAAGAAACAAAAACATTATTAATCTTAACAAATATTATTTAATCACATTTTTAAATATTCTATAAATGAACACTTAGAAGGAAGCCAGCATTTCATATATTTCTATCTAGTCTCTCCCCCATTATGTAACTTCCAGCTTTTTGAGTTACATTCCTCTATCTCCAGTTTCCAAGAACATACTTTAGAAAGCAACAGTGTGGTACCTTGGAAAAAATAACCATAGAGATGAAGGAGCAGCTTTCAAATGTTCTACTCTTGTGACCTTGAGAAATAGGTTTCATTGATATTTTTGTTTTTACATTTTGCCTTTATCATTCCTCCCTGTACCACCATTCCCTCTTTCTTGTGACAAGAAAACAACTACACAAATATATTTGTTATAAAAAAAAAATCTTGTTTGACAATGTCTGTAATATTCTGTATTAGTAGTCCCCTGTCTTTTCTGTGAGCGATACTCTTCTTCAGGATATTTATCATTTGTCTTTTAAACTCAAAACTCAACTTCCTTTGGGTGATTTTTTTATTTACATTGTTGCTATTTTGCATATTGTTCTCTTGGTTCTGCTTATTTTCCTTTGAATCAGATCACATACATCTTCTAATGATTCTCTATCATTTCTTATGGCAAAATATGTTGATTACATTGTAACCAGAGGTTCAAAGTCCATTTACATAGGTGTCACCTCTTTGGTGAAGTCTGATTGCTTAATGATCTGCAACTGTGTGAGGGGTAGAGTTGGCATGAGCTTGGGAGGAGAGAGATCTTGCATCTCTGACATCCATTTTAAAGAGAAAAGAAACATGGTACTAGATTCTCTTCAGAGAGAAGTCCCTGAGGGGAGAAAGAGACTCAGGGAGGAAGCCAGCATCTACAGGAGTCAGCATTTCAATCATGTCTCTGTCACCAGTTGGGAGCAAATGAATTTATGCAGTGCAGAGGTATGGTTAGGAGTTCCAGAAGGCAAAAACAAGGCTTGGAAGGGAATGAAAACCATCTTGGTCACTTCAACAAAATGGAGGTCCCAAGAAGAACACCGCAATGGGAGAAAGAGATAGGCCTAACTGAGGAATATTCCAGGTTGGAAGGCACAGGGAGGGTAAATTACAGCTTGTTGAGGGAAGCTCCAGGTTGAGCCAGAGGCAGAAGCATGGTTTTGAAATCTGAAAGCAAGAAGAAGGCAAGGAGGCAAAAATACACCATATTTTGTTTTGTTTCAACCATTTCCTGTATATACCAGCTTTACAAATAATTCTTTGTCCCCATAAAAAGTGCTATGAATATTTTGTTAGATTGTTGCTCAGTAATTCAGTTATGTCTGAGTCCTTGTGACTCTATGGACCATAGCATGCCAGACAAATACTGTCCATGGGGTTTCCTTGGCAAAGATACTATAATAGTTTGCCATTTCCTTCTACAGCGCATCACCTTTTGTTATATCATTCCTTGATTTCTGACTTTAATTTCCTTGGCCAACTCCATCACTTTACACATAAGGAAACTTAGTTTCTGATAAATGGTATGACTTGGTCATATCATACAGATGGGCAGCATCAGAGGTAAGATTCAACCCAATTTCTCCATTTCTAAATGTAATTTTTTTTCTCTACAAGGCAGGGGTTTTTGATGTAGAAATCAAAAGTTACTTTTATCCTTTATCTAGGGCAAGGGAAAACAGATCAGAATCAGCAACAGAAGCTTTAGAATTCTTAACCAGACATCTGTAGACTTGTTTTTTAAAGCATCTTTTGAAAATTATGTTTCAGTATAATTGGTTTCCTTTATAATCTTATTTTATATTATGCATTCTAAGATAATGTTTTGGGAAGAGGTCGATAAACTTCACCAGACTGCCAAATATCATGCACACACACATACATACTTGAACACACACACACACACATACATGCACACTTGTACACACACGCACACACATAAACACACAGCATTTAAGAACACTTGCTTTACATAAAAAATCCAAGGATGAATACTGGGGGGAAAGGAATTAGAGTAAATTATCAAATGCTGGTATTTTTTAATATATGTGACTACTCTTAGCTAAAACTTCTCAAACCTTCTGCTTTTTATGTGTGCCTCTCAACCTACAGAAAGTAGAGTTTAGAACTGAAGGGAAAAAGTTATCATCTTTTGGAAGTTAAAAGGAGATTCTATTTGAAAAATAATCCAAAAGCACATTTAGATTATTATTTTTGCTCTGGTATTTTAAAACTCAATTGCTTTATTTTCCCTCTTGGTGATAATTAATGGTTCTTTTAGGGGAGTCATAGGGAAAGACATACTGAAAAACACAAGTGATATAAAAACAAAACATATTAATTTTTAAAACATTAAAATTACTTTAGTTAATGCTTTCAAATTGTCCCTTTTTAGTTTGAGATCAACCTCCAGTTTCTTATATTTCAAATGAAATATTAGTAATTTTCTTTTAAAGGGAATACTAATAATTTCTCAGAATCTTCTGAAGCTTCCTCTTAGTGTAAAATTATATAAAATTGTTGTGCTTTCCTCTTAGATTTGTTTGGCATAGCTAATGTCATCAGAGGTCAGTTTAATTTTTTTATCTTTATGAGGCCTACTTTGAAGTATGTTGACTCTGGGGTCAATGGCCTTGGTTATCAGGCTACAGATCTTGTTGGTAAAGATGTGTATTTCTAAAAATACTCATTTGAAAAATCCATCTGTTTAGCTGAGCACAACAGAAAGAGAATCTGAGAGGAAAGAATGATCCCTCTATAACATCAGTTATTAAAGGACCTATTACATAGTACATGCCCCAAAGTGTTAAACTCAGTGACAGGTCTTGAAATGATCCTGTTGGGCTGAAACATGTTAGATACATATAAGAACAGCAAAGCATCTGGATACAGTTCAAAAGGCAGTGAAGAGGCATTACAAGTTTTGGATGATGGAGTGATGTTATCAGAGCTTTACTTTAGGAAGATTAATATAACATCTGTATGTAGTATGGACTGGTATGAGGGGAGACTAGAGCTAGGAAGATCACTTAGAAGGTTATTATCACAGTTTAGGAGAGGTGTTGGAGATCTGAAATAGGGAAATGACAAGAGGAATGGAAAAGAGAAATAAATGGTGTTATAAGAATCAAGAAATATTGAGTTCAGAGAATTCATCGGATTTGGTGACTTAACAGAATTGAAGGAAAGGACAAGGAAGAACTAAAAAATCCCTGATGTTCAGAGCTTGAATGATTGGAGTAAAGTTGGCAAGCCTACCAGAAACAGACTATGCAGGAGGAATATCTGGTTTGGGCGAAAAGATGAATTCACTTTTGGAGAGGTACAATGCTGTCTTTAGATGTAAATGTTGGTCTCGAGCTTGGGAGAGATTAAGGCCAACTTTCTGACACTTATCCAGTTGGACTTTTTATCAAGTTCTTGTTTACAGTCTGAGGAAACTGGGTATATAAGAAGGTTTATCATTCATGGAAGCCCAAGGGTAGTTTAGTTGAAGAATAAAATCTCCATATTCAGTTTTATAATTTTAAACCCCTTAGTTACCCCATAAAATTTCTGTAGAGAAGTCCCAACCTTATTTCAGAATTAAGGAGATCATTGTGGAGTGGGGGAGGAAAATGTAGGGGATCTTAGAAACTGGTCATGATTCAGATAAAAATTAGGGATGGAGAGAAGCAGCTGGGCAACTAAATAGTATAGTGAATTGAGGGTGAGGCCTGGAGGCAAGGAGACCTGATTTCAAATCCAGCCCCAGATAGTTGCTTATTAGATGTGTGACCCGGGGCAAATCATTCAACCCTGTTTGTTTCAGCTTCCTCAGGTGTAAAATGAGCTGGAGAAGAAAATGGCTAGCCACTCCAGTACCTTTACCAAAAAGACACCAAATGAACTCACAAAGAGTTGGACACAACTGAAATAACTCAACAACATAGAAGCAGCTAGGTGGTACAGTGGATAGAGTGTTGGACCTGGAGTCAAGAAGACTCATCTTTGTGAATTCAAATCTGGCCTCAGATATTTATTAGCTATGTGACCCTAGACAAGTCACTTAACCCTGCTTGTCTCAATGTCTTCATCTGTAAAATGAACTGGAGAAGGAAATGGAAAACCACTCTATTTGCCAAGAAAATCCCAAATGGGGTCACGAAGAGTCTGATATAACTGAAAAATGACTGAACCGAAAGGAAGCACAAAGTCAGGAGTAATTAATGATGACTTCTCCTTCAAAATGACTTTGAATCCACAATTGGATATGGTATAGACATGTAATGAGGTAGGATAGTTTATATTTCTTGTTTGTGAAGGAACCTGGTAGATGTTTGATGAATAATTTATGATTCACTGGTCAATATGTTCCCCTAGAGTAATTAAGATATTTTCTTCCTAAAAACCATATTTTCATCAAAAATTTCAACGAAGATGTCCTTCTTCTAGTTTTAATGATTATGCTTTCTAAAAGCATTCCCTAGCCTAAGAAACAACGTGAAAATGGAGCTAGCTATCTTTGAGTATTCTCCAAAAAACAGGCAAGCTAATCAATGCAGTGTTCTGGAACGTTAGACTTGGAGTCAGGTGGACCTGAGTTCAAATTTTGCCACAGATATTTACTATTGTGTAACCCAGAGTAATTTCTGCATCTGTGAAATGAGATAATAAATAATAGCACTTATAAAATGAGATAATATATAAAAAGTGCTTTGCAATCTTTAAAGTGCTTTATAAGTACTACTTTATTATTATAAATTATATATAAATTATTTAAATATTATTAAATCATAGGATTTAAAACAGGAAGTGTCTTTAGAGACAGTCTGGTTCAGCCTTTTCTTTTTATGACTGAGGTAACTGAATCCCAGGGAGGATAAGTGACTTTTTGCCCAAATTTACAGTAAATGGTAAAGCTGAGATCTGAAACCAGAGGCTTTGATTACATAGATCACCCTTTCCACTATCCTGTGAAATATAATACGAGGCTGTTATTGTTTTTTGCCTATTTGGATCTGTTTGTATAACACATATAATACTAAGACATTCTTTATTACACAAGGAAGCAGAGTAGGTTGCTGTGGAGAAAAGGGGCAACTTTCTCTAGGACGTACAAAAGGAAAATCCCCTAGAAACATGACCCACAATTACCTAAACATCGGCACAGTAGGTTGCTGGGAACATGTTTCTAAGCACATTCTCAACAAAAGCAGAACTGACATTACCACTGTTCTTAAAAGTTTCTGAAATAATGGCATGCCAGCATCTCAAGAGCTGGAAATGGAGAGGAAATGGCATTTAAAAGGTTCTGGAAACCTTAAGAAGAGGATGTCAACAGTGTGACAAACATGATAAAGTGTAATTGTGGAAACAGTTTAAATCTTAGAACAAAATACCTGCTTTTTATGGAACAAAGGACATTGCACAATGCACCAGGAGTAGTATAGCAGGGTAGAGGGAGTATTGAGAGCAAGAACGGGATCATTCTTTGACAAGGGAATCAATTCCATCATATTTTCACTCTGCATACTCTAAGGGTAATCCCAGTTTCAGTGAAATGTACCTGAAAACATAGCTCCTTTTTCATTCCTGATTCACTTGTGAAATTCAGATGGAACAGATTAATTTAAAATAAACAGAGAATGAGACAATCTTTAGGACATTATCTGATTTTCATTGGCCTGTTTTGATTAGGAAAAGGAACTAGATGTCTTCCTGTTGTATCTCCATAATATCTTGGTCATGATAGATTGGATGGTGAGGGGGTTGGACTCACAGGTGTAAGAGCAAAATTGACACAAGCAGATTTCATGGTACAAGTGATGATCTCAGAGACACTGCCAATAACACTGAGTGCTTTGCACATAATAGATTTTTAGTAAGTGTTTATTTTGACCCAGTACCCCCTCAATGAAGATGCCATGTTTTCCAATTTGTATTTCCAGTGCTTAGCACAGTGAGTCACATGTAATAAGTACTTAATGAATTTTTTTCTTTCATTTGCTTGCTTATGCATTCATTAGAGAAATATTAGGAAAGAAGTCAGAGGTGATATGGTAGGCAGACATGGGGAAGTGGTGGCCTTGAGGCCACATGAGGTCCTCTACATCCTCAAGTGTGGTCCTTTGACTGAATCCAAACTTCACAGAACAAATCCCCTTAATTAAAGAATTTGTTCTGTAAAACTTGGATTCAGGCAAAAGGCTGCTCCCGAGAACCTAGAGGACCATATATAACCTTGAGGTCCCAGGTTCCCCACCCCTGGTTGGAAAGCATGTTAGACTTGAAGGAAAAGAAACTGGGTTCAAATCCCAGTTCTGCTTGCGTAAATTTGGGGAGATGGTTTATCCTTTCTGGGACTTTGTTTCTTTGCTTATAAAATAAGGTACTAGAGGACTTCTGACATCCTATGCTGCTATGCATCTACGTTCAGTGTAGATATATAAATTGTACACCGATTTAAAGTGCAAGGGAGTGGGATAAGATGGGGGTGTAGGTCTGCAGACTAGAAAGGTAAACCATAATGTCTGAAAATTTTCTACAGCAAATGATAAAACAGATGGCATGTGAACCCTTAGAAATGAACGAGATGATCACTAGGAGTCTACTTGAGTTCACTGAAAACCATCCATGCAAAATCTTGACCTTTGTGACAAGAGCCTGAGGCAATGTGGAATTATACAAATGATCAGACTAGGAATCAGGCCGTTCTAGGCTCTGCTGTGCTCTTATCTACCTGCAGCATCCTGAGCAAGTTATTTAACCTGGTTGATTCTCATTCTCCTTAACGGCAAAATGATGAGACTAGACTACGATTATTTCCATAGGCCTTTCAGTCTCTAAAACTTTATGACTTTGTGACTCAGTCCTGGATAAATTTGATTGGGAAATTTCTCAGCATGTAACCACAGAATTCTAGTGTTACCATTCGAATTTGAAATCAAAAGACCAAAGTCAAATTGGGCTTTCACATCTGAATAGAACTGCAAATATTTGTATATGGCTAACAAAATAGAGAGGAAGACCTCCAGTACATTGGTGGCTCCTCTGTGAAGAATTACAGAGCAACATGGATGAGAATTGCTCAGAAAAAGAAGAAATGGATTGTGATGTACACTGATAAAGGGAGTAGCCACAATGATGAAATCCCAGAGTTATTGGGCTAATGGAATATCAGACTAGTTGTATGGAATGTCTCTGGGTTTAAAGAACTTCATAATTCACTATATTTTAAATGTACTGTCAGGTGACTCAAAAATCCCATGAAAACTTGACCTCCTGATGCCACAGTTAGAGCTTTGTTGTGGCAATTGATGGTTCTCTCCCAACGTAAATTGTATTGGATTGCCTTCAACAAACTCAGTGGTGTGTAGCTATTATCAGGATTTACTTGTGCTTATTCTAAAGGTAATTTCTATATGGGTGTGCTTAATTTATCAAGTACTCTGAGAATGCCTAGCAATCCTCTTCTTCCTTTTGATGGGAATATATTAATTTTAGGGTTAGGGGGCATATATCGTTAATTTGGTATGAATTTTTCCTAGGATTCTTTCCAAATCTGCTTTGGCTTTACAGTTCCTAATGTGCACATAAAGACTGTTATTATTTTTATCATTATTATTGCCCATATCATTCACTGCACGCATTCTAATCATACACAATAATCAAAAAAGCAGTTGGGTCATGCAGTGAGATTAAGGGATAATTGATCGAAATCCCAAAATGTTGCACTGATGTTCACATAATGTTTAAAGCTCTAGGTAAGTAAACTGGGTAGCTCCTCTATGAATAATTTATGGGGAGAATTGGACAAGGGTCATACAGAATGAGAAGGTAATGAGAGGCTGTGATTTTTCAGCGATGAGATAATGTGGCAAGGGCAGAGCTAGTAGTAACTATGGAGCCAGAAAGCCTGAATTAAATTCTGCCTTAAATATTTACCATAGGACTTAACCAAAAAGTCACTTAACTTCCCTCAATCTCAGATGCCTCATCTGTAAAATGATAATACTATTGGCAACTACTTCACAGAGTAGTGGCTCCAATCAAATGAGTGATGTAATGGATACCATTTTGCAAACCTTAAAAAGCTACATAAAAAATGGCTGCCCCTACTACTGCCAGTGTTTTTCTATTGCTACTATTACAACCACTACTATTGATGGAGACAGCACCCAAATGGATGAGAATATATTCTATTTAAGCATGGAAATATGATTATATCATAATATCCTTGGAAAGACCATCAAAATAGCATATGATGAACAAGCTGTGTGTAGAGATGGAGAAAAAAATGATATGATCAGTTATTTGAAATTGAGTATTAACATACTATAGGTGGTTTCATTACCCAAATTGCTTACTCCAAACAAGCCCCTTCTAAAATAATCATAATGAAATCAATCTGCTCTCTCATCTTCCACAGAACTTTGCATCTTTCCAAGTAGATTCATATGTCCTGCCTTATATAGAAAGGTATACAAAGAATGAGCCAGGTGGACTGGCATCCCCTAGATGAGCATTCCCACTGGCCCTGAGGGAAAGTATCTACCCTACTCTTTATGCAGTCAGTGATTATGTAAGAGCTATTTTCATAAAATTGGCCATTCTTACTAGAATATGTAAACCAATTTTTATTCATCTTTTTTGATCTAACACAGAGAATTGTACATTGAAGGAATTAAATAAATATTGGTTAAATTAATTAACGATAATCAATTAACAGTGACCTCTCAAAGACTTTTAAAATGGAATTGAACTGCCTTTCATGGTAGAATCATAGGATTTTGAGGCTGAAAGAAAATGTAGTGATAATCTAGTTCTACCTCCTTTTTAAAGATCAGGAAACTGACCACTGGAAAGTTAAATGTGAACCAATTCATGTGACCAAGAAATGGCAGCAATAGGATTCAAACCCAGGTCAGCAGAGGCTCAGTACTATAGTGAAAAGAAAGAGTGCTGAACTGGAGTCTGATGACGATTCTGCCTCTGATGCTTACCAGAGTAATCTGGAGTAATCTACTTAATCTCTCGGGGCCTCTAATATTCCTGCCAACTCTAAATCTAATTATGTCAAATATTGTAGTTTTCCCATTACAGCTGCTGTATAGTAAGCTAGAATTGTCCATCTTTAGTGTGTTCATCCTTTGTTGCCGAAGAAGACCATGCTATCAGAGAAATAATGACATGACTTGTACTTGACTTTGTTTTGAGTGAGGGAGGGCTGTACAGGTCACCAGTCTCACTTGTCCTCCAGAGCCATCTGAATCCAGTAACCAGATATTCATCAGGATGACTGGAGATGACCCAGGATGAGGCAACTGGGGTTAAGTGATTTGCCCAAGGTCACACAGCTCATGAGTGTCAAGTGTCTGAGGTGAGATTTGAACTTAGGTCCTCCTGACTCCTGTACTGGTGTTCTATCCACTGCACCACTTAGCTGCCCCGTGGCATCTAGTAGGTACTTAATAAATGTTTGTACATTCCCCTCAATACCATAGTCAGAGTAGGGGAGTTAAAGACATCACTAAACAGAAACTGTACGCCACAGGAGAGATAAGCACTTAACTCAATTTACTCCAATAAAATCAGTCAAAACGTTAAGCTGTTTGCTGAAAATGGTAGGCCCAATGAGGTCAAAATGATTTAATGAAGAGAAAGAAGAGTTGAAAGTCTTTTACATTTAAAAAAGAATATAGTAATTGTTTCATTTATTCTCAAGTACTCAATTTTAACTACAGCATTTAGCACAGCACCTGGGCTTGGTGGAGTTATATAAATGCTTATTCCCTTTCTTTCCTGTGTATGCCTTAAGAGATTTCTTATAAAAGAGTGCTATAAGAGACAGACACCTAAATAGAATTTCCACATCCAGATATCAAAGCCAAGACTACAAACTAAAGACCAGATGTTATTGGTCAGTTGTTTCAATCATGACCAACTCTCCATAACCTTTTTTAGGTCTTTAGATGAACCGGAAGTCAATTCAGCTTGAATCTTCAATTAAGTCTTAAAGATAACTTCCTTGGCTTGCCAGAAAAGAACCACCTCAAACTTTACATGAGAAAGGGAGTGAAGGGCAGGGAACTCTAATTCTTTTTTGGAGCCAGAGGACCTAGGTAGCCCATGTAACCTTGGGCAAATCATTTAAACTCTCTGGGACTTGGTTTTCTCAGCTGTTAAATGAGAGGACTTAATTAAGTGATCCTTTTAGGCTGAGAACTCCCAGCCTGTGCTGAACTGATACTTTCTGAGGGAGAGTCAGTCTGAACTCAGTCTCCATTTATTGATAACAAATGCACTGGTACTCCAGATGGTGATTTCAGTCATCAGGTATTTGGATTTGTAAATGCTTTGTTTGATTTTGAAATTTCCTCTGTGCCCAATTGCAGTTCTTTCACAAGGCAGAAAGAGCAGCTATTTTATCATGTGATGGCAATTGTAAGACCCCAAATCTATAAATTATAGTGCACAATTCTCTTTTGTGCTATACTATCTGGTCTTTGGGGCAGCTAGATGAATGAAGCACCAGTCCTGAAGTCAGGAAGACTCATCTTCTTGAGGTCAAATCCAGTCTCAGACACTATCTGTGTGATCCTGGTAGTTAACCCTGTTTGTCTTGGTTTTCTCATCTGCGTAGTGAGATGGAGAAGGAAATGGCAAACTACTCCTGTATTTTTGGCCATCTTTAAAGATTATGTGAAACATTATGTCTTTAGTACTTTCGAATAGCTGAGTTTACTACTTACTGAGAAGATTAAACATTCATGCTCCTCAAGCTACATAATGCTTTGAAATCTTGACTCTAAAAAATGTGTAGTTACCAGAAGAAAGGCCTTGAGTAGTAAGAGGGGAAATATCAATAAAATTCTGTTCAGCTTTTTGCTGACAAAATAAAAAAATAAAATTGAATTAAGTCAATTATTCAGACAGTGAAATCAATGAACAGTTTCACTCAAATTACCTGGGAATAGCTATTTCCAGAGATGATTAGCCACTAAAACTTGCCTTGTTCTCATCGAGTGACATACCCTAGACAAGTATGTTTGTGTTTTTCTATTGGCTGTTTACTAAAGCATCTATTTACCTAACACCACATCCCTTTATCATGGTGGTAACTTTTAGTCCATAAAGAAAAATATCTTGATAAGAACATCACTACCTCTCACTTGTCAAGGAAAGTTTCCTTAATCGTGACAAAACTATAGGCAGGCACGAATATGTGTATGTATATAGTATAGTATTTCAGACCAGACTTTGATAGATACATATTAGGTTGATGTTACAGTTACCTACAGTGGAGGAAATAACCAAAATCTGAATTATGTGGGATAAGGATTTTTTTTTATACTATGTCATGGAAGATATTGAGAGGTTCATGAGGCCAGATGTTCAATTCTATTTCAGAATCCCACAAGTATAAAGATCTAGAAAAGTGGAAGAGTAGAACACAAATCTCTAGTGAATTTGTTCAGTGCAGACAGTTGTTAAGGGGAAAAGAGGATCTTAAGATTTAAAACTAGAATGGACTTTAGAAATCATATGGTCCAGCCCTCTTGTTTATATTTGTTTAACTGTACTGATATCTTTTTTAACCACTTTCATTTCTAAACATCCCTCTTTCCCTTCCCTCCCTAGCAATACTCCTTGTAACCCAAAAGAAAAAGCAATCTAGCAAAATAAAACAACATGTCAATTCAGTATGACAGTAAATGCAATATTCTATAACCATTGCCTTACACTTGTGCAAAAAACAGGATGGAGGGACTTTATCTCATCCTTTATTTGAAGACAAACTGAATCATTATTGTTTTCCATCATACATTGCTGTATATATATTGTTCCCCTGGTTCTGTTTGTTTACTCTGTATCAGTTCATTTATCTTCCCATATTTTCTGAATTCTTGATGGTCATCATTTGTCATGCAACAATAATATTCCATTACATTCATGTATCACAATTTGCTTAGCCATTTTCTCAACCAATGGGCATTTACTTTATTCCCAGTTCTTTGTTACCACAAACAATGCTGCTATGAGTGTTTTGATGTACGTCAGCCTCTCCTGTCATTTCTGAGATGAGGATATTTTTGATTGATATAGGCAGATAATTGCCTTAACTGCCCCCTTGGATTTAACCACATGCATAATCAGGGAAGGTCCTACTAAATATCTTCAGCTAACAGTTTAAAACCACTGACATGATTGATACAACATCAAAGAATATGCATATACCTGAACTCGTGTGACGTGTAGATACATAATACAAGCCACTAGGAAGCATATGCAAAACACCAGGAGAACCAAGACGATGATACTCCTAGGGGGAGAAATGAATTAGGGCATTGATTCAGTCATGTGAACATTTCTATACATGTTCTTTCCACCCATATTCTTGTCATGTTCTTTTCCCTAATTCTTTTTAAGGTTCAACTTAAAGCTGAGCATGGTGGCACAGGTCTCTAATCCCAGCTCCCTTGGAGGCTGAAGCCAGCAGATCTCATAAGCTCTGGAATTCTGAGATGCAGTGGGTGTTTGCACTAAGTCTGGCATCAATCCAAGGAGCCCCTGCGGGAAGTGCATTAGGTCAATAAACTTCTGAGCCAGTCAGTGGTAGGACTGGGCCCATGAGTGGACAATGTACCTCTAACCTTAACAAGAGAGAGAGACTCAATTTTTTAAAATAAAAACAAAAGAAAAATATTCAACTCAAATGTCACCTCCTTCTTTAGATCATTTTTATCTTTTTTAATCCCCAATGCCCACAATTGTGCCCACATAATGTGTACTTAATGCTTATTGAACTCAGTTGATAAAATGACCTTGGGTTCTCAAAATCTATGCCAGCAGAATGATAGACACTATGTCTTCCTTCCTTCCTTCCTTCCTTCCTTCCTTCCTTCCTTCCTTCCTTCCTTCCTTCCTTCCTTCCTTCCTTCCTTCCTTCCTTCCTTCCTTCCTTCCTTCCTTCCTTCCTTCCTTCCTTCCTTCCTTCCTTCCTTCCTCCCTGTCAGAGATGAGGTGAATTAAAATACCAGTTGAGATTTTAAGAATCTGTACTATTGGCTAGATTTTTAAGGAATCTGAGCCTTTCTCTTTCTCTTAACTTGCATCCCTGGTGTTTTACAAAATTCATGGAGCTTAATAAATACTTGCTAATTGGTTAATAACTATCCAAGATCCAGATTACTACAAATATGGAATGAGCTAATTACCAGATTTAGGGAGACACAATGCTAACTGTGTGACCTAGGATATGTCACTTAACTTCTATCTGCCTCAGTTTCCTCATTTGTAAAAGTCGGATAATGACAGCATCTACCTCCAAGCACTGTTCTGAGGAAAAAATGAGATAATATTTGTAAAACACTTTGCAAAATTTGGGATTTTCTTGTAAAGATACTAGAGTAGCTTGCCATTTCTTTCTTCAGTTCATTTTATAGACAAGGAAACTAAGACAGAGTTAAGTGACTTGCCCAGGGTCACAAACTTAGGAAGCGTCTGAGGTCCTCCTAACCCTGGGCCAGCCCTCCATCTACTGTGCCACCTAGCTGCCCCTCTAAGAATATTAGCTGTTAATATTAGATAAAATGCTTTATGTGTAATATTTCACTAACCCTCTAAACAGCCCTCTCAGGTAAATAGCAAAGGTAATATTATTGTAGAGATGAGGAAACTGTGATTCACAAAGGAAACGTGTCTTGCCTGAGGCTCCACAGCTAATAAGTGGTAGAACCAACCCTTTTCATCCAGATCTTCTCAGCCCACTGGGTACAAAGGGTGCTATTTCATTATGTGGAAAAAATGCTGGCAAACTGAGTACAAGGCCTCTCATTTTAAGCCCCTAACCAGCATTTCCCAGTCAGGAGCATAGTTAGGAGGGAGTTTTCTTTCTAAACATTTTCTATTCATTACTTATGATCAATCAATATTTATTAAGTACTTACTATGTTTCAGGTACTGTATTAAATGCTAGGAATACAAAAACAGGAATCTCTCAAAGAGTTTCCAATGTAATGGGGGATACAAGTAAAAATCTACAATGCAAGTTATATACAAGATAAATAGGAAATAATTCCTACAAGGGAGACATTAGAATTAAGAGGGTTGGGGAAGACTTCCTGTTAAAAATGGGATTTTAGTTAAGACTTAAAGGAAGCCAGGGAGATTAGTAGGTGGAAGCCATGGAGGTCAGTACACAGAACAGAGGAGGAGGAACGTTCCAGGCAAAGACAATAGCTAGAGAAAATGCCCAGAGCTCAGAAATGGAATTTGTTTTGGGAATGGCCAGGAGATCAGAACTCAGTTGATTGAAAAGTATGGGTTGAAGAAGACTGGAAAGGTAAGAGGGGACTAGATTATGAAGGGCTTTGAATGTCAAAGAGCATTTTGTATTTGACCTACAAGCAACATAATGTTCCTCAAATTTTTCTTTATATTTCTTACTATATGAAACGTAGTGATTTAACAATGAATTTAAAAATATTTTTTAATGAAAAATGTTTACATTTTAAATTTCAAAGTCACCTATGACTCCAATTTGAAATAAAAGGCACTAATAAAATCTATTGACCTAATTGTTTTCCCAAATGTTGATTTATTGCTTTGGAGTCACAAGGTTCACTTGAAAAAATAAAGCCATAATTAGTGTAATTAATCTTTGATTGGGAGGAGTGGATTAGGGGAGCAAAATTCTTAAGGTTTTCAACTATATTAAAGTTGGAAAAGCTACTCACTGTGGGATTATTAGAAGGTAGACAAGGCCAAATAAGGCAGCTAGAACCAGTGAAAGGACCACAGCACTGGTGAAATACTCATCTTGAAGCTGGTGATACTGTGGAAGAAAAAACGTTGGAAATTGATGCTGAGGAGATGCTTGCACACATTCAACTGAGAGGCATGCAGTGAGAAACAGAGCCTCAATAATAGTCATAAAGGAGTTTATAAAAATGTTATATTATCTCAGGAATTTTAAAAATGTTAAAAGAAAACTATCTTCTCTTGTTCCCCAGTAAGCCAAAAAGAAAAATGCAAAAAAAAGTCATAGAAATCAAACTCTTAAATATTAACTAACTTTCACGTGAGGCCTTGAGCTCAAATTTTCAAACCAGAGTCACTTACTTTTTCTTCCCGTTCTTTATGTTTATACTTGAGGGTAAAGAAATTCAAGTCTGCCATCTCAGACTCCGTTTGCCGGGCTTCTATTAAACGGCTGATGTATCTGTTGACTCGAGTTCCTGGAGTGGTGTATACAATGTTTGTAGAAAAAGAGGATCGATTCCTGAGTTTTTCAGAGGCTGTCCTTAATGCTCTCCTCTGCAGTATCAATGGAAACAAAAAGACTTGTCCAAAACCTTGATTATTAAAAAGATAATACAAAAAACCTCATTTGACAGAACATGTGTTCGTTTTCCCATCAACAAACAGGAACAGTTACCACTAAATTGTCCAGTGTTAATAAAACTAGGGACTCAGAAACTCTAAAGATGCCAAGAAACTGACCCACAAGCCATCAATATATTCTTCTCACTCAAAAAATAAAAGGATATTTAGAAAATATTCTGGTCTCTACATTTCCCCACACATTGTATTTATATTTAAATGCTCACTTCAGTTAATCTTTCATTTGACTTCGAACTAATCCCAAGAGCTATGTAATGCAAGTATTATCATTACCCCCATTTGACTGACAAAGAAACTAAGAAATGAAATGACTTTGCCCAAGGTGACACTGAAAATAAGCAGCAGAGAACATTCAAACCAGTGTCCTGTGACTGAATATAGGTTCTGCAACCACCTCAAAAGACTCCCCAGGTCAGATATGCAGGAACCATGCTTGCTGAAGTTTCTTTGTTGAGGATTAGTTATACAGTTTGTGAAGATAATTACTTATATGGTTGTGGTATAAATGTTGATATTAGTTTTGGGTAGAGAAAAAGAACCCTAGCCACTTTCTTTGTTTTTCTCTTTGTAGTTATGAAAACAAACCTGTAATGCAGAGGAAACTGGAAATTAACATGGAGATCTTAGAAAAAAAAATTTACTTGAGGGCACAAATAAATATTTAATTATCAACTCTGGGTTATAAAATATGGATCATAAAATATGATTGACTTTCATAGAATCTTGAGATTTAGAGTCAGAAGGGATGTTATGGATCAGATAATCTAGAGTTTGCCCATCTTAAATTTGGGCTTCGCAATGCGTCTTCCATGACAAAGGTGAACAGAAATCTCTCTGTTCTAAGACTTCAGTTGACAATGATGACTTATTAGTGGATCATTTTCTCACATGCCATTTCCATTTATTCATGAGCAGTAAGAAAGAAATATTTTAAAGAAAGTCATGAAGGTCAATGGATAGTCAGAAAGTGAGTGTTATAAGAGACAGATGGCCAAAGCATTGCATTGGTGTACCTGGAAATGTAAAAGACTTAGAGGAATTAGAATAATAGCTATCATTTATGGAATATGTGAAGGGTTGCAAAGCATTTTACAGATGTTAACTTATTAGATCCTCTCAACAATCCTGTAAGGTAGGTGCTACTATCACCTTCATTTTACAAAGGAAGAAACTAAGACTGTGAAAATTTCAGTGACTTGGCCTAGGGTCATAAAACTAGTGAGAAACTCAGGTCTTTGTGCTTGTAGGTCCAACCCTCTATCCAGTGCAGGACCTATTAGCTGCTTGAGGAAGGCAGGCCTCTAGTACATTGAGCAGATTCTCTAAGGAAAATTTATGCCAGGGCAAAATCAAGACAAGATGAAAGCTATGACTAAATTGCAATCAGGATCAATGGAGGACACACTTACCTCAGTGAGATCACAAGTTGATTTAATTACTGAATGCGACGTGTCTCATCTCCTCCTTCCCTCAAGTGTCAGAAGTTAAGAAAGCTCCTCTCCCTCGCCAAAACTAACTGCTGACTGCTCCCACTGTTGTCCCATTTCTTGCATTTCTCTCTCTCTCTCTCTCTCGTCTCCTCCTCTACTGTTCCTTTTCCTTCCCTTCTGCCTTTTTTACCACAAGCTACAATTATACTTGTGCTCTAGTTAAAACTCTCTCTCTCTAACTTATGTGTTAGACTCTGTGTTAAGCACCACAATAAAAATAATAATAGTATAGCTACATTTATATGGCACTTATTACATGTCAGTAATGTGCTAAACACTTTACAATTATTATTTCATTTATCTCACAACAACCCTGGAAGGTAGGTGCTATTATCATCCCCATTTTACAGATGAGAATACTGAAGAAACCAAAGTGACACGCACAGGGTCACACAATATCTGAGGCCATAACTGAACTCAGGGCTTCCTGACTTTAGACTACAGTGCTGTACACTGTATCAGTTGGCTTCCTCAACACCATGCATCAGCTGCCATCTCTCTGTTGAATTTCCCTTATCACCTTGAACCTCCTCAGTCTGGAACATCCATCCTTCCCCAGGGTCTTCTCATCCTGGAATGCTTCTGTCATATTGGCCCTTTTCTCCCAGTGGTTAGTCCTCCATTTTGGGAAAGGTCCCATGCTAGCTAACTTTCATTCCTCTCCAAGATCTGTTTCTGACTTTCTGAACATTGATACTTTACCTCCATGTCTACACCTACCCCGACCTCCCACCTTTATCACAACTTTCTTTTGTGTGTTATCTTTCCTCATGAGTCCATTGATGTTCTTCTACCCCACTATTCCTAGTTCCTAGCAGACAGTGACTCTTTAACAAATGCTTGTAATCCAAAGTAATGAAGACAAGATGTCATCTCAAGTCAGTTACATTCTACAGGAAAGGATCCCTCCTGTTGGGAGTTCTAGTTTTCAGTCCTATTTCTGTTTTGTTGTTTTACTTTTCCCATAGCAGAACATTATTCTTGTTTTTCCTTTCATGTTTGCTTGTTTGTTTTCTCTTAACTAAACACTAAGCATCTCTAATGAATAAATCTGGGCAAAATTGACTATCTGTCAAAACTCCTGTTACCAAAATATCACCTGTCTCTGAACAACAATTATATATAGATAGAGATGATGTAGATACATATATAGAGGATATAAAAAGACATAGATGCAGATAGGTAGATGTACCCATAGAGTCTTGTCTATAGTCAAATAGAGAATTTGGGGCTGAATTGAAAACTTAACTCTTAGGGACAACCAGGGTAGCCCCTAGTATGTTGTAAGGTGTAAGACAACTCAGTTGTCACTTCCACATTAAATTACGTATTTAAGTGTAATCACAAGTGTCAAAGTCATTCCAAGCCTTTTTACTGGCTATTTTTTACTTACAAAAAGGCTATAAATGGGGCTAGGCAAGTGGAGGAAATAATAACTTTGTCCCTAAGACATTACCCTCTTAGCTCTATGGTAGAACAAAAGAAGTTTAGGGTTTGAAAACTAGGGAACTCTAACCCTCAGAAATGTTTGATGAGAATTAGATAAAAAAGCATTTTCCTGATTTATAGTCTAACCTTATAAGATTAAGACTGGGAGGCCTATGGAATACTTACCATGAGCGAGAGTATTATTATTCCTCATGGTGATCCTAAGTGTAGGGACCAGGAAGTTGAGTCTAAAGAAAAGATTGAATGGTGGGCCTTAGCTTCCTGGGAAGACCATGCTACTTATTCTAATGGTGCCAATGGCTGAGAATCTCCTGCTGAGGAGATGCAAGGTTTGGGAGCTATAACTATTAGGAAACAGTACGGAAGAACATGAAGGAAGACTTAGTCCCAGGCAAGGGTTTCTACCATTTATTGAAAAAAAAAAAAATGAAGGAAAAGCCCATGGCTTTAAGCTACTTTTCTCAAGAAAAACATAGTAAAAGATTTCAGTGGCTCCAGAAGCTAGAGGCAGAGAATTAAGCATTCAGTCAAGTGGAATCTGTCAGAAACTACAAGGTGAGTCATGAATCAATGAAGCATCCACCAAAGCAGTAAAGAGGTGTTCACCAGAGCAGTATCCAGAAGGGACCATACATCCCAACTAGCAGCGCTCAGCTGATCAGCTTTCAGAAGAAGCTGACTGGCCAAAAACAGCCTGTAGAATAGTATCCAGAGGAGGGTAAGAGATCAGCAGAGAGCAGGCCTAGTGGGAACACAGAATATTATCACTAGAAGACATCAGCAGCTCTAAATTGTTGGAACCCTGCAGTTGACCCCTATATATCCTCTCTATTCATATATGTCCTCCAGATATGATCTCTGGGTACACCTACTCTTGAGTGTATATGCATGGCAGAGCATGCCCCAGTTTTACTGGAGAAGGGTATGCTTTCATTGAATGTTTTAACTTGGAACTAACTGAATCTTGTGGATTGCCTTTAACGGCAAGCATATCAACAGGAGTTCTGAGCAATGGTTTTAGGAGATATAGACACCAGTGATGTGCTAGTAAATGTTTAACAATTGGCTCTCTGAATTATTTAATTGAATTGAATTGAATTATTGAATTATACTATTAAGTTTAATAATGTATTATTAACATTTCCCCTTGACTTAAATCCAATCAACAAAACAGGAAATCAAGTCCTGATTTGCAAATATTTTCCTATTTCCAAGGTGAACAGTTTACAATTGACTTTCCCAAGCAAGTATAAGCTAACTTCAATGCATCCCTGATTTAGACATATCGAACACCTTGAATCTGAGGGGCCTACCATGTGAGTTAAAGGGTTCCCCAAGGGGCTACATAAGGAATCAGTAGGAAAAAGAAGTAGGGAGGGGAGTTAATGACTATAGAAGTCTTAAACTCTGGGTCTAGGCACTAGCCTCACTTTGTTGCTGCTATCCTTGATACTGGAGAGTTAAGAAAAGTTATAGTTTTGGGGCTAGAAAATCATTCAGTACTTCTCTCCTAAATAATGGCTTCCATTTTTATAGAACATTAGGGCCCACTTCCCTCATAATACTTCTGCGAGGTAGGTAGTACATATGTTATTATCACCTTCACATGTGAAGGAATGTCTGAGACCTTTGGTATCTGAAGTACCAAATTCATTTTCAGAGTAGATTTATTACGATCACCTAGTAGCCTCTGGCTTCTGGAACTGGAGATAGAATAATTAGATCCTCTGGCTTTCCTCCATTCCTCTGCTTCTGCTTTCGCTACTCTTTAGAATACTATCTATCAAAGCTGTCTCTGATTGTAAAGCGCAATAGGTCACACACACAGTAATCCAAAGAGAGGGGAATAAAACTAGTTTCATAGTTAAGTATTTCATTAGGGTTTCCCCTTTCCTTTTCATTATAAATGTACATATGTCCCCGTGTGCCACATTCTAAAGTTGAAGTATGATGTATTAACCTGTTTTGTGTCTGCCTGTAAACCACCTCTTTAAGACATGCTGTTTTTTATCTGTCAACCCAGACCTTTCTACAAAGACAAAAAACTGTAAAAAGCTTCAAAGTAATCTATAGGAAGGGAAAGGAAATGAGAATGGTAATAAGGCAGGAATAAAGCTCTAGGGGTGAACATTCATTTCCAGGATTTTTCCCTAGTAGCATGTCACTCAGATCATAATCTAATTGCACAATGAGCTCGATAAGATCAATCATTTCCATTTCTATTTGCACTAGATGTATTCATTATCCACCCCCAGGAATAGGTTATAACCTCGGTGACAGCTGACATTGAAAAAAATGTGTTTGCTATGAAATTCAGGGGTGGTGAAGATTTCAATCTGTGGATTTCTGGCACTCGAGAAGTTTATTTCTGGGATTAACATTTTAGTTTTGAAGTCTCTGGGAACCAGAAGCACTAAAAGGACTTGTGAAAATGGGGTCTAAGAACCACCAGAGGTCCCAGGTCTTTTGGAGCCAGAGATATTAAAGGACCTTAAAAGAGACCTCAGAGCTGCCAGTCACTGGTAGCTGAGAACAGACTCCTCCATTCAGGAAAATCCAATAATCGGGTATTTTTACTGACTCAGATGCTCAGATGGATTTTCCTTTACCCCAGGTATCTGAGAAAACAAATTCTCCACTACTCAGTCAGTCAATAGGCATTTATTAAGTGCCTTACTATGTGCTAGGTAGTGTGTTAAAGGTCTGGGATACAAATAAAAAAAAAGGACCATCTCGGCCCTCAAGGATCTTACGGTCTAATGGGGGAGACAAAATGCAGACTTCTATGTACAAGCAAGCTATTATACAAGAGAAATAGGAAATAATTAATTGAGGGAAGGTACTACAATTAAGAAAGGTGTCTTGTGGAAGGTGGGATTTTATCTAGGATTGAAAGAAGCCAGGGAAACCAGGAGGAAGAGATGGGAAAGGAAAGAAGTCTAGGAATGAAGGATAACCAATGAAAATGTCCAGTCAATAAGTAGAATGTCTTATATGAAAAACCACAAGGAGGACAAAGTCACTGGATCAAAGAGTAAGGGGACAGGGGGAGTATAAGATGTAAGAAGGTTAGGAGGGGCTGGGATGGTAAGAATCTAAGTTATGAAGGGTTTTGAATATCAGAGAATTTCCTATATTTGATATTATAGGGGATGGGAATCTCTGAGATTTATTGAATGGCAAAAGAGTTGTGACATGGTCTACAGAACTCTGTGACCATGATGGCACCAATCAAATGATGTTTTATCATCCTATGCCTAGCAAATGTTGACCTCCTCTTGTGATTTCCATTTATTTGCTCTTGGTATCTGTTCTCTCATCAATATACCTTAGCCCCACTGCTCTTGAAACTCCATCCAATTCTATCCTCCCCTTCTGTTAACCTTTCTGCTACATTCTCCTCCCCCTGAATTCTACTCTTGTGTTAACAAACTTTCTTTAGCCTTTGATCCTGTTCTCTGATACTACCTCCATGTCCTTGCACACATGGAAACCTGGTTTCCTACAGAAAACAATGCCTTTCTGGACACTGTTTCAAAGATTAGGAGCACATTTTCTTCCATTCTTAGGCTGGTAACATTTGGAACAATAGACTGGGAATAAGAGTAAAAGATTCCTTGTTCTTCACTGTTATTTCCTGTCATCATAACTGAGCAACTATTTTTCCTTTGGTATTTAATCCATCCATTTAAATCACTTTATCCCAAAGGTTTTTTAATATGAGTTTGTGTGTGTGTGTGAGGGAGACAGGGAGAGAGAGAGAGAGAGAGAGAGAGAGAGAGAGAGAGAGAGAGAGAGAGAGAGAGAGAGAGAGAGATGGATTCCCTTAACAGTCTGTTGAAGTCTATAGAATTTTTTCAGAATAATAATTTTTAAAATCATAATTCAAGGAAATGGTAAATTTCAGATAGAGATGATTGAGAATAAAGCCTAATTTTTTTCTCATTTGAGTTCATATGGACCCCAGGTTAAGAAGCTTTCCCATATTCATATGCTTGCCACTGTTATCTGCTAACCTTCAAGACCCTCTCCTTCCTTTCTCAGTGAATCCTATACTTGGCTCATAGTTTTCCTCTCCACACAAACCCTTACTTTCACGCCTGGGAACTTCAAATGTTTGTTGACCAACGATCTATTGATTCAAACATTCTGGTTTTCTAGTTCATCAGCCTCTCTGACTCCATTAACCACATCTGAATGCAAGCTCTGACATGCACAGGAATGGACATTACCTTGATCCTCTGATCAAATCTGAGGCCAGTAAGAGCCTTTCACAAGGGAATGGAGGTAGAAATAATATTTTTAAAAGCTCATAAGTCTACAGAGCTTGAAAGTTTACATAATATTTTATAAACTTTTTTTTTACTTAATCCTGACAATGTCCCTGTTCAGTAGATGGTCACAAGTATTATTAACTTAATTTTAGAGATGAAGAAATTGATTCAGAATAGGAAACTGACCAGTCACTTAGGTAGTGAATTTTACCTCTAGGATTCAATCTAATTGTTCAGACTTCAAATCTAGGGCTCTTTTTCACTATAGCACTCTTCTTATTTCTCCTTTTTCTACTATAACTTGTAACAGTCTAGCTTCAACACCAGAGCATTTTAATAAGCTTGGTCCGGTATAAAAAGAATAACATTAAAGGTAGGCACCGGACTCCAGGTCATCAGGCAAGCCAAAAGTTCTGTTACTGCCTTCTCCTCCTCTCCTTTCTTTCCAGCTCCTCGTGACTTCCTGAATTTGCTCCTATATTTCTTTCCCTGCTATATGACTAAACATTCCTGAACTTTCCATTTTGCAATTTCCCTTTCCTTTGTACACAATGGCTTTCAAACCTGACTGCCCTCCTTATGTTTCATTAATACTTGTAGTGGGGGTGCAAGATATAGGAGCAGAGGGTGGCAAGGACATCATATAGTTGTTAGGCTTCACAAGGAACACTAATTTAACTGTTGGCATTCAGTGTATCTTCTTTGTACAATGATCAAGTTGCCACTCTAGGAGAAACTAAATTTCATCTATAGTAGCCATCTCAGTATCAAAGAAACCGGAAGCCATTAAAATGGAAGGAAGCTTGGTAGGTTCACTTTAAAGAAATTAATAAAGGAGTTGGCTGAGTTAGTTGGTTTCCTCATGGATATTGAAGGCTACAGCAGAACTTGAAGGAAAAAAGCCTGGTTCAAATTGATTATTAGATGTGTGACCCAGAGCAATTTACTTAACCTCTCCTTTCCTCAGTTTTTTCATCTGTAAATTAAGAAGGGTTAGATTCCATGGCTTCTAAGTTTCCATCCAGTTCTAAATCTATGATCTGAGGAGTTGAACCTTAGGGCCCGTTCTCTGATATATTACTTACTATCTGTATGGCTTTGGACACTATTTCTCAGACTACAGTTTCCTCAAATGCAAAATGAAAGAGTGGGATTAGAAGATTTCACAGGTCCATTTCAACTGCAAACAAGATCTTTACTCTGCTTGCCTAGGACTAAGCACCTTTTTGAAGACCTTTGCAGTGATGCAAACCATCCTTGTCCCTTCCCATTACACTACCCCACCCCCCAATGACTGCTGCCACCTTATTTTAAAAGTACCAGTGCATAGAGTCTTAGCTGTGATGATGGGGAGGATTTCCATAGTTTTACTGGAAGGCACAGGTCATTTCAGGACATGGACTGTGAGAAATGAATTTTATCATAAGGGTTTAAAGAAGATGAGCACCTGTTATGGCAGCATAAAGAAGCCATATATTCACAGCTGTTCAGGTGAAAAGGACTAAGAGCTTGGTTTGAATACAAGATTTGAAAAGCTAATTGTGTGATATAGGTACTAGCTTTTGCAATCTCAGCTTTAATTGCATCAAAAGATGTATAGCATGCAGATAATGGGGAGTCATAGTTCCACTGGAGTTTGTAATGGACAACACAATGTACAGATTCCCAATATTTTATATCTATGGTATTGGGTCTAGTTAAAGAAAGACGATTTAAAGTTTATTCAGAGAAGAGTCAAAAATACAAAACCAGGTCATATATGATTGAGAGAAGTGAGGATGTTTAGCTTGGAGAAGAAAGGGTTTAGAAATCAGAAATGAAACCTTTCTTCCAAAGACTGATGGTAAGTCACTACATGGAAATCAGAGAGAGGCAAGTAGCTAAGTGATGAAGTGGATAGAGCTTAAGACTTGGGAATGGAAAGACCTGAGTTTGAATCCTATTTTAAATATACATATAAGCTGTATATCCCTGGACAAGGCAATTAACCATTTCCTGCTCAGTTTCTTCATCTATAAAATGGGATGGATAATAGAACTTACTATATGGGGTTGTGGTGATGATTCAAGTGAGTTAACATATGGAAATTGCTTTGGAAACTTTAAAATATAAATGCTGGAAATTATTATCAGTGACCTTATTCTGTGTGTCTCCAGAGACCCTTTGAAAGTTGAAAGTTAGAAACAAATTTATTCTCCATAAAAAGAAAAATCGGAATTATTCAAAATTTGAATAGATTGACTGAGATTCCCTTTACAAGACGTCTAAAAATAAAGGATGGGTGTTCACTTGTTGGGGAATATTGGAGAGCAAATTCTTCTTCAAGTATATGTTAAATGAGAGGAGTTTTCAACCCTCAGATAGTCCTAGGAGTTAGCTTCAGTTATAGATTCTTCCAGCATTCTATAAATCTCTCCCTATTCCAACTTGGGTCCACATGTTGATGTAGGAAGTGACATTTGACTGGTGATCTTACTGACAACCTCTTCAGATATGAGAATCATTAAATCCAATGGAGAGATTGTTGCTTGGAGCTCTTGTTTCCAAAGCCATAGGATCCCTGAGGATAAGGGCTTCCAGATGGGTAAGAGGAATTGAAAATTTCCCAAAGATTTTGAAGTACCTATTACATACAGCACTCTGTGTGGTAGGTGCTAGGAGAATCACAAAGTTTAGCAAAGATATAGGAAAAATGTGAATATTAAATCACCTTCTCAGATAAAATACTTGATGTGAATTTGCTTTGAGAACTCCTAAAACCCATAAAATGAAAAGTCAAATGACTATTACTGCTCCTGGAAACTGGGAACATTCTAACACTGACAAATTGAGGAAATGTCCTTTTACACTCTTCAGAATCTCTTAATAGAATAAGAGACAGAGATCTCTGCAATGGCAGCTCCCAAATATGTCCTCTGTGGCTCAGAAGTCAAGCATCAGGTGATGTAATAACCCCATCCTCTGGCACAGAAAATGAAGCGATAGCATCTTGGACTCTTCCAGCCATAATTTCATACCTAAATTTCTAGTTAGGTTAATCGGAGTCTTTTTGGCCCTTATCATGTTTATTCAACCTTGCATTTTGTGTGTGTATGTTAACACACAAACACACACACATATATAGGTATATAGTGCATATATATATACATATAAATATATGTATATATGTGTGTGCATACATTATATATATATGTATATATATAATGTATGTATAACATTCCCTCAGTAGATCCACAGTTGCTTAGAGAGAAGGACTATGTCCTTCCAATTGTTATGTCAACATTACCAGCTTTTAGCACCACATCTTGAACATAGAAAACACTAATTAAACTTTTGATAAGAGCCTGGCAGGCTACAGAATGCTAATATCAACACTCTCTAAATAGGAATGGATTTTGTTTCAAAAGTTGATTTGCTGATCAATTGCTTGAAATTCACAAGATGAATGGTAATTAGGCTTCCAGCCTATCCAAAAAATATTCAAGAACACATTGTAAGGATTAAAATATTGTACATTTACTATGGAAAAATAGAAAAGAATCTATAAAAACTAAAGTGTTTTGTGTCTTCTTGTCACCTTGTGTGATGAGACCTAGCACATGAGAAGGAGAAAATGTTAGTGATATTAAACAGGGTGTGATTGCCTTAGAGTAGAAAGAACAGAAAAAAAGATCTGAGAATTATATGGGGATTGCAATGTAAATTAGACTAAAAGCAAGGAGAAGTAGACATAGATTATATATCATATAGCCTAAAGATAATATTTCATCTCACATTATATTGATTTTTGTCCCTACTTGAGTATAAGAGCTGAGGAGTTTGTATAACATCTTCCTTCTCCACCAGGTGGCATAGTGGAAAGACAGTTGAACTTAGCCTCAGGAAGATCAGAGTTCAAATATTACCCAGATATTAGCAGTATGCCCCTAGGGTCACTAAACATCTCCCAGCCTTTATTTCCTCATCTGTAAAAACTGAAGTAATAATGGCACCTAACTCACATTGTTGAAAAGATCCAATGACAAAATCTGTATAAAATGCTTTGCAAGTTTTGCATTGTAGTTTTTCTTTATAAATAAACCTTATAGATATTTGAAGTGCTATATACATGATAACTATTGCTATTATTATGATTGTTTGACTTATTTTGAATACCAGCTGTACTGATTCATGATCCCTTTCATTAACAAGGATTATCTGATTTTGCTCTTAAGTAGAGAGCCATGGGCAAACATGAGGAAGGTCCAGTGGTTGATCCATGAGGCTGGCAAGTGGTTATATCCCATTTTGATAGGAATAAATCTATGATTTCCTTGATATAGTGAACTCTCAGGTGAGGGGACTCCCTCTATCGATGCAGGTTAGCCTATCTTGCAAATTACAGACTTACAGAGTTAACTAAACATTGACCTACTCCCAGTTAGACATAGCCAGGATGTGTCCAGGGACATGAGTAGAACCTGGGTTTTCTTGGCTTTGAAATCAGTTACCTATGCACCATACCATACTACCTTTATATCATTCTAAAAAGTCTTTTATTCTGGCAAACTAGAATAGGAAATTAAATAGTCCAGGCACATAAAAGATGGCTCAAAATTATGTCCCTTACACATTCTGCCATTCGGGGATTTATTCTAATTAAGGGACTTTTCTTTTTGAATAGAATACTACAGGGATGGTTAAACCAATATCATTCCTGTTCTAATGTCAATTCCTTTAATAGCCAGAATAGGGATAATGAAAGCCATCTAATGAACAAGAGGTTTTAGTGGGAAGTGGAGAATAACTCTGATGACATTTCAGCAGAGAGCACACCAGGGAAAGGTTGCAGAATCTTAGATAATATGGGTTTGTGGCTTGAAACTCTTATTTCTAAAGCCATGGGATCCCTAAGAATAAGGACTTCCAGATGGGTAAGTGAAATTAAAATTTCACCCAATATTTTCTGTGTGGGTTGTTGGGAAAAAAGGGAGAGGAAAGAGATAAATTATTGAGGAAAGAATAAAATTCCTATTTAGTAATATTGTCCAATGTTTATATGATGTTGGATTCATTATTATCATTATTAATTACACTAATGATATTTTCACATTTTTTTAGCACTTTGAGGTTTATAAAAAGCTTTCCTTATAACAGTCTTGAAAGATAGGTGGTGTATACATATCATGAATGATAGGTAGTATATCTATCGGCAATAGGGAGCTTGAGGCGCAGATGAGTTTGAGGACTCAAAAATGATTTGTTTCATGACACACAGCTTAGAGAGAGGTGAGGCATGAAAGCAAATCTCTGATCCAAGATCAATACTTTTTCTCTTATACGTGCTCTCCAATCATATAGACTGATATGAAAATCATCTCTGTATCTGCCTTTCTTGCAAGTATAAGGTCATAGGTTATGATATTAGGGCTTTTTTTTGGGGGGGGGATGCATAGAGGAGATTTGAATGGGGCTTGTGAAGAACATTTTTTCTTCAGGTGGTATAACAAGTATAATTAATTGGCAGCTCTCAGTAGTGTGGCCTAGATGGTTATATATTCCTTTCCTTTAGGAGAAGTAACTTATTCCCCTTCCAGTATAGAAAAAAAAAAAATTAATAAATTACCCGTAACCAAATAAGCTCTGCTCCTAACCCTATCCCACCCCTCAATAAGAAGAAATCAAGGTTTTCTCTTCTGGTCAGCTTATCAGTAAAAGAACTGGAGAAGAAGTCCTCTCCCCCCATGCACTATGCATTGATAAGGCATCTACTTGGAGACAGTATGACTAGGAGCCACAGGGGAAAGAAAGTGGTTATAAGATCAGGCATGCTGAGAGGAGCCAAGGGGATGCTAAGCACTGTCTCAGTCTTTCACTGAAGTATCCTGCCCCAGGGACAATAGAATAATACCTTGTGCTACCTAGAGATAGTCTGGAGCCTAAGTAAGCTTTCACAACTTGACCCTCAAGTTATAGAGAAGCTGATTTTCCTGGCATCTCTGGGAAGGATCAGTAATGAGATTGCATTCATTTGGAAATAAAAGCTAAGAAATTTTTTTTATGTTCATTTCTTTATAGTTCTGTCCCAATTAAATATTTTACTATATCAATGTATGGTTCCTAGTTGGTTAATAATGGTAAGTTGGATATCTAGACCCAGTTTGATGTTAGAGATTCCCAGATTCAAAGTGAGATGTGGGCTCAAGCCAAATGATGTGATTATCCTCTTAATATTTCTAAGCTGAACCCACATTCATGAAAAATACAGTGTTGAACCATATAATTACAACAAAAAGACTTCATATCTTAGATTGCAATTCAGATTTAAGGGACATAAGGAAGAATTTCCTAATTGCAAATTAGGGGACATTTATAAAGGCTTTAAGATTTTATTAAAAGGGATTTTCTGAACCCCTTTCCTGAAGTTTCTTTTTTCCTTTTAAATTTAGAGAAATATATTTGACCATAACCCTATACAGAGTCATGAACTAGAGAGCAGTTTTCTCTTTTCTTTCTAATCTATTTATCATCATTTGAAGCACATAAGCCACAAATAAGCGCCATCTGTGGCAACCCACAGACATATCATTGGAAGACTCTTTACTACCTTGTCATCATCCTCACAGGTCATGACATTGGAGAATGGGATTTCAGCTTTAAACATCTTCCGACAGTGCATTAGCTGGACCAGTAAGTAACAGACCGTTTTGAACTTCATCCTTTTGGCTGGTTTTATATCTGAGAGAATAAGTCCAGGAAATATCTGTGTGAATGAACAAGAGGTAAAAAAAAATGTTAAAATAAGTTGTAACAATCATATCGATTAAATGTACATAGCTAATAGATTAAGAGAATTAAAATGGATTGTAAAGACCCTTCTTTGTCAGAAACCTTATTATCAGAAACAAAATTAACGTGTAAGAAATATGGATACATTCCTTCTTGAATGTAAGATAAGGAAAGAAGATAGCAGACAAACATATCATTAAATGCTAACAAAAATAAAACTAAAAGTGGTGAAGAATATAAAATCGACATGTGAAAGTACTGAGACAGAGGAAAGTATGGTTTGGGTTTATGTACAAGTCAGAGTGAAGCTAAATTGCTCTCAATCCATAGGTAGGGGGGTAATAAATGGTTGACAAGGAGTCTGTGAAAGGGTATGTTTCAAGAGAAGACTGACAAGGGACATTTCCTTCCCCCTGCAGTTTCTAGGAATAGGTCTCTAGTAATAGAGGGGAAAATAGAGAGGTAAGGAGGTGACAATCCAGCTGTGTGCCCTTAAATGAATTGCTGTCCTCCATTCTTAAAATCCCTTTGCACCTGATTGTTGGTTTCTGTAAATACCTTTAAAAGGATAAAATATATAGATCCATAGAGACATCTATACCTCTCGAGATAAAAAGATAAGAAAGCTAAATCACTAATGCTAAGGTATCACAGTGAAATGTGTTCACCTAAGTGCTTCCAGTTGTAACCCAAACATTTTGCTTCCTATGACTGTAATGTATTTACCATGGATAAAATATGGTATGCTATTGTTTTCTGTGTCCAATATGAACCTCATCCTGATATCAGACTTGACTTTCCATGAAGATGAGGGGCTGCCATCATATCCAAATCCAAACACTGTCTCACTCCATAGTCTGAATATCTCACGGTCTTAATGGTAAATTCTTCAAAAATGTTTGCTGAATTGAGTTGAAACTAATTGAAATGAAATAGCCAATAACATAACTCAATAATGAAATTGTTCTGTCTGAATAGGTTAGAAGAAAGTGAAATGAATAAATAAGGGGAAAAAAAAAACAGGTCCAAGAAATGGTGGCCAGAAGTGCAGAAAGTACTATCTGTACCTTTTCCTAGGGTCAGTCTTAGGGCTGCCTATTTTTTTTTTTGCTTTACTGCATTTTTTTTCTTTGTAACCTCAGCACTTTGCACAATTCAAAGAAGATAAATAAGTGCTTAATAAATGTTTGCTGACTCAGTGATCATCAACTGGAGTGCAAGAGAGGCTAGAGGACAGGGAAAGGAGAAGAACAGAGAGGGATATGCAGGTGTAATGAAGAAATGGCCAATGACAGCCTAGACCTTAAAGCATGAGCAATATTCCCTATCTTCCAATCTATCACATGTGCACTTGATGAGCCTTTTTCAACCATGAATGACTAAGGAAATGTGCTATATAGTTGATGAAGAATTTTCTAACTGCCTTTAAAGCCTATGATACTGGCTCAACAGAGGCTGAAACACAATCGAGTGAACGCAAAATGTTTGAGTGAATGATGTCTTTCTTGCTTGGAAGCAAGAAAAGCAAGAATTCATGTGAGTTACTGGATAGGGAAATCCTTCCCCCAGTCAGTCATTATGTGTCCATATATAAATGGCACCTCTTTCTTTTGTTTCCTGTAGTTTTTCTTTTCTGATCATAGGTGAATGGATACCCAGAGATGAAATTGATCAGGTTACCACTTTGTGAGCTTTGAAAAGCTGGAAGAGACATCAGATACCCAGCAAATAGAGCTGGTACAGGGTCGTCCAGTAATTGCAGCAGTTGAGTCCAATGAGGACCTTGGGTAGAAGACAACAAATATTCTTGACCCAGTCCACAGTGGAGTGATCCATCAGCTCAGACACTGTGATTCTAAAACTAACAAGGTGGGGATGCTGTGAGGGAAGAAAAGGACACCTATGGCCAAGAGGTACCCCTTTAGCCATGTGCTCTCTACATGTGTGGTTCAGTAACCTCGTGCTTCAAATTTCAGCCCATGGATGAGTGAGTCTTCCAATTTTGAGAGATGTCTTTGTGATTTCTATCCTTGTAATATATGCTCAGCAAATATCCCTTTGTGAAAGCTAATTCATGTTAAATATCTCATTGATACTGGGGACATGCTATATGGGGCCTTTCTGCTCCACGCTGGCTGTATGACCTTGGGTAAGTCACTTAGTCCTTCAGTACTATAGGTAATTCTTTAAGGTAAGAAAGTGCTGGCCTGAACTAGCAGAAGAAATTTCCTCACTTGGTCTGCCAATGAAATCACAAGTCAAACACCTCTGCTTACTGGAGAGAAGGATTCTCAACGTAGATTTTAGTACATTGCAGTGTTCTTTCTAGGATATTTAGTAAACTATTGCTGCATTTTAATTATTACTCACATGCATTATTTTTATGCAAGTCGTTCCTCAATACAAGGTCTCTATACTGTTAAGAAATATAGAATGAATGTCTCATTTCCATAGCACTTAAAGGATTATAAAGCATTTACTTCACAACTATCAAAGAATCCTAATCCCAAAACTATTTCAAATGAATCCATCAATGGGGTTGTTGCTGTTAAGCTGTTTTCAATCACACCCAGCTCTTCATGATATCTAATATTCTTCTGGGAAAAAACAAAAAAAGATACTATAGCAAGTAATTTTCCTGGGGTAGGGATCCTATGGCCAAACAGCTTGAGAATCTGGGTCTGGAGAATTCATATCAGAAATCAATCAACTTCTGCTTAATGAGCACTGAAAAATGACGGAAAAGTCAATTTTCCATTTCAGCCATGACAACTTCATGCTTTCCTTGCCACCAAAGGGAGGAAAGATGATAGCTTTTCTAGCTTATGAGCTGATTAGAATGCTTCAAGACTGGAAGGAGGAAAGTCATGAAGGTGCATTCACAGCACTGGAAAGATCCCTGCCCATCTTTTACTACTCTATTACCAGCTAGAAAAGGGAACACTTGGGGAAGGGAGATCTACAGAATTGTTTAGGAGTACCAGAGAATAGGCAGATTATTGTTGCAGGGGATCTGGTGGTAGATGAAGGGATCAGCCTTGGAGAACACAGCTCTCCAGGAGAATGTTAATAGAGTATTTGGAGAGTCTAGGCTAGGGAGAATGAAGGGAGTAGAGCTTTATTGGAAGTCAAAAGACTGAGTGAAAAGGGAGAGTGGGAGATGCTGCTCAAATAGTACTAAAGCTTTTGTCTTGGGTCTCCCTCCTGTGCTGGGACGGAAGGGATAATTGTTTCAACTGAACTTAGTGGCTACACTATTTCATCCAGCATACACTATTGTGGGACTAAGTGATAGTGACAGCTGTGGGATCAGATATGGTTTAGTCTCCTTATCTCAATTGTACCAACTGAGCTTGCTTCTGGCTCCAGCCTGAAGGGCACAATGGTGGCCCTGGGCAAGCTACTTAACAAAGCCTTTGAAAGACTGGTCAAATAATAAATAAAGAAATAGATATGGATCAGTGTAGCCCTATCACAATTATAGACTCAGAGTTGGGGGAGACTTTAAAGAATTCAACCCAATGCAGAAATCCCTTCTATGCTACTCCTGGCTATCCAGACTCTGTTTACATATCTTTAGGATCAGGGAATAGGGGAAGATCGTGGTTTCAGTTCTGCCTGGAACACTTGTAAAATGAGAATAGTATTACCTCTGGCATCTACTTTACAAGGTTGTAATGAGGCATGAATATGAGCAAAGTCTTTTGAAGTACACTTGTTTGATTTTTACTATTGAGGAGATGACCCTGGCTCCCATGTAGGCTGCCAGTCCATCAGCAGACAAAATGGTAATAGAACAACCTTTATGAATATGCTATGGTAGCTGTCACCTACTGTAACAGAGAGGAACAGCTGAGTAGCACATTGGATAGAGTGCCAGACCAGGAAGATGAATCTTTCTGAGTTCAAATCTGGCCTAAGACACTTACTCAGATCCTAACAAAGCACTTAACACTGTTTGCCTCAGTTTCCTCATCTGTAAAGTGAGCTAGAAAAGGAAATGGCAAACCACTCCAGGATCTTTACCAAGAAAACCCCAAAGGGTTCACAAAGAGTCAGACATGACTGAAAAACACCTCAACAACAAAACTGTAACAGAGAAGCCCTCCTCCTCAACAAGGGACAGGATAGAATCCATGATCTGCTATTAGTACTGATAAAAATTAGGAGGTTGATGGTCTTTAAAATCTCTTCTGGATGAGATAAGAAGATACCGGACTCACAGCTGTGAGAGCTGGAAGACTTACTGACACCCCACCCCATACTCAATTTAGCAAAATATACAATCTAACACTTTCATTTTACTGATAAGGAAACTGAGGCCCACAGACGTTAAGTAACTTGCCCAAACTTTCCTGCCGCGCCATCTGCACTTCACTTAAAGCTTGCTCTTTCCCCCTCTCTCTCTCTCTCCCTCTCCCTCTCCTTTCACACAGGCTGCTGTGCTCCCCTGGAGATTACCTCCAAAGAAGCCTCCATACTAATTTGCTAGTCTCTGCCCAGAGCCACTATATCATGAGAAGAAGTAGCCACATTGCCCCTCTTCTCTTCTAGGTGACTGTGTTCTATGCTGCCCCTACACCACCTGCCTAGGTTCCACATAGATACTCTCTTTCTCTCCCCTCCCCCTTTTCATCTCTGTTTTTTTTTTTAATTTTTATTTGACTTTCCCTATCAGAACATTGGCCCCTTCAGAGTAGAGTTTCTTTTGTTTTACAGTCTTAGGATCTTCAGCACTTAGCACAGTGTTTGGTACATAGTAAGTGCTTAATAAAAGCTCTACGGATATTTAGTGCATAGATGGGATTCATATCTATATCTCCTGACTCTAAGAGTTGTCCTCCTTTAGAATATCACCTTGCCTTTCCCCATAAGTATTGGTGGATATTATTTATTATAAAATGTATGTTTACCTTAGAAACATAAGATTTTTGTTTTAGAGAAGCAGAGACCTTCATTAGCCATTCAGCCTAACCAAACCTGAACCAACAGGTCACAAGTCAGCAAGTACAAAAAGTATGATTCCACTTGATATGCTATGCATTAAGATCTCCCCTTTCAATAATGTATGGGGAGTGTGTGGAGGGTGAGGGTGGTGGTGGTGCTAGAGCTTAAAGGATCCAGCTTAGCATCAAATCATTCCCAGGACTATGTACAAGGGAGATTGGTTTTTCTATCTTTGCCCCTGGAGGTTTGGGTTCTTCTTCAGTGGTCTTGAATTCTTAGTCAAAACCTGATCTGTAGAACAACTGAGATATTAACCCAACTCCTAGGCTCCTTAACCTCTTTGGGACTAAGGGAGAACAGGGCTACTAGTCTAAATCCACTTATTATGACTGCCAAATGAAATGGAGCCCCACTGGAAAGCCTAGGCCTGGGCTAACTCACCAAGGTTCCTGATTGGTTCCAGGAACTGAGTAGAAAACTCATTCAATTTGCAACATTCGGTTATGAGTGATGCTTTCAATTTAACTAGGCTCTAATTCCCTAAAACTATATTAAATGGAACAATTTAGAATACATATTGGGAGACTAAGTATCTCATTACAACACAAATCAAAGAAATTGCCTTTTGATAGAGAAAATCTTTAAGTTATTATGTAAAACGTTTGCATATGTAAATGTTTGCATATGTTTGCAAATGTTTGCATTATGTAAAATGTTTGGGGAATCAGCAAAACAGACATATACATAGAGACATAACTTGCATATATATACATGCATATACATACATATGTACACATAACTATGAATGTGAGTGTGTGTATGTGTGTGTGTGTATACACTCTTAAGAAATAACACAGATAAAACACACTTAACATGACATGGAACTCTAGTTTCCCAGCACTCCTTGTTTGTGAAGAAATGTTTATTTTCACATTTAACAAAGTCATTTCTGGTATTTTTGCTTGAGTGATAAATATGAAATCTTGAACCTCCACATAGAATCCTTTATTAAGTACACAGTGGATACAGTGCTAGACTTGGAGTCAGGTCAGGAAGACCCAAGTGAAAATCTTGCTTCAGATATTTGCTACGTGTGTGACCCTAGGTAAGTCACAGCCTCTGCTTGCCTCAGTTTCCTCATCTGTAATATGGGAACAATAATAGCACCAACCTTATAGAGTTGTTCTGAGGATTAAATGAGACATTTGTAAAAGTACTTTGCCAACTTTAAAGTGCAATGTAAATGCTAGTTATCATTATTAAATCTCAGATTGACTTTACCACTGTAACTTTGTTATACAATGTTTTGGTTGGGTCTTCAAAAAAGCACCTATTAGAATTCACCACCAATTTTATATTCTTAGTAGTTCCTTGATAAAGAATAGGCCTTGCTATGGATAAAAATGCAAAACAAAGGTGAACTATATTTATTATCCCATTAAAATATGCATATATGTATATAATATATATATTACATATTAATTTAAAGCTATGATGGTGTTGTGTTCCTGTATTTGAGGATTTAACTAACATCTCAAACAGATCATTTGTTTTCTTGATTTTAGGTGACCAGAGATGATGCAGAGTATCAACAGAGATGTCAAAAATCATCCCCAAATTTTCTTTCTCTTGATTCCTTTTTAATTCTTATATTGACTGCAAAGTCTTCTTTTTTTCTAGTAAAGAAAAATTTTTTCTCACAGGCTAAGTACCATAAATGTATATATGTGTGTAAATGTATGTATGCATATATATATAGTGTGTCTAAATATATACATATATGTATATGTACACACACATATATACACACACACACACATGTTGGTTGTTCTTCAGCCATGTCTGACTCTTTGTGACCCCTTTTGGGATTTTCCTGGCAAAGATACTGGAGTATTTGCCATTTCTTTCTCCAGCTCATTTTACAGATGAGAAGACTGAGGCAAAGAGGGTTAAGTCATTGCCTAGGATCTCATAGCTAGTAAGTGCCTGAGGCCAGACTCAGGAAGATAAGTCATTGTGACTCCAGGCATAGCACTCTATCCACTGCACCAACTAGCTGCCCTATATGTATATACTTGATGTGGCTTTAACAGATTTTGCACTTACTATTATTTATGTCTGAATCACAGATAACATACAGCTTTACATTATAAATAGCTGGTAACTCTAACTACATGGTAGAATCAGACAAGCAGTCATTTGAAAGCCCTTCCTATTCAATGAAAAATGCTCAGTAATTACCCGTAGTAGATCACCACGTGTTTTCCTTAATTCAGAAATCTGGCAATCTGCTAGGACCTGATATACCAATAAAAATATTTTGAAAAATAATTTCAATGGCACATTTCCTTCTCACCATAGAATAAACATTATTTGATATTTGATTATCATCTAATACTAAGTAGCCATTATGTTTTCACTTCAGTTTTCTAGAAATACCTTCCTTAGTGGAACATCAGAGGGTGAGTGAGAAGTCACAATGCCTTTCATTGGCATAAGCTACTGTTTTTCATTTTCTAGGTCTACATACTGAGAAATAAAAGCACAATGTCCTTTTTCAATAGAGCAATTGTACATGAGATGTTTCCCTAATATCTTTCATTTAGTGTCATGTTGGAAAACCATTTTTTAAAAATTATTTTATTTTTTTTCAGTGTTCTACAATCATTTCCATATATCTTAGATTTTTTCCCCCTCCCTCCCCTTCCTTCCCCCCTACCTCTCTGCTCCCTGTCTGAGATGGCAATACAATATTATATAGGTTCTGCACATACATTCCTATTAAATACATTTTCACCTTAGTCATGTTACATAGAAGAATTAGAATGAATGGGAGAAATCACAAAACAAAAGAAAACATAATACAAAAAAAATGATCTGCTTCATTCTGAGATTGAATTCTATACTTTCTCTGACTGTGGAAGATATTTTGCCTCAAGGGACCTTTGGGAATTTTTTAAGTCCTTATATTGCAATGAAGTACTAAGTCTACCAGAAAAATTCCTCACACACTGTGATTGTTGCTATGTACAAAGTTCTCCTGGATCTGCTCCTTTCAGTCAGCATCAGTTCATATATGTCTTTCTAGGTCTCTCTGAAGTCTTCTTGTTCATAATTTCTTATAGCACAATAGTATTCTATTACATTCACATGACACAATTTATTCAGCCATTACCCAGTTGATGGGCATCCCTTTGATTTCCAGTTTTTGGCCATCACAAAGAGAGCTGCTATAAATATTTTTGTAAATGGGAGACCCGGACAGAGAGTCCCAGAAGCGATATTGCTGGGTCAAGGAGTATGCACATTTTTGTAGCCCTTTGGGCATAGTTTCAAATTGCTCTATAGAATGCTTGGATGAGCTCATGGCTCCACCAACAATAAATTAGTGTTGCAACTCTCCCACATCTTCTCCAGCATTTACCATCTTCCTATTTTGTCATGGGAGCAATCTGATAGGTGTGATGTGGTGTCTCAGAGTTGTTTTGATTCGCATCTCTCTAACCAATAGTGATTTAGAGCATTTTTTCACATAACTCTAGATAACTTTAATTTCTTCCTCTGAAAACTGCCTGTTTATATCATTTGACCATTTATCAATTGGAGAATGACTTGTATTCTTGTACATTTGACTCAGTTCTATATGTATTTTAGAAATGAGGCCTTTATCACAGATACTCGCTGCAAAAAATCTTTCCCACTTTTCTGCTTCCCTCCAAATCTTGGTTGCATTAGGTTTGTGCAAAAACTTTCCAGTTTAATGTAATCAAAATTATCCATTTTGCACTTTTCTATCTCTTGTTTAGTCAAAAATTTTTCCATTCTCCATAAATCTGATAAATACACTCTTCTTTGCTCCATTAATTTTTTTATAGTATCAATCATTATAGTTAGATCATGTACCCATTTGGACTTTATTCTTGTGTATGTTGTCAGGCATTGGTCTATGCCTAGTTTCCACCACACTGTTATCTAGTTTCCCAGTAATTTTTGTTGAACAGTGAGTTCTTATCCCATAAGCTGGGGTCCTTGGGTTTATCATACCATAGATTGCTATATTCATTGACTACTGTGTCTTGAGTACCTAACCTATTCCACTGATCTACCTCCATGTTTCTTAGCCAGTACCAAGTGGTTTTGAAAATTGTTGCTTTATAATACAATTAGAAATCTGGTAGAGCTAGGCCACCTTCCCTAGCATTTTTTTCATTAGTCCCCTTGGTATTCTGGGCCTTTTGCTCATCCAGATGAATTTTGATACTATTTTTTCTAGTTCTAGAAAATAATTATCTAATAGTTTGAATGGTATGGCACTGAATAAGTAAATTAATTTAGGTAGAATTGTCATTTTTATTATGTTGACTTGGCCTACCCACGAGCAACTGCTGTTTTTCCACTTACTTAGATCTGACTTTATTTGTGTGAAGTGTCTTGTAATTGTGTTCATATAGTCCCCGGGTTTATTTTGGCAGCTAGGCTCCCAAATACTTTATAGTTTCTAACCTAGTTCTAAAGGAGATTTCTCTGTCTATCTGTTGCTGTTGGGCTTTGTTAGTAATATATAGAAATGCAGAATATTTGTGTGGGTTTATTTTGCAAGCAGTATTTTACTTGATTCTCTGGGATTCTCTAAGTATATCATCATATCATCTGCACAGAGTGATAACTTAGCTTCTTCTTTGCCTATTCCAATTCCTTCAATTTCTTTTTCTTCCCTTATTGCTGTAGCTCACCTTTCTAGTACCATATTGAATAATAGGAAATCCATTTTTTTCTGCCAGTTGCTAGAGCACAATAATCATAAACCAGCTTTGATAATCAATACCATATTTCTCAGAACCATTGTCAAATGAATCTTAGGTTAAGGTAGCAAGCAATAGAATGAACACTCCAGTGGTTTTCTATTATCTTTTGGATCAAATATAAAATCCTCTGTTTAACTTTTAAAGCCCTTTATAACCTGTCCCCCTTTGCAGTCTTCTTATTCCTTTCCTTTTTCCCTTTCTTTCTTCCCACTTCCTTCCTACTCAGCAATCCAGTGACATCGGCCCATTTTCTGTTCCTCATAAAGGACACACTATTCCCAACTCCAAGCAATTTCCCTAAATGCTCTCCCTCCTCAACTTGGTTTCCTGGCTTTTCTGGCTTCTTTCAAGCCTCAGTTAAAGCCTCACTTTCTATGGGCCATCTCCAGTCATCCTCATTTATACCTTGCAAGTGGATCCAGATGATTCTGGAGGAGAAAGTGACACTGGTGCCTTTGCACAGCCCTCCCTCATTGAAATCCAATTCACTTTGAAGTCATGGCAATGCCTTCTTGATTTCATGGTCCATGGGAGGAAGAACAGACAACAAAGCTCCAACTTCTCCAAGGACCTTTTCTACTTCTCTTACTGATAATGCCTTCCCACTGAGATTATCTCTAATTTATCCTATATGTATCCCCTTTGTACCTAGTTCTTGAAGTACTATCTCATCCATTAGACTATGAATTCCTTGAGACCAGAGATTGTTTTAACTTTTCTTTTTAGGGCTTAGCACACATTGTGTATGCTTAATATTAGGTTAATTAATATTAGATTAATTAATAATTATTAAGTACACATTAGGTGCTTAATAACTGTGCATAACTTGTCTTAGATGAAACAATGTTACCAGGCCCTTTGGGAATCTTGATTATACTCCAAATTAAACCTCTCTTAAAACCCACAGTAAATGAGTTTCTAAGAAGAGGTTATTAGAAAATTCTGTGAGAGATTCATTTGGTTTCCATTCTCCTTAAACAGAAGTAATTGTGTTTCCTCATTTTTGAGGAAGACTGAACATTAGATTAGGTCACATTCCCTTTCCCTCAGTCTTTTGCTAAAAAAAGTAGAACAGTTCCACATTGACAAACTCAGGAAACTTGAAGGCTTGGGTTTAGAATAGTACAGTGAATTAAATTCAGTGTTTTTGGAAGGAGCTCCTCAAATGCCTTGAAAAAATGTTTATTCTTACTAATAATTAAGCCATGCTGGGAAAATTATCTCAGTGATTTTAGAGAAGGAAAAGTAAAATGAATATCTGATCTTTTATATTTGGTGTATGTATGGAAGGTGGCTATTCCAAAGGAGTTTCACTTCCATAAGGGTAAGGATTGAACCTGTGATTTTATCGGTATAGGGAACTCCCACCCAGGTAAAGAATTCCCTCTTTCACTGCCTGTCAGCACCTTCTTTGCAATTTCTAGTTGCAGAGAGTTGCCAAGAACATTGAGAGGTAGGGGAATTGCCTAGGATCCCACAGTCAATATGTGTCAGATGTGGGACTTGAACATAGAATTTCTTGGCTCCTAAGCCCCCTCTTTACCATATACCATCTGGTTTCTCTTCACTTCCATAGAACAAGACAATGCCTTGATGGCATTTAGAGAGCATGAATTGGCATGATGCCACACCTTGGTGGAGAATTCCCTTAGGCGCTAGCCCTGAGGAGAAGTAGAAGTACTATGTATCTATGTATCCATGAGTAAATGTTGAAATAATGAACATGTAAAGCATTTGAAACTGTAGTGTTAATGATTTAAATAAAAAACAAACACAAAAATCTGGAGAATATTCTGACATCTAATTTCAGAATAATTGGTAGGGGGTTCATTGGTAACATGTGCTCGCTTTCCATTTCGAGACACAAAAACACGCAGATGCAGAACTACTCTTTGGGAGAAGGTAGGGCTAATTTAACCTCCACATCACCAAAACATAAAAGGAGTATGTGTGACTTTAACAGAGGTTTGATTATCTCTGCTTTTGTGCTTCATGGCATTGCATTCATTCTTCCCATTCTGGGATAAATGTAAGAGATATGCAAAAGATAGAATGGCATTCTCATATATGACCATATTTTAGTGGTTGAGAGTGGGGAAGAAAACACTATGAGTCATTTCCCTCCACAAGTATCCACTGCCCAGTCATTAAAACAGACACTTTTGGAAGCTGGTTTATTTAGCTGCTTACATCTATTGTACCAAGTAGATTCTTCTTCATTCAGTGGTACAAGCACAGTTTCCAAAAGTGCCCAATAGCTGAGGCAAGAGAAGAATTTGTTCTACATTAAATAACAAAAGATGACATCTTGATTTAACTAGATAAATTCTCTAGATTTTTATGATCCTTCCTCCTTTCCTTTATCCATGGCAATCAACTGAAGTAACATTTGGCAATGAATTCTGCTGTCTACTGCCTGTGTAAACTTGGGCACATTGTTTGGGCACCCTTTCTGGGTCTCAGCTTCCATTTCTATAAGCATTAGAAGTTTGGTTTAGGGAGTTAAGGTCCTTTTCTGCTCTCAAGTGTGCTATGAATCTACAATTGTGTTTTGCCATAGGAAATATTGTATCAATAAATATTTATTGACCATTTTTAAGTCCAAGATATCTTCTATATTAAATGTAATCTATGGTTTCAGCCCTTCAGAAGTTTTTAAGTCTATAGGATGAAACATTACTCTGATTGATGCACAATACTATTGGAAATGTCTGTGTTATTCAGTGATGAGTTGCACAGTGACATGGATGGTTTGTGACCTTGCTGGTAAAGGCTATCCATGGGAGTACAATTTATGAAGAAATTCTTCTGCCAGTCTGGGAGATTCTTCAGAATGGAAACTAGGTTCTCAGGTTATTTGACACATTGGGCAGAAATATTTATCATTTCCACAAATCAGTCATTGACACAACCATGCAGAAGCTAACACTTGTATTTCACAGTCTTATGACAAGTCAACCAGGAAATTTGACTACTGGATCAGTTTCAAAGCACAAATAGATGAGTGCCTATTCAGCTTCCATTAATTTTTCCCAAAAAACAGATGAATATTGATTTGGGTACCTTTGCAAAGGAACTACCTGAACTAGGCTGCAATAGCATTTACCTATTACAATATGGTAGAGCAAATACTGCATAGGAGAGAGCTCTCTATTCAGCTAGAAAAGCATTTGGCTTCTGGAGCATTCTGCTACACTGTCATTCACTAGAGAGTTTGAATGGAAAGTTGTATTTTCTTTGGTAGGTATGATACTACGTGGTCTAAATCAGTCAGATATTTTTGTCAATGATTTGTGCTGCAATATAATCAAAGATGTAAAATGCTTCTCTCCAAAGTCTTCCAATAATCAGGAAAAACCTAACACCAAAGCTGCAATATTAACATTATTTCTCAAGCACTTTAGGGTTGACAAACCGTCATCAAGCCAATATTATTATCACCATTTTACAGAGGAGGAAATGGAGATTTATTGAGGTTAAGTGAGTTGACTGAGATTAAAGAGCCTGTTGGTAGCAGTGCTAATTACTTAATTCGGCACATCATTAGATATACATGGGACATCATTTTTATTGGATGAATGAATAGCTGTTCCAGTGTTTTTTTAAGCCTACTGGTAAAATAAGTGCATAAATATAATAAATGCATATACCTAATAATATGTTGATAATATTTTAATGTTTATCATTTTACATTCATGGATTATGAATGGAATCAGAAACTGAGACTCAGAGGGTTTAAGTGATTTGTCCATTGTAACCTAGCTAGTTAAATTTGCCTTGAAGTGCACTGTGCCAAGCTATAGACCTTAAATAGGTATTCTGTTAGGTATCACGTGTGATGATTTCATAAACATAGAAAAGGAAATTCCAAGGGTTGAACTCTGGGGATACCATTAGTCCCTTTTTTCATGCATAGACATTAAGGCTTGCTGTTCTGTGGGTGTAAGAGTTACAAATTGGAAAATATAGGCTTATATATTTAAAAAAAACCAGTTTCAAATAGGCAGTTCAACATTACAGAATAGCTGAGGCAAGAATTTACCTACCTTTCTCCGATGGGATGGTACAATAAAAAAGGTTTCAATATTATGTTTCTTCAAGAAACTGTTTCTCTCATGTCCAAAACCTGGTTCTACCTCGTAGTCCCCGTTTAGGCACTCTAAGGTTGTCTTTGTGATATGAACCTTCCTAGAAAAAAGGAGGCAGATGTTTTGAAAGGAAAAACATTACAAGAGCTCCTAGCTATTTCAAAACTGAATTCTCACCACTTTAAATGCTTCATTGGAAGCACTGCTATCAGGGCTAAGTCAAAACATTTTGAGACTTTATCTCATGTAAAATGTAAAAAGGTCCATAGAGTATTGCTTTCATAGGAGGGCCATGGTAACCAATAAGTTTGGTATTCATCTTTCCTTATATACAAAAGTGAGTCATTCTGAAGAAAGAGGAGGAGGGGTAGGTAAAGCAGAAAGTAAAGAGATAGAGAAAAGAGAGAGGAAAAAGAAGAAGGAAGAAAAGAAAGTGAATCATGGTAGAATTATTAAAAAAAAACTAAATATGGCTCCAGTGAGGAGACAGGAGATACCCCACCCCCTACTCCTTTGCAGAGCTTATGGGGTCCACAGGTAGAGAATACTGCACATCTTTTTAGATTTTCTTTTAGTGTACTGATCAGTTTTGTTGATTTTTTTCTTTGCTTTCTCTTTTTCTTTAAAAAAAAATTCTTTGTGACAAAGGATGACTTTTGGGAAGAGGGGAAGATGGGGATGTTGGGAGAAAGCCAGACAATATCAAAACAAAATATTTTTTAAAATAGGAGAGAAAAGAGAAAAAAAGGTGGAATGAAAAGGGGAATCATGAGAACATGGTAAAAGAGAAGAAGAAAAGGGAACAAAGCAGAACCATTTCACCACATAGGCTGGGAAGTCCCATTAAAGCCTTCCAATTTGAACATAGTTACTTCCAAATGATAGGATCCCTCTTCTCCCCTCCCCCTCTTCACAATCCCTTGGAAATTCTGACACCTGGTATAAATTCTCTAAAAATCATGTTGGAAAGGTGGGCCTTAGATCAAGAAACATTCTTCCCCCTTAGGAAAGTGGATTAAAGTAAGTAGGTGGCATCATGGAAATAGTGCTGAACTTAGAATCAGGAAGACCTGAGTTCAAATCTAGCCATAGTTGTGTGACCTCAAGCAAGCCTCAGTTTCCTCATCTGTAAGAGGGGAACAATAATAGCAACTACTTCCCAGGGTTGTTATGAAGATAAAATGAAATAATATTTGTAAATTGCTTTACAAACTTTAAAATACTCCATTAAGTCATTACCATTATCATCATTATTATTATTCATGGTACCCAATCTTTTAAGACAGTAACTTTGGTCCTGTTCCTTAGTGCTAAGATCTCTCCTCCATTGAAAAGAGCTACAGGGGTTGGGAACCTGTAGCCTTGAGGCCATGCATGGCCCTCTAGGTCCTCAAGTGCAGCCCTTTGACTGAACCTAAACTTCACAGAATAAATCCTTTTTATTGGGATTTGATGGGATTTTATTGGGATTTGAGGACCTAGAGAACCACATGCGACCTTGAGACCACAGGTTCTTCTGGAAGATGTCTATGGAAGAGAAGACCCTTTGTTTACTCCAAGAGAGAGAGAAGTGTCCCACCTGACTTGGTTATTTACTAAGTTCAGTTCAACAACTATTCTTGAGTATTAACCCAGCTTGTATTTTAATATATGTTTTTCTTTCTCATGATTTCTATAAGCATTCCCCAAAGTCATCCTGGGGCAGAGTCGTGTTGGAGGGAGGACAGGCTATGTCAGTTTGAACAACTCTCTCATTCCAGGTTAGAAATGACTTGCTTAGAGATTAATGTTAAATTAAATAAAGTTGTTTCTGGAAGATGAGCCTAAATAGAACAGGGAATTAATGTCAATATTTCTTTCTTTGAAAAACCAAATGTTTTTATCAATAGTCAACTCATTATTGTATCAAGGATTATATGGGGACATGTTTCAAAGAGTAAAAATTACAGTCTGTCTTTTGATATTCCCTTCAGAAGGAAGAAGGCCTTTCATCCTGTTGGATTGGGATTAGTTTCCAAATGCTCACCAGAAAGAGAGCTACAATCAATTTAGATTCATCGTGTGCAGAAAAATGGGAAGAGCTGGAAGGTAGCCCTGAATGTGCTGTTATCTCAGCAGCCTGAAGTGTGACTATTTGCAGCCCCCAATCACCTAACTTACTATTAAGTAGTTCCATTGGCACTAGGGGACAACCTTGCTAACAAAGTAATGGCTCCCTAACTCACTAATCCTCAGGTCCTTGGATGGAGAAACCTCGTAATCATCTCTGCCAAATTATTTGGTCTGGCACCTTGTGTGTATGCTAGAGGTTCTGTCTTCTTGCTCTGTGGATCTTCGTTTTAGGACAAGGGCAGGGCAAGAGAGAAGAGCTTGGAATATGATGATAATAAAAGAAGAGAATGAGGGACACAAGTGAGAGAAAAGGATATAGAGGAAGGGAAAAGCATAGAAAAGGGGGAGGAAAACAAATGGAAGGGGAAAAGGAAACCATAGGGAGGAAAGGAAAGAAGAAAAGAAGGGAAGTGAAAGAAAATGAAGGAAGGGAGAAAAGTAGGGAGGAAAAGAGGAGGAGCACTTGGTAGGTACATAAGGAGCACAGGAGGGAGAGAGGGGAAAAAAGTGGAGAAAAGAGAAGAAATGAAAGAAGAAAAAAGGAAGAAGAGAGAAAAAGAGAGGAGAATAAGGAGGAAATGCAAGGAATTCCCTTTACTGAAAAATGCCTCAGAAACTAAGTGGCTCAGCAGATAAAGTACTGGGCTTGGAATGAGGAAGACGTCTTTGTGAGCTCAAATCTGGCCTCAGACACTTCCTAGCTGTGTGACCTGGGACAAGTCACTTAACCTTGTTTGTCTTAGTTCCTCATCTGTAAAATGAGCTGGAGAAAGAAATGGCAAAACCACACTATTCTCTTTGCTTGAAAAAAGACAAAAACCCAAAGAGTCAGGTATGAACAAAATAAATGAACAACAGCCCCAGCACTTGTTGGGTTTGGTTGTGTTGTCGTGTTCATCCTTCATTTTCAAGAGATTGTGGCATCAGAGAAATGACAACGCGACTTGCATTTGACTTTGTTTTGAGTGAGGGAGGGCTGTGCAGGTCACCAGCCTCACTTCTCCTCCAGAGCCATCTGAATCCAGTGACCAGATATTAATCAGGATGACAGGAGATGACCCATGAGGCAATGGGAGACCTTGGCCTTTTTTTGGCTAAGGCCTATTCAGGTATGCACTTAGAGTGAGGTGATGCCCATTCAGTGAATAGACCTCTTTAAGAAGTAATCAAGGAATGGTACCCTAATGTATTACCGAAAACCCTAATGGTCAAGATATGGAGGTGGAAGGGAGGTAGAAAGAGAAAGAGTTCTTGCCCATGACACACAAACCACTCCACCATTTTCTGGCACTGCCTCTTGGCCAAACTCAACCTTGTACTGGAGCATCTTTGGGTCTCAAAGACCCCTCATGCATCTTTTAAAGTAGAGGCTTTATCTAAAATAGTGATGAGTGATCACCAATCGTAATTATAATGGAAAAGATCATTGACCAGCAAGGGTACTACAAAGACCAGTAGTTAAGTGAAACTATTTAGGTAGAGGTCTGTCATAGAACGGACAGGAACGCTTCGTTCCTATAGTACAACACAGGCATATAGGGCACTTGGATTCTACTCTCGGACATCTGTTGTGTGCTCCAAAGTCACTTTGTGGTTCTGCTTCACTGTGGACATTGAAGGAAATCCACTCAAAAGGGTTTGGAAGTCAGAAGATCTATATTCAAACCTCTGCTTTGCCGCTTAATACCTATGTTACCTCGGGCAATTTACTTACTATTTCTGGGTCTCAATTTCTCCTTCTATAAAATTAGGGGCTTAGGATTAGAATATCTTTAAGTCATTTTCTAGTTCCATAATCTATGGTCCTACTGTCTTACAGACTAAATATGATCAGAAAATCAGGGAGAGGCAGGGAAAGAGCCAGCCTCAGAAATAGGCTGTGTTACCACCTACTGCCTCCCTATGAGGGAAGAAGAGCTTGTGTTAGAAGGAGCAAAGAATTGATAAAGGCACCTGTGCTGCCCAGAATTTGTCTATGTGAAAATTAAAGGTGTGATCATTGATCAGTTCAATAGAGGGGAGAAATATGTGGTTCTTTAAAATGGAAGTCTACTTTTGTTAATCACACTCTCTAGCTCCTAAGAAAATCCTTGCTAGCAAATTTCATAATTTCATAATCTCCAGGGAAATTCTAATTTATATGCACCTATTATAAATATTTTTCCACTGAATGAAACATAGGCATCACACATATTTTAGAGAAAATATTCTCTCCAGGTTCAAATCTCTCTGTCTCTCTCTCTGTCTCTCTGTCTCTCTCTCTCTGTCTCTCTCTCTCTCTCTCTCTCTCTCTCTCTCTCTCTCTCTCTCTTTCTCTCTCTCTCTCACACACACACACACATCTCATAAAACTAAATTCCAAATTCAATCCCACAGACAATTTAGACATCCAAGGACCTCATAAGAGCATGGGCAGGTTCTGCCTTGTCATTCTAATAAATACTAATGGAAATTCTCTGGTCAACCATTGCTGTGTTTCATCTGAGAGTGCTAGGATAATAGTGGAGATTGCTCTATGAGAGATGTGGGAAGGGATGAAGGCACAATCAATTACTCCTATGTGCTGGACACTGTCCTAAACACTATACAAATATTATCTCAGTTGATTCTCACAACAATCCTGGTTCGCAGGTGCTATTAAGATATCCATTTGACACTTGAGAAAACTGAGACAGACCAGGGTTAAAGATTTAACCAGGGTCACACAGCTAGTAAATGTGTGAAGTGGGATTTGAACTCAATCATTCCTGGTCCCAGGTCCTGGACTCTATAAATTGTTCTGCCTAACTAGGTAAGAAGAAGGAAAAGATCAATGACATAACAAGACAGGAGGGGCTGAGAGGAATAGATCCATGAAGGAAGAGTCTATGGAAGCTATGACCCATTTAGGAAAAGAAATGTTGGGTAAAGAGGAGGTGGGAATTAAATGAGGCATCATCATCTCTCCTGCCAAGGGCCAACAGGATGCTGGTTTCTAGGAAAGAGAGATTGTCCAGTTTCAAAACTCAATGAACCTATATTCCCAAGGATATCTGGTCTAACTTCAATTCCTTCAGGCCCACAAATCATAGGCTGGAGGCAATTTTTATACTTGCACTGTGTTGTTTTCTTTCTATAGATAAAACTAGAGCTAGAACCTTAACTTGTCCTAAGAAATAAGCTAAGGCTTTAACCAGGCAAAGGCATAAATGGTTACAGGCTGTTCAATCTGACCAAAAGGGACGACATGGATTACAGTTCAGATGAGGCCCCTTGTTCAATTCAGAATGAAAATCATGCTCTTCTGCATCTCAGTACGTATCATTCCTTTTCCTTATTGTCCTTATGAGGCGCGACATGAGTAGAAACAGCAACTTGCTTCAGGTCATATGGAAATCAAGGGCCAAGCTTCTGAATCTGAGAGTCCTTCCTCCCATTAAATTGCAGTAAACTAAATTAGTAAGGATGCTGGAGCATATTCAATATTAGGCTTTAAGGTTATCATCATTCAGAATGTTTGTTTAAGGAGGCGTACTGCATGCAGCTGTTGCTGATGCCTTTTCATTGTTACCTTCCCCCCAATTCCTATTGTGACAAACCAAAAACTACACCACGCCCCCCAAGCTTGTTTCTGTTTTTAATCCTACCCTTAAATGATGACTAATCATATCTTTGGACACTCTTTTATAGCAATTAGCCCATGAGAAGAAGAGAATGCGTTTTCCTAAGTGAGCAGTTTACTCTTAAGACTTTTATTAAAATTAGGAATAGAATTATACACAATGTGAAAGAAAGCATCACAAACAGAAAGCTGACTGTCTGAGAACAGTGTACGCATTAGGACATATACATATACTGTATTATCCAACACAGATCATGGCACACTTGGAAAAGCAAGAAGGAACCCCTGTTGACTAAATCGTAGAAATGTGTATGTATTGTGTGGATTTATATGTATGCCTCTTGAAGATTTAAAAATATTTTGAGCTTGTCATTGTCAGAAATATTTCATTTATTTATTTGAGGGGGTGTAGGAGAAAGGGAAGAAAGGAGTTCCAAATCTGTAATTTGATGTAATTCCCACTCTGTGAAGATCTATGTCTCTTCAGTTTTAGAGACTTACCTCAGGCACAGGGAAATTAAATGATTTGCCCAGTCATAAAGCAAGTACAGGTCAGAGATTGGACTTGAATTTAGGTCTTTCTGATTGCAAGGCCAGTGCTATATCGACTACAATAAGCATTCTGTTTAACCAAAAGATAATTGAGACTGAAGGAAAGACGTTAAAATGAGATGCACAAAGCATTATTTTGCTTTTTTCTGGACCTTAGCACAATTCACACCACCTGGTAGGCACTGAATCAATGTTTATTGATTGACTTTAATTAGCAATAATAACTTTAGAAAGGCTGTGGGGGTGAATTTTGATTTATTTAAAAGATATAATGTGCCTGTAATTAATTTCTAAAATCAATTATATATATGCATATACAAATGTATATGCATACACATATACATATGCATAGACACACTATATATATATATATATATATATATATATATATATATATATATATATATGCATCTTGGGGTTTTTCTGCCCAGCATTTAAAGATTTAACTTCATACTAACTTTTTGGGAAGATAATCTTTAAGTTCTACATTTATACACATAAGTCTGAAACGATAAACAATGCTGATGCAATCAGTATAGTTTTCTGAGACTTACCCAGGTAATCCTCCAGTCTCCATTACATTTGCTAGAGTCACATCATTTGACCAGACATCATACTGCCATTTTCGAAGTCCTAGCACCCCACACAGGACACGACCTGTATGCAGACCCACTCTCATGTTAAGGTCAACTTCAGTCGCTTCTGCAACAGACCTGAAATGGACAAGAAGTGACCTTAACTCCTTAGAGATCACTTTAATTTTTAATTCTTATGAAGTAATGGTGCTGTATCCTATGTTTTCTAAGGTACCATATTAAAGAGATTTTTTCATGGTTGTAAGAATTTCATTCTTAAGAGCTCCCCCTTGAACCAGTTTTCTCCCCTCCTCAACCTCCGAGCAAGAACCTCCCAGGATTTTTAGGTCATGGGATTGTATCTCTCAAAGAAATCTTCAAAATTCACTCTTACAAAATCTAGGGTGTTAACAGATGATATTCAGTTTTCTCCTTATCATAAATTCTAAGATTCATGGGTTACTACCTCCCAAAGATCTCAAATCTACTTCAGAAACCAATTCCTTCTGATTATTTCTTCCTCCAATTTTCAAAGAACCAGATTATTATCAAGACAACTTAAAAATTATCAAACACTCTGTTTATCAAAAAGCAAGCACCAGCAAGATGTCTGGATATTTGAAGCCCCCATACTATATCATGCTTACATGATACATTGCGATGTATTTCCTAACTCATCATCTATTTCTCTTTCTGGATAAGTGGTCTACTGTATAGTCTCATAATTGTATTACTTCTGTATTTCCCTTCATGGATTATTTAACTGAAATGTTTTCCAAGTACACATTTCCTCCAGTTCCTAAATGTTCTTGCATGAGACAACACGATTTTACTGTCCCTCATCTCTTTGGAGGAAAAACTGCATCTTCTACAGGGAATCCAGCAGTTCCAACTCAGTGTGATATCAACAGCATGATATCTAAAATAGAGCTCCAAAATTTTATCAATCCTTCTTCACTTTCTTCTCTATGTCACATTCTCTCAAAGGACTCTTCATTCTTTTCAAAAGCTTACAAAACAGGCAGACATTCCTCTGGTCAGTTATCATCCTCCCCATTTGGAAGGACATCTTGCCTTTTGCTTCTATACAGCTGTTACTTGACACAGGCAGAAAAGCAAACATAACGCTCTTTCTGCAAAATTCCTTCTCCCTTCTGTACTTGATGACATTAACAAGGTTCTCACTTTTTGGTTGTTTTTGTGGCTAACTCTCAGAAAACTACCTAAATGCCAGACTCTTCAGTTACTTTGGGGGCAGTCTTACCTACTTAAGAAAAAAATTACAGTAGTCTTTACCTTGGATAGAACACTAGCATGCTCAGCTAATATTGGGGCACAATTAGTAGATGCCTGCCAAAGTCCTAATGCAAAAAAAAGTGGTCAGTTGCCTATGGGAAGGAGAAATTGAGTTTAAATCTCTTTCCATTAATCCAACTTCTAATAACTTCCTGTTTTTCCACTTATCTGCATACATATGTGTGTGTGTATACACACACATACATACAATATATGAAATCACACATGCATATGTAAATATGTGGGTTTTGTGTGTATATCTATAATACATTATACATGTGTATACATGGGCATACATACATGCATGCATACATTATATATGTGTATATACAACATATACACACATACATACATATATATGTGTGTGTGTATATATATACTGTCATCCCTCACCATATTTGCATATTTCACATTCCCAGTTTGGGTTATTTGTGGGTAATAAAATGGGAATTTATGGACATTTGTGGCACACTGCAGAAAACTATAGATGACACATATATATGTAAAGAAAAGTAAAAAAATCAATGTCATAAATATTGCAAATTACTAATCTTTTGCTACCATAAGTCTAAATTCATCCACAGATTCATATACACATACACCTATTATATATACATATATATATATACACATATAAGTTTATTATAAACAGTTAAATTTTGTTAAAATTTCCAGTGTGTGCTAAAGAACTGTAGGCTTCACATCTCTTTGGGAACGCCTCCTCTTTCACTCTCTACCACCCAGACTCAGCCACATGATGTTCTCCCTTAGTGATCTTTGTACCTTACACTTTTTGTAGGAAAAGGAAAGCAGTTGCCGCAGTCACAGCAGTGAGACTGCAAAGACTCTGCCAAGTATGCAAGATACTAATCTCTCTTGAGCAGCAATGGCAGCTTTTTTATGGGTTCAGCATGTTGTTTTACTTGTTTTTTTGTGTTTACTTATCACAGTGCTTTACATACAGTAAGTGGTAAATAAATGTTTCATTCTTTCATTCTTTCCAACATAACTTGTGCATCCTCATCTCCACTATTCTTACAGACCCTTTTCTCTATTCCTGGGATTTGCATTTTCCTTCTCTTTGTTGCTGAATCTACCTACAGTTAAAGCCCAATTAAAATGGTGCTACCAGTTCTCTGAAGCTAATCTATATCCCCATCCTCCATACCCAGCTGGTAAAAGACTTTCCCCTCAGATCTTATCTTACTCCTTGTTTTACAAATTCCTAATGCACTTATTATGTGGCCTGCACTTTATATGCTGCTGCTTTCCTAGAAAGTATGCTAATGCCTAACCTAAGCTTTGTATCTTCCCTTACAACAGTGTAAGAACTTTAGAGATGACCACGGTTTAACAAATGCCTGTTGAATAAACAAATGTGTGACCATATTATTCAATCATGGCCCAGAGTCTGGAGTGTTTTTTTAAATCAAATATAATTTACTTCCAGTTAACCTTAAATACATTTTTTTCAAAGTCTACAAACTTTAAGCAAAGCAGTTTTTTTTAAAGTCTTATATGTAGTAGTGAGTGAGGTCATAACAACAAAGAAAAATCATCAAACCATCTTATTCCTGAAATCATTTTTTCAGTGAGTTTGCATACATTCATATACTCCAGAGCACAACTAAATTCAGTGTATTATAAGGGACATTCTAGAGAAAATCATCTCAATTTTTTCTCTATTATACTTCAAATTTGTACAGCCAGAGCCGTGGAATAATTAGGAGCAATTATTATTTGAGGAATTTATACAGTAGAGGGACCTTGAAATATTTGACCTGTAAGTAGAAAATTACAATATAATACACTAATCACAGGTCCTATATGCACCCATCCCCCACTCATTGAACAACTGCCCAGACTATTACTTCAAAGCAGTTCTTCAGTTCAATCCCTGGATGTCTTGGTTGCTATCATCCATGCTTCCATGAAGTAATTTTATCAACTAGCTGATACTGTTAACACCTTGGATTCCCAAAATAAAGATGCTAGCTTCTGAGTGAGACATTCTTTAAAAAGAACATCTGGGACCTCCAAATGTGATGAATAAGAAGGCAAACGAGCAGGAATTTGCCTTGGCTTCCAAGCCCTAAGACTTTCTGCTGCGGCAGCTGCCACATATTGATGAGCAAAAAGAACATAGTGAAGGCAGACTGAATTACTTGAATACTCAAAGAACTGAGCTCGAAACATTCACTCACATTGACAGGAATGACTTTAGCAGAGAAGCTTTAGTTTTAAAATCAGTCTACTATATAGATCTAAAGGAAGTTGGAAATAAGGCTAATTTAAACAAAATGTACCCAGTACCAAATCATACACTGTTTCCATCTTCACATGAAGAAAATATCATGCCATATGGATATGGTGACCAATTATAATCTGAAGATAAACAGAACATACATTGTGGGACATATTTCTTTTGGAATTTCTATTCATCTAAACCCTTCCAGGAATGTACTCTACATTTGTTTGCCTTGGTCAGACCACATTTGGAGTACTCTATTCAGATCTTGATATCACACTTAAAGCAGCACAATGATAAACTGAAGATTTTTCAGAGAAGAAAAGCCAGACTGGTGAAAAACCTCAGGACCATGCCCTGGGTTTACTGTTTGAAGGAACTAGGGTTATTTAGCTCAAGGAAGAGAAGCTTCCGAGAGAAGAAGAGAGCTGTTTTTAAGCACTTGAAATGCTCTCCTATAGAAGAGGGATTACTTGGCTCCAGAATGCATATTACTAAGAGGAACTAGGAACCAGGAGGAATGAGTGGAAGTTGCAAAGATGTTAAGGGAGTGTGGGCTACCTGGAGAGTCAAAAGAAACCTCAGAGGAATCTCAATGACCACTAGTTGGGTCATCTTGAATGATTTCTGTTCAGGTACAGATTGGAATAAGAGCAGTACTGCATGATACACACACATGCATGCATAATACATACGCATATGTGTGTATGTGTATATGTATACATACATACATACGCATATTTTTCTGTTGGATGTTGGGAAAACTCTCTTATTGGGGTTGACCAATATGGTATCAGGCTACATCAAAAGTGGATGATTTCCCCATTACTGGAAATCTTTCAATTAGAGACTAGATGATTATTTGTCAGTGATATTACGAGAGGATGCTGATCAGGTCTGGGTTAGCAGTAAATGATCTCTGCAGCTCCTTCTTGTCCTGCTTGGACAATCAATTTGGTTTTTGATTGGTTGGTTTTGTTGTTGTCCTTTGTTCTTGAAGAAGACCAAAATGATAAAGTGAAATTTCAGCGTTTCTGACTGTGGTTATCAGATCAATATGAGCTCGGAACGCTTCACCACAGTTTGGACTCAGGTAGTCCATGTAAACATTTGGGGCAGATACTCCAAATTTGCGCATCCTACGAATACTTTGTGCTGTCTCAATTTTGCTTTGCTCATAGAGCACAGCACCCTTTCTGATGTGGGCACGCCATGGTGAATGGTCCTATTCCAGTGTCTCCCATGTTGCACAGTCAAATCCAAAGTTCTTGAGAGAGACCTTGAGAGTGTCCTTTTATCGCTTCTTCTGACCACCACGTGATTGCCTGCCTCATGCAACTTCTCTATAAAATAGTCTTTTTGGCAAGCGCACATTTTGCATTTGAACCACATGGCCAATTCATGGGAGTTATGCTCTCTGAAGCATAGTTTGAATGCTTGGCAGTTCAGCTTGAGCAAGGACTTCAGTGTCTGGTACCTTATCCTGCCAGGTGATCCTCAGAATCTTCCTAAGCAGTTCAAATGGAAGGGATTCAGTTTCCTGGCATGGCACTGGTAGACTGTCCATGTTTCACAGACTTACAATAATATGATCAGTTCAATGGCTCTGTAGTCATAGAGAATGTTCAGGCAGGACCAGTATCTTTGGTGTGATGGCTGCCTAGCCCTTTCAGGACAATCAATAAGTAGTTATTGGAATAAAGATAAGCACAAAATTTAAATTTAATCAGACCATATTTTTAAATCCCTTTTTTAAAAAGTCACATAACTATATAGTGGTTAAAAGATCAATAAACTAGGACCTTGGAGAAGCATATTGCCATATAACATGCTTTTGACTGAGGTCGACTCTTTGGTAGGTGGAAGAAGAGACATTCTGGGGCTTGTTAAGAGCCATGGGGTTTATAGTTTTGGAGCAGAGGTTCTTCACCTGGGGTCCATGAACTTAATATTTTTGATAATTATTATTTCAGCATAACTGCTTTTCTTGGTAATCGTATATTTTTCTTGGTAATCCTATGTATTTACACATTTTAAAATAAAATATTTAAAATTAAAAATCATTCTGAGAAGGGGTCCATAGACTTCATCAGACCACCAGATGGGTCCATGACACCAAAAAAAAAGGTTAACTAAGTCTTGTTTTAGAGGAATTAACATTTATCATTCTCCCAGGTCTCCTCTGAGACTTGGCCTTTGCTGGTTGGGATTATGTGAACTGGTGGTTGGTTTGAACTGGTCTGGAGGAAGAGGGGGAAAAGAGTATAGCAGAAGGAGAAAGAGAGAGTTGTGGTAGGAGTCGTGGGACAGTTAAAGTGATTGGGATTGAGGCTAGCAGCAGCTTGACTTAGCTTCTACTTTATGATGAAATTTAGACTGTGTCTTATTGAAAAGTTCATTTCTCAGTGAGAACTATGAGGAAGTCCTGCAAAGGTCACTCTTTCCCACTTTCCCTCCCTCTCCTGAACTAGGTGCTGTCAAGCATACTTTCCCAATTTATTTCTTTGCTACATACTATAATATTTCTCTATGTCAGTTTTGGCTATTTTTTCACAAAAAATTCTATGCTTTTTCATGAAATTGGTGTATTGCCTTTGTGTGTTTTGGTAGCTTCCAGAGAAGGCAGAGAGAAATAACTGTTTAACTATGTAGAATCTAACAGACTATAAAAATTTTCTTTTTCAGCCCAGTGGCTAGCTGCCACCTGGGGGAATGACAAGCTATTTATTAAAAAAAAATTAGTAATGACTATAAACTTCTCATAAGCAGAACTTCAGTATACAATGTGAAGTAGAAAGTTGGATCATTGAGGATACTACTATGTAAAGATAGATGTTATATAATGGGAAAGAGTGCTAGATTCGGAGTCAGAGAATGAGTTCAAACACAGCTCTGCCACTGATCACCTGGACAACTTTAGATTGGTAATTTAGCTTCTATGGGCTTTAATTTATGAAATGAAAGGGTGTTAGCAAGATGTTCAGTAAAGTTCTTTCTAGCTCTAAATATATGGTCCTAATCTATGTATGCTTAATGGAACAGAAAACTGAACCAATTGCATAAATACATTTTGTAATCTGCTTTTGAGGAAAGACAGCTAAATCTTGGTAATTTCAATTATCTCAAAGGTTCAAACTCACTAGAAAATTATGAAATCTTATAATTATGAGATTTATGAACTCTCCATTCTACTTTGTTCCTTAATAATAAAGTTTTCATTTTCATCCCTTCCATTCTATGAATCTTAGGGAAACTATTCCCCTTGTCATCGCAATAAATGGCTTATGTTCATCAATAAAACAGTTGGAGGTAAACCGGACCTGGAGTCAGGAAGGTCTGAATTCAAATATGACCTCAGACATTTGTTAGGGGTGACTCTGCCCAAGTTACCTAATCTCTGCTTTCTTCCATTTTCTTCACTGTAAAAGGAGAATAATATTAGCACCTACTGCTCAGAGTTGCTGTGAGAATCAAATAGGATAAGAATTGTAAAATCCTTAGCACAGTGCCTGGCACATAGTAAATGCTCTCTATAAATGTTAGCCACTTTTACTATTACTAATATTAAAAGGATTCCTACATGGATCCTTAGGCTGGCTGAGCTGTAGTTTTCGTCACTATACCTTTAACTAACATGCAATAACCCCAATCTACTGCATGGAACCATGGCAGCAATCCATCCAGACTGTTATGTGGTTCAATTTCTTTACTCTGTGCTCATTCATTCATTCATACATTCATTCATTCATTTGTTTGCCATAAGCATAGTTCACAAAAAATTAAGATGAGATATATGTCAAAATAATTGCTACTTCAAGAGAAACCCTATCAGGTTCAAACTTTTTTTTTAAACATAAACTGAAAAAACTAAATGACCTTACATTCCGTCCCTTAAAATTGGCATTCTTGAAACATATACCATATTAAAACGGGAAAGTCACTCCATGTCTAATCCTCATTTCCTCATCTATAAAATCTGGCTAACAATACTTGCAATATTTATCTCACTGTTTTTTGAGGAAAGTGTTTTGCAAATCTTAAAGTTCTATAGAAATGTGACCAGTTATAAAAATCATTGCAATCAATCTTTTGGTAATGTAATAATTTTGTAAAAAGTGGAGTTGAATCTGAAAAGATACACACATCTTTGTATATTATTGTATACCCTTTAGAGCCCTTCTGATGAAGTTACCCATACTTAATGCTTGGTGTTTGGAAAAAGAACACACATGCACCCTAATTAAACAGTGTTTTTAGACAAGTTTCAGGCTGCATTTGTTGGACGATAATTTAACATAGGTTGCTCCTGTTAAAATATGAATTTGTCCCATGATGAGACCATTACAATGTGTTAAAAAAAACCCAAAACAATCTTACATTACGGATGAGTAATTAGTAGGTGGCAAGCACAGTATGTATGAGTCAATGGAATGAAATGGCTTCCCTTAAAGTTAATGGGAATATGGTGTCCAGAGAGAGAAAGGTTAAACTTTGCTGTATTCGCTCTGTCCTGCTCACATTTTTTCTTTTGTATATTGTTCAGATAAATCCCACAATTGTCTAAATTCTCCTAGTTTCCTTGTACCTTATTCATTCCAGGAGATTTTTTTTTTTATTCTACTTATCTTCCTTTTACACATGGCATGCCTAATGCAGCTTTTATCCCACGAGTCAGTCAGCAACGAAAGTAGGTTTGTGTGAGAATATCCCTGTGTTTTAAGGTTAGAGAAAGAAAAATGCTAAATATTTCTATGAACATATTCCCAAGAAATGAACATCTGAATCCTCTGACAAAAGATCATTTCCTTCTGGTTAAATATTAAAAATGCGCTTGATTCAAACACTCAAATGTGTAGTCAACATAGGCCTATGATTCACAAGCATTTGCTACAATTTCTCTCTCCACTTTAACATTTACTTCATTCAATTTCTCTTTCAAAGCAATGATGGGAAATTCATCTTACCTTTCAGGAAAATCTGCATAATACTTGAAAGCATCTGAACTGACTGTCATGTTTCAAGATATCCTTATGAGAGTGTTGTCAATGAGCCATTAGCTTACAATGGAAGACTGAAAATGTTGGTCAAATACTGACATATGGGAAGATAGTAGTGAGAATTTCCTTCCTTTTCTGTAGTAAGCTGGAGTTTGTATGAAGCAAGACATGCTTTTTGTGAATCAGCTTAATATGCTTTTATGTATATAGATTTCAATATGCATTTCTGTGGGAGGAGGAGGAGGAGGAAAAGGGCAGGGAGCCAGGGATGTGGGAGGCTCTGGGCCTATGGTTTCTTTGGAGTATGTTAGCATCGACTAATTATTTAAAGCAACAAGAAGTCCTTTAAAACTTAAAACTGGTAGACAAGTTGTTAATCTGCACATATTCACATATCTCATAAATATATAGGGTGTACATGGTTATGCACCTACAGGGTGATTTGTTTAAATGGCAGTTGCTTGTATTGAATCCTTTCTTAAATATGTCAAATTTAAGAACATATCCTAATTCAAAATGGAGAATGAGAAATATATTTTAGGACACAGAAAAATCAAGGAACTTATTTTGCTTAACTTGGCAAAGTTTCTACAAAGATATTATTTGTGTTCCTTTTAAATTGGGAGATGGAGGGAGGAGAAAAACTGCTTGTTCACTTGAAAAATAAAACTTTGAAAACACCATTCCATAATGCTAATTGTCAGTATTTCCCAAATTCCCAAAATTGTAGAGAGAGTCAAATGGATTAAAAGTGACATTTGTTAAATGTCATGTTGTGTTTTCTTAAGTTCTGATCAAAACCAATGGATTTGAGCGTGGCATCACCTGGGACTTCTCAGAACCACTACCAACAGGGGTAGATGTCTAGATTCAGGATAGGAGCTTTTAAAATGATGTATATTGTTCCAAAACCAGAGGACTTGGCCAAACGGGTCCCAGGAGCACAAGGAGCTATCATAATTATATCAGTCAATTTCATAGGTGGTTTTGCATCTAAACATCTCCCCACAAAGTCTCCTCTTTTACCCAAAAAAAGGATGAAAATTCCATTCCTAATATCTCTGTAAGTGGCAATTTTGGCAAATAAGTCATTAAAGAATCCATGCTGCTCTAGAATGTGTTTCTCCCTTACTCAGGAATCCAGCTGGGACCTAAAAGACCCAACAAATTTGTCCAATATACTTCACCAAAATACCTTCTCAGACTAAATTAGCAATGTCATTTTCTAATGAAAATGGAACTCCCTATCATGGTAACTAGGAATTTGTATGTCATTCCCATTGTAATTTCAGAGTATATTTCTTTAGGGATAAAAGCATGCCATGGAAACAATACTAAAATGTATTGAGATCGAAAGACTTAAAACTACAGTTTATGGCACAGAGGGTGTAGACTCCCACATTTCTTTCACATGATCATCAGAAGTCAACTAGAATACAGAAATTGTTTCATGAGCCCATGGGGGTTGGAAAGTGAAGTGGGAGGGTGGTGATTGATAAAGGGATCTGAAAGAGAAAGATCCATTAAAAATGTTAAATGGGATCATCTGTTATGAGAAGATAACTCTTACTGGGCAAAGAATATTGTCCAAAATGATCTCATCGTCTAAGCACTGGGGCTATTTCGCTTGTGAAGCCCTTCTGGCTCCCCTTCTGAGATACTCACGTGATAGTGTCAATCATGTCCAGCCCCATTTCGACACAGCAATGGGCATGGTCGGTTTTGGGCTGGGTCAGTCCTGACACGCAATAGTAGCAGTCCCCCAGGATTTTAATTCGTCTGCAGTGGTTTTCCTTTTGTAATAAAAAACAGAAACATATATCTTAAGATTGTGACAGAAATGATAAATGTGTTACTAAAAAGTCTTTAACCTAAACTGGGTAAACTTGCAAGGGAAATTGAACAAAGTCTCACCACTCTCTTCAGCTATATCATGAATCCCTTTTGTTCTACAGTTTCATTGAAGCTTTTAAGTTAATTAGGCTAACATTGGCATTCACAGATCCCATATTTAAGAAGAAATGCTAAAATCAATAGCATATTCTACAGCGTATGTTTAAATGAAGACTTAGAATAACAGCATTTAGACTTGGAGGGGACACTGGGATAATTCAATCAACATAAGATCATAGATCAATAGTTGGAAAGGACCTCAGTGGTCATTTAGAAAAGCTTCCTTGTTTTACAGGTGAGAAAATTGAGGTTCATAGAAGTTAAGTGATTTGCCCAAGGTAATATAGCAAACAAAGTCAGAGAAATGATTTGAACCCAAGTCCTCTGACTTCAGGGCTAGTGCTCTGTCCACCTTACCATACTATCTCATAGTCCAAACCCCATCTTTTAGAGATGAGGAAGTGACCTGGTTAACGTTATACAGGTTTTCATCATTAACAACCCAGGATAGAAGGACAGAAGCTGTGATTTTGTTAATATAAGAAACTCTTCAGTGAGGAAACTCTTTCTACCAGTGTAAGCCAGCATCTTCTCTGTAACCAAGAGTCTGACCACAAAAAGCTGAAGCAAATTGAGATACTAACTCAGAAGAAAATGTGAAAACAACTATAATTTTCAAATAAAAAATATACAAAGTGTACATAACTCCAACAAGAGTTTCTGGAAGAGTTAAAGGTACAAGTGGGAGAGGAAAAAATGGAAAAAGAAATGATAGTGATTCAGGGAAATTATAAATAGAGAAATAATAGCTTAGTAAAAGAAGCACAAAAAAATACTGAAGAAATTAACACTTTAAAAAAGAATTGGGCAAATGGTAAAAGAGAAACAAAAATTCACAAAGAAAAAACTTTTTTTAAAAGAATTGATCAAATGGGAAAAGAGGTACAAAAACTCACTGAAATAAATAATTCTTTAAAAATCTAAATTAGGCAAATGGAATCGAAGGATCTGAGACATTTTGTTGCTCTTTAGTCATTTTCAATCATATCTGACACTTCATGACTCCTTTGGGGGTTTTCTTACAAAGATACTACAGTGGCTTTTCACTTCCTTCTCCAGCTCATTGTACAGACAAGGAAACTGAGGCAAACAGGGTTATAATTGACTTGCCTGGGATCATATAGCTATTAAGGGTGTGAGACTGGATTTGAACTCAGGTCTTTCTGCCTCCAGGTCCAGCATTCTAACACTACACCACCTAGATGCCCTCCAGAAGACATTAAGAAACAATGAAACAGAACCAAAGGAATAAAAAAAAAATAGAAGAAAATGTAAAATGTCTCATTGGAAACACAAACGAGCTGGAGAGTAGATTAAAGAGTAATATTTTAAGAATTATTAGAGTACCTGAAAACCATGATCAAAGAAAGCATCTATTTTAAGAAATTACAAAAGAAAACTGCCCTGATATTTTAGAATCAGAGGGTAAAAATGGAAATTAAAAGAAATCTACAAATCACCTCCTAAAAGAGATCCCCAAATGAAAACTCTTGGGAATACTGTAGCCAAATTCAAGAGCTCCTAAGTCAATGAGAAAATATTATAAGTAGGCAGATAGAATTCAAATATTATGGAGCCACAGTCAGAATCACAAGATTTGCAGCTTCCACATTAAAGAAGCAGAGAACTTGAAATATGATATTCCAGAAAGCAAAAGAGCTAGGACTGCAATCAAGAATAACAGACACTGCAAAACTGAGTATAATCCTTCAGGAGTAAAAAAATGTCCAATTTAAAAAACAAATAAGGCAGGAAGGAAGGCAGGTAGGCAAGATAGAAAGAAGGAAGGAAGGAAGGAAGGAAGGAAGGAAGGAAGGAAGGAAGGAAGGAAGGAAGGAAGGAAGGAAGGAAGGAAGGAAGGAAGGAAGGAAGGAAGGAAGGAAGGAAGGGAAAGAAAGAAGGAACAAAGGAAAGAAGGAATGAAGGAAAGTAAGATAGAAGGAAGTAAAGAAAGAAGGAAGAAATGAAGGAAGAGGGAAGGAGGAAGTATTTAGGTAGATACTGAGAAATAGATATTATTATTTTTCCTTTTTTTGTTTTTCAGTTGTTTCTTTACAGATGAGTAAACTGAGTCAGAAAGAGGTTAAGTTACCTGACCAGGGTCACATAAGTAGTAAGTGAGGCAAAATTTGAACCCATTTCCTAATTCTATCCTCTGTGTTAATTAACTCCATACTTCTTGGTATTTGTCTTGTAAATAAAAATAGTCTACCTTGTATCACTGGAATTTTTTCAGTTCCAGGCACACACACATATCTGTACACACCCACACACATACCCACACACACACACCCACACACACTCCTCAAAAGAATCAGTCACAGTTCTACATCTAGACTTTATAAATACAAAGAAGAAACTTAGCCTACTTCTAGTCCTTTGACACCCAGGAGACTGAGACATAGTATCTATGATCATATCCAGAACTTAACCTCATATTTATCCATAACACTGAGAGGGGGAACATCTGTATGTATATGATTGAGTACATATATACATATATTTTGTTAAGGAACATGGCTTATTGTGTTAAGGAAAAATCTTTCTATTACCATGCTTTGTTAATACTTTTTTATATTCTTACCCAACATTTTAACATAAATGAGTGTTGTATCTAAACAAAATTTTCCCCTACATTTATTGTTGTAGTCCTATAATTTTTATTATTTTATGAATGATCTATCATACTAATTATTTTCTAATATCAAACCATTCTACCATTTCTGCTATAAATTTAACTTAATCAAAATGAAATTTTAAAATGTATTACTATATCCTACTGGACAGTATTCTACTTTTTTTCCCTTTGGTATTCATGATACTGGTCTATAATTCCCTTTCTCTGCCTATTTTTTCCTAGTTTGGGAATGAGAACCATATTTAGCTCATAGAAAGTACTGTGTAGAATGCTGTCTGTCTCTATTTTTGAAAATGCTTTATATAGCTTAACAGTGTCTGATAGAATTCACTAATGAATGAATGTCTTTCTTATCATGACATCTCACAAATTGTGTATTCCATTTTTCTGATATTGAGTTACTGGAATTATCTATTTATTGTTTTTCCAATGTATTTAATATTTTTATTGATAGCCATTCATTTCTTTTATATTTTCTGTTTTGATGAAATTTGCTTGTCATATTCTCTATGAAAAATCGTCCTTCACTATCTGTTATGGTTTCTCACCTCTTGTTTTTAAATTTGTTGATACAGTTTTCTTCTTTCTTTGTTTCAGCTAAGTTAGCCAACGGTATGCAAACTGTAGCGGCATTTAAAAAAAATAAAACAGATTTATATTTTGCTCACTAATTTAACAGTGTTGGGTTAGTACTACTTTCCCTCCTTTGAATTCTGTTAATTTGTCATTTGATTATAGTAATCAGGTCTTCTTTTCTTCTTATTGTTATTGAAATAATATTCCAGCTTTCTAATAAAAAATCTGCAATGAAAACTCATTGTTTCTTTTTCTCCTTTATTAATATAGTGAAGCAAATAAATTTGTCTCTGAGAACTCTTTTAGCTGGATTGCATAAATGTTTATCGATTTTATTTGTCATTATCTTTAATACAGTTGGTTAGTTCTTTAACTTGGCATTTGACCCAATCATTCTTAAACAAATCCTCATTTAATAATATTCATCTCTCTAGCATTTTATTATGTTCTATAAAAGCAGCATTTAAATGTTTAATCTTCATTTATATTCATTACAACTTAAGCGTGATCTGTACCAAAGATGCCACATGAAATCCAAAATACTCAAATTTGAGTATTCATCATGTACATTTGAATGAAAATTAAATTTTGTAACATGTCCATTTAATTGTTTTCACCCATTTTTAAATATCTGATTGTAATAGGTACCTATTAATATTTTTCTATCTATAGCCTTTAGCAATTCACTTAACCTTTCCTTTAAAATTGAGATGTGGCACCATTAGATTCATATGCATTAAATATAGATATAATTTGCTGTAATCATTATATTCTTGGCATGTTAATGATATCTAACACAATATATGGTTTAGCAGCGGGATGTGGGTAGTATTCTCCCTCATTGAGAGGACTGGGTTATTTCAGATACAGAGACACAAATAGATAGGAAGGAGATTCCACATCTGGAAGATCTAGTCCATGAACAAGGTTCAAACAAATTATCTAGTGAAAGATAAATGTTTGTTAGTCGGGGTTATTGAGATTAAAGGCTTGGCTCTGTGGTCTTCGGGATGTCACATAACCTTTCAAAGCCTCAGTTTCCTCTCCTATAAAATGAAAATAATAGTAATGTTAACGATAATAATACACGTCATGTTCATTTGTCCTATAAGCCTAAATAAACTATAGAAATGTGAGTTATTACTCTTGTCTGGATAACTCCTGGTAGGATAGCACAATTTTATTCCTCAATAACTTTTTAGTTTATATGATATATAGCCCTCTATTGTATGTTTGTGTGTGTGTATTTGTTTGTTTACAAAGCCTTTGGAAATTTCCTGATAATAAGAGCTTTAAATATTAGGTATATTAGAGAATATCCAATTTAATTCCATCCAATAAACATATATATTCATGGGAGCATGATAACTTTTTAAAATGATTTTATTCATTTTTTTACTTATACTTTATTCCATTTTTGAAGTCAGGTATTTCATTGATAAAATGCATGTGGTCATTATCTGGGTAAATTACTCTGTTTCTCTTGCTGAATATGTTAGCCAGAGACTGAAATCACTTCATACAGTCTAAGCTACCAGCTACCCACCACTGCCATAAATAGTCCTTGTAAGGTTGATCATGACAGATTTAACCATTGTGTCCATCTCCTTGATTTTCAATAGTCATTGAGGTTTCTTTGCCTGCTCAGGCCAATGCTTCAGAGCAGATCTGACAACCCAAGTAGCTAGCTATGGAAGAATTAATGGGAGAGGAGGGGGAGAAGGAGGCAAATCATATTTTCTTATAATTGAAAAGATAACATAAAGTGTCTGAAAGGAAAAATATGTGAGGAGAAGTAGGATCCCAAGCTTAATGAGAACATTCCTGGTTTCCTCTATGCACCAAATGTTCATAACACAGATATAACAATGGAATCCCCTCCAAAAAGCTACATATTTGCACTGACATTTAAAGCCATCTGCTTGAAACACACATACACAAAATAGGCACATATAGCTAAACTATCTTTAGAAAACTATAGATGAAATGAACATATTCCAAAACTCAATTTCAAATATAGAATTGTAACTCCCACCATTTGACTTTTCTAGTCTTGTCCCTAGGCTGCTAAACATTGCTAGAGATAGTCTCAAAAGGGGCTGTTACCATACACTGTATATTCTTACTTCGTACTTTCTGCTGTATTCTCACTGGTGCTAGGAAATCTTTTTATTATATTTTAGAGATTCCCTAACTCACATCCTGAATTGACTATTTTGAACCCATCCTTAATTTCCTTCATCCTCCTACACCCATATTCATAGTAGATGATTATGACTTCCACTTTACTGAAATCGAGATCCCCTTGTTGAGGTCCCTCAACTTTCAGTTTTCACATTTCAAAAGTTCTCAGCATATTCCTCCTTTCACATCTCCCTTTTGCCTTAAAGAAAGGAATAACTTTTCCCCTTGGTGAGGCATTAGCAGGGACCTGTCCCCTTGATCCTATTCCCCTCAACTATTCCCTTAATTCTATAGGAGACTATAAGACCTTGTAGCATTTTCTTTCTATATCAGTCAGAAGTTATCTACTTTTTCTCATGTAGCTCTCCCTTTCATGTCTCTTCTTTCTCTTCCTCCATCTACTACTACTTCTACCACCACTATCACTACCACTACTACCATCACCACTACCACTACAACTACTTTAGCTGAGAATTACTCAGAACATTTTTAAGGTTTGCAAAGCACCTTAGATACATTATTTAATTTGTTCTCCACAATATTATGTAATAGTTATGAGAAGTGAATGACATTCAGTTGGCTAAGCAGTCATTGCATAAGTTCTTCCTATATGCTATGGAAAAAATATTGCAGATAAATGATATTCCATTTTTAATGAGCTTAAGTTGCTCCTTGAAAACAAAAGCTTATCTTTTTAACACAAATATTCCTTTTGTAAAGGGTTGCAATTCATGGAGCATTACATGACTGGAATATATTGTGAAAAAAAATTACTTGAACTTAAAAGTGACGTAAAAGTAAACTCTGACAATATGTGATGGATAAATGAAGTGGATCAATGATATAGCAAGAGTAAAAAATAACAAATATGATTGTAGAGTCATTGAGAAGTGGAAATACACACAAGCGCTATAACGTTACTTCTCTGATAAAAGTCCTACAATGGCATTTTATTGATTACTGAACAAAGTCCAGGCTCCTTAGACTGGCACTCATGATCCTCCAAAAATGTAAACCTTTCATTATTTCTAGTCTTAACATCTACTGTTCCCTACTTTGCATTCCAATTTATTGCTTCTTGTACATATCTACTGCTATAATGCCTTCATGCCTTTGTAAACAATAGGTAGGTTCTCCTTTCCATATCTCTGGTTATTGAAATATTATTTATCCTTTAAGATCATACCTCTCCATGCACCTTTTCTCAAAGACTGTAATAGGAATCATTTCCTTCTTAGATCTCACATAGCATATTACACCTCTGTGTACTTCTTAATACATTTAATTCTGCATTATCATAGCAATTTTATATAGTTATGATATATCTACCCTGACCCTCCTTGACTGGTCTGTTTCATGTGACAGAAGCAATTTGTTAATTATGGCATATCCCTCAGAACCCAGCATAGTCTTCTGCACATAATAAGGGAATAATAAATCATGAATGAATGTTCCCTTGTGCTAATATGAGTCATAACAAATTATTCTGAGCATCAACATGGCCCTTGGGGCTATCTTCCTTTACATCTAGGCAGTCTCTAAGTCCTATTTCAGTAGAGATTATCTGTAATGACTTCATAGATCACTAGAATCAGGAGCATTTATTGTCAAAATACCCCATAGAGCTCTTTGCATTCATAGAGAGGAATCACATATCCACAGGGACTTAAGGTTTACAAAGTAAGTTCCTCACAAGAACCCTGTAAGTTAGGGAGAATAAATATTTTTATTTTATAGATGAGGAAAATGGAACAAGAAAAGATGAACTGACATGCTCAGGTTAGCACAGAGAGTAAGAGTCAGCACCTGGACTTGGACCACGGTATTCTGATTCCCAAGACCAGTACTCACCACTATATCAACTTGCTCCAATATTCTTATGTACCTATACTTGCAGGAATTTTGATTTTCCTCTCGAGTCTAAATTTGAACCTGGCCTATATGGGCAACATATTCTCAAATACGGTGGGCATATGGCAGGTGTAAACAGGCTAAAACATATTGAAAATGATGATGTACATGAGAAGTGGCATAAAACGTAACATCTAAGGAAAGGCATGCTCAGAAAAGGAGGTGGACAAGTTAAGCAGCAAGGGACAGATGATGAAAAATATTCTATATGACCTTCACTTAGGTTCATATAATTAAGAAACCTAGATGAAGGTCCTCAATATAAAAGGATTTTTTGAAGATGCATTGGAAGACATGAGCAAGGGTCAATAAATGAATGAATGTATCATTCAACATGCATTTATTAATCAACCAATCTTTCAACAAGTATGTATCAATTACCTACCTCAGCAACTCTATTTAGGTGCCGGGGATAAAAATACAAATAATTCCAATAATTCCAATTCCAATAATTCCAATTTGCAAGGAGATCATATTGAATGGAATAGGCAATGTATGTACACATAAATTTAGGCATCATGAATATAAAATGAATAAATGCAAATACATACAAAATAATTAAAAGAAAGGTAATTTGGATAGGGTGGATCAGGAAAGGCTTCATACAGAAAACATTGCTTGAACTATATGTTAAAGAAAGACAGAGAATCTATTTGGAAGAGTAAGGCAGGAGTTGTCATTATAGGCATGCAGGATGGCCAGTGCAAAGGCGTAAAGATGAGAAATGGAGAGGTATGTGTGAGGAATAAAGAGAAAGTCAGGTGGGTTAGAATGCATGATGCAGAAGTTAGCATAACATCCAAGGAGAATAGAAAGATTGGTTGGGAATTTGTGCTAAATGCAAAAACGGCCATAGCCTTCAAGGAACTCACAACCTGTAGACAATAGGTACATGCACAGTATATACAGTGTAGCTGAGAGGTTATCCCAGAGGGAAGACACTAGCATCAAGGGTATGTATGGTTGATACTTAAGATGTATCTGGAAGGAAGCAAGGCAAGCAAAGAGATAGAGGTGAGGAGGAAGAACATTGCAGACAAAGGAGATGGTCAGTACAAATGCGACCAGAGTCCAAATGCAGCAGAACAGCAAGTAAGCAGGTAGTTATATTGCTGAATGTATGGAGAAAAGGAGAGTGCAATAAAACTGGAAATATACAAAGGGGCCAGGTTTGAAGAATTTGTAATGCAAAGTAGTGCTTTATTTTGATTGTAGAGGCAACATGCATCCACTGAAATTCAACGAGTAGTGATGATATGAGCAGATCTATGCTTCAGAAAAATCACCTGGCAGCTGAGTAGAGAATGGATTTAAATTGGAGGAGACTTGAGGCAGGAAGGTCACTTAGCAGGTTACTGCAGTAGTCCAGGCGAGAAATAAAGAGAGCATGACTACAGTGGTGGACGTGTGAATGGAGAGAAGAAAATGAATACATGTTGTGAAGGTAGAGATGACAAGATGTGGCAAGGGATTGAATATAAAGGCATGCATGAGAATGAGAAGCTAAGTAGGATGCCAGATGGGAGTGTAGGGGATTGGGAGGATTATGGTACCCTCAACAGTATTAGGGATGTTTAGAAGAGGAGAAATTTTGAGGGCAAATAATGAGTTGTGCTTTGGACTTGTTGAATTTTAGATTGCTCAGTGTGAGATGACCAAGATACAGTTGGAAATATGCAGAACTGGAATTCAGGAGAGATTCAGGCTGGATATAAAGATATATAGACCTTAGAATCATCTGTATTAAGATGACCATTGAACCCATGGGAATTTAGATCACCAAATAAGATAGTATAGAACAAAAAGTGAAGAAGGCCTATGGTGAATGAAGAATTACCATAAGATGAAGGGGTCAGAGAAGCAGGAAAAAAACAGTTATAGAAACCTAGCAAGGAGAGAGTATCCAGTAGACCACAATCAACATACTCAAAGTCTGTAGAGGAGTCAGGAAGGATAATGACTGAGAAAAGGTCATTAGATTTAGCAATTAAGAGATCAATTATAAAGTGGAAATGAGAAATTTCAGTGGATTAAAAAAATGGCATGAATGTGCTGAGATTTGGACCACTGAAAGGAGAACCCACACAGATGAGATAATGGATCCCAGGATAATGAATATACAACTGAAAAGGGACCCCAGATACCAAATAACCCAAACCCCACTTTTTACAATTAGGAAGCTGAGACCCAGGGGGCTCACTGAATTATCCCCAAGTACAGAAAAATAGAATTTCCCAACCTTCTCTTCCATAGAAGGGTCTAGATTCAGGGGAAAATACCAATCGAAGGACACAAATAAAAAGCCACTTAATTTAAAAACAGAGAAATACGAGTACACTCATCTGCTTTATATATTGAAAACAAGTAACATAAAGTTCTAATAAATGTCATGTACTCCAGTTTAAAATGTATTCTAATTCCATATTATGGCCAATTAAAGGAGAAACCTCATACAAGAAGAAAATAGAAATAGTTAATAAACAGATACATAGTCAGCGTTTGTAAAATCCCTCAAAGGCAAAAATGAAACTCACTTATTAATACTCTCATACTTTGAAAAACACTCAGTACCACTCTCTCAATTTAAAAAATGGGTAAATATTGCCAATCTATTCTAAAAACATGGGTAGTTCTTTCATTAGCACCAATATTATAGAGGTTCTCACACACTTCATATGTATGAGAACTTCCCTCATAAGTGAGAAAAATTAGGTTTCTTTTTTTCCCGTTTCATTTCTCTTTTAAATTCTAAACAACAAACTTCCAACAATAAAAGTCCTATCAGCAGCAGCGATGAATCCAGTTCACTTGATTCAAGCACATTCTGTTTAAAAATAGTTGAACAAATCAGTCCCTTAGGGATAATAAAAGGCTCACAGTCTGTTAGCATTTTCCACATACTGCATGGGGCAGGCAGGCTGCCCACCTGCAGGAGTCTCGCTAAGAGAACACTAAAATAAACTGCTGAACTCCCGGAAGGCAAAGGCACAGTTAGTCACAGTCAGGTGGTGGCCAGAATTCTGAGTACCGATAAAGGAAATCTTTCAAGTTGTTTTGTAACTTTGCTAAATTGTTCAAATGTCTGGTGTGTACATTGACTGATCCACATTGCATAACACATATGGAACATTCCCTAGTTCTGAATGCATTCACTCTAGATGATGTCTTATGGAAAGATAGATGGACTTGTAGTCAAAAGATCTGGCTTTTAAACCGGGCTCAGCAACTAACTGGGTGACTGATGTTGGTCAAGCCCCTGAACCATCCCAGAGTCTCAGTTTCTTCCTCTGCAAAATGATTCTCAAATTTACTCATTGTTCTTTCTTTCTGAAACATTAGTGATAGCATATACATCTCAAAATTCTGAAAATAAACTGTAGAAAATAATATTATCTACTTGGAAACAGAGGTTCAAATTAAAGTTGCTAAAACTGCTTATTCACTGCCTAACTCAGTTTGTCATTGAAAACTGGGATTTTTTTTTTCTGCTAATTCCTTTTTAAAAACAGTACCAAAACCTCTTCTCTCTCTATGACTGTCTAGGATTCAGAGCTGGAAGATTTCAATACAGAATCTATGAAAAGAGCTGCATATCAATTGCCCTCCTAACTATCTTGAACCCTACTGCCCAATTAAACTTTTACTTTGAAACCCATTTTGGAGAACTTAAAAATGTCAGTGCCACCTTTAGTGCATAGCATAGTGCTTTAACATAGTAGGTGCTTTAGTACTTATACATAGTAGGTGTGTAATAAATGTTTGTTGGCTCATTGACTTTTATATCCTATTAATTAAAGTAATGTAATATGAGAGGTAAGACATGAGTTGTGCTATCAAAAACATGATTAAATGACATATATGTGACATGTTGATGTGATATATGATGTGTAATATATGATATGTGTATATATATCATATAATATATGACATATGATGTGTAAGCCTTTTTTGAAATACGGGTACACAATTCTAGTAACTGTCAGTGTCCACACTGTCCTAATCTTCAATAAACACAAAGGAAAAGGTGAAATATTACAAACAAAATCTTGTCTAAGAAAGGATATTGTTCAAGTGAAGGAAAGAAGGATTCTGTCTAAGCTTGTAGAGTACATGGTTTATCATCATGGAAGACAAAGCTCAGAAATAGCAGCATGAATTCTAAGACAATACTTTAAGGCTAACTAAGAAATGATAAAATTCAATTGTATTCAGCCAAAGTCTACCCCCTCCCCACAATAACAGTAGGAATAGAGAGGGTGAGGGTTACACACACACACACACACACACACACACACACACAGAGAGAGAGAGAGAGAGAGAGAGAGAGAGAGAGAGAGAGAGAGAGAGAGAGAGAGAGAGAGCAATCATGCATATGACATAAGTAGAGCATTTTATCATCTGCCATCCTAGCTGGAGACATTAACCTGAAATCACATGAGAAGTATCTCTGATATCCGTGATCTGATCTGGCCATTTCCCCTGCATTTATGTGAGAAACTTGGATTTAGAGGCAGAAGAATCCTTGGGGTCTACTGAGTCTACTGAGTCCAATCATCTGATTTTACAGATGAGGAAAAAAAGACTCAGAGAGCAGGTGACTCTCTGTAAGACTCTATTGAAGAAAGCAGATATTCTGTGATTATTACAACTAGGGTATCTGTTCCTTTTATTAGAGTTTGCTAAAGTACAAGGAAGCAAAAGTCAATGACCAATAGTCATGAGTGGTTCGTTAGTTATTATACATTTCTCTAATTGATGAATGAGTTTATGTGCGGATTTTAAATCATTAAAAAAGAATCTGGAAAAAATGTACAACTCTATTTGCCTAAATGTCATAGAATCTAATTTTTTTTAGCTAGAAGGGACCTCAGAGATTATCAAATCCCATCTAGGATGGTCTTCATTCATTTATTCAGTCATTTCTTCCTTCCCTTTTCCCTTTCCTTCCTTTTCTTTCTTTTCCTTCTGTCTTTCCTTGCTTTTTCTTCCTTCCTTCCTTCTTTCCTTCCTTCCTTCCTTCCTTCCTTCCTTCCTTCCTTCCTTCCTTCCTTCCTTCCTTCCTTCCTTCCTTCCTTCCTTCCTTCCTTCCTTCCTTCCTTCCTTCCTTCCTTCCTTCCTTCCTTCCTTCCTTCCTTCCTTCCTTCTTTTCTTCCTTCTTTCCTTTCTTCCTTCCTTCCTTTCAGATGAAAAGAAGTCCTGAAAATGAAATCATTTACTCAAGGTCACAAAGCTATGAGAGGCTGATTTTAAATAAAAATCTCAGCTTCCACTAGACCAAGCTGTTCCTGTGCCACACTATCTCATGTCTGGTAATCCAGTTGAGGGAAAATTTGAATTGGTCAGGGGTCAGGGCCAGGCCAAACTTTACAGAACAAACCCCATTAATAAAAGAATTTGTTCTATAAAACTTGGACTCAGTCAAAAAGCTGCACTTGAGGACCTAGAAAGTCACATTTGGCCTTGAGGATGAAGGTTCTCCACCCTTGGTTAGGCAATCAGGTCTATTATGTTGTTGGGGATTTTTTCCCCACTTTCAAAATATCTAGCCCCAGGGACCAAAGGATAAGGCAGATCTATCATGTTGTTTTTGTTATCTCATTCTCAAAATATCTAGCCCCAGGGACCATGGGCTAAATCTGATGTTTCTGGTTTGTTTGTTTTTTTTGTTTTTGATTTGTTTTTCTTTTTACCTGGTCTATTTTCTCTAGGGCAAATGTTCTTAACTTGGGGCCCATGACTTTTTCTTTTTTAATATATTTTTACAACTGCATTTCAACATAAGCAGCTGCCTTCATAACCCTAATTGCTTTATTTTATGCATTTAAAAGTATTATTCCGAGAAGGGCTCCATAGTCTTCATCAGATTGTCAAAGGAGTCCATAGCACAAAAAAAGTTAAGAACCTCTGCTGTAGTGGCTGTCCCTCTAACAGTGGCTCTCCACCTGGCTGGCTCCATATCCTCTTGAACCCTGCCACCACTGTCTCTTCCCTTACCAGGGCAAAAGCAGTTCCCCACTAGAGGTGCTCCAGATTTTGCTCTCAGCCCACCTTCCTTTCAGTACATCACTTCATTTTCCTCATGAGAATGCCAGCAGTAGCAAAAGCTACTATTATTGCAAAAGCAATAATGTAAACTGTTCTCTGTCCTAGCTCCAGATGTAACTACCATTTCTATTTATAGAATCAAAGGATTTGGAGATAGAAAGGACTTCAAGGTCCTCAAGTTCATGACGACCATGTCCCATCATGCACACATACTTAACAGATAAGGAAGTTGAGGCCCAGAGAAGTGAAGTGAGTTTTCTGAGGTCTCATAGTTAAAAACAGAGCAAAGACCCAAACCTGGGTATATGACTTCATATCCAATATTTTTTTCTGCTACGTTATATTGTTGAGTATATAACTTTATGATGAGTATACAATTATACTATTAATTCTACTGTTGATACTGTTGATACATTTATACTGATTTGAGAAATAAAAAATATGAAGAAAAAAGGGGGTGTGGGAAGCAAAAGAGGGTAAATGAGAGAAGGGGAGAAAGACTCATTCAAAACATTTTTTTAAAAATGCAAATTAAACTTAACACTAAATCCTATAAATCCCACACAATTTAGGATATAAGGAGAGTGAGGAAACCACAAAGGAATGGCAAAGAGTTTTGTCGTAGAGAATGTCAGTGACCTCTTTGGCTCTTCATTTTAACAGAAGGCTCAGCAGTGTTGGAAGAAGCTGATGTACCACTGGTAGTTCTCCAGAAATAGTTGAGCAGGCAGTAAGATCCCCAAGAAACAGTACTTGTGAACACTCAGGTCACAATAACCAAAAAAAGATCTAATACAACAAAGGTCAATCTAATCTTTGCTTAGCACACAGAGTGGTCAGAAGGGATGGACAGAGTTTGGGACCAGATTCTGAGGCCAACCTAATGAGACAGAAAAAAGCCAAACCCATGTACTCTGCACTGGTCAAAATACATCTCTTATTTCCTTATATTCCCTTCCTGGGATATCTTATCTGTTCCTCCTGGCTCTCATCCCATATTTTTAAGTATCTGTTGAACATTTTCACTTGAGTGTCTTGTCATGAAACTCAGTATGCTTAAAATTGAACTCATTCTCCCTCATCATTAAAAATTACCAACAAAAATTACCACAGAAATACAGCTCTTCCCCATGGCTTTCTATTTCTGTTCCTTTCTCCACTTTTCTGGTTACCTAGACTTGATATCTTAGAATCATTTCTTAATTTTCAGTAGCTCTTTAAGTTCAGTCATCATGTCCTTCTGATTTCAACTTCATAAATCCTGTTCCATTCATCCTTTTTATACCTTCTTCCCTAATTCTTATCTTTATTATCTAACACATAAAATCACTCCTAATTGTTCTTTCTCTTTTTAGTCTCTTCCAATCTATTCTGAAGAACACAGCCAAATCAAACCTAATAGTATTTATCAAGAATCCATGTTGAATGCCCTACAATGGCTCTCTACTTCCTATAACCCATAGTCCAAGCTTCTTAACCTAGTTTTCAAAATCCATCATAATAGTGCTCCTACTGTATTTATAGGGCAGCTAGGTGGCACCACAGTGCATAGAGAACCAGGACTGGAGTCAGGAAGACTCATCTTCAAGAGTTCAAATCTGGCCTCAGATACTTACTGGCTGAGCAACGCTGAGCAAAGTTCCCTCATCCATAAAATGAGCTGCAGAAGGAAATGACAAATCACTCCAATATCTGTCAAGAACATCTCAAATGGGGTTATGAAGAGTCAGACATGACTGAAACGACTAAACAACTTATAATTTTATTACCTTCTACTCTTTGTACATTAGTTAAAATATTTTCCTAAACCCTCATTCTACTTAGTTCCACCCTCCTAATCCACATACCTTGCTCTTTCTCTATTCTTTTCTGGGGGGCCTTTCTCTTTACCTATAATGCTCCTCTGTATCTTTACTTGTCAAAATCTTAAACATCCTTCCGTATTTGGGTTACTCAAGTCCTATCTCTTAGAAGTATTACAGTGAGTTATTCAGGTGGCATGTGTCATATGAGAAAGGAATCTCCCCCACAAGCAGCCCCATGTATGTTTCCATTCTAAGGAAGTGAAAATCCTCAGAGTAGAAGCATCAGCCTTTATGTCAGTGTAGGATTCTGGGGGTTGAATGTGGGATTCAGGGGCTGGAGTCAAGATAGTAGAGAAGAAAGATGGACCTGTAGAAATTCTCTCCCCATAGCCCACAAAATACCTATAAAAATGATTCGAAACAAATTCTAGAGCAGCAGAAGCCACAAAAGGAAAGAGTGAAAGAGATTTCCACTCCAAGACAGCCTGGAAGGCTAACAGGAAAGGTCTATCACACCTGGCTCAGAGCACAGCCCAGTCTGGGCCATGCAGTGCAGCAAGGACAGGACTGTAGCAGGCTTCAGGGTGAGGAATCATGGGTAGCAGCTGCGGTTCCTAGATTTCTCAACTCACAAACACCAAAGACAGCTTTGAAGGTCAGTAAGAAAGCTCTTTCACCTGGGTGAGAGGGGAGCATGGTCCCAACCAAGTGCTATTGCCAGGGCTGCGGCAGCCACTGCCGCAGCAACATCTACTTTTGGAGCCCTGACCTAATGGCCCTGGGGGAACCAAGCTGCTGATCTGAGTCTTAGTTCTACATAGCAGTCCTGAGGTAAGGAAAAGCACTGGCAGTAGAGCTGGTGGTGATTGTGGAGAAGGAATCTTACTTGTAGATCCTGGGAAGATAAGAATACTTGTGGTTGCTCACAGAACAGAGAACAGCTCAAGAGAGGAATAAACTCATCTCTCTTGATTGTGTTTCCTCAAGGGAACTGAGAATTTACAGGTCCCTAGAGCATACCCTTCACTTGACAAAGGACTCAAAAGTGAAGTACTTGGCTGGGAAAATGGCCCCAAAAGGGAAAAAATAAGATGTTAGAAGGTTACCTTCTTGGTGAACAGGTATTTTCTTTCATCCTCTCTGATGAGGAAGAACTAAACATCCATCAGAGGAAGACATAAAAAAATCAAAGCTTCTACATCCAAAACTGCCCAAAAAACCAATGCAATAGTCTCAGACCATGGAACAGCTAAAAAGGGATTTTGAAAATCAAGTAAGAGAGGTGGAGGAAAAATTGGGAAGGGAAATGAGAGTGATGCAAAAAAAAATTATGAAAAGCAAGTCAACAACTTGATAAAGGAGACCCAAAGAAATGCTGAAGAAAATAACATCCTTAAAAATAGTCTAACCCAAATGCCAAAAGAGGTCCAAAAAGTCAATGAGGAGAAACATACTTTGAAAAGCAGAATTGGCCACAGGGAAAAGGAGGTTCAAAAGCTCACAGAAAAAAATAGAAATAGTAGAATAGAATAGAAAATTTGAGTTTCAAATACAAGAATCAAGAGAAACTTGAAAAGGTAAAGAGGAAAGAGAAGCCTTAAGGAACTCATTAAAGTTGAACTGTTTACATTCCTACATGGAAAGATACTATTTATAATTCACATGACCTTTTCAAGTATTAGGGTAGTTAGAGGGAATATATATGTAGGTGCATATGGGTAGGTATGTATGTGTACATTATATATGTGTAGGTATGTATATGTACATAGGGGTATGTGTATATATGTGTGTGTGTGTATTATATATATGCACATAGACAGAGGGCACAGGGTGAGCTGAATATGAAAGGAGAATACCTTAAAAAATTTACCGTTGAATGGAATGTACTAGGAGTAAGAGAAAAGGAGAGGTAGAATGTAGCAAATCATTTCACATACAGGATGGAAGGGGGGAGTGAAAGGAAATAATTGAGCCTTACTCTCATGAGATTTGGCTTAAGGAGGAATAACACACAATTAATTGATATGGAAATCTAATTTACCCCACAGGAAGGCAAGAGGGAAGGGGATAGGTGAGGAAAGATAATAGAAGGGAAAGCAAATTGGGGAAAAGGATAATCAGAAGCAAACATTATTTTGGAAGGACAGGTCAAGAGAGAGAATGGAATAAATGAAGAGCAGGATAGGAGAGAGGGAAATGTGGTTTGTCTTTTACAACCTAACTATTATGAAAGTACTTTGCCCTGTTACACATATCTGGCATATATTGAATTGCTTGTTTTTTCAATAAGAGTGGATAGGGAAGGAGGGAGAGAATATGGAACTCAAAGTTTTAAGATGAATGTTAAAAATTGTTTTAGCATGAAACTGGAAATTAAGCTACACAGGCAATAGAATATAGAAATCTATTTTGCCTTACAGGAAAATAGAGGGGAAGGGAGATGGAAGAAGGATGGGTAATAGAAGGGAGCACAGACTGGAGGAAGGGGTGGATGGGTGCATGCTTTCCTGGGGTGAGGGGGATGGGGAGAAAATTATGAATTCAAATTCTTGTGGAAGTGAATGTAAAGAACTGAAAAATAAATTATGTATTTTTTTTTTAAAAGGTGAGATGTCACCTAGTTTCATAGTCATTTCTTTTTTCAGGGGGATTTCGACCATGGGTTGCATCCATGGACCCAGGGAATTGTATGCATCCCTGTGGAAAGAGGATATCTAGAATGTCAGGTGTTTCCCTGGGGCAATCCCACAGTTTCTTCATAACTAAAGGGTATATACAGTTCTTGGTGCTGTTACTACTCTAGAAGACTTTAGTGTCCTGGGGAAAATTTAAACTCACTCAGCATGGAAGAGAATTGTATTGCTAGGCTTTTGTGAGTTTATTACATATTTTCTGATTTTTCTCAGGGATCCTATGGATCCTTTGGACTTTCTGGATTTTCTCAGGGCATTGTACTTGATAAATTCATGTTGCCCTAAATGTATTTGTGTGAACCGAAGATAAATTTCCCTACATCTGTAGAAACCTAGACACAAGCTATATTCAAAGACTTTCCCCAAGCCAGCTGTGGATAGCAGCATAAAGAGCTGAGAAGACAGAGAAAGTATTCCTTACATCATACCAAATCCATGTTAACCCATAACTTGGGATGTTCAAACACAGGTTAAGAAGGGAGTAGACCACCTGGGGTCAGAAAGTAGCAGTTGGAGAAAAAAAACCAAAATAAATAAAACCTCACAAATTGAAGAAAAACATGATAAATCTAATATTCTTATGGTTAGAGAATAAAAGTTAAGGAAATTGGTCTAAGGCTGAGGGAGTAAATTGTTAAGGAAGTTCAGGGGCAAGGAATACAGAGGAAAAAGGAACTTGCTATAATGTTCAGTGATTCCCAAAAGCACAGTTACTGTCTAAAGCTGAGTTTTATAAAAGGAACTCAGATAGAAAGTGTCTTTGTTTTGTAAGGGTCAGGGAAGAATAAGGGATTGGGTTTAAGTGTACCTAGGATGAAACTAAAAATCCTGACAATAACAATAGCAACATTGATATTTGCATGAAAGTTAATATTCACAAAGTGCTTTACCTATGTTATGTCATTTAGTTCTGACAAGGGTATGCAGATAAATATTTAACAACCAGCTCTCAGGGTGGGAGTGAGGGACACACATGAACACACTTTTAAGTTTAATCTGCATCATTAACATTTTTAAAAATCACTTCCTTTAGGTTAGACAAGCAACAAAACAATAAATCAAGCCCTGATTTGCATAATTTGCCTATTTCTGAGGTATAAATGCCCAACCAGAAAATTCAGTAATCAGCTCTGGAAGATCTGGTTCCAACGGATTCTAGCACACTCCTGTATCACACTCACACTGAGACAGGTAATATTATCCTCATTTTCCAGAGGGAGAAACAGAGGTTCAGAGAAGTGAAACAACCTACCGATGGTCATAGAAGTAAATATCAGAGACAAGTTTTAAATTCAGGTCCCACCTAACTTTATGTCTTCCCAGTATGCTTCTTATATTTGAGAAACTGTCACACTTGATTCTGTTTTTTTTTTAAATAAAATCCTGCCCTTTTAGCTTTAAATATGACTTGCCCTGAGGTCCTTCCCTGGCTAATGAAGTAGAGTTTTCCTTCTAAATGGACTATAAAGAATGCCAGGCTTTCAGTACCTTACTACCACTGGGGCACTGTGGGCCCCTCAATTACCAAGGTCACAATCTAAAGAAGAGGACACTCGTTAGATTCCCTGGCACTGACAGAACTGATGAGCAGGGAATAAAAGAAGACTTGGGTTTGAAGTTCTCTTCATGGAGATTCTGCATGCCCGATGATAGCAGAGCATGCAAGCGAAGTTAGCCTTTGGCAGTTAGAGATATGAGAGATGGGGATAAGAACGTGCTCACATTCAATTATTATTCAAAACGAGTTTAATTGGCATGAAAAAAGGTTTTTTAAGATGTCCTTGCTAACAATTTAGTTTATTATCATCAAAAAGCATTTATTAAATGCATAATTCTATATGGTGTTGCCCATAGATAATTTAGTTTCGGTCCTTTGCTTCAAAAAGTTTGCAGCCTAAGTCAGCAACTTAAATGCCTTCTTTCTCTATGGCCAAATTTCTTCCAAGTTATATAAAGTAAGGATAGGAAGGATTATGGAGCAGCCAACAGAGCTGATTGAATGCTCCTTTTCCAGGCTTCCCTTCATAGTTCAAAATGACTGAGAGCAATCTGTTTCATTATTACATCAATAATAATGATTCACATTCAGGTAGCACTTTGAGACTTAACCAAGTGCTGATCCCCTATCAACACAGGTTAAATTGTCATCTGACTATTGCTAATTTCTAGATGAGGAAACTGAAAAAAATAAAAAAGAGGGAAAGTGAGGAGCCATGCAGAATGAGCATAGAATTTAGGGTCAAGACTTCGGCTCCAATCCTGTTTCTATCATTGACTACCTGTGGGCAGTTCACTCTCTTCCCCAGGCCTCAGTTTGCTTCTTGATAAAATGAGGACTTTGAACAAAATGCCCCTTTTAGCTCTTTATCTATCATCTTATGATTTGCCCTCAAGCATACAGCTAGTAAGCACTGGAACTGCATTTAAAACACTATTTTCATTATTCTACCTTAGCGCTGTTTCCACTCTACAAAGACACCTCTCCAGAACATCACCCTGATAGCAGACTTGGGAACTGCACTGTCGTTTTGTTAATACAAATAACATTTTTAAATAACTTGGATGGTAAACGGGGTGGGCAGAGGAAATATGTGGGTATCCTATACTCCAGACTTTTACTTAAAAAAGATGTAACTATTATTTTCCTTCTAGGAGGCAACTTTCTCTGAAGGAGTAAAGCTTTGTTCTCTGTAGAGAAATGTTTGAACATTTCCAATGCCCAAATCACTATTCCCATTCCTCTGAATTTCTTTAAAGATAAAGAGGATGGCCAGAAGTGCTTGAGCCATCTAAGCAGTATACAGGAAAACAGAATTTCTTGTTTTAAAGGAATTTTAAGGAATATGGGCACATTAGGTTTTCATTAATGTTTATATATTTATATGTACATATACAAATCAGAATTCCTTTAAAATATTAGAACTATAAATGTTTCTTCTAATATATATATATGTAAAGGCTCCACTCCATTGTACTAGTCTACTTGTAACTGCTCAGCATGAAGCCTATAGGAAAAACAGTCCCTAATATTCTGTCTTGCTATTTGGTGGAATATTTTCATTGTGAAGTTTTTAACTTCAGCAAAAGTTTATTATCTAATAATCATACCTTATAGTCAAATAAAGTTTTCTAGTTTCCAAAGGCCTTTTCTGTATATTTATTCCTACTAATCTTATGAGTGTATGAAGGTAAACTACTGAATTGTGACAGGGCTGTGATCTGTATCTGCAAAAGGGATGTTTACATCAAAGAAATCATAATTCCTTGAAGTGTTGAAATACTGAAAAAAAAGGAAAGGAAACAAATATTTATTAAGTGCCTACTATGTGCCAGGTACTGCGCTAAGCACTTTACAAATATTATGTCATCGGATCATTAAAACAACCCAGGAAGGGAGGTACTATTATCTCCATTTTACATGTGAGGAAACTGAGAGATTAAGTGATTTGCCCAAGGTCACAAAGCTAACCAATATTTGAGACTAGATTTGAACCATGGTCTTCCTCATTCCACATCCAGAACTTATCTACTATACCATGTAACTGTCTAGTGCCTTTCTATAATAAATAAAAATACATTTTTTATTGTGAATGCCTTGCAGATCCTCTCTCACTGAAGCCCCTTTCTTCCTATCATGTTCCTAAGGTCCATATTTGCTTTCTTTTTACCGTTGTCTACCTCCTTTCACCCAACCCTATCTAGAAATCCTGACAATTCAAAGGATCATGGATTTAGAGTTGAGTGAGACCTAGAAGTCACTGAGTTTAGCTCCTCCATTTTACAGAAAACCGAGGCACAAAGATAAGGGGTGATTATATCGGGATCAAACAGCTAGTAGTATTGCAGGAAGGATTTTAACCCAAGTCTTCCTGACTCCCAAGTTCAGCAACTAATCCATAACACAGCGCTGTTTTCCCTAGACTCTCAAGATAATTGGTCATGTAGGGACAGGGTCTTGCATAACTTCCCTTTTAAAACTTTTCCTTGGGCAGAAAGGGGTATTGTGGGAACGCATGTGCAGTACATGGGGGATAGTAACAGACGTTGCGCAACTTAAGAGGGTGAGCGAGAGTGGGGGGCAGGGAGGAATCAGAATGAGGCAGAGCCAACAACTCAAATGGATGGACTGGGCAATCTGACCAGAGATTTGTATTGGGAAACACAAGGAAATATAGATCAATATATTCTTAAAGTATGGAGAGGAAGTGAGGGCCAGGAAAGAGAGCTTTAGGGTCTGAAACAACCACAGCTGTCCATTACCTCCTCTGCAATAAAATGCCTCTGTTGCCATTTAAAGGCCTGTCATTTAATTGCTCTCTGCCTCAGTTCCCTTATCTATAAAACAGGAATAATAATAGGACCTGCTTCATAGGTTGGTTGTGAGTATCAAAAGAGATAATATATGTATAAGTTTTTTACAATCTTTAATTATTGCATGAATATGAGCTATTAACATTATTACTATTAAACTTGTATTTCAGTTATATCAGGTAAACTTGGCACATAAGCACTCTCCTGCATGCATGCACACATGTACACACACACATAGAAAAAGCCCTAGATTTGAAGTCATATCATTTAGGTTCAAATCCCCAGCTCTACTTAACAACTGCATGTTCTTGGGTAAGGCACTTAATATTAATGAGCTTCCATTTCCTCATCTGTAAAACAGTAATAAATGATATTTAAAGTAGCATTTGAAAGTCTGCATAACACAACATACCTTGTCTAATTTAAGCTTCATGACAACTATGTGTAGTACATCACAGTTATCTCCATCTTATAAATGAGAAAACTGAGGTCGAGAGAGATTATAGCTGTCCTGTACATCGTCACAAAGCTAGCGTGTGTCAGGAGCTGAACCCAAGTTTTCTGAATTTAAAATCAAGTGCTTTCTCCACTATGTAACACCCTCTTTATTGAAAGTGGTATGTCTTAAGGAAAAATGCTTTATTTAAAGCACTACATAAATGTGATCTGTTAGCCTGACGCTAATGCTACAAAGTTTGGAAAGCTTAATACTTCACATCCAAATTATTTATGAATTTCACTTTTGAATTTCTCTCAGAACTAGATTTCCACTTGACTCTTACTCCTAGCTATCACTTCCAATATAACACTGTTTTGGGGCAATTGTGTCCTGTCTTTGAAAAACTCATCACTTTAAATTATTTCTGAGATAGCTACACTGGGGAGTGGAGAACTCACTAGCCAATGGTTCTTTGGTGATTCTTACAACATATCATCATCATCATCATCATTGCTAACTTTTATATAGTACTTATAATGTGCAAAGCACTATGCTAAACACTGTAATTATTTCATTTGATATTCACAACAATACAACAAGTACCATTAGTATCCCCATTTTAACAGCTGAGGAAACTGAGCAAACAGAAGTTAAATGATTTGCTCAAGTTCACACAGCTAGTAACTGAAGCTGGATTTGAACTCAGGTCTTCCAGACTCTAACCTGGCACTCTATACACTGTACCCCACCCCCCAACTGTTAACTGTATACACAGAATGAGATGATCCCTGTGCATTGCTAGCTCTTATTATTAGCTTTACTGTTCAATGGATCTTTCATGCTGTCAGTATAATATAAACTTCCTGAGGGCACAGTTTTTGTTTCTCATTTTGTACTTTTATCCTTGATTCCTGCTGCAATCACAATAGTTTATCATTGCCAGTACATTCTTTGTTGTTTCAGTCATGCCCAACTCTTTGTGAGTCCATTTGGGGTTTTCTTGGGGAAGACACTGGAGTGGTTTGCCATTTCCTTCTCCATCTCACTTTACAAATGACGAAAGTGAGGCAAATAGGGCTAAGTGATTTGCCCAGGCTCACAGGGCTAGTGAGTATCTGAGGCCAGATTTGAACTCAGAAAGATGAGTCCTGTATCATCTAGTTTGCCATAATAGAAAGCTAATAGATGCTTGCTGAATTGAATTTAATTGGATCATGAACTATCATGATCTTAGAACAATAAAATTTGTAGAGCATTTCAAAGATATATATGTGTGCATGTGTGTTTATATATGTATCTATACATACGTATGTGTGTATATACATGCGCACACACACACATATAGACGTAGACACACACACAATCTCAAATGTATTGCTAACGATGCCCCATACACAAGAAGGGATGTTAATGACATAAAGATGACAACTACTCTGGGCCTCAGTTTTCTCATCTGTAAAATGAGGGGGTTGAACTAGGACCTAGATACTAAACTCTAAAATCCCTTCAAGTTCTAGGTCTATGAGCCCATACTTGACTAAAAGAGTAGATAAGCTGATCCTGTAGCAAAAGAGAGACACAGATGAACAACCCAATTGCTACTCTGGTAATCCAGAAACACATTTTTTAAAAGACCCAGAACTATTAAGCATTATATAAAAACTCTGGAGAATTTATGGAAAGTCATGGGCAAGAATTACACAGAATCTCAAAATTCTGCTTGGATAAGTTGTAATCTTTCTGTCTATTATCTATCTAAACACATGGGCTTCAGTTCAATTATTTTAAAAACCCATCTAAATCACAGAACCAATTTTTCAAGCTAAGTTTATGGCTAGGTTATTCCCACATGAAAGTCTTACTCCATTGACTCAACATGGTGTGTATTCCCCAAGACTATAAATGTAAACTATAAACTCTGGCACACCCTATTGATTTGGAAAAACTTGAATATGAGCTCCATGTTTGAAAGTCTGCCAATTTTTCAAGAATGGGACTAGCTGTATTTAAAGAGGCTCATCTTGGGACTGACTGATAGATAATGAATCAGTCAGAGAAATTCTTGAAGACCATCTATCTCCTAACTTGGTGGAAGTGGAAGAAATATTCACATAGATGAAATCATGGATCCCTGGTAGATAAAGTGGATATTAAACCACATACATCAATTATTTTGTTTTATGCTTGATTCAGTAGTTTTAGGCAAGAGATACAAATACAGGAGTAGTATAGACAGGTACCTAGCTACAGAATAGCAGTAAAGAAGTCCAAGTATCAGTCTTTTCTTTTTCTATTACTTTTTCTAGTATGAATCTATAAAATTCATTAATCTTATATGTGTGTTGTTTTTTCACCTGAAAAGCAACATTATTCCTCTAAATTGTCTGTGAACTTGAATTTTTTAAAAAAATCTTGATAACTGCATTCAAATATATTTGATTTCTTTTATAGTCCTATGTGTTTTATTTTGCTGCATTAAAAAAAAACCAACATTATTCTGAGGAGTGCAAAGATTTTCCCATGCTGTCAGGGAGTTCATGACACAAAAATGATTAAGAGCCTCTTTTCTAAAATGAATTCATGAGTCAATGTTTGAAGAGTACTTTGCACTACTTAAAAAAAATGTTCATATTTTTTTACAATTGCCTCATCCATAGAATGTGGGGTATCCATTATTGACAAATAGTTTTAAAAAGGCCACATTGTCTATTTGCTTTTTCTGAATGCCTCAAATTTCATTTTTGTATGGCTCCCACTTGAGATATCAAGGAGAAGTCTTAAATCCCCTTCCCATTCATTCATTCATACAATAATCATTGGATGCCAACGGGTTCCCACACAGTCTCAGTTAACAAGAAATGTCTTTCAAAGTAAATCATACAAGTATACATCTTACTTTCAATCTCCCCAGTTAGAAAACTGTGAGTTGAGAGATATATCAGTAAGCTTAGAGAAAGAGTAGGTAGTTAAGGTTAGTGTGTTGTTCCTAGTTTCCAAGAAGGATTGTGGAGCAGGGAGGAGGAAAATAGGAGAAAAAGAAAATGTAGAGAATTCTGTATCTTCTCCCAAGAAGTAATTCTTGAGTGCTTACAAAGTGCCAGGCATTACGTCAAGCTCTGCGGATATAAAGAAAGGCCAAAATATGATCCCTTCCTTTGAGAGTCTCACAGAATGTTACCAACTGTGTGTGTGTGTGTTTGTATAAACACACACAAAGTATATACAATTAACATATATATGCATATATGTATGAATATCTATACAAATGTATCTCTGTATGAATATTACACACACAGAAAGAGAGAGAGAAGAGAGGAGGGAGAGAGGGAGGGGAGGGGAAAGAGAGAGAGAGAGAGAGAGAGAGAGATTGGGAAAAGACAAAGGAGATCTCTTGCAAAAGATTAAAATTTGAGCTGAATCCTGAAGGAGTCCAGAGAAGCCCATAGACGGAAGTAAAGAGGGAATACATTTCAGACACAGGATAGAGCCAGAGAAAAGACAAAGATTGTAAAAACCCTGGGGTGTTGGAGTGTTGTATGTAAGGATTAGCAAACAGCCCAGTGTTGCTGCATGTAGGATATATAGATGGGGAGTAAAGTGTAAGAAGTCTGGAAAGTCTGAGAAGGGGTCAGGTTGTAAGAAGCCAGAGTTTTATATTTGATCCAGGAGATAATAGGAAGTCACTAGAGTTTATTGGGGGAGAAGGGGAGATGTGATCAGACCTGCACTTCAGGAAAATCATTTTGACAGTTGAGCCGAGAGTGGATTAGAATGGAAGAAGAAAGGGAACAAGTATTCATTAAGTGGCTACTAGGTGCAAAGAACTGTACTAAACACTTTACAAATATTATTTCATTTGGTTCTCATAACAACCGTGCAAGGTAGATATTATTAACTGAAGTTAAGTGACCTGCCCAAGGTAACTTAGCAAATATGTGTTTTAGGCAGAATTTGAATTCAAGGCTTCCTGGCAAAGCTCTCTACCTTCCCACCTATAGGAGTAGGGAGATATTTGAGGCAGGGAAACCAAGTAGAAGGCTATAGTAATAATCCAGGCATAAGGTGATAAACACTTTCATCAGTGTGGTAGCTATGTAGGTGGAAGGAAAGAAATATATGACAAAGGTGAGAAGTTAAAAATGACAAGATTTGGTAACAGATTGGACATGCTGAATGAGCATGAGAAGGGAGTAAAGGATGACACATGGAATGAAGTCTGGGTGACTGGGAGGATTGTGGTACCCTTGCCCATAACAGGGAAATTGTGAATAAAGGAGAGTTTGGGGGGACAGACCACAAATTATTTTTTGAACGTATTGAGTTTGAGATATTCAAAATGCAGCTGGTTATTTGAAACTGGAATTTAAGAGAGAGGTAAGGGCTGGATATATAGACCTGGGAATCATGTCCATAGAATTACAGAGCATAAGATTATAGAATTTTAGATATAAATGTGTTCTTAAGGTCTATTTATTCCAACTACTTTATTTTACAAATGAGATATTTTCAGGTCAGATAAGTTAAGTGATTTGCCCAAGGTCACACAAGCAATAAGTGGCAGACTTTAGACTTAAACCAAGTTCCTGAATACAAATCCAGAACCTTTCTCCAATGGACTCCTAAGTGAATTGAAATGAATTGAGTTAACATTTATCTTCAAAGTGTAGTTTTATTGTTTTTTGAAATTATGAATTTCTCAAAGAATCCTAGATATGCCCATGACCTAATATAAATATTAAAAATGTATTCTAGGGTCAAAGCCAAGATAGCAGAGTAGTAGAGAGTAGTTCAGTGAGTTCACTGCAACAAACTTCTCTATACAAAATGCACCAGACTGAATTCTAATGGAAAAATTGAGAAAAAAATCACAGAGAGTCATTTGTGCAGGCCAGGTTGGCATACAGAGCAAGAGATGGAGGGGACTATAGACAGGCCAGGAACATGGCACACAAACCACCATAGAGTCCTGGAAAAAGTTGTACACCAAGGCAAGAGGACATTCCAGATCAATACTGGTAAACTCCCAGGCACTAGGGCACTGTGATAAGGACAGGTGTGAACTGGCAACTTTATGTTACTACCCTATTTGGGTCATACATTTAGAGGGGACTGAGGAGGACACTTGCCTAAGGATGGGTCGTTTGTGGGTCAAGTGGCCCTGAGTTATGTATAGAGAAAAGAGAAGGCTGAGAAGCCAGCAAAAGTAATGGTGCAGGCTGGACTTCAGACACAGAGCAAGGTCTTGCTTCCAGCACCTCACACAGCCTATAGAGGAATAACCAAGACAAGAATCCCAGACTAAAAGTAAGCCTAAAATACTTTCCCTCTGAGGAGTTTTCCAATGGTCTGATAGAGGCTGAGTCTAGCCATATGCTCTTACATAGGCTCAAACCTAGGCCTCAAACTTGCAGTGCTCAGACCACAGAGATAGCAACCAGATTTTGCCCTGGATCAGACCAGTCTGGGACTATAGGAATCTTGCAGGAAGCAAACCTGTCCCAGGCAGCCTAGAATAACACAATATTCCATACTCTAAGAAAGCAGCAATAAGCCTAGCCCATAACTTCACCCAGGAAGTGTGGCAAAGCCCCGTCCTAGCATTAAGACCAAAGGCAGGAAGTAAGTTGTAAGAATGAGCAAACCAAAAAAGAATTTCACTATGATGCGCCATTTTGGTGGCGGATAAACTCAAGACACAAAGGCAGAAGAAGATAATGATCCCAAAATATCTACAAGCCTGGCCACAAACTGAATTAGAATTCCTAGACACTGGACAGAAATTTAAAAATAAAAGAGATTAATTAAAAAAATAAATTGAATGAGAATATTTGAGGAAAAAATTAGAAATGAAGGAAGAAAAAATCGGAAAGGGAAATAAATATCTTGACATAAAGAAGTACAAAACTTTTCCTAAGCAACACATTCCCTAAAAATTAGAATGGACCAATAGAAGTCAATGACTCCATGAGACAATAAGAAATATTGAAGTCAAAAGGCTAAAAAATTGTAGAAAATGTGAGATATCTCATAGCTACAAACAACTTAACTGCAAAACAGATTGATGAGAAAATAATTAAGAATCATTGGACTGTTTGAATGCTGGGACCAAAAAAAAAAAAAAGCTTAGACATTGCATTCCAAGAAATCTTAAAACTTCTCAGATTTCTTAGGACCAGAGAGAAAAGGAGAAATAGAAAGAATATACCAGTTACTTTCTGAAGGAAGTCTTAAAAGAAAAACTCCCAGAAACATCATAACCATAATCTAGAGCTTCCAGGTCAAAGAAAAAAAAAAAAAAACAACCCCAAAACACAGCAAGTAGCCAGAAAGAAAGAATTCAAGTACCAGCGAGCCAGAGCTAGAATTCCCCATGATTTAACAGCCACACCTATAAAGGAGGAGGGAACTTAGAATATGATATTCCAGATGGCAAATGATATGGGCTTATAGTAAAAAATAACTTAAATAGTAAAACTGAGTAAATGCTTCAGGGGAAAAAGTAGACTTTTAATGAAACAGAGGATTTCCCAGCATTCCTCTTGAAAAGACCAGATGGCTATAAAAACTTGGAAGTTCAAATATAAAAGTGAAAAAAGACATAAAAAGATAGATATAAATGAATAATGATAAAGGATTAGGATACACTGCTGATATGCAAATATGGAGATTTACCTGTAACCCCTCTGAACCTTATCATCATCAGGGTTCAACCATTTTGAACAATTAAGTTCAATTAAAAGCTCAATTAAACAAGGACAGAGAGTGGCTCTGTTATGTCTTGATGATCTTAAGGAAAAAATGGAAAGAGAGGAAGAGGAATACACTGAGGAGAGGGCAGGAAAGTTAGGGAAAACTATCCCACATAATCACAGTACAAAAGTAGAATCTTTACAAATAAAGAAGAAGTAATAAGGGGAGGAGTGGCTGACACCTGAACCTCAGTCTCATCTGACATGCACAAACAAAGCTGAGTTCAGAAATACATGTAATCAACGTGGAAATAGGAGAGGAAAGGGAGAAAGGGAAGGGAGAATTACAAAGAAGACATATTAAAAGGGGGGGGGCGAATTTGTCCTAAGTAAAACAGATAATAAGTATATATAAAAGTATTTATAGCTCTGTTTGAGGTGGCAAAGAATGGGAATCTAATGGGTCCCCATAAATTGAGGAATGGACGAACAAGTTATGGTATATAAATGTGATTATTTTATATTGTGTGTGCTCGTCCATTGCCAAAGAAGACCATGCCATCGAGAAATAATAACATGACTTGCACTTGACTTTGTGTTGAGTGAGAGAGTGGTGCAGATCACTAGCCTTACTTCTCCTCCAGAGCCATCTGAATCCAGAGACCAGATATTCATCAGGAACTGGACATGACCCAGGATGAGGCAATTGGGGTTAAATGACTTGCCCAAGGTCATACAGCTAGGGAGTATCAAGTGTCTGAGATGAGATTTGAAGTCAGGTTCTCCTGACTCCTGCACTGTTGCTCTATCCACTGCACCACCTAGCTGCCCCATGTTATATTGTAAGAAATAATGAAGGATATAGTCTCAGAGAAACCTGGGAAGACCTGTATCAACTGATAAAGAGTGAAGTGAACAGAACCACAAGAACAAAGTTAAACAATGACAACAATAAGACAAAAGCAAACAACTTTGAAAGAATTAAGAATTCTTTACATAATTACCAGCAACAATTTCAGAGTACTAATGATGAAACATGCTACTCACCTAATAGACAGAAGAAAAACTTGGAATGCAGAATGAGTCATTGTTTTAAAAATGTGGCCAATGCAGGAATTTGTTTTGATAGACAATACATTTTAATGAGTTTTGTTTTTCTTATGTTCTCAATGAGATTCACAGGGGGAGAGGATATATTTTTAAATTGAAAAAAATAAATTTAAAATTTCAATTTTTTAAAAAAAAATGCACTCTAAACCCAAGGAAAAAAGTTCTGTATTTTGTGTTAACTTGGAATTATCTGTGCCTCCTTACTATAACCATGAACATCTCAATATTGCCTAATACATAATGGGAATAAATTAGGAATTTTGGGCCCCTCCAGCTGTGAAGCAGAAATCTAAATAAGGTGATTTCCATGCATAAGCATTGATCATCTTTTGATGGTGTCACTTAAATACAAAGCATTTCAGCATTCAAAAGATATACAATCTATTCAGACAAACAAGATAACAGAGAAACATATGTGTGTAATTTTCATAGGATTATAGTTGGGAGGAAACTTAGATGCCTCCTAGTCTACCCCCATGCCATTTTTACAGTTGAGGAAATTGAGGTTCAGAGAGAAATAATGTCTTCCCCAGGCTCACACACCTAGTATATTTCAGAGGCAGGATTTGAACTCAATTTTCCTCATTTCAAGTCTGTTATTCTATTTGCTTTATTTTGTTTTGTTTTGTAAATCCAAACTGCAACAGAGAATATAGCCAAGGCACATTAACCATCCTTCCACTTGGAAAGCAAGGGTAGATTTACTTACTTGCTATTATCCTTCATTCTCAAAGATGACCAAAATGACATCACTATATTGGGGACAAGATACAGTGTATGCGATTGTGGCTGATTAAACCAATAAAACTTGTAAGGCTCTACCAGAGGTTGGCACCAAAAAATTTGGAGTGCAGATGTCTCTAAATTTGCACATCTCACATTTTGAGTTTCTGGAATTCTTCTTAGCTCTTGGAGCACAGAACCTTCTTTGATACAGGCATGGCATGCTGAGTAGTCCTGTGCCAGTGTCTCACATGTCTCACAATCAATTCCAAAGTTTTTCAGAGAAACCATGAGAGTGTCTTTGTATCAATTCTTCTGACCTCCATGTGAGAACTTGTCTTGTCTTGTGTGAATTTTCTGTAAAATAGTCTTTTAACAAACATACTTTTGGCATTCAAATAACATGGCCAGCACACTATAGTTGTGCTCTTTGTACTGGAGTTTGAACGCTTGGCAGTTCGACTCAAGAAAGGACCTCAGTGTCTGGTACCTGATCTTGTCAGGTGATCATCATAATCTTCCTATGACAATTCAAATGGAAGTGTTTCAGTTTCCTGGCATGGTGCTAGTATACCGTCCAGGTTTCACAGGATTACAGCAACAAGGTTGGCATAATGACTTGAGACCTTCAATTTGGTAGGAACTTAATATCTCCTCTCCCACATTTTCCTTTGGAAATCCCCAAACACTGAGTTAGCTCTCAATGTGTGTCAACCTTATCTACATGGATATCCCTGGAAGGTGTACTGTGAAGGTAAGTGAACTTACCCACAGTCATTCAAAATTGCTCCATTTGTTGTAACTGATGGTTTTATATATAGCTGGTATAGTGCTAGCTGGTGTAGAACCTCTAATTTCTTGGTGTTAATTATTAGGCCAAAATTAGCACAAGCAACAGAGAGAATGGATCCATACTCTCAGTCTCAGAGACTCCATCAAGTGCACAACCATTTGCAAACAAAAGGTCACAGACCAACTTCCTTCCCTTTAGTCTTGGCTTGTAGCCTTTCCAAGTTAAATAATTTACAATTAGTGTGGCAACTGACCTTGATGCCATTTTCATCCTGGTTGAAGGTGTCCAATAACATCACAGAAAATATGTTAAAAAAATATAAGCTAGCACACAGCTCTGCTTCACACCACTGATGACTGGGAAAGTACAAGAACATTGTTTATTATCTCGAACCCAGGCAAGTATGCCATCATGAAACTGACATACAATTTGGATGAACTTCTCTTGGCAGCCAAATTTTGCCATAATTTCCCACAAGTCCTCACAACTTAAAATTTCAAAGGCCTTGGTCAGATTAATGAATGTTGGATACACATATCTGTTTTGTTCCTGGCACCAGCAAACACCTGATCAACCATTCCTCAGGTTTCTGAAGCCACACTGGTTCTCAGATAGATGATCATCTTCCAGGTGATGGATCAGCCTATTAAGCAGGACTCTGGGAAGATTGAGAGACACCCCCCCCCCCCACAATCTGGTGACTGTCACAGGACAACCTATTTCATTTTCATTTCTAGAGATAGACAATGGAGGCATCCTTCAACTCTTGAGGGATAACCTCCTCTTGCCTTATAACCCAGAAAACTTCTATCAGCTTTTGTATCAGCAGTGGACTCAATGCCTTATAAATTATCAACTGGAATATGATTAGTACCAGGCACTTCGCTACCTGAGAGGAGCCTAATGGCATTCAAAACCTCTTCTTCAGTTGGAAGTTTGCTACAGAGGGACTGACTTCAACCTGTGATATATAGTCAATGGCTTCAGTGTTGATTAACGATGGTCTGTTGAGAACACTATGGAAATGTTCAGCCTATCTCTCCAGATTCATGTCTTTATCACTACTCAACATGACTCCTTCACCACCGAGTACCTGAGATGTACCATAGGTTTTTGATCCATAAATAGCCTTCAGGGCATCATAAAAGCACTTTGGATTGTTACTCTTAGCATAAAACTGATTTTCATCTGCCTTCTTATTGAGCCAAGAATCCTGTATCTTTCTAAACTTCTGTAGCACTTTACTTTTGATAGAATTAAACACTGACTTCTAAGAGATGGATGAACTATCCTACTGGCAAATTCTGCAGAGTTCTCATTTTTTGTTTAGCAGTTCCTTAATTTCCCTATCATTTTCATCAAACCTCTGGCCCCAGTGAGTAAATATAGTGCTGTACACCAAATCTCTAAAAGGTGCCCACTCCTTTTATGCTCCACTCTTGCTATATGTTAGTTCAGCTTTCTTTTCAAGTTAGAAATGAACTGTTCCCACTCAGAGAAGTATTAACATCAAGCTTCTCATAGCTGTCTTGCTTTGGAGGCACAACTTTTGTTTAATGCAAATGTTTACCTTAGAGAGTGTAAGTCTATGATCAGTTCAGCAGTCAGCTACACATTACCTTTATCTATCTCACAACCTGTCAGTCTCTTCTCCTTACAATGACAGCCTATTAAATGCTATGAGATGTGTCCACAAAGTTTTATTGCATTTAGGTTAATGGAAGACAGTAGTGGTGTTGAGGTCATGAGACACACAAGTCTTCAGTAGTAACTGATACTTTTGCTGTCCAACTCCATTCCCCTCAAGGTCTCCCTGCCATGTCTGAGTATCTCTGCCTACTCTAGAATTTAAGTCACACAGAATTATAATTGAAAAGCTGATGATTAGGGTCACCAGATCTTCATAAAATTTTTCTTTGACCTCATCAGGGTTCATCATGGTAGGAGCATACATGCTGCTAATTGTGGCGTAGCACTTTCCTGAAAATGGCAATTGCATTTTCATGAGCCTGTCATCCATTCCAATTGGTATGAATACAAGCTTGTTGACAAGACTAATTTTGATTACAAAACCTATGAGCTTCATGATACTCTCCATCACTACAGTCACTCCAGAAAAGCATGGATCCAGTTCCAACTTGGACTTCATTTGCCAACTTTGTTTCACTCAGGGCTGCTATTTGGATGCAGAGCCCTCTCACAACAAGAACTAGTCATCTTTTGGATCTCCTGAATTTCATGTTGCCCATAAATGTGCACACATTCCATGTACCAATGGTGAAAAGAATCATCTTCACAAAAGTTTTTGTAGTTTTTTTTGTGTTTCAACTACAGAATAGGATCCATGACCACCATGGCAAGCAGGCCAGAGTTGGTTGAAGCACACAATTTGGGGGAGCACCTTTTCTAGCCCCTTTCTCATTCCAGGAGGTAAGCAGTGTGGCTCTTCAAAAAGGCTTCTCAGATACCCAGGGGGGTGCTGAAGGCCACTGATATTCAGTCCAGGGAGATGACCCTATGTCTTGAGCCTCCTGTGTGTAAGGTTGTGAGTACAGTTCCCAGTGTATCTGAACTTGCTTCTTATCTTCTGCCACAGGACTTTGAAATAGGTAAAAATGTCTTTTGATTACACATAAATTGGATTTAAGCAAGGGAGAATTGCACAAGGTTATCGGCTTCACTCTCTCCTCTAGAGTCATCTGTGTCCAATGGAAAGAAAAATCTCAAGATGACTGGTGACGACCTGGGATGCAGTGGATGACCTTCGTGTCTTCAATGTCTAACCATGCTCTAAGCACTCCACAGAACCTGCTTTAGCTGCCTTCACAGTCATTGGAATAAAATGTTCTCATCCGTCCATTCTTCTGGCAGAAGTCTCCATATGTTTGAGGTGGACACCTCTCTAACTCACTGACAAGTCTGAGACCTCTCAGTTACACTCACCCCTGTTTGGCCTAATTACAAAACATTTTACCAGGGTGTGGCCACTGAGCATGCTATAGTTTCTTCGATCCACAAGTGAGAGTTAGGTAAATCAGGTGAATGCCAAAGGTGGAAAGCAGCCCTCATACCAGTGGTACTAATTTTCCCTGAATACACTACCCCCTCCAAGCTGGTCGGAGTAGATTTACTGTTAAGTATGTCAAAAAGGATGTAAGCTTCAATTTCTCAAAAGAAGAAATGCAAACTGTCAGCAATCACATGAAAGAATATTCTAAATCACAAATGATAAGAAAAATATATATTAAAACAACTCTATGGCTTGGAAAGATGAAAAAAAGACCAAATTGATAAATGGTAGAGGTATTGCTGTGGCAAGACAGTCTACCCAGGCATAGTATGATCTCTGCTCCTACACTTTTGGCTGACTCGCTCACTCCCGATCAGCCCAGAGAAGTGCCACCACTATGTTGCTACCAATCAAACTTTCAGATTTCTGACGTAATACTAGTATGGGGCTGGGGAAAGAAGAGGGAAGCATCATGATTACTATTTACTCCTTTATCGCCTAAATCCCCAACAGTTACATGCAATCCATCAACATGATTCCAGTAACTAAAACTTTTTTTTAAATTACTTAATGATAATGCAAAAGCATTATAATCATATATGCTCATGCCATGACCTATAGCAACAATAATCAAATGTCACAACTACCTTATGATAGGAAAATTTAAGAATAATTAAAATATGACAGTCCACCCATAAACCTGGATCAGGTTCTCTCAACGATAAATGTGTCCTTGAGGAAGAATGGGCACACACTTACAGAAGTTTTTAAAAGAGATTCATAAATGGGGGAATCCATTTGCCTGGGGCAACTTGCATCCTGGAGTATAAGATTTGATTTCCTTGGTCACGGCAGGAATAATTTGTACCCCATTAAGCTGCTTTTCTGATAGCTACTACCCTTCTCACAACTTTTCTCCTGGACAAAGCTGCTACTCTTCTGCTCCCAATCAATGCCAACTTCTTCTCCCTAACGCCTATCACCAGAAAGATAATAGACTAGGGCCACAGATACAAAATGAGGCAGATGTTGTCAAACATTGCCAACATGTTGGATTGTTTTGGTTAACTGCACTTCTTTGTTACAAATGAGGATTATAATGGAGTCTGAGATAGGGAAGTCATTGGGAAGTGACAAAACTTGTTTTTTCAAAGAAGTATGAAAGAAATTTGTTTTTTTAAAAGAAAGGGTAGATTGCCTTAATCTTACAGAGATCATAGCACTTATATGCACCAATTAAAAATGGTTACTTGGAGATACACCCAATGATCCCTTAGAAGAATTAAGAGAAGAAAAGCAACTGAGTCATTGCCAAATAAAAATTTGGGGTAGTCCTGAGCTCCTGAAATCGCCCAAAGAATGAAGGCACACACCGTCATTAAAATAGTAGTTTTAGAACATTGCTACTGAGACAGCTGGAATTCTTAATAGAAATTTCAGGAAATCCAGAGGCTTTCTGACTCATATGTAAATTGAAAGGAAGAATCTGCTATTTTATGCCTGAAAAGTGACTATCTATGACTTATTATTAGTTAACCTTGGGTAGGACTGCCCAGTGGTGGTGTGGGGCTCTAGAAAATCACAGTCTGACAACTGATTCATGTAAAATTGGGTTACAGTGAACATTATGAGTAGCTGTAGCCTGCAGTCTGTCTACTGATAGCGTTCATTTGTGTAATTGCAGTGTAGTTTTATGAAACTGTATTTTATGTAAAATAATAAGGAAATTCATGTAACAACAAAACCAATTGATTAAAATTAAAGCTGGGCTCTCTGCATTCCAAAATCTATCTTCTCTTTTGCCTTAATTAATTAGAGTAAGGCAAACATTTAAGACAGGTCATGATGATTGAAAGCTTACCCTGAATATGTCTGGGAATGGGTGCTTGAATTCGTTAGTTATCTGGGCTCATAGTTATATTGCCATACTGAAGTATCATGGGAGAAAGACAGGAATTAGCATGTGTCAGGCAAATTTGAGCTACCCCCCCAAACACACACCTTGACCATTGTCTTCCTTTGGACCCCAGTGGAAACAGTCACATTACCTTGGGCTCAAAAGCCTTAGCAATACCAGTGCTTTTAGTCCTGGTAAGCAATCCCAGGGGCATGATATGATTTTTATCAATGTAAATGATATTAAAGGTAAGCAATTTCTATCTACTTTGCCAATGCATTACCAAGACTATTATATTAAAAATAGCAAGAGTAATTCCATTTTGCCTTTATCTGTCATTTTGTGAAGTTAAGTTCTAACTTCTTGTAAGTCACCTGACCACAGGGAAGTCACAAGACAGAAAACTTACAAGACTACCCCTCCACCTCAGTGTTTCCCAATTCTTTCCACCTATAAGAAGCCACGTATCTCAATCCATACAATACTGTTTTTTTATTCCCTTCAATTATGTAGGAACTATAAAAATTAAGGTTCTGGGTCCTTATGATAGTAAGAGCCTTGCACCCAATTTGTTTCTGAAACCATATTCATTGTTAAATAATTGCCTGAATATAACCACTTTATGTCTTTATTATACCATAATTGTTATGGTGGACCATGAAGGGACTGAGACTATGAGTCTCCATGTTATAACTAGACCTTCACTGAAGGAACACCCTAGGACACTCTGATAAGTTTTCTTTTGATGAACTTCCTTGGCAAGGAGCCACCCATGCCCAGACCTCCACGTCCTCCCAAACCATATGCAGATGGTTGCCTCCTTAGAGATGAATGATCCCTGACAACGGTGCCAAAGATAACAGCTCTAATAAGCGAAGCACTACCCCACAAGGTAAGTTCTTATTGGCCTGGGATCAGGAGAAGCTTCCTATTCAGAAGGCAATGACTAAAAATAGAGCTCTCAAATTAGGCAAAGACTGGTCTAAGGTATGTAAGAATCTCAATAGGTCCCAAATTTGACCTGAAGAGGGAAATTTAAATTACTACAAATTATAGGCTTTGAGGTGACTTTTGAGGAAATTGTGCACATTGACTTTTTGCTTAAACTTGCATGGGAAATAACAAGGAAAACATTCATCAAAAAATTCATTTATATATCTATTTTGTATTGTCCGTATTTTATGTCTTGGTCAACCAAACTAACTTCTTTCTATGGCTTAATCAGTCAAAGCAAGAAGAGTGCCAAGAATGAAAACTTTTTTTTTAATATTTACATTAGTCATGTTGTAAAGAAGAATTAGAACCCATAGGAGGAGCCACAAGAAAGAAGAAATAAAACAAATGAGGGAGAGAGAGAGAGAGAGAGAAAGAGAGAGTACAAATAGTACACTTTGATCTGCATTCAGATCCATAGTTCTTTCTGTGGATGTGGATAGCATTTTCCATCATGAGTCTTTTGGCACTGTCTTAGATTTTTGCATTGCTGAGAAGAGTTAAGTCTATCAACACTGTATAATGTTGCTGTTACTGTGTACAGTATTCTCTCAGTTCTGTTCACTTCACTCAGAATTAGTTTATGTCTCTCCAGGTTTTCCTGAAGTCTGCCTGTTCATTATTTTTTATAACACAATGGTATTCCATTACATTCATATACCATGACCCATTCAACCATTCCCCAATTAGTGGGCATCCACTCAATTTCCAATTATTGGCCACCACAAAAAGCACTACTATAAATATTTTTGTACATGTGGGTCCTTTGGCCATTTGTATGATCCCTGGGATACAGACTTAGAAGTGGTATTACTGGGTCAAAAGTTATGCAGAATTTAATAGCCCTTTGGACATAGTTCCAAACTGGTCTCCAGAATAGTTGGATCAGTTCACAACTTCACTAATAATGCATTAGTGTTATAATTTTCCCACATTTTCTGCAACATTTATTATGAATGAAAACTTTCCTATGGAACTTTCAAAATCTTCAGAAGGTTGGAGCTTGTAAATTTCAAGACAGATAAAAAGGTAATCTTTTCCTATAGTCTGCAAATATTCATGACATTTTAAACTAAATTTCTGACTGAAATGTATGTTTTCTACAATAAGTCTCTAAATTGTATTTGAATATTTTATAAATGCTGAAAGAGGAGTTTTGGAGTACCACTCTGTAGAATCTGTTTTAAGGAAAAATAAGAAATAAGGTAATTTGGACTTAAGAAAGCAGTGAAGGCAAAAAAGAGGTAAGGAATCAGAGGAAAAAATAAAAGGTCAGTTTCAAAGTTGGTAAGCTTTAATCAAAGACAAATGGAGGGATACAAAAGGAAAAGGAAGAAAGAAAGTTTAAGCAAGTGGGGATGAGAGGAGAATGGGAAGAAAAGCTGAAGTAAGTTAAAATCTGTTTACACTAACAGTGTGAATGGGGAAGGAGAGAGGGTTGAAAGTGAAGGGTTAGGAGGTTTTGGAAAGAGGTTTGAGAAGAGTTTAATCCCACTGAGATAAAATAATTTGACAAACTTTTAGAGAAATGCATGTTCACGATTTCAAAAAGACAATATTCTATGAAGATATAACACTTACCAAATAAAAACTTTCAGAAGTAAATGTGCAGCATCAAATTATTTGAGTGGTGCTGCTAATACTCTGTCTTTGGAGGACCATTTAAAGGACATGTTGCAATCTTTAGGGCCTGCCAGGTTTCAAAGCAGGGACAGGAACGTGAGGCTGAGGATTTTCTGGGATTCAAACTGTCAGGCCCAGGGTCAGGAAGATTCCTCTTCCCAAGTTCAAGTCTGACTTTAGACATTTACTAGCTCTGTGACCCTGTTTGCCACAGCTTTCTCATCTATAAAATGAACTGGAGAAGTAAATGGCAAAGCACTCTAGTATCTCTGCCAAGAAAATTCCAAACTCTCTCTCTCTCTCTCTCTCTCTCTCTCTCTCTCTCTCTCTCTCTCTATATATATATATATATATATATATATATATATATATATATATATATATATATATATATATATATATATATATATATATAATTGGTTTCCAAATGTTTGTAATAGGATATATAGGTCTTAAATATATTTTAGTAACAAGTTCTCAAAATCGGATTATGAATTTTACAAATAAAATTGCATGATATTTGTAAATAAAATGAAATTATTTTTCTATTTTGAAATCTGCCTGCTAATTTTAAAAGACAGAAAGGCTCATTTTCCAAGTCAGGCCTTCATGGTTTTTTTTTTTTTAAAGATTCTTCCTTCAGCCTCATAATGGCAAGTGTCCCTATCAGATACAGGGTTTAAGTAAAGATAGAAACAGCAAATGGCATGTGAAAACTGAAATTCTCTGAAGCTTCATGTGAATTATGGGTTTCTAATTTGATATTCTTCTTGTAACTGTGTTGCCAACAGGATGAGAACTATGAGGCTTGAGCTAGTTTTCACCAAATGAACTTGTTATTGGAAAACCAAATTTAGGAGATTGTACTAAATTGTACTGAGTCTTATTACTGGTAGATTTGAGTAGAATTACCTAGGAATATCTGAGAGTGACAGAAAGAGCCCCCTTCAGAACTGCCCTGAGAATGAGATGTATTCCAGAATGCCCAAGGGAAAATGTTTCCAGGGACCAGACTCAGAACATCTGGTTCTCAAGATGAAATATGCTAATTATATGGACAATGGGAGTGGGTTACCAGGTTACTGGGAGACTTGATATTGTTTAATCTGATCATTAATATATTGCTTCAGCTTTTTGTTTCATGGTGTTCTTTGCTTGCTGAGTTTTCTTGAGTCACTGTAGTAACACGTAAATCTCCCCTCTCAAAAGTCCTCTAAGTAGTTTGATCTATAAGCCTGACTTAACTTACCTATAGAGTCGACTTAACAAGGTTCATTTCCTCAGTGGTGTCAGGGGTGATATGACATTATGACTGCTTTATTTCTTACGCCTCTTACCCCATCCCTTTGATGCCGCTTAAGGTAGATTATCATTCTGTCCGAAATCTCCACTACATAGTGTTTAAATAAGTGGCAATTGAAAACCCCGGGAGCAAAGGAGGGAAGGTTACATTAAAAATTACACAAGTGACTCTAGTTTGCCTTTATCATTTTAGGAAATTAAGTTCCAACTTTTTGTAAGTCACATGATCATGAAAAAAATCACAAAACAGTAAGGGTGCAAGAGTATTCCCCATTTCTCACCTCAGTGTCTCCCGATCCCCTCCACCAATAAGAAATCAAGTGTCTCAATCTCTATAATCCTGTTTTTCTACTTCAATTATATAATAAATGTAGAAACCAAGGTTCTAGGTATCTATGCTACCTAGAGCCTGGAACCCAATTTGCTTTTACAATTGCATAAATTGCTAAATAAATTGTTGTATGGATATTAGCTACTCAGTATTTCTATTCTATAATAACAGATCCCTAGGACCTTCTGACTTATAGATAAAACCTACCATATGAGTTGTTTTCTATATGAGAATGTGAGGTATTTTAGAAAACATGAACTATCTTACTTTTCTATTTGTTTCTCCAGCACAGCATATTGCTTTACACATAGCAAAGTACTTAATAATTTTTTTTATTCATGCATTGATTCATTCATTTATTCACCAATCAAAGTGGCAATGAGCTGACCACCATGAAAGAATACAAGCTTGCGCTGATTCCTCAAGGGAGACTGTAGGCAGTGGTTGACCCTTAATCCTCACCCCACTATAGGGCATTATCCTAATCTTTTTCTACTGTGGACTTTCCTGCAGCTTTGGATTTTCACCCCATGACTTGGTCCATAACTTTCTGTCCTATTGATCTTTTGCCTTTGGAAATTTTTAGCTTTGTCTTCAGCTGGGCCTATTGATCTGCTTGGATGTCTTTTATGGACCATGCTCTCACCCTCAAGGTGTATTCTTTCTTTGTGGCCCTATTTCTTTCCAGCATGCATTAGTCTTTTATTTCCTTACATCCTTAACCCACTGAGCACAGGCACTAGGCAAAGAGAATCCCTTTCTTTCTATGCTTGCAAACGAAATAGGATTGACTTTCACACAGAGGCTGTTAGAAGCACAGGTCATAAGAGAAAGGCAAAACATCCAAAAGTATGAGAGAGTTATTAGAAGGGAGAAATGTGAACTGGGTTAAGACTCCAAATGACATGAGTTAGTGGCATAGTGTTAGTCACAGGGAGATGGGCTTTGCTCACTGACCCAACAGTCACATGTCTCTTTTATGTGAGTGCCAGTCTCACTCACTGGAGAGTTTTAAAAGTCAAGGTTATTGAGTCCACGTAATGCCCCTATTTACTTGTAGTTCTGTCCTTAGCAGAGAATCTGGCATACAGTCATGCATTCATCTTCAATCTGAGGTAAATCTTTGGGAAACTAAAATTTTAGTTTCCAATAGCCCGAACACCCTCAAAAGTGGATTCATCATCCTCACCCTTCTCCAAATGTAAATACAATCTGCCATTAAAAGCTCTGATGCCCTAAGACAGGAATTCCTAACCTGGAGAATGAACTTTTTAAAAATATATTTTGGTAACTGTATTTGAATATAATTGGTTTCCTTCATAAGTGTTTTATTTTATTTTATCTTATGCACTGAAACACACTATTCTAGAAGGTTTCCTTAAAACATCTCTGTTCTTCAAAAAAAACCCAAACCTCTTTAAATAAAAAATAGGCATTTCTCATCAAGGGATCGTGAACTGTTTGATGAAATCCTTTGACTGCTTCTCCTACTCAGTCCTTCTACTGTAATATGCTTTAGCCTAATCATACCCACTTTGCAGCTATCCAAATTTTAAAAGATACAATGAGTTTCATAAAATGTCTCTTTTCAGTTAAAAAATGATAGTTGAAAATTCAACAATTCAATGATTTTTGACAAAGACATAAATGAGAGTAATGTTAAATTACTGTAGCGTTAAGGAAGAATCCCTCTGTAGATAGTTACCCCTCTCCCCAACACTTCTGAGTGATGGTAGATCTCATTTATGAGGTTCTACAACACACAAAGGGGATGAGGAATACCTATTATTCTGTCTATGATGTGCAGTTGGATGGGCAGCCCATGGAGCTAATTGATTAGTACATGTATTGTAGATACTGAAAACATACCCAAAAACGAACAGAAGCAGAAGAGTTGTCTAGATTTCCTTTGGGAAAGTGCATAATTCTTTTATTGATCTAAAGATACTCCCTGAAACAAAGTCCATCTTTTTAATACCATATCCTTCCAGTGATGTTACTAGGCTCTGATTCATGGATCAAATATCATCCAAAGGGCAAAAAAAGAGGTATATTTTGGGTGTGAGCTGGCTGAAATAATAAAAATTAGGGGCTATGTAGGAGAAGTACAAAGGATTTCATCGGAGAAATGTATGTTTAGAGGATAAGAAAAGCCTGATACACAGGGAGAGTGGAGAAGGATGACAGGACAGCTCATGTTCCACTGGCAAATGATCCTAGGGGTCCTTAATCTAGGGTCTGAGAAATACACACATACACACATGTGTGTGTATATTACATATGCGTATACATACATATATACACAAATACACTATATATTAACATATATCCATATATGTGTGTAGATAGATAACAGTTTCAATATAGTTAGTTTCAATATAGTTGTATTCCTTTCTAACACTATGCGTTTAATTTTACTGCATTTAAAAAAATTATTCTGAGAAGAGGCCCATGGATTTCCTCAGACTGCCAAAGAAGTCCATGATACAAAAAAAGAGTGATACCAAAAAAAGTTCAGAACTCTTGAAATATAAGATGCACATATTGGGCACGCTCCTTTCTTGTGGTTTTCCAGAAGGAAATAGACTAGAATCATACCAACATCTGGTACTGTTTGAATTGTTTGTTGGCTTTTTGTGTGTGGAATGCAATCTTTTAAATAGAAAAGTACCATATCAAGATGGTAAAGTTTGAAAAATAGTGTTGGACTTAGAGTCAGAGGACCTGAGTTCAAATTCAGATTCTGTCACTTTGTACTTATGTGTCCTGGGAAAACTGATTAGCCTCTCTGGGCTTCAGCTTCCTTATTTATAAAATGAAGAAATTCAACAAGATGGCCTTTTAGGTCCCTTTTGTCTTGTAGCTTCCTTCAAGACTCAGTTCAGATCCTATCTTCTAAAGAAAGCCTTTCCCCATTCTCTTCTTTCCTTCCTTCCTTCCTTCCTTCCTTCCTTCCTTCCTTCCTTCCTTCCTTCCTTCCTTCCTTCCTTCCCTCCCTCCCTCCCTCCCTCCCTCCCTCCCTCCCTCCCTCCTTCCCTCCCTCCTTCCTTCCTTCCTTCCTTCCTTCCTTCATTCCTTCCTTCCTTCCTTCCTTCCTTCCTTCCTTCCATTTACACAGAATAGTACCTTGAGTAGACATAATTTTTTTCATGTTGTCTTCTTCGTTAGAATGTGAGCTCTCTAAGGACAGGGATTGTGTTTTTGCCTTCTTTTTATCCACAAAGACTTAATATAAGAGCCTGACACACAATAGACTCTTAGTAAATTAATATTAACTAATGGATTGATCTTTAAATGCTTTGATTGATATTAACTTGCATTCATTACAACAAATGGTAATGATTATTTTCCTCAGTGGTTAGTTGTCGGTGCATGCTAAACTACTTTCATATTATATAGCAAAAATTTTACTCTCCTACTTGTTCCTCTCACATTCTCCAAAGATACTGAATCTGCTTTTCACCCTCACCCCAATTGCCAGACTGCTCAATTATTTCCCACATCATCTTTGGTAGCTACACCCTACACAGGCTTACTTCGTCATTTCCTTCTAATTTCCTTCCTTCATTTTTCCCTTCCGTCATTTCCTTCCTTCATTCTAATACCTTAGAATCTCTCTTCTGTGTGACTAGACTTGGACTTATATTAACGAGAGCAGTTCTGGAACCATGGATCAATCCACATGCAACAGAGTAAGGAGAGCATGGCTAGCTAGTATGATCCATCACAAAAGGACAGTTTTGACAGAGACACAAAATGGAAATCTTCAATTTGCCAATGTCTATTCTTTCCTTTCTATGGTATGTCATTTCTGACTTTGTGCTAGTTCCCTCAGTTTTAGAGTCCTGCAAAGAAAAATAAAGTAAAACTCTCTCCCATCTCATACACTGTATTTAGATTTAGTGTCTGTAGACACTGATTTATTCCTTTGAATCACAGTACTGATCCCATCCTCTTTTCCTACTAGAGTTCTTTCCAAATGTACACTTGCCTAAAAGACTATTTTATGGAGAGTTCACACAGGGCAAGTGCTCCCATGGTGGTCAGAAGAAGAGATACAAGGACATGCTCACTGTCTCTCTTAAGAACTTCGGAATTGATTGTGTGGCATGGGAGACACTGGCACCAGACTGCCCAGCATGGCATGCCCTGATCAGAGAGGTACTGTGCTTTATAAACAAAGCAGAATTGAAGTTGCTCAAAAGACACACAAGATATACAAATTTAAAGAATCCATCTCAAATGTTTACATGGACCATTTGTGTGGTTGGGCATTCCAAGTTCAGTCTGATGCGCCATTTTGGTCCTTTTGGAGAAGTAAAGACAACAACCAATCTTTCCCTCAGGGACTACTAATTGTCCTTAATTACTATCACATATTGACTCTGTTCAGAGGATCATAGGATTGAATTATGAGGAACCTCAGGGATCATCTAGTCCAACTATCCTATTTTATCCATGAAGAAACTGAGGCCCATTGATGTCAACTGGTCAACAGCTGACTCTAAATCCAACACTATTTTTCGAATTTTGCCATCTTGATATGGGACTTTTCTATTCAAAAGATTGCATCCCACACACACACACACACACACACACACACAAAACCAAACAATTCAAACAGTACCAGATGTCAGTATGATGCTAGTCTATTTATTTCCTTCTGGAAAACCACAAGAAAGGAGCGTGCCCAATATATGCATCTTATGTGTGGAAGGGATTTGAAACCTTGACTCTAAACCCAGTGCCTGCTTTACTATACCACACTTCACACACACACACACACACACACACACACACACACACACACTCCAAGAGGATGAAGAGTGTACAGAGTTATTCCTATAAGACCTTCCTAGCTTTTACTACTAAGTTGTAGAAAGTTGCTGGTAGAAGAGGAGGTACAAAGCAAACATTCGCAATCCAGTATTTTAACTTGTCTACTGACGCCTTCAGAAACAGACTTTTTTCATTTTCCTTTCAACATAGCTTTTCTCCAGTCTTAAAGGAAAATGAATAATTGTAGTAGTAGTAAGGATGATGAAGATGATGGTGACAGCATTTATATATGACATTTTGACATTTATAAATAGCTTTATAAGGGTGAACTCATTTCTAAAGCTAAGCACTCAATGTGTGCTCTCAGTCCCACCCCACTGTAACCTCATTTCCTCTAGCATCTGCTTCCTCATTGTATCCTCTCTACCATCTACAATCGATTTATTTCTGGGGCTCTTCCACTTTGTCTCCACAAAAACAAACTTTTCCTTGGCCTTGCAGCACCCTCTAGTGACCATCCCAATTCTTCTTTCTTTTCATTATAGAACTTTCAGGAAGTGATCCATGAGAATCCACAACTCTTCTCTATTTCTGTTCTTTCTCTGAGACCTCATCAATCTCAAGAGTAGATGATTCTCAATTCTATATAGAATCATAGGACTGAAATCTGGAAAGGATAGTCCAACCCCTTCACTTTGAAGCAAAGTAGCTCCCTTAAAGTCAACAGTTATTAATAGGTCTTCTACTACATAATAATTCGACTACTTGATTGATCTTTAAAAGCTTTAATAGGTATTAACTTGTATTCATTACAACAAATGACTACGATTGCTTCCCTCTGTGGTTAGATGTCAGTGTATTCTAAACTACCTCTGTATTATATAGCTCTCTCCACCAAAATACACCAAATTTCTCATCCTGACCTCATATTCCCTTCCTATTTTCAGCTGCCCACTGTAAGGACCTCCAGTAGCCTCTCTACTTGACTAAATAAAGATGCCTCCAGGGAAGCTCAAATCCCCAGAGACATCCTACAGTAAAACTCTGTGAAGTCCCCTTTCATGTAGCCCAGGAGACTGAATACCAATTAGTGGTCACTTCCCCAGGTATTCTTCCCCACCATGAATCAGCATCCGTCCCTGGTCTAGGATCCCTGCTTCTCACCTTTCGTTACCATGCCTATTCCTACTTTATTACTTATTATAATATCAAACCTCCATGGATTTTACTAATTTTAGTGAGCCCAATTCTACCTATAGCCCCCATCTTTTGACTACCCATTCTTATGGCATTTCCCCTCAATAAAGAAGTCTTGCTTTGCTTTCTCTCTACTGACTATGCCTTATAACATGCTCTGGGTTTCCTTATTCTACACTTTGAAAACTAGAGCTTCATTAGCAAGACACCCACTGATCATTTCGTCTTTCAGACTTCAAAGTTGCCTCAAAGTCTACAGGTTTCAAATTCAACTCATCCCATTCCTCCCTAAACCAAGACCACACCCTATTTTCATCCTCTATCAAAGATGCAATCTTTTTCCTTATCACCCTGGCCTAAACATTGAAGATTTTATTTCTGTCTTTTGCCTCATGACCTCACATCATACCTGTTTCCAAAACCTGTCAATACTCTTCTTTTGTAATATCCAGATTTCGTCTGCATGCCAATTACTCTCAATTTCAGACCTCCATCATGAAAAATTCTTGCAAAAGGCTTCTGACTAACTAGCCTCATGGCTCACCACAGTCCATCTTGTTTATTAGTCCCAGGTTAATTTTCTTCAACTATCATTTTCATTATTAATTTACATTAATTACATTAATTTACAGTTTTCTTTCCTTGAACTTTAGCACTTGGTATTACCATTTTACTCATATCCTATTCATGGCTTTAATTATTGAAATATGTGTTTTCACATATATATAGATATAGATATAGATAGATAGATAGATAGATAGATAGATAGATAGATAGATAGATAGATAGATAGATATACGACCCTGCTGTGTCACATTGTTTCTGAGGGTTGGGGCTAGATCTTATTTCTCTTTGCATACCAGTACATGGTAGTACCCCATACAAAGTAGGTGCTTAATAAATATTCAATGAATTCAATTGCAACATTTCCCTGCCTTAACTAACTTTAATAACCACCTAGATAGTCAAAGTACAAAATGCTTGATCTGGCATTCAGGATCTCCAATGATCTTGACCCAATTTATGCTTTCAGGCTTAACTTTCACTAATCAAAAATGTCAACCTCCCTTTGTAGCAGCAAACACCCTGACACATACAGGAAGATTTGCTGGCACAGGTTTTTAGATCTGCTTTTCTAAAAGGAAAGCAGCTTTTGAGGATTCAACAATCCTCTTTAACCACATGTACCAACTGAGAAAATACAAGCAGAGAAATAAAGACCAACAGACAGGGCTTCTAACTGTCTGACCATAAGCAATACATACATCACAGATCAACAGAGAGATCCAACAGTCTGACCATTATACACATATAGTTACCAGAGAGAGAGAAGCACCTACATCTGGGTTTTCAAAGCCAGAGCAGCTCCTTACTGGCTACGCAGAGTCTCATCTGACACATGACTCTTTTTCCAAAGAGTAAGCCCCAAGGCAAAACCTCACCTCAGAGTATGTATGTATAAATGTATACACACACACACACACACACACATGCACACATACACACACTTTTCAGAGCCAGAGGGCATGATTCTCATGACTTGGTGCCTCATTAACAATTAACAAAAGGTGGGGGTCTTCCTACAAAACAAGCCTCCCCTAATCAAACTTCCTTTAATGGGCTCCACCTGAGCCTATTAATTTGCAGGGAAGATCTTTACCTCTTATTACACCTTTTCAACACTAACCTCCAAGCCGATTCATTCCTGCCTCCCTAACTTTACTCTTACTGTTATTTTTCATGCTAGTGATGGAACATCAGTATCCCACCCATCCAAATATTACCTATTCTTCAAGATCAACTTCAACATCATTCATGAAGCTTTCTTCCCCATTAGCTTGAAGTGGCTTATCCCTTCTTTGAACTCCCATCATATTTCCTGATCCTTCTACACTCCATTGAAAAGCCATGGTAATATACAATCAATTGTTTTAGCTGGTTAAGTCTTGTCTTCCTCACAAAGCTAGAGACAATGATTGTATTTTCTACTTTTTCTTTGCTTTCCCCAACAGTGTCTACACCATAGGCATGCAAACATATTTTGAACTGTATTTTCTTGAATTGCCTTAGGGAAGTTACTACTCAAAGGAACTGTGTATTGAATTCTTTGGTTTAAAAAAAAGAATTTTCTTTTTGTAGTGAGAACAATTCTACCCTAACTTGCTCATTTTAGAAATCCATTATTTTCCTCTATTTTATTTATTATACCTCTGCTATACAACTGTCATAAACCACAGACTTTCTCCTCATAGGGTTTTTTTTAATCTATCATACACTGCACCTCATTTATCCAGATAGTATTACTGGGCAAAAAGCTATTCCATATAAATGAATTTTCTGCAAAATGCAGTTGACTTCCATGATTTATCATTTAAAAAAAACAACAATTATTGAGGGACATAGTTTTAAAATTCCTAAAACATTATCATCACCTTTTAGTAACCCTTACCCACTAACATTACTATATTTAACTACCTTCTCTTTTTTTCTTAGATTCCTCAAATAGAATGGAAACAAGGATGTACTGTAGCTAGACTGAACCAGTTTAGGAGACCTGCTTATTAAATTTTCCGTTGGAGAATTTAAAACTTAGAAATTGGTCAATGCATATACCAAAGTTTGAATTATTTTTTTATTAATCATCTACATGTAAAAAAGTGATGGATAAAATGTTAAGTAACACTGATTATACTTAAAGTGAGCTGAAGGTACTTTTCCCCCAAGTTTGTAATCTAATACAATTGATTTTATTAAGCACATACTCATCTTCTTAACAGATGATAGCAGATGGTCAACTTTTTACAAATATAGCATCATTCTTATGAATGACAATAATGATACCATTAGTACAGTAGGACTCTCTGGTGCCTTTTGCCCCTTTGCTAAATGACCTCACATTTGCTTTTTGAAGTTTTGCGTAAGGGCAGGATCAATGATTGGCCCTACCCTATTTAAAAGAAATCCCTTAGATATGAACTCTCCTTGATTGGTCTGGATACATTAAATCAATCAAAAACATGCCAGTTAAAGTCAACAGGAAGTCTGTTCTGATTGAGAGGTACTTGGTCAAGTCCTGAGGCATTTACAGAAAATAGGACTTAATTCAGAACTAAAGAGAGATTCTGAGGGTCTGGATATGGAAAGGAAATCTTATTGACAAAAAGGGCTGACCTAAAAAGAATCTGCAAAAGAAGAAAGATAAAATAAGATTGAGTTATAGCAGAGAAAGAAGAGATCAAAAAGGGTTAACACCCCACTTAGATCTCAGATCAAAAGATTCAGGCTGATGCCACCTAATGAATTTATCTTCTCAAGGACCAAAGAAAGTTCCAAGAAAAGGCCTATTCTCCCTCCAACTTCCTCTTTCAGTGCCTTTGTATTAATAGACGTATTAATATATTTGCTTCTTTTCCCAAGTGTTTTAGTTGAGCTGAATTTTGCTTCACCACAAAGAAGTGAGTTAGCTAGAAATAAATATAAGTACAAAATAAGGCATAGAACCAAACTTCTGTTTAAGAGTTAGACATTTTCTAAACATGGGACTCAGAGTAATTGTGATTTTAAGTTCTAATTTAATATAAACACTGTAAAATAGCAGAGAAGAAAATATATTGTCTCTAGACTTAAAACAATCTAAATATTTCAATAGGGTGTTAAACTTGAAGGCCTTTTATGTTTTTTCTAGTTTTTCCTGTTTACTTATGACTGGCCACAATTGGTTGCCACTTTTTTTTTTTTTTTACTGTTTTAGGTATAACTACTTTTGGTTTGCTTCCCTCTTCCCCTTTCTAATTGGTTGCTTCTGATAGGATTATGGACAGAAAACAGATAACCAAGTTTGTTAGAACTATGTCAAAAATGGGAAAAAAGGGGTTCTGAATGAGGAATTGAGGGGTTCTTTTCACCTTCAGTGTTTTAAGTTTCAAGGTTTTGTGATAGCCATAAAGTTATCAGATCTTCTTTTTCCTGCTTTTTAGACACTATTTCAAATAGTTAAAGAGTAAGCCGTCTCTAGAAAAGATGGCGCTGGAGATCCCTTTGCCACTGGGCTGTTATCACTGTTAACAAAAATGGTATCTTTATGAAAATTAGACATATTTCAATGAGTTATTTACCTAAGCATAGCATAAATGTGGAGGAGGGTAGTAACTATTCTGCCTTTTGGGCTCTAGGAAGTTAGTGTTTCTGTATTAATTCCAACTTCTCTCAAATAAACAACAGAACACTCCTCCCTACCACAAGTCTGATTGCTTTCAGATAGCTTTACCATCAGATCAATTGTAGGCAGCACAAAATATTTTCATTTTTTTTCTATTGAACTCTTTTACATACACATCAAGAATAGGATACATTCAAAATTCTTGATTTTAAATATTTTTTAATCAAAAATGCACTGACTTTCAACATCATGTATGCATATATACATTTTTTCAGACATATTCTGTATTTTTCTTATCTAGTAAATGCATTGCTCAGCAGAAGGAAAAGAATTAATGCAATTTTGAAGCTCTGAAAATTCATGATGTTTGGGTCTTACAGTCCAACAGTGCTTAGCAATCAGTCTATTTCCTATTTCAAACATTGGTAATTCACCTGGGACATTATTATTCAGAAAGCAATTCAAACGGAATTGGAGGGGGAGAAAGGATATGCTTACAGTGGCCAATTCATCAAACTTGCCAAAGAGTTCATTCAGAAGCTTCACCAGTTCTTGAGCAGTGCACTGGGATGCCAAACTAGTGAAGCCCACGATATCTGCAAACAAAATGCTGCAAAGAGAAAAAAGGAAACATTAGTGCTGTGTGTAGTGTGTATTCTCCATATTCGTAATACTCCTAAATGAGGCACAGTTCAGAAATGCACATAAAGTGATTGGGGAACCTTGAACAACTCCACATTCTGAGCTCTGATTCAATACATTTGGGATAGACTTCTTGGAAAAATTTAGGGTCTGTTGCAAGTTCTGACAGCCTTATCCAGTGGAATACTGGGGTAAGTGCTAGATTTGGAGTAAGAGGTATTGCACTTGAATCTTAGTTTTGCTAGTTACTGGTGATCATGATCAGGTAATTGAACTACTCTGAACCTCAGTTTCCTCATCTAAACAATGAGAGGGGGAGAATGGACTAGATCAGGGGTTCTTAACATTTTTTGCTAAGATGTTAATGTGCTTGTGTGCAATGCACTCATTTGGCAGTCTGGTGAAACCTGGATCACCCCTCAGAATGTTTTTAATACATAAAATAAAATACAAAGGATAGTAAAGGAAACTGATTGTAATGAAGTACAACTGTCTATTTAAAAAAATGTTCATGGACCCCAGGTTAAGAACCTTTACATTAAATGATATATAAGGTCAATCAATCAATAAAACTTTAATTGAATACCTACTATGTGTCAGACAATATGCTAAGTGCTTCACAATCATTATCTCATTTGATATCTACCGCACTCCTGGGAGGTAGGCTCTATTGTTATGCCCATTTTATAATCCATGCTGCCTCTTTTGGTCAGGTCAGCGGAAAGATTACATACTGTATTTCACCATATGAGATTCACCATCGCATAATCATTGCACCCTGTTTTTTTTTCCCATCTAAAAACTGGTTTATAACCTTTCATCAAGTAATTGTTGCATAGTATGAATCCGTTCATCATGCTGCTTAAAAAGGAAATTGCAAATATTAACCAGTGGCATCTGTTACATTTCTAGCTGTGAGCCTAGAATTCTGAGCACACGGGCAGTGTCAGTATATTTCTGAAAGCTCACTTGCACGGTTTGTTTAGAGTGCTGTAGTAATAATGGTATTGTCACTCAACCTTACGAAGAGTCGGAGGTGTAAGGGGAGTGGGCAGGCAGGCAACACTGCCATCTGTTAAATCAAGTGATATGGTAAGACTTGCATCTTCCCGATTTTAACGTATATTCACAAGTATTCTGTGCATCCTAATCTTTCACCAAATACAATTTAGCAATAAATGATTCTTAAGTAACACCAGCACAATTTAAAAAATAAAAAGATTCACATAACGGTCACACCCCACTTTTTTGCAAAAACTTTATCATAAATCTGTGATGATTATGTGGTGAGATATGGTATTTGTTTTTGTTCAGTTATTTCAGTTGCGTCTGACTATCTGTGACCCCATTTGGTGTTTTCTTGGCAAAGATACTAGAGTGATTTGCCACTTACTTCTCCAGCCCATTGAACAGATGAGGAAAACTAGTGACTTACCCAAGGTCACACAACTAGGACGTGTTTGAGGCTGGATTTGAACTCAGGTTTTTATGACTCTATCCATTGCACCACCCTGTCAAACTTTAAGCCTATGATCATATACTCACTTTCTACTCCTACAAAATGTTTTTGGAAACTCTGTGGCACTATCACAAGACAATATTGAACATACTTGGCTGATTCCTTTCTCATCCCCTGGCAAACCAACTGTATGTCAAACTTCAGCCACTGTTGAAATAGAACATTTACTACTATTTGTTTACTTTGACTTTGTACCTCCAATCACTTGGTGCAGTACTTTACAAATAATAGGAGTTTAATAAATGCTCATGCAGTTGAATAGTTGAGAAACAATGGGACCAAAAACTGGGCACCAGCCAGGTACATTCCTGTAGAAGACTGATCTTTGGATGAGGATACTTGGACAAGAACAAATATAAACCAGCCACTGTCTGAGGAGTCCAGGTAACATGGGATTCTGATCCAACACTTCATTCAGTGGTCTGGTATCTAAAAAGGTGCATAATAAATGCACGTTGACTTAATCCATTGACAAGTTTTAAATTGCTCAAAACCATATTCTGTGCTATGGGAGACAACTCAGCTTTGACTGCCCAGACCTTGTTTCCGCATAGTCCTATGAACTTCCCCTAATGAGTAGATGAGAAGGTTAAGTTCCCTTAATTGTCAATGTTTTCTCTGAGTTGTTTTTTTTTAATTGTGAGCAGATGACCATGTTACGTAGACAATAAATGATGGGGAATAAGCCTGAGTGTTATAATTTAGTAGAATGTACACAAGTTAATTTGGCATATTTAATGATAAAGAAAATTGTCTGCCATATGATAATTATGCATAAATAATAAGCAATTTATGTAAATGAGTAATTATTTTCACAGGCACACCACAGTTGTATAGTGTTTTCCTCTCCCTTTAGTTCTATTTCTATTATTAGTACAATGCCATTGGTTTTCCCTGATGCCATCTTATTTGGCTTAATTTTCCTCTCTCTTCTGCCTCTCTCAGAAGGATCCCAGGATCACATACTTAGAACAGGAAGGGACCTTGGAGTCTATCTAGTCTGTCTCCCTCATTTTATGTGAAAAGCCCAGGAAAATTAAGTCAATTACTTAATGTCATGCCGGTAAGAAGGCTTTGAACACAGGTTCCCTTATTCCAAATCCAAGACTCTTTTTTCATAGATATATCCATCCTTGTGTGCACACACACTCTAAATGATAAAAAGGTTTGATCTGGGCTTATCACCATCAATGGTTCTCATTAACTATGTCCTTTGAGTCATTTTTCAGTGATGTCCACCTCTTTATGACCCCATTTGGGGTTTTCTTGGCAAAGATACTGGAGTGGTTTGCCATTTCCTTCTCCAACTCATTTTACAGATGAGGAAGCTGAGGCAAATGGGGTTAAGTGAATTGCCTAGCATCACACAGCTAACAAGTCTCTGAAGCCAGATTTGTACCCAAAAAGATGAGTCTTTCCAACGTCAGGGCCCAAATTCTATCTACTACACTACCTAGCTGCCCGTTAACAATTTCCATGTGGTCAGAATCAGGGTCTCCTTAAATCTCTGATGCTTCATTCCAGGAAAGATAATGACATACATTAGAGCTTGAAATACATACATACATTAGAACTAGAAATGGATACTGCTTTTACTAAACTTTTAAGGTTTTATTACAACAATTCCAAGGAGTTTGCCAATTTCACCAGAATTTTCTTCTATCCAATAGGTTTCTGTGAATTGATTTATTTCATTTTTGTACATTTGAGTCACACTACAAATATGCAGGCAGCTAGGTAGCACAGTAGATAAAGCACTGGACCTGGAGTCAGGAAGACTCATCTTCCTGAGTTCAAATATGGCCTCAGACACAGCTGAGGGACCCATGGGCAAATCATCTAACTCTGTTTGCCTCACTTTCCTCACCGTAAAAATGAGTTGGAGAAGGAAATGACAAACCACTCCAGCATCTCTGCCAAGAAAATCTCAAATGGGGTCATGAAAGTTGGATATGACCTGAAACAACGGAACAAAACATACAACAACTATGTGATCTTTCAGATGACTTGACCAAAGTTTTCATGACTTTGCCATATAAAAAGCATTGAATAGTGATTAGAGTGTTGGACTTGAACTCAGTACAACTGAGTTCAAATCTAGTCTCTTACAGTTATTTCATATGTGGCTTCTTAACCCCTCTGTGTATGTATACATACATACATATATGTGTGTGCATGTGTGTATGTATATATACATACACACGTGTGTGTATATTTCCCATCTCATAGGGTTTGTGTGAGGCTAAATCAAAGTGTTATTTGAATGTTGGTTGTTATTAGAAAGTCTTTAGACTTATTACTGTTTCATACTTTCTAGTATTATAGTTTAGAAGGGAAGGCTCCAGAAATGGGTGTAGAGCAGAAGAGACTTCCTACAGATAATATTTGAGCTGACTCTTAAGGAACACCAGGGATTGTAAGAGGTGGAGACGAACATTTAGGGTACAGGGGACAGCCATGGCAATATCATATAGAAGGGAGATGAAGAGTCACATATGAAGAGAAGTAAATGAGCTATCCCACCATTGCAGCAGCTCAGTGACTGGCATATGCCATAGTCACATCAAATGGTTCCTCCCCAGAACCACGTGAGTCTTCCACTTGAAAAATGTCTCAGCCTTAGTTCAGTGTAGTGGGAAGGGTCCTATTAACACTAGCAGCTCAAAGTCTGGCAGATAGCTTTCTTCAGGGTTAGTTGTGACAACCTCTCTTCAGACCTTGGGCATCCCCATGCCTTTTCCTTCAATGAAGCATTAGAGATTAAGGAGAACCTGATTCAGGGAATTTGGATATAGTTATGGGAACTCTTGATGGTCATAAGCCTAAACTAAGCCTTTTTTATTTTATGAAGTAGGTATGTGAGTGTATGTATGTGTGGAGGGTGTATAATTGCTATTCAGACATTTCAGTAGTGTTTAACTTTCATCACCCCATTTGGGGTTTTCTTAGCAAAGATACTAGAAGAGTTTGCAATTTCCTTCTCCAGCTCATTTTACAGAGGATGAAACTGAGGCAAACAGAGTCAAGTGAGTTGCCCAGAGTCACACAGTTAGCAAGTGTCTGAGGTCAAATTTGAACTCAAGTCCTCCTGATTCCAGGTCCAACCCTCTATCCACTGAGCCACCTAGTTGCCAAGAAGGAGGGAGGGAGAGAAAGGGAGAGGAAGAAAGAAAGGGGTGTGTGTGTATGTGTGTGTGTGTGAGAGAGAGAGACGGAGACAGAGACAGAGAGACAGAGAGAGAGACAGACAGAGAGAGAGAAAGAGAGAGAGGGAAAGGGCCCACTGGATTTGGAATCAGAGGATGAGTTCAACCTCTTTTTGAGCAAGAGCTGAATTCTATGAAGGATCTTCTTGTCCTCTGAAAAATGTCTAGTTACCAGGTCCTAAATGTTCTTTGCTTCTTTTACCTCTGTAGGGAATCCAGAATGCATCCCCAGTTCAGATAATCTACATAACACAAATAGTGCATTGTCTAGACCTCTGTATGCTCTGGAAAGAAACTCCTCCACTAAATTGTATGCTATTTTTTAAAGAGCTTTCTCCAACATATATAGCCTTTTATGTATTAGGCAAACCCAATCCCAAGGATCCCTTGTGGGGAGTGAATTTCATCATTTTTCACTAGCAATATAACTGCTAGACAGATAGGGTGCTAATTTTAGCTTACGTTGTGATTACCAGTGAGTGCAATAATGCTAAAGATATCAGTACTTAAGCCCACAACAATGAAAAATCAATAAGCAAGTCTGTACAGTATGTTTAAATTATGATCATAAAATAAGAGGGACAATGAAAAAGCAGTTCAAAATGGGAGTCTCAGCAGGAATCATTATAAATATTATTTCTGTAAAATAATCAAGGAAGTTCAGTCATAAGAACTGCCTAGACTACCACAAAAACCTATACTGAAAAAAAAATGCCAAACTAAGTCAAAATTTTGAGCTGAACAGAACTGTTAGAGGCTTTCTAGTGCAAACCTCCTCCTTTTCCAGATAAGGAACTGAGGCTCAAAATCCAGGTGTTACGACTCCCAAGCGACACTATGTTGAATCCAAGCAGATCATTAAATTTTCTTCACCAATATGTCGATCTCAGAAATTGACAAGCCCTACAAATTAGGGCTTATTGTTTTTATTGATTGCTTACACTTGAGAAAATTGTGGGGAAAATGTTAACAAAGTAAATTAACTTAAAATAGATCCTGTGTATAGCTTGTGTCAGTTGTTAAACATTTAGGGGAACACTCCTTCATCTAGGCTAGCAATCTTTCCATTCTACTTCTCTTCCCATGTGTCACAGTTTGGAAATATTGTGGAATAACCCCTACCAAGGGTTATTAACCCATTTTGTGTCATGGGCCTTTTAACAACCTAGTCAAGCTAATGGACCCTTTTTCAGAATAATGTTTTTAAATGCATAAAATAAAATACATGAGATTAAAAAGGAAGCCAATTATACTAACATATTATAATTTTTTTAAGTTCACAGACCCCAGGTTAGGAACTCCTGACTTAGGCTGTTATACATTCCCCATAACACCAGAGGGTGCTCTGGGGTTACTGTGAAGTCATGCCTGATTCAGAGAGTTACCTTTCTCCCCTTAATTCTCTGTAGGGAGTTATTTTTATAGGTAGTAATGATTATCTAATTAGTCTAAAGGTTTGTTTGGTCAGATCTCATCTCCATAATCTACTCCCCTCGTGCCTAGTGTGTGTGTTTCCTTCTTGACTTTTGGTGGAAATCTTCCACAAAGGCATAGCTACCTACAGATCTTAAGTATATTACCAAAAGGAAAGAAAAACAAATTGGTCAGTGTATCCAGTATGAGTGTCTTCTCCTAGGTTACACAGCCCTATTAAGGATTAGAACCCTTTCAGCAAAGCAGGAACCAAGCAAGAGCTTAGCATCTCTTCATCACCCCTACTTCCCCTGCTCCCTGCTCCCAGCTTGCCCACCTTAGGATTTTCCCACTTCCTCAAATGTCAGTGTCGAAACAGGCCATGTGTTTCAAGAACTAGAGACTTCTGTTAGTTTCTCTTGCAGAGAGCTCTGAGAACTCTCAGATGAGGAAATTTTCTCTGCATATGCAGGTCAGCATCTTCAGTGTCATTCATTGTCTTAACTTTTACCTGAGGGGTTAACTGATTTGCCCAGGGTCACACAGTGTGTGTGTGTGTGTGTGTGTGTGTCTGTGTGCAAGCAGCAGAATTTGATCCCATACCTTCCTAACTCTGAGCCCAGCTCTCTCTCCCCAGGCCAAGCTCCTTCCATAATTTACAGACCAAAATTCATAGGCACATTCCAATACCTTTGTATCCTCACATCGTATGCCTTACTTCCCAATAATTGGGCAAGGTTATTTCACTACACAGTCTCACCTACAAAAAGGATCTATTTTTAATTCCCTTACCTGGACTTAAAATTCAAGTGGAATATAAAAAGTACAATCCGCAAATCATGAAAGAATGAAGTATTAAATAAAGTAACTCATGACATGAATCAATTTCTATAACAGGTAAAACCTGGGGAAACTTTTTAGCCTTTCGGAACATGTACTTATTTTAACCAAGGAGATCTTAGGGGTTGGACTTATGACCTCTAATATTTATTTCTGCTCTGAATATATGATCCAATGATAATTCGGGGAATTTAACCCTTCCACATATCTTAGTTCCAAGACAAAGATAATACAGCTATAAACTGTATCACACAATCTTGATCATGCCTGCAAAATCAAACTCAAATTATTCAAAGTTTCACACAGCATTGGGAATAATGTTGATTTCCAAAGCCCACTAATGAGTCCATGAAATAAAAGAGATTTTAAAAAATAAAATAAGCATCATTCAGAAATCCTATAGAAATAATACACACTGGCGTGATACAGGAGGGAAACATTACTTTCTACATGATAGATTGTTAGAGATATTTGAGTCAATAGTTAAAATTCCAGTATGAGCTTCATACTTTGGAAATCAGCTAACTATAGAGACAATGAAACAGCAACTCAAAATGGGCATCCCTGTAGAAGAGAGTCTTAAAAAACATATCTATATATCTACATACATATACACACATATATATGTTCTGTGTATATATGTATACCTACATACATGTGCATATATGTGTGTATATTTGTATATATGTGTGTAGGTATTCATATACACATATATAAACACACACACATATTTGCGTATTTCAATCTGTTCTCTTTTTTCCAAAGATCCAATTTTAGACCTAGAGATAAATTATAATTTTGTGATTTGTCTAAAATCACAGATCTAATAAGTAACTGAGATGTGAATTCTTGACACTTAGTATAGTGTTATTTCCACCACTCCAGGCCACCTCTTCACATATCCAAATTTCATCACTGCATGATGAGGTGGTCAGCCAGAATTCAGTTCTATAACTATCCTCTCAGATCTGACATTCACATCACGACCATGTGCAAGTGAGTAAGTCACTTACCTGAGCCTCATTTTGGCTCTCTGTGAAATGGAGATGGCAACTTATTTATGCTATATACAGCTTGTTTGTACACAGCTGTCTTCTCCCATTATCTCGATTTTGAATTTCTTGAAAGCAGGGATTGTCATTTGCCTCCTTTGTATCCCTGGTGCTTAGTACAATGCCTGAAACACAGTGGGCACTCAATACACCTTTACCGATTGGTTGTCCACTAGTATTGCCTACCTTATAGGATTGTTGGGAGGAAAATTCTTTGAAAATCTTGCAATGCTGTAACAGTGTAAGTTATTTTTGTTATCTCTATCCTGAAGCATAGATTCCACATTTGTAATCATAGTTAAAAAGTCTCATAATAATAAAAATATTTGGAATTAGAATTTCCCCCTCTGCCCTCTGTTGTCAGAGCGTGGTAACTATATATAGATATATGGTGTAAGCAAACATCGAAATGCCAAAAAGACACTCCATTTTGGAATTAAAAATAGTTTCAACCAAAATATCTTCCTAGAGACTTGGGAGAATATGTAGTAGCACAATCCTCATTACCCAATTTTAAATTCAGGGTAATGTAATTCACTGAGTGGCAGGCCCACATAAAAGAACTAAATTGTGACAGCTGAATGTGTTAAAAATATCTGCATGAGGATGTGATTATAAGGCAAAGAAAGATTTTTTTTTTAAATTAAGTATCAGAATCATAAGGCTGAAAAGGTTTTTTGGAGGCAGGCAGTTAGATTCCCAGTTTTCAATGAAAAGAGCCCTTGGACTTGAAACCAAGAGAGACCAGGGTTCAAATCCCAATTCTTATAGATGGGCAAGTCACAAAACTTAATTCTAAACTCTAAACCTTCGTTTCCCTATCTATAAAATGGGGACAAACTTACATGGTTATTGTGAGGAGTAACTGAGATAATTTGTTTTGCGGCTTGTTCACTCACATCTGACTCTTAGTGACTCCATTTAGGGTTTTCTTGGCAAAAAGACTAGAGTGGTTTGCCATTTCCTTCTCCAGTTTACTTTACAGATGAGGAATTGAAGCAAAATAGAGTTAAATGACTTGTTAAGAGTAACACAGTTAGGAAGTATCAGAGACCAGATTTAAACTCAGGAAGATGAGGCTTCCTGACTCCAGGCACAACAATCTATAGACTGCACCACCTAGCTGCCCCAAGGTAATATGTAGAAAGCATTAATAATATGTATCAGGCTATGCTGGTGTCACATCATTCTCAGGAAAATGGATTGTTAACATTTTTAGGAAACATGACACCTTGGAAATTGCCAAACTACAAAGTAGAACTTGATTTATTATTTTATTAATTTTCTAGATGTCTCTGATGGAGAAAATGTTAATAATGCTAATAATGTTAATAATATAGATAACCTTAAAAGTATGTCTTGCCATTTCAAGGGTCAGTTAAACATTTACCAGTATCCCCCCCCAGCTATTGTTACTATTTTATCATCATTATTACTTATAATAACTGTCATTATCTACCTCTGATGGAAATATTTGTCAGTTGCTTTGTAGATATCAGATGGACTGGGCATTTGGTTTTCTTCCATCTCAGAAATTCTCTGATTTTTCAACAACTGATAAAGTGTTCAAGTCATACAGTCCTTGGAGGGGATAAAATGGAGAGACGTGAACTGAATGACAACATAATTAGATAGATGTCGAACTGGTTTGGGACTTAAGAGTCTTTGCTAACACTTTCATATCAACATGACAAGAAGTCTCCAATGGTGCGCCCCACGTATCTGCATTTGACTCCATGCTGTTTAATGTTTTTAATGATGATTTTAATTAAGGCAAATGTGTAATGCTTATCATGTCTGTCATTGGCACAAAGCTGAGAACTAGAAAGTCAATGACAGAACCAAGATCCATAAAAAGATCTAAACAGGCTAGAGGACTGGGCTAATAAGATGAAATAAGATAAATGTAGTATCTTACATTTAAGTAAAACAAATTGATTTCATTTTTCCTTTTTTTTACATTACTACATATTTATGGAATAAAAGAAACATTTACATGGCACAGTATAATAAAAAGATGATTATATACAAAATTGCAAATCTACAAAGCATAACTTGGCATTCATTGCAAATATACATCAGCTTTACCACGTACATTTCTTTTTTCCCATCCTACCCCTTCCCCGTCCCAGAGATAGCTACCATTAGAAACAAACAGATGTGTGTGCATATGTATGTGTGTGCACAATTATTCTGCACATACTTCTATTTATCAGTTCTTTCTCTGGATGCAGATCTTCCTTCAAATGTCATTTATAGTTAATTTGGGTATTTGTAATAGTCAAAATGACCTATTCCCTCCAAGTCATTCTTAAAACAATATTGCTATTACTGTATATAATATTCTCTTGGTTCTAATCATTTCACTATTCATTATTTTGTGCAAGTCTTTCTACGTTTTTCTAGGTTCACTGAGCTCATCGTTTCTTATAGCACAATAGTATTCCATCACTGTCACAACTTGTTCGGTCATTCCTCAAGTGATGGGCATATCTTCAATTTCTAGGTGTTTGCACCACAAAGAGAACTGCTATGAACATTTTAGAACATTTAGGTCCTTTTACTTTTCCTTAACATCTTTGGAAATAGACCAAGTAGTGGTATTGCTGGGTCAAAGGGTATAGGTAGTTTAATAACTCTTTGGGCATGATTCTAGATTGCTCTCCAAAATAGTTGGCTCAGTTAAGAAATACAAAATAAGGGAGTGTAGTAACTGCCTTTCAAAAGATCTAGGGGTTTTAGTGGATTGTGAGTTCAATGTGAAGGAACATAGGTGATGTGGTCATCAAAAAAAGGCTAATACAATTATGGACTGAATTAAGAGAGAAATGAAATCCAGGAAAAAGGAGATGGTAACTCTGCATTCTCCCCTGGTCAGACAATAACCTTAGTGTTATGTTCAATTCTGGGTACCACATCTTAAGAAGGATGTTGATAAGCAGAAGATTTTCTAGAGGAGGTCAAGACCAAATGGTTCAAAATGACTGGGTCTTCATGAAGAGGCTGGATGACGGCTATTTACTGGGTACAGAATTCAGACATTGTTTGGACGCACTTACTTCCCCTACCACTTCCAAAAAAAAAAAGGAAGAAAGAAATGATATCATTATGCTTAGCTTCTCACAACTCTTCTTGCCTAGTCTTTACTTCCCTACAATTGACCATATCATAATATTTAGGGCTAGAAAGGGGCTTCAGAAATTATCCAGGTAAACTCTGTTACTCTAAAGTTGAAGAAAATCAACCTCAGAGAAATGAAGTAATTTGTCTGATTAAATACAGCTGATAAATTGGGGGAATTATGATTTGAATTTAAATCTTCAATTCTAAATCCATTATCCTTTCCACATCAACATGCTGCCTCCCCTCTCCATAGGCCCCCTTGTACCCTGATGTATTGTCAGACCTAGCTATTCCTCCTTCTAAAGCTCCTTCCCTCTCACCACTGTGATCAATCTGCATCAGTTTCACATGAAAAGACAAGAGGTCGAGGATGTTCACAGGGGCTATGCAGAAGCTTGTTTTGAGCTCATATGTCTAACAAATCTTGCTTTTTAAAGTCATACCACTAGCAACAGGGCCAACATAGCACTCTAGGTAGAGGATGGGTTTTAAAGTCAGGAAGACCTTGGTCTCTCTTGTTCCCAAAACTTCCTAACTGTGATCTTGGATAAATCACTTAACCCCAATATACCTCAGGCAAGTCGCCAGAAATAATGCTTTAAGACATTGCCAAGTTGTCATCTGTATAGGTAGAGAGACTTTCCATACCTGATTCTCCCTACACCAAAGCAATCACAGATATTGGGCATACAAATCAAATGGTTTCCCATTTGTATTGAAGGGTAGTAGCAGCATCTCATAGTGGACAGAGTGGCAGGCATGAAGTAAAGACCTTAGTTTCAAATCCACTCACATACCAACTCTGAGACCATCAGTAACTCATCTAATTTCATTCAGGTGCAGTCTCTTCATCTGCAAAGTGAGGATATTAATACCTGTATTACACTTACAGGGTTGCGGTGAGGGTCAAATGAGTCAATAATGTATATTAAATGTTGGGCAAGCTTTAACTTGCTACAAAAAAAAATCAGTTGTAATTATTGGCAGATTATATCATCATTTGATGAAAACAAAGCTATAGAAGTCATTTTTACCACAGGAAACAAGAGTTAGAACTCAGGTCATTTCCACTTTGCCTTACCTTGAATCATAAATGCATCACTAACTCAAACCCTTTGTTGGTTGATTCAATTTGTGATGCTGGCTTAATTTAATCATCATGAAAAGAGCATGACTGCCTCATTGCTTCAACCTTCCCACAAATAAACATCTCTTCCCACTCCACTAACAGACCCTGCTGCTCCTTCTCAACCACTCTTTGTTGACACACATGCTCCAATGTGACAGCCACTTCCCAGCATACAAAGGGGCTTCCCTGTAGAAGACTTATGCTGTTTAGCATAAGGGGAAGGAATAGAAGTAACACAGAGACTGATTTCCAATTCATATAAGGGAATACTTCACAATTAGCTGTCCAAAATTGAAAAAGTCTGCCTTGGGATTTAATGAGATTCCCAAGAAAAGATTTCTTCAAATTGGAATTGGATGACCACTCATCACTGAGGTTATATAGAGGATTTCTGCTCAGGTGGGACTAACCCCACCTAGACTGGGTGGTCTCTGAGATCCTGCCAAATCAGATCCTGTAACTAGGACTTACTATCAACCTCAGAAATAAGCAAGTGTTAGAAGTACCTTTGCTGTGGCCCCTGCCTATCCCTGCCCTGGATATGGCCAGGAACAAACAAGATATGGATTTAAACAGGAAATCTAGTAACTAACTGAATAGAATGGTGGTAGAAGGGCAGGTATCAACATTCACAAGCAAGTCCAGTAGGGAACTCATTGAGTCAAGCTGTTGGGGTGTAAAAACAAAGAGTCAGCAGAGCTCATAGTGAGTCCTGTTATTGTTATTTCAGTTGTTTCAGACCTTTCCTGACTCCATTTAGGGTTTTCTTGGCAAATATATTGGAATGGTTTGCCATTCCCTTCTCCAGTTCATTTTACAGATGAGGAAACTGAAGCAATCAGGGTTAAGTGACTTGCTCAAGGTCACACAGCTAGGTAGTGAGTGAGACTGGATTTGAAGTCATGTCTTCCTCAATCCAGGCCTGACATTCTATCCGCTGCACCACCCAGATGCCCTATTGAGTCCTCGGGAGAAAAAAAATCCAAAGAAAACTGATAAAGAAAGGCCCATTATGTCCAATAGCAGAATAAGACATTGCTTTGGAATCTAGAATAGAGCATTTTTTTAACTGAGTAGTTCTATTATTATCCAATTAACATTATAATTGTTCTCATCAGTGCTGTGGAGAGAGCATTGCATTTGGAGTTGAAGGATTTGAGTGTGAATCTGAGATTTCCCAATTAATATTTGAATAACTGAGCAGGTTTCTTAGCCTCTTTTGATAGTTCATTTTCCTTGTTTTTAAAGTAAGGGAGCTGGACAAAGGAGCTTTAAGGTATCTTTCAGGTATAAATGAAGAAGAAGGAGGAGGGAGAAGATGAAGATTAGGGGGGAGGAGGAGAAGAATGAGAAGGAAAAGGAGAAGGAAGAAGAAAGAAGAAGAAACAGATGAGGAAACTTAGGTAAACAGAGGCCCAGGATCATATATCTAGTTGATATATGAGCCAGAATCTGAAGTCTGGTCCTCCTGGCTCCAGCTCCAGTGGTCTATCCATTGTGCCACCCAGGACAAGGAAACATCATCTAGAGCATCATCATCACCACTTCTGTTTGTAGAGTGCTTTAAATTTTGTGAAGCATTTAATAAACACAAAATTTATCCCCAGATACAAATATTTGTCAGCAACTTGCTATCTTCGAGAGTTTCCTGAGACAAGGTCAAATGATTTGTCAATGGTCGCAAAGCTAATATGTGTCAGAATGTGAACCCAGTTATTCCTAAGTCCAAAGCCAGCCCTTTCTCCATCATGCCATGCTACTGTCTCTGGTGAGGGAAATACTAGATGTATTATTGTCCCGTTACCTGAATGAAAACTGTGGGGCAAGAATGCTTAGTAGTTTACCTATAAAGATTTGGAACCCAGACTCTCCTTACCCAAATCAAGGGCTTTTACCCCAACACGGAGTGCCTAGCTGTGAGCAAGTGAAACAAATGCATGGAGGTTTGGAGTGAAGACTGGAGGTAGGAGAGATATTAATAGGAAAAGTCCCAGCCCAAACACTCCTCTTACATCTAAGCCCTCCATGAAGAAGAGGTTGGACTTCCCTCCCCTTATCAGTGAGGATTAATATTTATTTCAAAAGCTAACTTGTGAATTCTTCTGTATTAAGACCAGTTGTGCCTGGGAAGGAAGGCTAAACATCCGAATGGGTAAGAAGACAACTTGCAAACATTCGTTACTTCTTTCTACCTGATTCAAAGACAATTGCCTTAAACGCCTTATGAATGATGCCTTTACCTCCTTTTCTATCCTCCACAGAATATATGGCAGTGCTGGACGATCATGGGCGTTTAATAAGTAACCAGTGACTTGATCTGTCAACCATAAACAGGATCAAATGATACTAACTATAAAGCAGAACTATATTCAACTCTGGCATATCTATGCCACCATTTTTTCACGTTTTCCATTTTCTCTATGCCCACTGGCCCACCACTATTAAGAAATGAGCTTTTAAACATTCCTTCAAAAACCCTGAGGTCAATTATGCTGGGTGCTGAAAATATAAGAAGAAAAAGTGTATCTCCTATGTTGTACTAGGAATCAATCCATCAAAAAACATTTATTATGTGTCTGGCATTGTACTAGGTGTTGGGGATACAGCAACAAAAATGGAACAGTTCCTATCCTGCAGAGATATTAGAGGTGGTGGGGGGAAGGGATTTGGGAAGAATCTAACAGAATCACATTTCACTAGCTTTTAATCCTAACCATTGCATGAAACATAAAAACCAACCATGGTGGGCAAATGTTTGTTCATGCTGCTCTCAAGCATTTGTAGCATTAACTGTTGAAAGGGCATCAGAAATCCCCTAGTCAAGGGGTTCCTAACCTTGTTTGTAGCATGATCCCCTTTGGAAGTCAGGTGAAACCTGTGGACCTCTTCTCTGCTGTTGTTGAAAATAATGTATTTCAGTCATGTCCTTCTCTTTGTGATTCTATTTAGGGTTTTAACTTGGCAAAGATACTAGAGGGGTTCACAATTTTCTAATCTTCAATGCACTCATTTGACATATGAGGAACTGAGGCAAACAGGGTTAAGTGACTTGCCCAAGATCATATGGCTATTAAATGTCTGAAGCTAAATATGAACTCAGGAAGAGGAGTCTTTCTGGCTCCAGCCCTGGCATGCTATCCACCTACCTTCTCTATCTACTGTGCCATCTAGCTGCCCCTCAAATAAAATAAACAGGACTAAAAAGAAAACAAATTGTCCTGAAGCACACTTACCAAAATATTAAAACATTATGAACTCCAGGTAAAAAAGCCTTGGCCTATTTCAAAGTCCAACCCACTCATTTTACATAGGGGGAATCTGATGAACAAATTCTTTCCACTCTTAACTGAACCAGAACTCTTTGAACTCTTAAGTGGATCAGAAAAACAAGTCATAAATTAAAAATTGAGAAAGGAAGTTTTTGAGATTTCAGTGCATTTTCTTTCATGCTTAACTCTTGTTGAAACTAGTGAGCATTTCCTGTGCTGTGCAGAAAGAATTAACTGCTATTAGCTTTGAAGCAGTAAGTATTAAGGGACCTGCAGCTGGAAAATTGGATGTACAAATGGAGACAATCAGAGGGAGCCCCGAAAGGCTAAGAAATAAACAGAAATCACTTCTTTGTAAATAAGCTTAAGTGGGGGTGGGGTGGGAAGGTAGAACTTTGTCCATTTTTCAATCAAGATGTTGGTTTCTATTTTATTATGAAACAAGAGTCTATATTAAGTAAAGGACTGTTGTGTTAACACATTAGGATTTTAACGATAACAGGATCACTTTTAAAAAAATTTACCTAAACCATAATGAAGTACTCATTCATTCTGGGATGCTCAAATAAATTAGATATAGAAGACATCAGGTATAAAAAATACCAAATCTCTCCAGTACCAGGGGCTTCCTTTTCCACTCCTTACCAACTCATACTTGGGGACAGGGGAATAAATTTCAAATAGAGGAGCAAGGGAGGACCAGAAGTTCATAATGGGAATAACATTTGTAACTAAGCTGAAGACCTCTGGGAAAAGGGAGGTTTTGGCAATGTTGAAATCACAAACCAGAAAGGTCAGGGACCCCTCCTACTGATTCTCAGTGAGATGCTATGAAGGCAATGAAAATGATAATCAGATCTCCATCTTTCATTGTTTTGGATGTCTTCTGTCCTGAATATGACCAAGGACTAAATGGGGATGTTGATATTGTGCCCTCTTACTACTACGGAGAGAACTTGAGTTTGCAAGGAATGTCTTAGGTTAGATAGGGAGGGAAAGGGAATAACATTTTTTTAGTGCCTACTATGAACCAGGTACCTAATAGCTAAGTGCTTTTATAAATACTATCTCATTTGTTCCTCATCAAAATCATGTAAGTCCCATTTTTACAGTTGACGAAACTGAGATAGACTGAGGATAAGTGATTGCCCAAAGTCACACAGCTAGAAAGTTCCTAATATCAAATTAGAACTCAGGTCTTCCTGATTCCAGGCCTACTGCTCTGTCTACTATGTCACCAGTGGATATCCTGATAAACTAAGGTTCAGAACTGATACAAGTTAGAACCCTCAGTCTTATGAAGCAAGTTACTTGTAGAAGTCTTTCCTTATCTTCCCAATCTAAAGTAATTTGTCACATCACATCCTCTTGAAGTATTCTTGGTTTGTCCCTTAAGAATAAGGACTTAATCCCAACTGTATTTCTATTTTGATTATTTATCCCTCTGCCCTATCTCCCCTGCTATTCTATAGGCTCTTTTCAACCAGAGATCATGTGATATTTATCTTTGTATCCCCAGAACTTCTGAACCATAGGAGTTGATTGGGATGAGAAAAACTAATCTAATGACAAAAGCCTTTGATTGAGGTTAGAGAGCCTGTTTTCAGATCCTGGTTGTGCTACAAATTGACCATCTGAGGTTGGGGGAATCATTAATTTCTGTGCCTTAGTTTCTTTAACTATAAAACAAAGAGTCTTGGTCTTATCTCTTAAGGTCCCTTCTTTCTTCAGACCTGTGAAAATTGTTCTATAAAATGGCTACTAGAAAAATTCATTTTAAATCAAAAGAAGTTCACCATGCATGTCTACCATGAGCTCTTGGAAAAAGGTTGGTCTACTTGTAAGTAGACCAACCTTTTTCAAAGTGATCACATGCCTCAATAGATGAACAGGGCTTCTGTGATAAAATGGCAAGTGAACTTTTATTTCTCCTCTAAAAGAGTATAAATGGAATTAAAGTAGCAGTGAAAGCACATGTTCAAATTCCACCTCATACACTTAAAGATCTTTGGTTGTGTGGAAAACCATTTAACCATTTCCGCGTGTCTTCTTTTCCTCATCTGCAAAATGAGAGGTTTGAATTAGATTTCCCTTCTTTCTCTAAATTATGATTCTATAAATTATGTAACACATACTTATTTAATCTCTAAACTATGGGTCTATTAATTATGTATCAACTTATTTAATAATACTATATACATAATAATTCTACTCTGACTTCCAAAAAAATTATGCATTTTCACTTATGGAGCAGCCCACACTTAAAGATTTGAAGTCTTCAAGTGGAGACTGAATGATTACTGGTTTGGGAAGGCATAAAGAGGTCATTTTTTCAGCTATGGACAGATTCTATGATCCTGGAAACCTTCTAACACTGTATTAAGGTATACAAATGGTTTTCTGCATGATAACTTTGTGATATAATTCATGTAAACTATAATGATTCCCATTTTGTAGATGAGGAAACTAAGGTTTTTACCTGGGCATGGACACACATCTAGTAGGGATCCAATTTGGGATCTAAACCTAGATCTCAACATATTAAGGCCCAATGTTCTTTCAAGTCTAGCATAGTATCTCTTATTATACACCAATTTTTCTATTAAACCACCTGCACCCCCTTAGATTCAGTCAGTCAAAAAACATTTATTAAGCACTCCTTGTGTATAAGCACTTTGAAGGGAAATAGGGCTACAGGAGATAATATGTTAAGAATAGGTAAATACAAGACATATACAAAGTAGATGGAAGGTCTTAGTAGAAGGCAAGGCTTGAGTTCAAATCTTGCCCAAATACTTAAGTAGATAGGTGAGGGAGAGACAGAGAGAGAGAGAGAGAGAGAGAGAAACATTTATTATACAACTATTATAAGCAAAGGGATTACAAACACAGGCATTCAGTGTGAGGGATAACTGGGGTTGGCAAGATGATGATCCAACTTGAGATATCAAAGAACCAGGAAATGGTACTAGCAAAAGAAGGTCAAAGTGACCCTATCACTTCACAAATGGGCAACTGCAAAGCTTTATCATAGCACAGAAGTAATCTTGAGTTCTCAAATTCTATGCCTATGGAGTAATATCATCTTGGACAATTTTGATCAAGCTGGAAAGCTATAAAATAAGATTTCCAGCAAATTATCATATGCCACTTGAAAACTAGTTTAGGTTAAGTATGCAAAAGCTCATCACCATCAAGTTAAACGACAAACGATAAATTATTCGTCCATGGTGACTCATATAAAGAATCACAAAATCTCAGAGTGGGAGACACATTTGTTCCACCTCTTAGCTAAACAGGAATTGTTTGTAAAACCTACCAGCATGCCCCAAACTTTTCTTCAATATTTCCAATGAAGGGGAGCCTGGGCGGGGTGGGGAGTGGGGGGCAGAGTCAATAGGATGGATAAGAAAGATGGACCTCTAGAAGCTCTCCCCCACAGCCGATAAAAATACCTGTAAAAATTGACTGTAAACAAATTCTAGAGCAGCAGAAGCCTCCAAGGCAGCCTGGAAGACTGACAGGAAAGGTCTATTGCACTGAGTGTGGAATAGAGCACAGCCCAGAGTGGGCCATATGGTACAAGAGGAACAGGACATGGAACAGACTTCAGGGAGACACCAGCAGCAGCAGCTCACAGATTGCTCAACTCACAAATGCCAAAGACAGCTCCAAAGGTCAGTGAGAGAGCTCTTTCACCCAGGAGAAGGGAACACAGTCTGGACCACAAGCAGCATCCATTTTTGGGGCCCTCCACCTAAAGTCCCTGGGGGAATTGAGCAGCTAATCTGAATCTCAGCCCTGAATGGTGGCCAGGGCTAAGGAGAAGCAGTGGCATGGTGGAGCTGGAGGTGGTTGTGGAGAGGGAATTCTACTCAAAGATTTTGGGCAGAAAAGTTTTTGGTTCCTCCCAGACCAGTGTGAAGACCAGGAGAGAAGTAAACTCCTTTTCCTAGATTGCACCACTTGGGACAAACTGAGAACTTACAGAGTATACCCTCCTCTGGACAAAGGACTCAAAAGCCAAGTAACTTGCTGGGAAAATGCCAAAAAAACAAGGGAAAAAATAAGACTATTGAAGGCTATTTTCCTGGTAAACAGGTATTTTCTTCCATCCTTTTGGATGAGGAAAAACAATATCTACCAGCAGAGGAAGACCTAAGAGTCAAGACTTTTGCATCCAAAACACCTAAACTAAATATGCAATAGTCTAAGGCCATGAAAGAACTCCAAAAGGATTTTGAAAATCAAGTGAGAGAGGTGGGGAAAAAATGGGAAGAAAAATGAGAGCAATGCAAGAAAATAATGAAAAGCAAATCAACAGCTTGCTCAAGGAGACTCCCCCAAAAAAATACTGAGAAAAAAAACCTTTAAAAATAGGCTAAGTTGGCAAAAGAGGTCCAAAAAGCCAATGATGAGAAGAATACTTTAAAAAGCAGAATTATCCAAATGGAAAAGGAGGTTCAAAAGCTCATTGAAGAAAATAATTCTTTAAAAATTAGAATGTAAAACATGGAAGCTAATGATTTTATAAGAAACCTAGGAATTACAAAACAAAATCAAAAGAATTAAAAAAATAGAAGATAATGTGAAACATCTCATTGGAAAAACAACTGAACTGGAAAAATAGGTCCAGGAGAGAAAATTTAAAAATTATGGAACTACCTGAAAGCCATGATCAAAAAAAGAGCCTAGACATCATCTTTCATGAAATTATTAAGGAAAACTGCCCTGATATTCTAGAACCAGAGGGCAAAATAAATATTGAAAGAATCTACCAAACATCTCCTGACAGAGATCTGAAAAGAGAAACTCCTAGGAAGATTGTAGTCAAATTTCAGACTTACCAGGTCAAGGAGAAAATATTGCAAGCAGCTACAAAGAAAAAAATTCAAATATTGTGGAATACAAGATACAACAGCTTCTACATTAAGGGATTAAAGGGCTTGGAATATGATATTCCAGAACTCAAAGGAAATAGAATTAAAACCAAGAATCACCTACCCAGCAAAACTGAGTGCAATACTTCAGAGGAAAAATGGTCATTCAGTGAAATAGAGGACCTTCAAGCATTCTTGATGAAAAGATCAGAGCTGAAGAGAAAATTTTACTTTCAAACACAAGAAAAAAAGAGAGGCATGAAAAGGTAAACAGGAAAGAGAAATCATAAGGGACTTACCAAAATTGAACTGTTCACATTCCTACATTGAAAGACAATATTTGTACCTCTTGAAACTTTTCTCAGTATTTGGGTAGTTGGAAGGATTACACACACACACACACACACACACACACACACACACACAGGGCACAGGTGAGTTGAATAGGAAGGGATGATGTCTAAAAAATAAAATTAAGGGGTGAGAGAGGAATACATTGGGAGGAGAAAGGGAGAAAGAAATGGGGCAAATTGTCTCATAAAAGAGGCAAGGATAAGTTTCAGAGAAAAGGGGGGAGATGAGAGGGAAAAAGTGAAGCTTACTCTCATCACATTTGGCTTACAGAGGGAATAACATGCTCATTCAATTTGGTGTGAAAATCTATCTTACGCTACTGGAAAGTAGGGGAGATGGGGAGAAGTGGGGTGGGGGTTATGATAGAATGGGGGGCAAATGGGAGGAGGGAGTAATTAGAAGTAAACACTTTTTGGGGAGGGACAAGGTCAAAAGAGAGAACAGAATAAATGAGGGGCAGGATAGGATGGAGGAAAATATAGGTAGTCTTATACGATAAGATTATTACGGAAGTCTTTTGCAAAACTACACATATATAGCCTATATTTCATTGCTTGTCTTCTCAGTGGGGATGGGTGGAGAAGGGGGAAGGGAGAGAAGTTGGAACTCAAAGTCTTAGGAAGGAATGTTGAGAATTGTTTTTGTATACAACTGGAAAAGAAGAAATACAGGTAATTGGGTATAGAAATCTATCTTGCCTTACAAGAGAAGATAGAAGATGGGATAAGGGAAGGGAGGGGTGTGATAGAAAGGAGGGCAGATTGGGTGAAGGGGTAATCAAATTGGAACTCAAAATTTTGTGGAAATGAATGGTGAAAACTAAAAATAAATAAATAAACATAAAAAAATTTTAAAAAAAACACCCTTTCCAATAAGGGGGATCTCAATATCTATAGAGAGATACAACCTATTGATAGTCATCTAGCCTTTTCTCTTAGGGCCTCCCATCACCCACTAAAAGCAGTCCTCTTTTATAGCTTGAACTCTGGCATGCTTTCCCTTTAATTCTGTCTAAATTGACTTTTTTTTGCAACTTCCATCCACTGACCCTTGTTCTTCCCTCTAGGGCTAAGCAGAATAATTCTAATCCCTCATCCATTTAAGAGTCCTTGAAGTAACTGACGATAGCAGACATAATCCCCTAAAATTCTTTTATGCTAAACAACCAAAATTCCTTCAATTGATATTCTTACAATATGGTCTCATGACCCTTTTTACCATCCTGGTTGGCCTCTTCCACATTCTCCAGCTTTTTAATGCCCTTATTAAAATATAATACCCAGAATTATATATAATATTCTAAATATGATCCAAATAGCATAGAGTACAGTGGACTGTGCATGACTTCCCTAGTCCTGCATATTATAGCTATCCCTCAATAAAGTCTAAGATTTGCATTTTATTTTGTCTTTTTTTTATTCTTGTTGATATAACAGACTACTGACTCATACTGAGTTTACAATTTATGAAAACCACTAAATCTTAAAAAAAAAGTGAACAGTTATGCAAATAATTATTCTCATCTTGTAATTAAGAAATTTTTTAACCTAAGTGTGAGACTTGACAGGTATCCTATTAAATTACATTTTATAATGTTTGGCACAACGTTGTAACTTGAAAAGATCCTTTTAGCAACTTGCCCATCATAGATGCATTAAACATACCACCCAGATTTGTCTTACTTGTAGATTCAATAAGAATTCCAACTCTGCTTTTATAAAAAAAAAAAATCATTGATAGCATCCAAAACAATAGAGCCAAAAATCCTGGGGCACTCCACTGGTGACTTCCTTCCATTTTGACACCAGACTATTTTTGACAAGGAGGCACTATCTTGCAGCAGTGTTGCTCCAAATCCTTTATTTGGAGTAATCAAAACTGGATTTTATTTTTGGCTTGGCCACCACATGACTTTGTGCAAGTCATTTAATCTCTCTGGGTCTTAGTAAACCCAGAGGCAAAAGAGAAGGTTAGACCAAATGACCTCTAAGATCCTTTTAAGGTCTATTCCTATAATCTTAATCTTTGAGATCTTTCATTCAACAAGTTGTGGAATCTACCTGACTGCTGATTCTATCTCACATTTCTTCATCTTTCTCATAAAAAAATAAGAACATATAAAAAAGAAAAGGCTCACAGACTATTCTTAGTTCACTAATGAAGAATGAGGTGCTTAAATAACATGTCAACAAAGCATCAAGTAAGCGCTCTATAATTGCCAAAGAGTGAGTGACTTGGACACCAAAGGTCTTCGTCTGACATTGACATGACCTGCTACAACACAGCTGCATTTGTAGCTCCAGATGAACTGAAGAGCAAAAGGGATAGGATAGGAATGAAGATCTGAGTATAAACTTTGAAACTGTGCTCTAGTTGGGGAGCTGTCATCATTTCTGTAAAATAAATCATCAGACATTTATGGGAATCACAATGGTGGAGTGGAGGCAGCAATCCAACTGATCAAATTCTGAAGGAGTAAAGCCAACAAAATGTTGGGGTAAGATATTTTTCTAGCCTAAGACAATTTAGGAGATTGGTAGGAGAGGTCTGTGACACTGGATTAGGGTACATGCAGCACCACAAATAGTGGGTCATGGAGGCTGCTGTAACAGTGGCAGAAACAGCTTAGGAAGCTCTAAGCCCAGAGATGTTAAAGGGGTCAGACGACTGGTCATAAAGGGATTACAGAGGATCCTTTGCTGGCACTGGATGAAAGATTGGGTGCTGTGGCAACCCTATTGCCCATACACAGTTCTGGATGACAGCCTTGGGTTACAGTTCAAGGACAGGGAGGAGCATCAGTAGTCAGTCACAAGGGAGCAGGGACCCTGGTTCTAGTTCCAAGGCAGAGAGGAGTGCTAGGGCTTGTAGTAGCAGGGAATTAGGGGCCCTTCCTAAGTAATGACCAGAGGACAGAAAAGCAGTGACCACACATCTCCCCCAATAATACAACCTTGGAAGAATCAAAAACTTTCAGACTCCCAGAATTAGTTCTGAAAAAAACAAAACAAAACAAACAAAAAACACCAGAAAGCTTAAAGCCTGCTAACCCAAGGTGACCAGAGCCTAACAACATAAAGTTAAAAATCAAGCTATAAGCTGGAAAATGAGCAAATTTGAAAAAAACAATTTGACGATAATAGGCTTCTATGATGGCAAGGCAGACCAAGATACAAACTCAGGTGACAACAACAACATAAAAATGGCTACAAACAAAACCTAAAAGAAAAATGTTAAATTGTATTCAAGCCTACAAGAATTCCCTGAAAAGTAAAAGAAAGGGACAGAGAAAAAAATAAAAGACATACAAAAAAATGGTGAAGAAAATAACACCTTATAAAATACAATTGGCCTAATGGTAAAAGTAGCACAAGAATTCACTGAAGAAAAGAATGTCTTGAAAAGCAAAATTGGGCAAATTTTTAAAAGTGGTCCAAAATCTCACTGAAGGAAAAATTCCTTAAAAATTAGAATTAAGCAAATGGAAGCTAATGACTCCCTGAAACATCACAAAACAATTAAACACAATCAGATGGATGAAAAAATACAAGAAAATACAAAACATTTCCTTGAAAAAACTACTGGGGGGGTGGAGTCAAGATGGCAGAGCAGAAAGATAGGCCTGTTCTAGCTCTACCCCCATATCCCATATAATATCTGTAAAAAGTGACTCTGAACAAATTCTAGAGCAGCAAAAGCCACAAAATGACAGAGTGAAAGGGATTCCCAGTCCAAGATATCCTGGAAGGGCAACAGGAAATGTCTATCACACCAGGGTAATCCTTGCCATGTGGCGCAGCATGGGCAGGACTGGAGCATGCCTCAGGGAGCCAAATCATGGGTAGCAGCTGCAGTTCCCAGATTTCTCAACCCACAAATGGCAAGGGTCAGGAAGAAAGCTCTTTCACTTGGGTGAGAAGGGAGCAGGATCCTGCCCCAGCCCTGGTCCCAGGGTGTGTGGAAGCAGCCAGCAGCTTCCATTTTTGGAGTCCCGTACCTGAAGACTCTGGAGGAATTGAGTGATCTGGGTATTAGTTCTGAGTGCAGTTCTGGGGTGAGGAAGAGCACTGAGGGAATCCTACTTGCAGATCCTGGGCAGACAGAAATGCTTGTGGTTGTACACATACCAGAGAGCAGGTCAGAGGAGAAGTAAACTCCTCTTCCTGTACTGTGCCACCTTGGAGAAACTGAGAACTAACAGTCTCCAAATTATACCCTCTACTTGACATAGGACCCAAAAGTCAAGTCATTGACTGGGAAAATGCTGAACAAAAGGGGAAAAAAAGAAGACTATAGAAAAGTATTTCTTGGCGAAAAAGCATTTTCTTCCATGCTTTCAGATGAGGAAGAAAAAAGCATACTATCAGGGGAAGACAAAAAGTCAAGGCTTCTACATCCAAAACCTCTAAAATACATATGCAATGGTCTCAGGCCATGGAAGAGCTCAAAAAGGATTTTGAAAATCAAATAAGAGAGGTGGAAGAAAAATTGGGAAAAGAAATGAGAGCAATGCAAGAAAATCATGAAAAGTGGGTCAACAACTTGCTAAAGGAGACCCCAAAAATGCTGAAGTAACACCTTTAAAAATAGATTAACCCAAATGGCAAAAGAGGTTCAAAAAGTCAACGAGGAGAAGGTTTTAAAAAATAGAATTAGTCAAATGGAAAAGGAGGTTTAAAAGCTCATTGAAGAAAATAGTTTTTTTTAAAAATTAGAATGAAGTAGATGGAAGCTATTGACTTTATGAGAAACCAAGAAATTACAAAACCAAACCAAAAGAATGAAAAAGTAGAAGACAATGTGAAATCACAACTGATCCGGAAAATAGATTTGGAAGAAACAATTTAAAAATTATGGGAATATTTGAAAGCCATGATCAAAAAAAGAGCCTAGACATCACCTTTCATAAAATTATCAAGGAAAACTGCCTTGATATTCTAGAACCAGAGGGCAAAATATATATTGAAAGAATCCACTGATCACCTCCTGAAAGAGATCCTAAAAGAAAAACTCCTAGGAATATTATAGCCAAATTCCAGAGTTCCCAAGTCAAGAAGAAAATATTGTAAATAGCTCAAAAGAAACAATTCAAGCATTTTGGAAATACAATCAGGAAAACAGAAGATCTAACAGTATATATATTAAGGGATCGAAGGGGTTGGAATATGATATTCCAGAAGTCAAAAGAACTAAGATTAAAACCAAGAATTACCTACCCAACAAAAGTGAGTAAAATACTTCAGAGGAAAAAAATGCTAATTCAATGAAATAGAAGATTTTCAAGAATTATTGAAGAAAAGACCAGAGCTGAGTAGAAAATTTAACCTACAAACACAAGAATTAAGAGAAGCATGAAAAGGTAAAACAGGAAAAAGAAATCATAAGGGACTTACTAAAGTTGAACTGTTAGTTGGAAGGATTATATACATATAGACAGGAGGCACAGGGTGAGTTAAATAGGAAACGATAGTATCTAAAAAAATAAAATTAAAGAGTGAGAGAGGAATATATTGGGAGGAGAAAGGGAGAAATGGGATGGGACAAATTATCTCTCATAACAGAGGTAAGAAAAAGCTTTCTTCAATGGAGGGGAAGGGGGAGAGATGAGAGGGAAAAAGTGAAGCTTACTCTTATCACATTTGGCTTAAAGGAGGGAATAACATAAACACTCAATTTGGTATGAAAATCTAGCTTATGCTACAGGAAAGTAGGGGAGAAGGGGATGAGTGGGGTATAGGGGGAATGATAGAAGGGAGGAAAAGTGGGAAGAGGGAGTAATTAGAAGTAAACACTTTTGAGGAGGGACAAGGTCAAAAGAGAGAACAGTATAAATGTGAGGGGCAGGATAGGAAGGAGGGAAATATAGTTAGTCTTTCACAACATAACTATTATGGAAGTTTTTTGCATAACTACACATTTACAGCCTGTATTGAATTGCTTGCCTTCTCAGTAGGGATGGGTGGGGTGGGAGGAAGGGAGAGAAACTGGAACTCAAAGTTTTAGAAACGAATGTTGAGAATTGTTTTTGCATGCAATTTGGAAATAAGAAATACAGGTAATGGGACATAGAAATCTATCTAGTCCTAGAAGAAAAGAGGTGAAGATGTGGATAAGGGAAGGGAGGGGTGTAATAGAAGGGAGGGCAGATTGGGGCAAGGGGTAATCAGAATGCATGTCTTAGGGAGTGGAGGGACGAGATCAGGAGAAAATTTGGAATTCAAAATTTTGTGGAAATGAATGTTCAAAATTAAAAGTATATTAATTTTAAAAAGCCTATCAAAAAAAAAGAAAAAAAAACTGACCTGGAAAATAGATTGAGAAGAGATAGTTTAAGAATTTCTGGACTATCTGAAAGTAAGTCATGATTTTAAAGAGTCTAGGCATCTTATTTAAAGAAATTATAAAGGAAAACTGCCCAGATAACTTATATTTAAAGGGTAAAATAGAAATTGAATGACTCTACCAATCATCTCCTGAAAGAGACCCCAAAATGAAAATTTCCATGAATTCTATAATCAAATTTCAGAGCTCTCAGATCAAGTAGAAATATTCTAAACAGCCAGAAATAAAGTATTAAAATATCATGATGCAGTCAAGATCACACACGATTTAGAAGCTTTTACCTTAACGAAGCCTGAAATATGATATTCTGAGAGGCAAAAGTACTCAAATTATAACCAAGAATAACAACATATCAAGTAAAACAGAATATAATCCTTTGGGGAGGGGAAAGGAATACCACCTTATAGCCATCAGAAGTGACAAATGGTAGGAAGGACATGGTAAAAAAGGTAGACTAATGAATTGTTGGTGGAGTTGTGAACTGGTCCAACTATTTTGGAGAAAAATTTGGAACCAAGCACAAGTTAATATAAAACTAGGCACATATTTAAATGCAGTAATATTACCACCAGCGAGATAAAGGATGTATATGTGTGTGTGTGTGTATGTGTGTGTATACAAAAATATAGCAGCTCTTTTTGAAACTAAGGAGATGCTCATCAATTGGGGAATACCTGAAAATGTTGTGGGATGTCATTGTGATGTATCACTATTGTGCTATAAAAAATGAGAAATATGGTTTCAGAAAACTCTGCAAAGTAAAGTGAGGAGAATCAGGATATCATTTTACACAGTAACAGCAATATCAGCTATGAAAGACTTAGTTATTCTGTTCAATATATTGATCCAAGACAATTCACAAGGACTCCTGATGAAAATGTTTGTCTCCAGAGGGAGAACTAATGAATTCTGTGTGCAAATTAAAGTAAATTTTTTTTACTTTACTTTTCTTGCTTTTTTGTGACATGGCTAATATGGAAATATACTTTCCATGATTTCACATGGGTATTGTTATTGTCTTTTCGGTGGGCAGAGGAGGGGCTGGAAGAGAATTTGGAATTTAACATTTTTTTAAATGTTAAAAATAAATTTTAAAAATTAAAAAAAAAAAACACAAATACATCATTACAAAGAAACTGATGAAAAGAAAAAGAATATATGAATTCTAAATTATCCCAGTGCCCAGATCATTGTCGGATCTTAATAAATGCTTATTCACTAACTTATTGACTTTCCTGAAATTTACTTTCACTTCTCCCACACATATCACACTTCCATAATTTTATGTAAGTGACCCTCTCTATCTGGAATGTATTCCTTCCTCATCTTATTGTATTCCCATCCCCCATCTTGTCATGTCAACTTTCCTTCAAAACACAATTCAAGTGTACCATTTTCTAGCCAAGATTTTTTCTCCTTCCTTCTCCCGTTAGTACTCTCTTCCCATTTTAATTTGTTTACATTCCTTTGTATGTACTTTCTATTTATGTATTCATGCACATGTTGCACTCTCCATATAGAAAGTAAGTACCTCAAATTTCCTTCCTATGTATTCTGAATGTACTTTTCTTTTTAAATGTTGCTTTCCCCACATTAGTGTAAGTCTGTTGGAATAGGGACTGTTTTGTTTTGTCCTTATATCTCCAGTGCTGAACACAGTATCTGGTGTACAGTCAGTAATAAATGTGTGCACGAGTTCATTGAGTAATGAGAAATTCATTTGAACTAGCCAAAGCAACCCAGAAAAGACTTTCTATCCTCTAAGAAGGCAACCATAAACAAGTAAGACAGAGTCTTCACGGCGATCTGGACAAGGTCAATTATGATTATTAAATGTTTGGGTTGATTGTTGCTAGCATATGTGTTTAGGTCACATTATTATAGATTATAGATGCAATATAATGGCTTGCCTCTGCACTTTATAATACAGGAGAGCCCTCATTATTATCAATATATACAGTGCACTTGTGGACATTTTATATGACTATGGTAAAGTTTTACTATTTCTAAATGTTTATGGAAGTTTATAGCTATTATATATTTGCTTTTATGATACAGCTATGATTCTTTTGAAGATGAGTCCTTGAACAACTCTGACTTAAATCATTTTTCATTTGGGGAAATAGGATTTCCTTTACCACAATCCACTTTACAACACAGTTCCCAGAAAAACACAGAATGATAAGTAAGGCCTGCTTATATTCTAAATGAGCTATCCATCAGGCTTTGGAATGGATCTATAAACCTATGTCAGATTTTTCAGCATCATGGCTTCTACAAAGAGAAGTTACTGCATGCAACAAAATATATCTCTCATATGCCATCTTTATTTTTCCTTGTTTTCTTCCTATTACCTACTCTCATCTTCCATCATGCTTCATTCTATCCTTCTTGAAAATCCAATTCATGATCTATATAGTCCACGAAACTTTCTGGGGCACACATAGTATCCTCTTCATTTCTTGTGGGGCCCTTCATTTTTCTTGTGTGGACAGTTCAGTCCCCATATAGATTTCATTTCCTTCTGTGTAGAAAATTACACAAAAAAGGAATTCAACAGGGATATGGAAATGGGCTTGAAGAATAACTAGGATTCAGATCAGTGAGATGGAGAGTAAGAAAGGAAAGGATATTCCGAGGGAGAGAAACATGAGTGAATATCTTGAAAAACATGGTAGCCTTTAAACTGAATGAAATAAGGAACAGAAAGCCACTGAAAGTTTTGATCCAGTGAATGGAAGGATATGACAGAATTTCAGAACAGAAGACATTATACATCATCTATTCAAATTCCTCATTTTCAGATGGGGAAAACTGAGGTCAAGAGTATACAAGAGACTTCTCTAAGATCATGCTGCTTGACTGGCAGGAAAGCTGAGGTGTTCTTTTTCCACTATACAAGGCTAATGAAAGTGATGCTTAAAGAAATACAGTCTCACAGGATAGTGGGGTTATAGAGGAGGCAGAGAGACCAACTTGGACACTATCTTTTCAATGAAGAGAAGGAGAGAGGTACATTTTCCCATCTGGTAAGAGTTTAAATTTTTAAAATGCCATGATCAGAAGAATGATATTACCATTGAAAGATAGAAGATAGCATGGTATAGTAGAAAGTTGAATTTGGAGGAAGGAGACCAGGCTTTGCCACTTAACTGGCTATTTGTGTGACTTTGGACAAGTGTTTTCCTCTCTTAAGATTTCAGATTCATAAAAAGTGTTGTTCTCCATAGCCCCTTCTAGCTCTCATGTTCAATGACTCTAGGTCGAGAAGAGGGTACTGTTTGGAGGGGAGAAAAATGATAAATACAACTTTCTTCTCTTTTTGGTCTCATAACTAAAAACGTATTTATCTTTCTAATAACCAGGGACATTTTTCTTCCTCCTGTGCCCCACATTGTTTTATCATTGTTCGCTCTGGCCTTTAAGCTTTCCCTTTCTTCACACTCTGTCCTAGAATCAGACAGAGCTTGTCCCACAAGTGAGATGAGATATATTTTGATGCCAACAGATCCATCAGATAAGGGGCTATTTAATGAACATTTATTGAATGCTCCTCTGTACAGAGCACTGTAGTAGGCATCACATGGGGATACAAAGCAAGATAGAGTCTTTGGCTTTGAAGCAGGTATAATCTTAGATGAAGCTTTCAGGAACATTGCTCTAGATTTTATCAGTCCTACCACATTTCCCCAGAATCTAATCTATCCTCCAGGGGAAGGCAGCCACAGTCAGAAACTGCATTGTCTTTCAGAAGAGTACTTTGCTGAAACAGTGTCTTACTGGATAGTTAAAGGATCACAGAATTTGACAGTGAAATGGACTTTAGATACCAGCTAATCCAACCATCCAAGTTTATAAAAGAGAAAATAGGTAAGATGTTTCTATGGTGTATTTACAAAAATATGGGGGCAAGCAATTGGAAGTATCTCACTGGAGGGGTTACCCACACTCAAGAAATTATACCTAGCCTCTAGGACTTTTTCTGACATTTGCTTTCAGCCAAGGGGCCACACTTGAAGACCTAAAGGGCCACATGTGCCCTTGAGGTCACAGGTTCCCCACCCCTGCTCTAGGGCTATCTAATTTCCAAATATTAGATTTGTCAGGCTGCTGTTTCTCAAAAATCACTCCCTTCTCTCCCACTCGCATGCCTCAGCTCACATTGGGAACACTGTTCTTTCCCCTCTTCACCTGTGAAAAGTCTTAATCGTTCTACAAGGAACACCTCAGATACCACCTCCTACATGGAGCCTTCCCACATTCCAACAAGTGGAAACTTTTCTCCTCCTCCTTGTGTCTCCTTTTCTCTCTATTTCTCCCAGGTACTAATCCTTTTCTGAAATACATTGTAATATACATTGGTTACTGGTGTTCCTCAATTATCTTCCTGATTACTGTAAGCTCTTTGAAGCAGGAATCACCTCTCAGCCCTCTTTACATTTAGAGTCAGTATATATTTTAAAGATGTAGGTGAATCTTCTCATTTTACATATAAGAAAACTAAGCCCCAAAGTGAATAAATGATATCCAAGTTTCTACACGTAGAAGTTAAACTCATTTTCTGTTTCCAAATGCAATTATCTTTTCCACTATACTGTGTGTCTGTGTCTTGCACATAATAGTCTTTAATAAATGTTTATTTGGTTGAATTATGTAATAAAGGCAGTTTGACATGGTGAAAAGAACACTGGCTTGGGAGTCAGAGGTCCTGGGTTCAGATTCCACCTCTGATACTTACTACCTGTGTAAACTTGGGCAAGTCTCTTCATTTTCCTAGGTCTCAGTTCATTCAAAAAATGGGGGAGTGGGACTAGATGGCCTCTAAGTTCCCTTTAAATTATAAATCTATGACTCTATTAGTTAAATACATATTACCTGCTTGGAATTAGGTACACAAAGTCAAAAATAAAATGGTCCTGACATCTGGGAGCTGACATATTCAACTGGATAGAAACAACATGCTTGCAGACAGGTAAAATTAACTAGCAACGATATGGTACTTTAACATTTGCATTGAATATATGTTATTTCATTTGATCCTAGCAATTCTTGGACAGAGGTGCTGTTGTTATCCTTATTTTGCGGATGAGACAACTGAGTCTGAGAGAGGTTAAGTGACATGCCCTGGGTCACAAAGCTGATGAGTGTCTGAGGTAGAATTTGAATTCAGATCTGCCTCTCTACAAGTCCAGTACTCTAAAAAGACAGAAGGCTAACAGCTGAGAGAGGCTTATCAAGGAAGTCTTAATAAAGTAGATGGCACCTGACCTTAGCCTTAACGGAACATAAGGATTCTAGGAGATGGAGTAAAGAGAACATACTACTTCTTTGGTCCATATTTATTTTGTATATTGGATAATGAAGATCAGCCCTCTTATCAACAATCCAAAGGCTGCAATCCCTCAAAGGTTGATTTACTCTGCATTCTGCAATCACTATCATCACTACCTACTTCTTTTTAAATGTTATCCATCCTCTCTAGCTTCTACTAACATCTTCCAATGCTTCATCATGGCACAAATGGGCCCTCAGATTGTCAAAGGTGTTGCCCATCAGATACAATATGTCAGAAAAATCACAGACTCAAAGCAAATCCCCTCTATAACACCCAGACTTTTTTTGGATATCTTCAAGGAGGAGGAGCTCATTACCTTCTGAAGGACCTTTTCTCTCTTTTGGATAGCCTTAATTGTTAGATTGATCAAATCAGAAAAGTTTCAAGTAAAGGCCTCATAACAGACCATATGACTCTTATTCAAGGACTAGTCTAAGTACGGAAAAAGGCTCATTACCACAAAGCTGGTTCATGAGATGATAAACGTGTTGGCCATGGCAATTCATGAAATGTGGAGTATTGCTGATTCACAGTCAGGAAAGGGCCTAACCACATGGATCTTTCAAAATTTTCTCCACATGATATCATAGACTCTCTTCTCATCTGATGAACACAGGACTTTTAAACTCCCAAACCAAGGCAGCATTCCACTTCTCAATATTCGTATTTCAATCCCAGTACTTTTCAGTGCGTGTTCACATAAGCGTATTAAATCTTATCTTTTTTTTGCAGGGTTGATCCTACCTGACATTGTCATGCCTTTGAATGTAAATCTTGTGAAAAATTCTTTCAGGTGGCTTCAGAAAATCTTCCTTCATTTCCATGGCAACATTTCTGGGCAAAAGACTCATCAGGAGCCTTTCCTATAGGCCAAAATGAAAATAACAGTAATTATTATCATTATTATATTATTATTAATAAAGACACAAATTAATTTGCATTTTTTTTGGTTTTTCCCTTATGCATTTTGAACTATCAGAACACTGTTGTAATACATTCTTTAAGTACCATTATGTGTACAAGGTGTTGTGCTATACTCTGAAAGAGATACACATACAGATAAGACAGTTCCTATCCTCAGTGCACTTAATATCTAGTAGAAAAGACATTAAAAATATGGTATTCTCACAAGTTAATGTGAGTTCTGTTGTATTTAACCTTTACTTCCCTAATTCTCATTTCTTTATAAAGGAGAAAGAGAATCTCTATTAAGATTTTGCAGTATCACCTAGCACAGTGCTTTGTCTACAGTAACTATTCAATAAATTCATACCTGACTATGAATGATACCACTTCTTAAAAATTAAAAATAAAATGAAAACCATACTAGACTATCTGTTCATTACCAAACAGTTATACACAATGATCATCTAGACAACACGGTATGACTTCAAGATGGATGGGACCTTCGAGTCATTTAGTTCAACATTCTTAACCTCTTTATTCTAAAAGCACTTCATCCTCTCATACCCTTATGTCATTGCTCATGTCTAAAATGCTCTTCCTCCCATCATGATTGGTTGAAACCCTTCCTGTTCAACATATAACAGTTTAGAGGTTACTTACTATAAAGCCTTTTTGATTTTGCCAGTAGGACATAATCTCTCTTTGAATTTCTCATATCCTTTTGTATGTATGACTTTAATATACACATTACATTTTAATATGCATTCATTACTTGTATCCCTGACATGTCCCTAACCTCTTACAAGGCCACAATCATGATTTCATCTTTGTATCTAGGATCATGTATGATCTAGAGCCAGATGAGATTTGGGGGATTTAATTCAACTTCTGCATTTTATTGATGGGGAAAAGGGCACAGAGGTCACTTATAAACTTGTCTAATGAACCCACGTATAAATGATAGAGTGAAGACATAAGTCCGGGTCCTATGGGATTGCAATCTAGATCTATTTCAAACATATACTGCTCTCTTATGATTTCTGGCAATTTTTTCAATACTTGGAAAGCCCCACCACCACCAAAAAGAAGCTTGCATTAATTTAACATTCAAGCATACATTCTTTAAGCACCACTATGTGTACAAGGTGTCATGGATCCCTGAAAGAGATACACAAATAGATAAGACAGTCCCTATCCACTTATTATCTAGTAGAAAAGACATTAAAAATATGGCATAAAATGCAAAATAATTATATAGTAAATACATTATTATTTGGCCTACTAACCAACATAGATATACAGGATTTTAAAACAAAGTTTCATCTTTGAAATTTATTTCCAGTGAATTTCCTTATGCTCATAAAGATATAGTTTTACCACATTTCAGTCAAGAAAATATTATTAAATAGTTTGCATGGGGTCTTAAACTTCAAAAGGCAACAGCCACCAAACTTGTCCTCCATGAACCCATGAGGGTTCAAGGACTATGTTAATTACCCATTATCCCAATTCCCCAAGTCATCTCAAAGTCATATTTAAATTATCTTTTATCTTTTTGTGTGTAGGATTAATAGAATGCTCAACTTGAAGAATGTTAGAGAGGTCTGTCAATGCTGTCAAGACACTTGACAAAGTCAAATACTACATTTTCTGAATTTAGGCTGCCACTAAGCATAGGCTGTGGCCCTTAAATAAGATGATTTTGAAAGGATTTGTATGCATAGGTATGTGTATGTGTGTACATATGTGTGTATCTCAACAATTTTAAAGCACTCTTAAATCTTGTATAAGACAGACTTGGGAAGAAACACATAACCTATATGGAGGTCATTATTCTTATGCATAAGATGTAAAATATAGCCTAAATAATAGAAAAAACTACATATATTAGTTTAATAATAATGTTAATAATAATAACCAAGATTCATATAGTATCCATTATATGTGCCAGGTAATGTGCTAAGTATTGTGCTAAGTATTTTACAAATATTACTGCATTTGAGTCTCATAACAACCTTGGAAGGTAGGTACTATTATTTTTTTCCATTTCACAATTGAGAAACAGAGGCAAACAGTAGTTAAGTGATTTACCCAAAGTCATACAGCTACTAAGCACATAAAGTCGGATTTGAACTTTAGTCTTCCTAAAGCCAGATCTAGAACTCTATCCATTGCACTACTTAACTGACTACTCTAACCATAAAATTCTTAGAATTGGCTTAATATCAAAATGAAAGGAGAAGTCACCCAATGCTATTCTACCTGTTGTAGCAGCAAGCACCTCGGAATACACAGGAGGGTTTGTTGTATTTCTAAAAAGAAAGCAACTTTTGATGGGTCAACAATTTACTTTAATTACATTCACCAACACAGAAAATACAAGAAGAGAAATAAAGACCAACAAACAGGGCTTCCAATTGTCTGACCATAAGTAGTACATATATCATGGATCAACAGACAGATCCAACTGTTTGACAATTATACACATACATAGTTACCAGAAAAAGAAGCACCAACATCTGAGTTTTCAAAGCAGGGAGTGCGGATGGGAAGGAACAGCTACCCAGTGTCTCATCTGGCACAGGAAACTTCTTCCAAGCTCGTGTGGGCATTCCTACAAAATAAGCCTTCCCTAACAAGCTTCCCTTAATGGGCTTCAGGTGAGGTCTATTAATGAGTGGGGAAGATCTTTAACTCTAATTAATATTACACCTGTCCTCATTCAATTCAACATTTTTTATTTCAAAATCTGGAGGGCAAAAGAAACCATGGTAATATTGTGCTTTAAGAAAGGATGAACAGAAAAACTTCAGAGAGGCCTGGAAAGACTTATATGATCTGATGCTGAGCGAATGGAGCAGAACCAGGAGAACTTTACACCTAGCCAACAATCACAGCGTGTGAGGAATTTTTCTGGTAGATTTAGAACTTCATTGCAATGCAAGGACTAAAAAAATTCCCAATGGTTTCTTAAGGTAAAATGTCTTCCACATCCAGAGAAAGAACTATGGAATTTGATCGCAGAATACAGCAGATCATTTTCTTTTGTATTACGTTTTGGTTTGTTTTATGACTTCTCCCATTAATTTTAATTCTTCTATGCAACATGACTAAGGTGAAAATGTATTTAACAGGAATGTATGTGTGGAACCTATATAAAATTGCATGCTGTTACAAAGAGGGAGGGGAGAGGGAGGGAAAAGGGAAGGAGGAAGGGAGGGGAGGGAGGGGGAAAAAATCTAAGTTATATGGAAATGATTGTAGAACAATGAAAACAAATAAAATAATAATAACAAAAATAAATAAAAAATGAAACCATGGTAATAAAATCTACAGATGACACAAAATTCAGAGGAATAACTAATGCAATAGATGAGAAAGTTAAGCTTCCAAATTGTACTGAAAAGTTAAAAAATTGGACAAAAATCAATAACACTACTTTTAACAGATACACATATAAAGTCCACCTTGTGAAAGTGTAGAATTGATCCTGGGAGTATTAAAGACTATGAGCATGTAATACAATCTATAAAAAGGTCTACCAAACTAGAAATATTAGGGTTACAGCCCCAGTAAATGGCTATTTGTCCTTGAACCAGCTTACCTAAACAAAAAGTCTTATTCTCAGCAGGCTCTTCAGTAAGTGATTAACTCTTTGGCGAAAGCTATCAAAGTTGGACTCTGAAATAGATGAATACATCAGGTTTCTCCCATCTTGTAGATGCACAATTTACTTTTACTAAAAAATTAGAATTTTGTGCTTATACATAATTAATTCAATGGACTCATGATCTTAATCCCTTCACTAGAAGGAATTAAAACCATGATATCTTCACTCCCTACGTAGAATTTGCCCATATTGCCACATATGTTGACTTGGGTTGTATGAGAGAAACGATAGCCAGCAGACAATTGGCAAGAATCTCCTTGTCCTCTGTTTTGGTCATACTATACCTGGATGGAACAAGAAAGAGTAATTGTGATTACCACATTTTAGGATGGCCATTGACTAGTTGTAGTACAAGAGACTAGAATGGTGAGAGGAGCAGGCACTTTACCATAATATGTTCCAGTGAAGGTAGTTGGGATGGTTAGCCTATGGAAGAGATAACTTAAGAGGGATGTAATAACTGCCTTCAAATATCTGAAAGTCTGGCAGGTGGAAGATGGATAAGACTTGTTCTACTTGGTCCCTAAAGACAAGACTAAGTAAATGGAAGAAGTCTACACAGAGAGGTTTATGCTAGAGCTAAAAGGGAAAACAAAAACTCTTTAAAAAGGTATAATCATCTATCACAGGAAGTAGTGAGTTTTTCCTCATTTAAAATATTTAAATACAAGGTGATCATTTTTAGGGGATTTTGAAAAGCTCAAGGTTTTTTAGATAAAGGTTAAACTTGATCTCTCAGGTCTTTTCTAACACTGAGATTCTGGACATTGTATTGATCTAGAATAGGGGTTCTTAATCTGGGACAAAGGAACACTCTTTTAAACAATTTGTAACAATTTAAATATATTTGGTTTCCTTTGAAGTTATTTGTATTTTATTTGATTGATTTTAAAACATTTTGATGCAGGGTCTATAGGTTTCACCAGACTGTCTAAGGGGGTTCATAACACAAAAGAATGCTAAGAATTTCCTGATCTAGTATGCTGACAAGGGCTAGGAAGGAGAAGAACATTTAATAGAGATGTTCAAGTCATTGATGGCAAAGGTAAAATGGTGCATAGGAATCAGTATGTAAATGAAGATAAAAGCAAAGATGGCAGCAAGATATTATCCCATAGCATGAACTTCAAAGGAGGAGAGAGTGCCACATGGCAATAGCAGATCATGTATCTAAAAGTAGCATCAAGGCACAAGGATTATGATGATTCCTCTTCTTGACCCTGGAAATATTTTTAGATTTCTGATGCTATTTTCCCTCTCTGTGAAGGCTGAAAAACTCCCATAATGAAATAGTTCTTCCACGGGGCTGCATCTATAACCCTGGAACTGCCCAGCTGCAGACAATTAAGTAAGAATATTCTAGTTGACAGCATTTCCAGTTATTACAGGTGCCCTCTGTGAGATATACAGTGATAGGCTCAATGTTATGGGAGGATTGCTTCCCTGAATCAAATGGCAGATTCTTTAAGTAGAAAGAAATTGTAAAGCTGAGGTGACCAACAGGTCAGTATTTAACCAACTTGGTTGGCATTTTATCACAGAAGCTGGTCACTTCTTATTGAAGCATTTGTTGTCCACTTCTTTTTCTTCTTTATTTTGGTAACTTTACTTAGAGGTCAATCAATAAAAGAAGCATTTCTTTCACATACAAGAAAAAATTCACTTCCCAGTCAGACTCAAAGCCCAAAAGGAAGGGGAAAAAAATACAGGAACTGATGCTTTTAACAAGAGCATAGCTGCAAAAGGTTGCTATTGAATTGTCTGGTTTCTCAGACAAGTACTTTAGATTAAATCCCAGAATTTCAAACCATCCTTTGTGTCATCAGGTAATAGGTAGATAAAACTATGAAAGTGTCTCCTAATTGAAATGTATCACGAAAGAAATGCAAATAGTAGATAAAAATCATACCTGAATGACTGATGTTAAATAAACACTAAAGTCCTTTCAAAGCCAAATGTAAAAAATCTCTTTGTTCAGGATTATCACAGTGAGAAACACAAATTATATTCTTCCATAACATGTATTATTTTTCCCTTATTAAAAAAAAGCCATTTTAACATTTCTTTTCAACATTACCTCCCTTGAAAGGAATACAAATCAAACATTTCCTACTAAACCATTTCTTAATTCCTTCAGCCCAGCCCACCCATCTTCTCCTCAATTACGACAGAACAAACTTCATCGTCCCAAACCAGGGTGAAATAATATCTTTAAGAACAATTTGGGAAGTGTAGATGGGGTTTCTATTCTCTTCAAAGAAATTGTACTACACCTATGCACAGAATAGGTTTGTAGGAAGCTGAGGAATACCTTCAACAAATGAATTGTACTATTAGTACATCCAGTGTTGGCACATTGGAAAATTAATTTTATATAGGTTAAGCCTCAAGTGATCATATAAGATGGAGTCTGAAAGGACCAATAGGATATACCAGGGCTGATGATACATACATACATATATACATATATATATATATATATATATATACACACACACAGACACACACACACACATACATATACACACACATACATCAGTTGGATGGATGGATGAATAAGTCAGATAAATAGATAAAAAGATAGACAGATGCATGTATGCATATACATACATGATATAAATATATATGATTCTGAGCATTCCAAAGACTCTACAAAACTACATGTGTCAAAAAGACTATTTTATGGCAAACTCACACAGGACAAGTGTTCACATGGTGGTCAGAAGAAGCAATACAAGGACACTCTCAAGGTCTCTCTCAAGAACTTTGGAATTGATTATGTGACATGGGAGACACTAACACAGGACCACTCAGCATGGCATGCCCACGTCAGAGAAGGTGCTGTACTCTATGAGCAAAGTAGAATTGAAGTAACCCAAAAGAAATGTGAGATGTACAAATTTAGAGAATCCACCCCAAATGTTCTCCTGGGCTATTTGTGCCCAACCTGTGGTAGAATGTTCCAAGTTCATAAAGGTCTAATTGGCCACAGTTGGACACTGTAACTTGACTCCAGCATGGTGTAGTAGCAAGCATGCTAGCACACCCAGGATGGCCTGCTAGCACAGGTGCTTTGATCTACTTTATAAAGGAAAGACAGCTTCAAAGGGATTAATAATCTTTCTGTAATTAAAAATATGTCATTCATTAATTCAGAGGAAAGGTCAACACCTTAAACATGGAGAAAATACATAGAAAATACAGGCAGAGATATTAACACAAAGATCAACAGACAGGATTCCAACAGTCTGACAAAGTTATACAACCACCTACATAAACCACCAGATGGGGGAACACCAATAACATCTGAGTAGTGAGGAGGGCGGATTCTTAGCAAATGCTTACTCAGAGTCCCATTCAGGGAATCAAAAGGTCCTTCTCATAAGTGAAACCCCCAAAGCAACATACCAACCTCCCTGTATGTATAGTTTTCAACTAACAGGCTCAGAGCCAGAAGGCATCACAACCCATGAGACTCAGCACAACAGCCAAGTACCAGGGTTCAAAGGAGACCGAGCCTTCAGATGTTTTCAATGAGTCTGGAAAACTGAAGTCCAAAAAGAAAACCACAAAAATCCCACTTTGCTTGCTCTTACATATAGTGATGTCATTTTGGTCCTCTTCAACAATGAGGGACAACAACCAGGTCCAAGTATGTCCAATTATACATGTGTATGTTGTGTAAGGAGATTGCGATAGAGAGACAGAGAAATTGATTCTGTGTGTATGTGTGTATGAAAGAGAGAGAGAGAGAGAGAGAGAGAGAGAGAGAGAGAGAGAGAGAGAGGAGAGAGAGAGAGAGAGAGAGAGAGAGGGGGAGGGAGGGAGGGAGGGAGAGAAGGAAAGAGACTTTGTTTTAAAAAAACTAGACCTTTAGTTAAATCTGTATAGAGAGCTCTGGGTAAGAAAGATCATCACCATTGTGGCACCCCCTGGAATTTATAGATTAAGCTAATTGCCTGAGAAATTAAATTGCCTAGGGTTATTATGCAAGTATTTGATAGAGGCAGGACCTGAATCCCAGGCCAAATCTCTATTAGGCAATACTATTATATGTATGTGTATATGTAAATGGATTCCATTAAGTCCAAGTTACAGGTGAATGCTAAAGTCAATTTTAGGGAGACCCCTTCCCTGACTTTCAGATCTCCCATACCAGTTTTTTTCTCTCATCTAGTAGGAAAAAAATTCCCAAAGCAAACAGCATTCAAGCTACTCTGATGTTTGCAGTCTTACAAAAATCTCCAATGAGGCTCTATCTGCTTTGGGATGATTTAAAATTAAAAACCTAGGAAACTAAAATAAAAGCAGCCACTCATTCCCCAACTCCATATTAAAACCTTCCCTCCTCTCTATTTCAATATACCATAACATTTACCATACAAATAACCACAAAAAATGTCTTAATTGATCTCTCTGCTTCCAGCTATCCCTCCATTAATCTATTCTCCACACCACTGATAAAATAATCTTCTAAGTATGCAAATCTAACCATGTCACTCCCCTGCTCAGATGTTTTTCAGAGTTCCCTACTGATACCAGGACAAAATGTAAATTTCTCAGTCTCTCTAATGGTCCAACTCTCTTTAATAGCTATTTCAAACATTATCATCTGTCCTCAAGTCTTTCACATTCCCTCTTTTCTTCATTCTCTAATCCAAAGACCCTGCTAAATATTTTGTAGGAAAAAAAATGACACCAATCTGAGAGTTCATCCCTCCCCCCCGCTCCTCCAGCTCTTGCCTCATAAGGACATCATCTTCCACTGTCTCTTTCTAACTGTTAAACATTTTAAACATTTAAACATTAAATATTAAACATTTTAAACATTAAACACTGCTCTTAGAGGAAGTGGTGCTTTTCCTTGACGAGGTAAACCCCTCTAGAAGCACTCTTGATTCCATCTCTTCCAAATTTCTCCAGAAAATTGCCCTCCCTATTACGTCCATTCTGTAGCTTATCTTTAATCTCAGTCTATAGGTTACTTCCCTGCTGCCTACAAACTTATCCTATCTTCTTCATCATTAGCAAGCAAACCAACAAAATTTACTCCATCTTGCCATTCATATGAGTTATTAACTTAGGTGATTCTGCTCTTTCATGGCTAAAGTCTTTAAAAAAAAAATCTAACTGGTGCCTTCACTTACCCTCTTCTCATTCTCTTCTGAACTCTCTGGAAGCCATCTGGCTTCCAAAGTCTAACTAAAACTGAAATTTTTAGAAAAATTTTGAAAAACTAAAATTAAAAAAAAAAACCCTTTTAACTGAAAGCTCTCCAAAGCTATTAATGATGTCAAAGTTATTGATTCTAATGGCCTTTTCTTAATGCTCATCTTTTCTGATCTCTCTGTACCATATGACTATTGTACCATAGGATTATTGTCTTCTCCTGGATTCTTTCTCCTCTCTAGACTTCATCACACTAGACTCTCCTGGTTCTTCTTCTATCTGTCTGACTGTTCTTTCTGTTTCTTTTGCCTTTTTCCATGCCTCACCCACTAACTCTGAGCATCCCTGAAGGTACTGTCCTAAGTTCCCTCCTTTTTTGTTGTTGTCCAGTCATAGGCATGTCCAACTCTTTATGACCCTATTTGGGGTTTTCTTGGCAAAGATACCAGAGTATTTTGCCATTTTCTTCTCCAGCTCATTTTACACATGAGGAAACTGAGGCAAATAAGGTGAAGTGACTTGCCAGTGGTCACAGTGCTTGTAAGTGTCTGAGGCTAGATTTGAACTCAGGAAGATGAATCTTCCTGACTCCAGACCCGGTGCTCTATCCACTGTGCTGCCTTCTCTTTTTGTTTGCTCTGATTCACAAGGTTCAACTATCACCTCTCTGCAGATGATTCTCAGATCCATATATACAACCCCACATCCTCTACTGAGCTACAGTCATGCATCAATTGCTTATTAGACATCTCTAACTGGATGTCCTATATAAACATTTTAAACTCAACAAGACAGAATTCAACATCTCTCTCCCAAACCATCCTTCCTTCTGGGATTCACTGTCAAATATAACATCCTCCCAGTCAGTTGGTCCTTTCACCCTTGATTCCTCACTCTCACTCACGTCTCACATCAAACTGGTTGCCAGATCTCAGCATAGCATCTCTTACATGTGTTCCTTTCTCTCCACTCAAACAGCTGCAACCCTCTCATCTGAACTACTAATATGAAACCATCTAACTGATCTCCCTGCCTCAAGACTTGCATTACTGCAACCCTTCCTCATGTTCTAATACAAATTCAAAGGCATTTTACAAATATCTCATTTTATCCTCACAAAAACCCTGAAAAAGTGCTATTATCATCACCATTTTAGAGTTGAAGAAACTGAGATAAATAGAGGTTAAGTGACTTGTGCAGGGTCATATAGCTAGTAAGTGTATGGATATGGACACTGGAAAGTAAAAGATATGTATGAAAATGACATGTGGTCCAGTTTAATTGAAGGAGAGATTATATGGAAAAAGAAGTAAGAAATAAAACTGCAAAGAGTGTTGCCAGAATGTGGACACTTTTAAATGCCAATAAAAAGATCATATGATTTGGGGCTAGAAGGGACCTTAAGATCATTGGGTCTCATAACACTTTGAACTTTACTCAGAGTGTAATAGGGAGTCATTGAAAAAGTCTGATTGGAGAAAGAAAATAATTAGAACTGTGCATGTGTGAGATTAGTATGCCATCACAGCAAAGGACAGATTTCGATGAAGGGGAGTGCAGAGGTAGGAGGCAATAGCTCAGATGGGTGGAAATAAAGGCTTATACATCTTGTTATGTAGAAACAAATAACAGACAGTAACTTACTGATTGTTTTCAGTCATTTTTACTTAGAAACTCATCTAAACTAGTCAGAAGTTGCTTAGATTCACATGGCCCTATTTAAAAATCTGTGTCAAATACTGCAATTGTTATAATGATGCCAAATGGAAGGCAAAGGATCACTTAAGACTTCTTTTCCACATTACAAAATGCAGAAAATTTTCTTTTACGTTCTCTGGGAAGTTGATTCTCCGCAAATGGGACTTGATGGAAAATGTAAGGATAGTAAATTAGAATATCAAGCAGAACTATCTCACTACCTTCAGAAAAATACTGTTTTGAGGAAATGAACTTATCAATATGGCATTATATCATATAGATTTCCAGTCAGATAACAGTTTCATATATCCTATGCTTTCTGTCATTTAATGAATTGAGGTAATAGTGTATTTGCACATACGAAATGAGTTAACATTTGTAAAGCCTTTTGCAACAAAGAACTGTATATAAATATTATTATTAAATTATAAAATAAATTAAGTCATATATTATAGGTATGTAAAATGTGTAAACAGGTGAAAAATAGAATGATATAGTGGAATGTGTATTAGGCTCAGATGGAGCCTCAACCAGCAAACATCTATTAATTGCTTATACTTTTGTCACTATTGAGCACCCTGTCTTCATGTATACTTTCTCCTCCCTGTGCTGTCATGTTACTACTTTCTCCTGGCCCTTTTCCTATCTGAAAACAACTACTATTCAATATTCCCTGCTAGCTCATTATTTAGTTCAAGCCTCCCAATGGTGGGTGTTTCCAAGGAGTCTGTCTCTTTTCTTCTTCCTCAATACTTTCTCCTTGTGACCTCATCATCTCCTATGGGCTTAAGCTCTCTGCCAATGACTCCTACTTCTATGGCCCCAGTCTTATCCATGACCTTTAATTCCATATCATTAGATGTCTATAGGAAAATTAAAATTTCATGTTCTAGAGAAATCTCAAACTCATAATGTCTAAAGCATAATTTTAAAAAATCTCACTCTTTCTCTGAAATCCTCCCTATTTCTCTCAAAGACAATGCCATCTTTCCAGTTTTCCACTTCATAACTTTGATATTTTTCTCAACTCCTCACTCTCTCTCACCATATCTGCCCAACGCTGCTCCCATGTGACATCTTCTTTCAACTCAGTGACCACTTTAGGCCAAGTCATCTCCTCCTAACTATACTATTGTAATAATTTCCTTTTGGTTTTCCTGATTCAGGGCTCTCTTTACTCCAGTTCATACTCTACACATTGCCAAACATAACAATGTTGGCATGAAACTGTTAGTCATAGGTACTTCCCTTGACATGAAATTGTTAAAAGACAGGTACTACCTTTGTGTTCACATTGCAATAAGCTAAGGAAATGAGAAATGGCATAAGTTGCCAGTTGCAATTACTCTGTTACTTTGGTTTGTTTAATTGTTTTAGGGAAAATGTACTCATGGGAAAAACAAAGGTCAACTAGTATCTTCACTGGTCACCGTACCCTACCTGTGAAGAAATTAGCCTGCATTAGCTAAGACGTTATTAAGGACATGCCTGACTTAAAAAAGAAATAGGACAAACATGTCATGGTTCGGAGACAACAGATTATGGCCATAGTGATGTATTTGTACACCAGAAATATCATACTAAAAGAATGAATAGAAAACCTTCAATTAATTAAGAATGCCTTCTATGTACAGTGTTGAAGAAAACATAAGTAACATTTACACCTCAAATTAATTCAACAAATGATTATTAAGTGTCTGCAACGTTTAAGGCTCTGTGCTAGGCACTGGGATTTAAACATAAAACTAAGACACAGAAAGCTTGCATTCTACATTGGCAGATGGAGTGCCCTCACTGTATCCAAATGAGGTGATTTCTCAAAGTCACACATAACTCTATCATACTCTAAGGAAGAATTATAGGAGCATGGCAGACAAGAAGGGATGATTCACATTTTGCAGACCTAGTCTTCCAATTTAACTACTAATTTTCATTTTTTATCAACCTACAATTCTGTTTATTGTCTATCTCTTTTATTTCTTAAACTATCCAAATTATGTATATAATGTAAGACCTTTTCCCTACCTTGTGTTCAAATGTGCTCTGGTGGTAACAAAGTACAAACGTGAGTTTATACTTAATCAAAATTGCACCAAAGCTACAATGATGCATTTTCTAATTTTCTGATTTTTCCTGGGATTACAAGGGTAAAAGCAGCGAAAAACATGTATTGCTTGTATTATGAATGTTAACCTGGTTATTTTCTACCTCTTTCATCCTATGGCAAAAAGAGATCAAGTTCAAACTAGAGATCCAAAAAAAAAAAAACCTCTCTTCTCCCTTGATTTCAGATATAACCTTTGTGTTTTATAGAGGTTTTGAATGAATTGCCTCTGAGGTTGGGCTATTTATGGATTACTTTCTAAAAAGAAACAGAATGCTCTTGCCAGTTCACTTACTAAGGTATGGAAGGGAGAAAATATTAAAACTTACCAAAAAAAAGTCAAAATATATTCTGGAAAAAAGGCAGCATTGAAAAAAAAACAAAACTGGCCACTTGGGACTTATACAGGTTATGTAGGGCTTTTTGTAGTTCTAGCCCCCTAGGATTTCATATTTCCTCTGTTGAATACTCTGACCAGCCCCTCCTCCCATTTAACTTCCTATGTTAACATTCAGAAATGTGTTATTTGCATTTCAGGATTCAACAATAAATCCAATGTCTACATATCAGTGCCTACGACGTTCGGAGTGCACCGTGCCAAATGTTGGGAAAGATATAAACAGTCTCTGACCTTGAGAGTTTATGATCAAGTATGACACATAAAGAAGAATAATTTTAATTAAAAATACATAGAAGGGGAATTACAGGTGTGCAGGGAGCAAAGAACAGATTTGTGATTTCATTACTTTGTTAGTTTAGAGAACACTTGCTAACTTAGAGTTGCCTAGGGCATTAAGATGTTGTTACTTGTATATCATGGACAGAATCTGAACCCAGGTATTCCTGACTCCAAGATTAGCCTTCTGTTCACTATGCCATGCTGTCTCTCAATAAGACTCTTAGAGAAGTGAAAAGCCAGTGGAGTGTGAAATGGGAGTGGGCAGTGTTGTCATTAATAAAAATAGAAATCAGGATATCCTACATGGTGGGAGTGGAAATTTAATTTGACTTTAAAGGTAAATGGAAGCCATTCAAGGCATAGAGGAGAGCATGAACAAGGAAGTGCCACTGGGAAAGGAAAGTTTAGGGTATTTTTGGGTGACAGAGAGTGTTCCAGGTTGTCTGATACGTAGAGTAAATGTAGAGGAGTAGTATGAAACAAGGCTGAAAAGAGAAAGTGACAAAGATTGGGAAGGGCTTGGGATCCCTAGTCAAAGAGTGTGAACTTTACAGAAAAACTGTGAACATAGTAGTGAAATGATGTACGCATAAGGAAAATTAATTTCAAAATGGTATGAAGAATAGATTATAGCAGGGACAGAGTGAAGGCAGAAAGACTTTTTATGAGGCTATTGGAACAAATCAAAGAGGTACTAATAAGGAACACTATTAGGGTACTAGGAATAAGGCTAGTAATAATAGCTAACATTTAAGTAGCAGTTTAAGATTTCCAAGCAATATGTGTGTGTATTGTATAACATGCACAACCATACACACACAGAGAAGTAAATTTGATCCTGATAACATCTCTCTGTGAAATAGAGATTATTGTTATCATAATTTTATAGATAAGGAAACTGAGTCAAGTCACTTGTCTAAGATTGTAAAGTCACTCAATATCTACATCAGGATTTAAATCCAGATGTTTCTGACTTCAAATCCAAAACTCTAACCACTATTCAATGCTGCCTCTGAGAAGAGGACTTTGACTGAATGAGAAAGCTTTATTGAGGTGGAAATCTACAGGACCTGGCGACTGATCTGGTGTGAGATGTAATGGAGAAGAGAAGGAGTCATGAGGTGCACTTCAAGCCTGTGAAAATGATGCGATCCCATTCTCCTCTTCTTCCTGCTCTCATCAACAATGATTACATAAGCTGGTGACAAATTGCTTAGGCCATAGTCTTTTTTTTGAACCTTTTCCTTCTTGGCTTGACATTGATTCTCTGAAATTAGTTTTCGCTTACCCATTTTTCCTTCTCATAGAGTCCCTGGTTCCTTGTCACCTGTTCATAAGTGAGTTCATAAATTAGGTATGTGGAAGTCTGAAGTCATGATGCAAACACTGTGAGAAACAATGCATCGAATAGGTAAAGGGATTTTTGGAAACTCTCAGGGTGAGGCGCAGTGTCAATGCGCTTCTCCTTGGTGGATCAGACAATCCACTAGGTAACAGAAGCATAAGAATGCCCAAATAGGAAACCCCTCTACAAGATTCCCAAAAAGCAAGGCATCCAAGTTGTTCTTGAAGATGGGGATCCCACTGCCTCTCAAGGCAGCCCATTCCACTTTTGGACAGCTCAACTCTCTCTTGTATTTCATCACTGACCTCCCTACTTTCTCCCTCCTAAAAATATCTGTCCTATTTCAGCAGAGTTATAAAATATTCTTTCTACCATAATCATCCTACTTATTGCTGTGCGGTGTTGGCATCTATTGTTCAACCACCTAATTTTCTTCTTGGCAGCACAGTGGATAAAGAATTAGATCAAGATTCAGTTCTGTCACTGACTGTGACCTTGTATGAGGGATCCAACCCACTCACTTTAGGTTGGCTTTCCTACGTCATGTGGGGAGAACACCTGCCCCTAGCTAATTCTAAGAGTTTTGTATTGTTTGCTAAGATAAAATAAACAAGAATGCCTACCTTTTCACCTTACTACATTTTAACTGCTACATTCACAGTTTTGTGAATAAGCTGTATGCCACCCCCCATCACAATACTATTTTTAATTCAGGGACTCTTGTTTGTTTAATTTGGGTCCCTGGTTCCTAAATAGTTCTTTGTGCTTAATAGGTACTTAATAAACACTAGATAAATGTAATTTAATTTAATTTGGGGACAAATGTGCCTTAGATTAGTGAAACAATGTACTTTGAAGTTGGCAGAAACTTCACAAGTATATTACAACCCCACATTTTTCATATCACAGACTTAGAACTGTAATGGAAGTCTGCCATCTCCTAATCCTAGTCTCTTCATTTTACAGATGAAAAAACTTTGGCACATAGGTCACCTGCCCTGAGATCACCTGCCCAAAGTCACAAGGTTGTAGGCTGCAGAGCTGCAATTAAATCCAAATTTTCTGCCATGAAATGCAGTGTTTGTTCCACTGTATAAGATAACAGAATAAAAAAGTTTATAATTTGCCCATTGCCATGCAGCTAATTAGTAGCAGAGTTGGCACTGTTATCTTAGATATCCTGACTCCTAAATCAGTATTTTTTTTCACTACTACATAATACCAATCTTATACTAGAGTTCTTTTTGGTTTTATGCCAATGTGTGTATTATACATCTGCATGTTCAAAGGAAGACAGAAAGAAGTAGGTGAGAGATTTTCAAATATTTAAGTTGAGAGTCTATGAACATGGTATTCAATGAATTAGAACGAACTGGAAAATGACTGGTGTAAATTTGTATTTACTACCAATAACTAAGTAGATCTGAGTTCTGAGCAAGAAAAATGGGGGTCCTACATAGGCTGGCACAAGTTGTGGCTCAAAGCCATTGCCTCCAGGGCTCTCTGCAGGATCAGGAATAAATTGGCAAGCAAACATGAGGAACAAGCCATTCTCCTTAACAGTTTTCCATGAATCTCTAGACTGTCAGGAGTCCACAAGAGACTAAAGATAATCGCGGAAACCAGAAGACACAAGAACTAAATGGACTACTCTAAATGCCTGCAGAGATTATAGTCTGCTTGTGTTTCAGTAGGACAAAGTCACTGTTTATGTATGCTATCCACACAACCTGGATTTAACCAAAGTCCCCATGTCATGAGATGGGAAATGGGGTGTCTGAGATAGAAACTGTAGTTTATGTAGAAGGAAAATATTCTGAATGAAGGAGTGGTTTCATTGCTATGAGGACTATGTGATGGGTTGTTAAGTGGCATGATGATAGACTAATAATGGAGCTAGATTTGGTGGTATGGTTGGTATACTGGGTTATGAGCAGCACTGATATAAATTATAATATGTAAGGCATTAAAAAGTCTTCCAAAAACCCCAAGGTAAAAGATGGACAAAGTACTGCATTGTTCTCCAGTAAACATTACAGGAACCAGAGGAGAGCACCCAATGCTTTGGGTAGCTCTCTTATGGATATGAGAAAACATGAACAAAAACCTACAGAATAAGAAGGTTTAGATTGCCTGTTTTTTACTCAAGTAGGGCATATACCATCCTTAAGTAGATCATAGATCTACTGAAGCACTGAAATAGGCTGTTAGCACTATTAACAGCATCATTGTCAGGGGGTATTTTGGATAGTTCAGTAATCTACCACCATTAGCTTCTCTAGTAGCAGGTATTATGCCTGGCCACCCTCAGTTTTAAAAATGTAGTCATTTTAAATTTTGGCATTAGTAGAATAGTTCATTTAGATTTATATTAAGTTAACCTTTATACGCACTCTAAAAACTGTTTAATTATTAGTATGCTGTACCCTTCCCCCTCAATTTTTCCCCACTATTCTGCCACCATTACTTAAGAAGCATAAGTTATACAACTAGCATATTATGGTCATCTGACACTATGGTCAAAAGAATTGAAATTGAGAATGAATCAAAAATATAAAGGTACCTGACATATAAACAGGTTGCAATATATTACTAATAAGGAATTGTGTATAAGAAGTCATGGAAAGACTATTATTAGTTAAACATATAATTGGAAACAAACAAAGAACTATTGCCAAGAGAGACTGAGGATTACTGAAAGACAGATCTTGCGTTCCACTGGAATCTGCAAAATGCCAAGAGAATATGAAGAAGGTACCTGGTATATTAGGTGGAACTCCCACTGAATAGGGCAAATGAATGGAAGAACATAGATAAGAGGAATCCCACCAGATGAGCAGTCATGGGCAACTTGTGATCTGCATCTTAGGAAAGAATATTTTCATCAAAGAAATCACACTGGAATTCTGAATCATAGTTCATAAGGGAATGATAGATTTGTAGAATTTTGAGAGATTAGCATAATAGCTTGAACAGTGGATTTAGGGACAATCAGTATTATATGTATTATCTCAAGTGAGTAAATTCAAACTCTCTGGGCTTGTTTTGTTTTTTTCTTTTCTGTCTTTAATCATTAAGTTGGATTACATTGTCTCTAAGGTCATTTTCTCCTCTAAGGCTTAAGACTATGTACAGTTGAATATAATATTTGTCCAAAGTTTGGATGAAGAACAAGGGGGAAAAAAAGAAAACAATTGCTATCCTTAGCTTGTATCCCGGAAATTTTGTGCCTTTGCTTTGATGATATTCTGCTGCTATCCATCAAATATAGATAAAATAAAGAAACTGCAATGATCAATATTCAGGTCTTCCAATACTCTTTCAAAAAGAATTAAGTATTGTTGAAGTTTGATCATGTTATGATATGAGGATGTTCATTGGCTTAAAACTGTCAGTGTTTAGTTTTAGCTGGAAACTGAATATTGTCATCTACCTTGTCCCATAGGAGGAAGTATCCTTATAATAGAAGATTGATATCAGATTCAGACTAGAGATATAGCTCTTTAATAAACTTTATGCAAGGGTTCATGATACTGTATATGCTTTAGGAGAATTAGAACATTTCTATAGAAAAGTAAACCAACTTTTAATGCTCAAAGAAGTAGGATTTTATTGTGGACATGTATTACTTAATAAAAAGAAAGGCTTTGTGTCCTAACCTGATATACACAGGAGCATGTGGGGGAGAGAAATAAGAATCTATCTGAGGCAGAGTCACCCAAGAGACAAGGGTCCAGTTGCATCTTGGAGGAGCAGGCTACCTCAATGACTTAGCTAGCAGAGAAGTCTTAGCCCTAGGTAAAATGATCTTGAGGATACAGTTATGGGAGAAGAGATTTGTAACTTGTGAGAGACTGCTTCCAAACCCAGTCCTCAGGTAAGAATCAGCATTAGCAGTTCCTCACAGCTTTCCATAGATACTCTTTGGTCATGCCAACCAACAAAGCTGCTACATGATAGAGAAGAGGGCCAAATGTTTTATTCTCAGGAGAAGGGCCTCATTCAAGTGTTATCTGATTGGTTTTTCACTTCTGATGTAACAAACAAGTAGCTGCCAATTCACAAAAAGGCTGGAAGTTTCTAGAAATTGGGGCAAGGGGGTGGGGCACAGAAAGAAAGGGAGTTGGGAAGGGAGGCAATCTACAACAGAGATTGACTGTTCACAAGTGAACCTAATGGTAACCACCTCTAGGATGGGGGGTGGGGAAAGGCAAGAAAAAAAGAGAAAAAAAGTTATTTGATTATTATACATTTGAAAGTAATAGTGAGCTATACCTAGTAGATTTGCAGTTTCATGGACAATCTTTTTTTTTCTATTTTACTGTGTTATGGAAATGCTTCATTTCTTAAGTTCAGAATAAAACAAATTAAATATTAATAAATATAGAAAAAGCCTTAAACATAGAATTAAAATAAAAAGTAAAGCAAGGTCCAGAAAATCAGAGTTACCAGATGCAGGGGCCATCGCAGATCACTGCCCCTCCCCTAAGTGTAGTGTGCAGAGGTCTGGGACAGACACAGAATAACAAGACACCCCGGGAACACTAATGCCGCACACCCTCTGAACACCATTCCCAGAACACAAGGTGATCAGCAGGCACTGACACAGATATGAGGATTGCTTGCTCGGAAACTGCCCAATGCCACAATTGCACTGCTCATCCATGCCTGAGAGTCCAACCTGGCTTCTCAGCTCCCTTGTCTCTTGCACACTATCTCTGTAAACACAGCATTGTGCTGCCCATCCTGAGGATCTCCCTTCCCTGAAGAACCCTTAGAGATTCAGCCCCAGGGTGGAGACACAGATCCAGTGGGTCAGGGGACCAACCCAGCTGTTGTTAACATAGAGTCAATAGTTCAGATAATAATCAATAATGCCTGATTTCCTCCCCCTCCTCCATGAGTTTCTCTTTCTTTTATGGTGTTTACAAAGCAGCATATTACATGCACCATAGGATTCTTGCTCTAGAGATAGAAAAGACCCCAGAAACTAGCTAATCTAATAATTAATGGTCTTTTGAGCACCTTTAAGTGTATAGGTTTCAGTTTCCTCCTTCGTAAAAGGAAGGAGCTAGATTGAATAGCCTCTAATATCTCTTTTGTGATTTTCTGAAACTCAAGGATGTTGTGATTCTCCCAACTGGTAATAACTATAAATCATATTTATATATTTGCTTTTCACCCAAGAATTCTGAGATAGATAGTGCAGTTAGGACTCCAACCCAAGACCAAGGCTCTGTCCATTCCATTCTTTCTACTTTTTAGAGGGGAAGGAATAACAGAAATCCCATCTGCCTGAGGATATGTTCTCATAAATACATCATGGATCAATCCCACAAAACTAGAGGATCCTTGGTCCTTGGAACTTGTGTGGAAATCCTGAGGAATAAAATGGAAGGTTTCACCTTCACTATTTCTTTAAAATAAAGCTTTTCTTCATGTTCAGAAGGTGGGTAACAGGGTTGTAACTAGGATCTGGGGTAACTGGTAAGGATATCGGGATGTTTATAATCAATTTTTAAAGAATGAGTTATGCTGTGATGTTGATATTTTTAAAATTATGATAGTTTAAAAGTCTTTGTGGCAGTTATTTCCTCTTAAATATTCACCGTGGAAGCTTCTCCAGCCCTGAAATTAACCTGTTCGAAGGAGTACCTTGGTCCCCTGTCCTAGGAAGAAGTCTAAGTCAGGAATGAATGTCTTCATTCCTCTCCAAGTTGCATTTCTGACTCTCTCCTGGATGTCCCTACCACTTTCTTCTTTCTCCTACTCTTCCCTTTCTTTTGTATATTGTCTTACTGCCCCTCAGAATGTAAACTCCTTTAGGACAGGGATTGTCCTGTCTGCTTCTATTTGTACTCCTAACATTTAGCACAGTGTTATGCATATAGTAAGTATTTAATAGATGATGATACATCAATTTGTTGAAATTCAAATGAAAGTAAATATACAGAAAATATTAAAAGGTATAATTGGCTCATCTAAAAATAATAATAATAATAATGGTTACTATAATATTTACTCTATTTCACCTAATGTACAGGTAATCCTTCTCAATGGAAATATGTCATATTACATGGATCATAGGATCCTTGCTCTAGAGACAGAAAAGACCTTAGAAACCAGCTAATTTAATATGGTCATTTTAGAGATTAGAAAACTGAGATCCAAAGAGGCTAAGTGTTTTGCCCAGGGTCACATGGCAGAACTGGGATTTGAATTTAAGATCTTGGACTCCAAATTCTGTACTCTTTTAACTTCACCATGTTGTTTCAGTGGAAGATGAACCCCTTTGTTTTGTGAAACTGAGGGCTGAAGAAGTCATGACATAACCCAAGTTCCAGTGACTCAAACCTGCCTGATTAATAAAGTCATAACAAACTCCTAATCCTGAAATTCAAGATTTTCTACAATATTTCTCCAATACATCTCTCTCATCTTATCCCTTAAAATTGTACATTTCAGGCAAACTGGATTCATCTCAAGCCCCTGTTTTGCTTATACCTTTCCCCCTGCAACTTTTGCTCATAGCTATGCATCAAACTCACTTTTCTTTTCCAATGGTGGGAGGAAATTCAATGAACAGAAATAAGAAGATGGCAATTTGTCATGCTAATATAAAAAAGTAGGTCCATTTTCTTTACTTTTTTGTGCTTATCTTTTCTCCAATTAGATTGTAATCTCTTTTTATATGGATGATTATTATTTAATTTTTTTTTTTTATCTCTAGTCCTTTCTCAGTTGTGTCATGGATTCCCCTTTGGCAGTCTGGTGAAACCTATGAATAATATTTTTAAAAGGATAAAACAAAATAAATTTGATTTCAAAGGAAATCAATTATATTGGTATGTCAATATCAAAAGAGTCTTAAGAAATAAGTTAGTGGATTTGTTATGAATGTCTTTTTTTAGAACTAAACGTAATTGATGAACCCGTGTTGATGATTTGAATTCCTTATGATTTCTATTTTATTGGTTATCCATCCATAACTAGCTTTCAACCTGGATTGACTTGTGATTCTGTATATTTTTTTTCGTAATATGGGTGGGGTACTATAGCATCCAAACTCCTAGTGTCAGTGACAAAATATAAATCAAGGATCTATAGGGGCAAGAGGCTTCTGGAATCAACATTTGGTGGTGTCCTCTAAAGATTATAGACAAATGTATAGTCATAAATATTCCACAAAATATTTCAGTATTGCCTAAATGTTAACCTAAGTCTATAGACCTGTTTCTTAGCAGTTCTAAATTACACAAGGGCCATGAAGTTACCGCCTATTGTAAAACAAAAACATGAGATCTGAAATAGGGTAATAACAATGGAAAGGGAAAGGATGAATCCCAGACATACTTATGAAGAAGAATGAATGTAATTTAGACATTAATTAAATATGAGAAATGAAGAAGACATAGGAATGGAAAAAGGAGAAAAGGAAAGTAGATGTCTGGTGAAATGAAAAAAAATAAAAGAGAAAAGCTCTGACAGTGGAGAAGGGAAAAGAATAAGAATAAATGGGGGATGAAGCGGGGAGAGAGAAAGAGAGAGAGAGAGAGAGAGAGAGAGAGAGAGAGAGAGAGAGAGAGAGAGAGAGAGAGAGAGAGAGAGAGGAAGAGGAAGTAAGAAAGGGGGAAGAAAACAGATAACAAAATTTCCAATTATCACCCAGACCTGTGTTCCTGAGTCTTAATGTACATCTCCCTTAAGATATATATGAGGGAACTTAACATCATATAATTATGTTAAGAACTAATTACTAAAGTGTGATTCATCTTTTCCTTTCTATTTCTATTAAAACCCAACTCCTGAAAAGGTCAAGAAGTTTTAGAAGGATGTAACAGTAACAAAATCTTCCCCCATACCCAAGGTATCTATAGGCAACGACCCTTACTTTTTGGCTACCCTGTGAAAAAAAAAGTTGGCTTCAGCTAGAGCTTTTCCCTGGGACATGTCTCCTTGTCCTTGATCCCTCCTTTACAGTTTAGGGTCACCCAGTTCAAGAAGGAGAAAACTAGTCAGATAGGTCTGGATTGAAATGGCTTCCCCTGCCCAGATGCCTTGCTGAGTCTCGTGATAAAGCCACTTTCTCAGCAGAAGAAGCAGAAGACTTTTAGTCCACCATCTCCTTATTTAATATCCACAATCAGGGTTGAGTTTCAATTGTCAGGAAAGTTTCCCCTCAGAAGGTATACATCTGATTTAAGGTGTTGCAGTTTTCCTTGGATCAGAAACCACTGATCATTGATTATTAATCAATTATTATTGATCAATTATTGATTATTAATAATCATATTGATTATTAGCTAACTTAATTAAATGTTGATTATTAATGACCTGGAAACTCTATCTTGCAAGGGTTTAATTCAGCACAGATTTAGAGAAGCAGTAACAGGCACAGTGGCCACATCACACACATACGTCGGCAGATGGGCTAAATCAAGTAGAGGGTAACCTACAGGTCAGTGAGTTAGGGGGATGTCTATTCCAACCACGTGAAGACTTTCCTTGCCAGCATGAAAGGATGAGAAAAATATGGTCCAATGGCCACAGAGGTGGCTGAAGCAGGCGCGGTGTCAGGTATGAAAGATGCCCAGGTCATCGCCAATCATCTTGATTTTTCCACTGCCACTGAACATCAATGACTCAGGAAATGAGAATGAAACTGACAACTTTTCACAACTCTGCTTCACTTAGATGTAATTCACATGCAAATCAAGAAGATCACCCATGATGTCATAGGTCTTTGAAAATGAAGGAGGAATAGGGACAACAAAAAGTATAGGCACAGTAAGCAGATATTCCACTTCTCTGTTGAAAGACAGCTGTGGGAACCTGTTTACACAGTGACCAATGGGACTTGGTGTATTTCTAGTTGTTCCTTTTTGTTATTTATAATGTTTTTATTCTGATTATACCACTGACTATCCCTTCCAAATTTGGCTGCTTCTCCCAATATCTTATCCTGATTGAACCAACCTGGGTTTGCCTGTTGACACCCTCACCTTCTCCCTTCCCTGTCATTACAACTCCCATCACTGATCTAGCACATGCTAGCTTTTTTTAGGAATTTCTGTCTGGACCTAAGACCAATGTCATTAGCTGTCAGTACTTACCTCCCCTGACAAAGTACCAGGGCTTTGGCTCCTGGGACCATATTGCCTCTAACATGAGGAAAAGATACTTTCCAGTCTCTGACCTGGTCCTACAGTCTGTTGGTGGAGTTCCCTTGATGCTTAATTAAAACAGAAGATCATACCTTTACAGGGGTCAGGGCAATGAAATCTATGATGATCCCAAAAGTAGCCCTCAGAAATTCAGTTCTCTACAAAATTTAATAAAAATCTCATTCTATGGATGTTCCTGGTTGTTTTTGTTCTGGCAGGATAAGAAGAGCCAACTGAGTAATATAAGACAGGCCTAGTTTAGAAGGCAGGCAATCTACTCTCCCCAAGAATAAAATTAAGTACATTATAACTTTTGAATGTTAGCAGGGCCTATCATGGAGGGCTTGCAATCTGAAGATATCTCTAAGTCCTAACAGAAACTTCTGAAAGCCCCAAAGCTAGCTCACATATACAGTGCAAAACCTTCAGGAATTCCATAGGAAACCGAACCTTTATTTGACAAATAAACTTTGAAGTTGTTTGAAGATAAAAGAGGAGCTTTCTAAGAGCCAATGCCCACACAGTGCAAAAAGGATTACAGGTATTTTAAAATAAATGTTGGAGAGCTCATCAGAATTTGAAAGAACTCTGATAAGAGATGCTCTGCAGCTTATAAAAGTACTCAACTAACACAAACTCACATCAAAGGCTTTTTTGAAAACATTTTTTGCAGTCCCCTCATCATTTGAGGCTCTGGGCTACACCAAAATCTGGCCCAGTAGAAAAGAATTAGTCCAGAGCACCGAAGAGAAGCAAAACAGAATATGTCTGCTTCCTATAATCAGAACTGTGACCATGGGAGGCAAAATAAATGTTTAGAAATGAATTAAGGATGACCTCTGCCCTGCAGTCTTCTGTGACATCAATCTCAAATTTCTTGTAGCATTCTGTCTGAACTCCAAATTTTTACTTTATCACATCTTGGTTTGAATAATATTCATAATACATGCTTTATTTATATTTAGATTATAAACGCAGGATGACAGGTGTTTAATCTAATTCCTTAAGTTTAAGTGACACAAGGGAGGCCTGGGGAGATTAGTGACTTGTCCAAGGATAAACAGATAGTAAGCACCGGAGGCAGGATTTGAACACAATTTTTCTAAGCCTTTCTCCTTTCTTCTTTGTGATGGGGTGGATATCATGTTTCACCTTTGTATTTCCATTGCTTGGAATAGTGCTTTGCACATAAAAGGAATTTAATAAATATTGATCTTGAACCATTTTACCGACTGAAGTATCTTGTACTTACTGGTCCAACTGGACATCAGTTATCAGATCCTAATGTTTGCAGGAGGTCCCTTCATCAACATCACTTGTTGCCACCCAGCAGAAAAACTGGAGCATCTATAGAGGCTCTGCTATCACCTCACTAGGATAGAGAGGCCCGCACTAACATTCATCTGGACTATTATGATAGCATCCTAAGAGAGCCTCACATCTTCCCTGCCATCCTTCAAAGCTTCCAGAATAATCTCTCATACATAGATCTTGTCAGAGTATTCCTGTTCAATATTCTTCAGCAACTCCTGATAAGTTACAGCATAAAATTCAGACTTCTTTTTCTGGCATTCAAGGCCCTCCACTGCCCAATTTCAACCTATTCTCCCAGTCAGTTATGCTCCAAATACTTTATCTAGCAGCTAGGGAGAAGAGCTCTCCGTTCCTCAAACATGTCCTGCCTTCCAGATGTTTTCTTCCAAATGTTCACTCTTAGTCATCCCTTTGCTGAAAAATCATTCCTCCCCTTCTTTGCCTATTGAGTTCTTTTCCAACCTTTCCAGTCAGATTCAAAGACTGTCTCTTCCACAAAGCTTTCCTTAATTCCAACCAGAAACTATTTCCCCTTTAGTTCTCAAGCAGAATTTTTTCCTGTACCTCCCAACTGCACTTATCCTGAAACATTTGTAAATATTTATCTGTGTTTATCTCCTTTATAAAGGGTATGTGCCTTTCTGACAGAAGCTACATCTTATCTAAATTTTGTACCTTTTCCAGTGCCTAGCAAGTCTTTCCCCTAGTAAGCACTTAATCAACTCTTATTAAAAGAAAGATATATTGCCTCCAAGTCAGTCTGTCCTGCCCCTACACCAGCACTTGGCCAAGGAAGGTAAAATCCTTACCTTTCCCGTTTACCTAGCAGTAATAAAATGGAAAGAAAATAAACTTTCACATGCCCTTGAGATCCAGGGATTGTTACATAACACACCATCGGAGTGCAAATGGAGAAACATGTCAGCTTAATCAATGTCTGCAGAAGACTCAGCAAATACAATTAGCTCTCAATTATTTGCACTAACGAAAGGTCATAAAATACACAAAATTTTCCAGTTCTAGTTTACTTTGAATTGCTTTTTTTAAATTCACATTTGGTTATGAGTGAATCTGATATTCTAGGAATTCCTTCAAAATAAATTATGAAGTCATCTTTTTAGAATTTGACCCAAGAGTTACTTCAACTGTTTGATTTTCCTCATCTTTTTTGCAATTCTAGCACTTTTTCCTGTCCATTTTAGGAGACATAGCATATTAGAGCTAGAAGGAATATTAGAGATCATTTAATCCAACTCTTCAATTTCCATATGGGGAAACTGAGGCCCAAATAAATTAAATGACCTGCCCAAATTATAGACTCAAGTAGTATATAATAGAGATAAGAACTAAATCTTACAAAAATACCAAAGCTCAGAGAAATAAACGTTATCAACTGAAGTAACTAAAGAACTGGGAGGTAATCTAGAATATGACCAACTTAAAAAAAAACAAACCTTGAATTTAGAAGGTTAGTTAACTAGTTAGTAAAACCTTTTGGCTTTCTGTTATATTTTCTATATACATTCCTGTTCTTCTGAAAGATAAATGCATCCTGTATCTTTAAGGAACTTTTCTGATTGTAACCCCATTCAGATTAGAAGTCAGTTGTTAAGGATACCAAGAAGAATTAACTGAGAAATATATTAGTCAATAAGTATTGTATGTCAGTTCAGCCTCCAAAGCATAGCTCCTCAAGTGTATGTTCCAGCTACAACCCAAGCCTAAGTCTTTATTACTTTAAATAAACCATTTAAATATATCCCACTATGTTTCTGATCACAGTAGACAATATTCACCATTTTCGTAGGATTCCCTACTTCTTACTGGAAAAAAAAATATCAGACTCTTTAGCCTAGTTTTCTATGTTCCCTAAAAGATGACCCTAAATTACCTCTGCAGCATTTTTTCCCTATTACTCTCTTTGTATTTCACAGATTCTATGGCCAACCAAGCTGGTTTATTCAGTGTTCTCCAAACATAACCGCATTTTTGTACTTCTTGGCTTTTATTTATACCAATCTCTTTATCTTAGAATGATGCCTGTCCACTTTCCTCACCTTTAGTCACTGTCTCTGGAATCCTATCCTTCCGTTAATACCTTCCTCAAATGCTGTCATCACTATCAAAATTTTCCCAGTAAGAATTTGTGTTTTCCTCCTTGGAACTCTCAGAATACTTTGCTTTTTCCATCCCTTTTAAACTAATCATGTTCTATATTGTTTTATAGTCTACTGAGTTTATGTCTTATTCAGAACTGGGACTAGGGGAGACAGCTGCCTAGGATCCAACACAAAATGATGGACATCTTTTTTTTCACTATTTTTTATAAATGCACATAGTGTCAATGATAAGAGAATTTTATTCTCTATGGCACAGAAGTTTTGGATTATGATACACTGAAGACTCAAAACTTCTAGCAGACAGTAATGCAAGAAAGATACAATTGTTCAGATTTAGGGTTAAGTAAATAAGGGTTCTTATCTTACCTTCTCCATGATACTGTCAGCTTTATGAGGAAAATAAGTACATCCTCTTCAACTTTGTATCTTCCACAGACAGTAAGCGTCTGAGGCCAGACTTGAACTCAGAAAGATGTGAATTCAGGTCCAGTTCTCTCTATCCACAACACCTCCTCACTCATCAAGGAGCAAGTAAAATCTTTCACAATTATAGCTTGGCTGTGTGGTACTGTGCTTTCTTCAGCCAAATGTTACCATGTTCTTTTTAACTGAAATGCTACAGAGCTGTTATAGCCAGGGTAAAAATCTTTAGCTGACCTCTCCTATTATACAAAGCTTTTCAGGCTCAGAAGTTCCCTCTCCCCAGGGGAATCTTATGTAGATGAGTGCCTAGGGGCAAAGGTATGAATGCAGTCTATGCCCTGGAGGCAAGTTCATCTTTCACTGGTCTTTTCATATGCAACTGAACTGTTCAAACTTCCTACACACCCCACCCTCTTAGGTAGGGAATGTCTAATTTGCATTTGAAGACATTTCACTTTACATTTCAACGTTTCCTAACTTTTAGCCTCAGAAGACCCTAATTTCAAAAGTATCTCCTCTTACACCTTAAAAGAAGATTAGTATCCTGAAAAAGGTATAGAGACTGGACCAATGATTTTATTGTTATAGTTACCCACTGATGGTAAAATTCTCTCTGCTCACATAGGTCAGTACCTTTTCAGCAACTTACAGTGAGAAGGAACAATGTAGGGTACTAAGTATAGTGTCTAGGATCACACAGTCAGTATGTGTCAGAGGGTTGATTTGATCTCAGCTTCCTTCCTGATGGAGCTCTCTGTCTACTACCCCAGACTGATTTTCTGTCCAGGGCAACAGATGTAATAATCTCATTGATTCAACCTTTGCCAGATTGCATCTGAAGGTGTTGTCTGTTGGTTCTCAAAGTGGGCCATAACCGCAGGAAGGTGATATCATAATTTGCAAGTGAACTGGATTTAAATGAGGCAAGGCTCTGCAAAGTCACCAACCTCAACCTCTCCTTTGAAACCATCTGGGTCAAGTGGCAAGATATAGATCAGGATGATCTGGACCTGGATGCATGGGAGACCTTGACCTTTTCAAGTCAAGGTCTTTCCTAGGTCTCAGGTTATCCCATTCAGTGATTAAAACTAGGAAAGAAATGAGACAAAAAAATGATCTTTTACCTAGACAGAAGAAAAAAATCAATCTGGGAGGGGAAGACCCTCAGTGTTTCTGACCAAAACAGAAATAATTGCTAGTTTATATTCACTCTGAGCCATCAAATCCAAACAATAACCAAGATTAACTTAGGTTGGAACTTACTGTTGGCCCCTGAGTGAGAGTCAGAATGATTTAGTTTTAAGGTGTAGTCCTTAAAAAAAGAAATATAGCCCCCAAACTTCAAGATTATCTTGCGAGGCTTCAGAAATCAAAATTTATATTCCTTTGGGCAGAGCACACACAGGTATGTGGACAGAGGGAGAGGAGGGAGGGAGAAGAGAGAAACGAAGGAAGGAAAGAAGGAAAGAAGGGAGAAAGGAAAGAGCTGTATTGCCCACCACTAGAGCTGGCTGGTTGAGTCCCCAGTGGGGCAACCACTACTTACTCACAGACTGTCTTCATTCTTGAAGAGGACAATGACATTGGGAAGGTGATGTCATGACTTGAAATTAAATTAGATTTAAGTGAGGGAGGACTGTGAAAAGTTCCCTGCTTCAATCTCCTTCTGAGCCCTCCAGGTCCAGTGGCAAGATATAGATCAGCATGCCTGGAGTGGCCTCCACACCTGCAGTATTGTGTTGAAATCTAGGCATCACATTTTAGAAAGGACAGTGATAAAGGAGAACCATTCAAAGGATAGTGATCAGTATAGTGAAGGGCCTTCAGACTGTGCTATTTTGGGATCATTTGGCAAAATAAGGGTTGGTTTGCCTGAAAAGGAGAAAATTTGATGGCAGTAAAATGGCTGTCTTTAAATATTTCAAGGACCGACACGTGGAGGAGTAAGATTTATTCAGTTTGGTCCCAGAGGCAGGGCTAAGAATAATAACTTACAGTTGCGAAGAGTCAGATTTAGGCTTGATATAAGGAAAAATACAGTAACAATTAGTGTTGTCCCAAAGTAGAATGACTGCTTGGGAAGTAGGAAGTTGTCCCTCATTTGAGGTATTTAAGTACAGGTGTAAAGGAAATTAGTATGTTAACTGAGCATTAGCAATTTCACTTTGTTTAAAACCTCCATTTTGTGACTAAACAGTTGTGTATTTTTTTTTCTGTAATAAGAGAAGCACTTGTGTATAGACTGGTAAAGACCTGTGTGTCCCCTTTCTTCCTCCTAAAATTTTCTAAACAACTACCCCAAATCTTGTAAACAACGGATAACTGATAATAATAAATTAAATCTTTGAGTAGCAGTTTCCTTGCATCGTTAACTTAGGCAATTAAATCAGTAATGGTAACTTAAATGTAAGTTGTAAACACCATTAACCAGAATCATAAAAATTCACGAGGCCCCAGTCAGCAGTTTGCCTCTAAAGAGTCTCCAGACCTTCCTCCAAGATGAGGGTATTAAAGTATCCTACATCAATCAGGAGAAGGGCTAATTGACAGAAGTATCTGATTGCCACCTCAGTGCCTCCAACTAGACTGAGAAGAAACCTTGGCATAAACACAAGTAGAAGGTATGTTTCCTAGGACCCTTAGGAATCAGGTAGGTGGTTTAGAGAACAACATTTAGATTGCTGGATAGATAATCACACACTTCTGATTAATAAATAGTGTTTGCATGCATTGATGAGTATAAGTTAAATTTTAGTGTTTCAGCTATACTATTCAGCAAATGAAAATGTAGAGCAGATTGGTGTATATATGATGTTGGACAAGTTGTCAGAGATTTATAGAAGAGGAATTCTGGGTCTGGTACAGGTTAGACTAGCTAGTCACTTCCAATACTAAAGTTCCTATGATTTGAGGACCTGAGACCCAGTGAAATAGTTCTTAATGAAAAAGTTGTAATCCTAATGAAGTAGGAAACAAAATTTGCCACTGATAAACTGAAGTGAAATTTTCCTTAGATGAAAGATGATGATATAAAATGCTAAAGACATAACTGATCATATAAATTCTTCTGAAAGAAATTTGAAAATCATAGGCCATAAGCCATGTACATTATAGAGAAAAGGAGGACAGAAGCAAGGTCTAGGAGGGGGAGAGAGAGGGAGACACAGAGAGCAGGGAAGACAGAGAGAGAGAGAGAGAGAGAGAGAGAGAGAGAGAGAGAGAGAGAGAGAGAGAGAGAGAGAGAGAGAGAGAATTTTGATTGCTGTCAGCACTTTTTAAAACTACTCTATACCAAAGTAAGACACAACGGTTATGGATTTTACAGTTTCATTTTATTTTGGTTCCAGATCTCTGATTTCACTGGCATACAGAATTCAAGGTGAGAAAATTCCTTCTAATAATACATATTGGGAACTGTTCTGTAATTTACACACTTAGAAAGTTGACTGAGATATTGAGATTTTAAATGACTTGCTCCAAGGTTACTCAACCAGAAATACAATATTTGAAACCAAGCTTTCCTAAGTCTGAGGCCTCATAACTCCATTCAAAGGGTCATGTTTTCTCTGACTTAGAGACATGTTTATAATAAAACTGATTAAAATTGAAAGTTATGCATGTTTAAGTGAGTGTTGTTTTTCTCACAAAATGTGGATATTGATCAAAAAGGCTCACAGGCCCATATTCCATTTTTTATTGACCAGATCATATCCATAATATTGCACCCAGATCTATGACCCAAATCCTAAGGAAAATGTTGTCAAGCAGAAATTCATTTAGAGGATGTCAACTAAGAGAGTGAGAGGTCTGTTCTTCCTATCCTAGGAGAATCAGCTGAAGGACCTAGACATACTTAACCTGGAAGTTATAACAGCTAAACATTTGAACACCCATCATGTAGAGGTACAAGAGGAATTACATGCTATACAAGCTGGCAAAAATCAGCACCAAAGAATAAAACCTAGTGAGAACTTGGTACTTCAGGGAAGCAATTTATAGCTTTCAGTAAGAGATGACAGTTTCTAATAATTAAAGTTTGTTGGTTTTTCACAATGAAACAAGCTGACTTTTGAAGCAGTTTGTTTTTTTTGTCCCTGGAATGATGAAAGTAAAGGCTGAATGATCAGCTATAGATAGGCATTGTAAAATCTGAAATTTATGTGCTGGACAAACAATTATAATGTTTTGATAGGTCTCTTTCAAAACTATAATCCTAAAATAATCTATGTTAGTAAAGAAGTTAACAGTGCAGAAAATGCTTTCTGTTTCCCCAAGTTGGTAAACAGTCTTCCCCCAGGCCTCACATACCAATCTTTCTACTGCATTGAAGTTCTATGAAAGCAGAGATCGTACTTAACTCCATGCTAGACCCAAAGAAGGCATTAAATAAATGTTGCTGTGCTGATGGATAAGGCAAAAGGAACAAACATATATTAAGCACTTAGAATGCATCAGGCACTGTGATAATATTGCTTTACAAATATTTACAAATACAAAGATCTTATTTGATTTTCATAATAACCTTGGAAGGTAGGTGCTATTAAGTAGGAGATATAATATGGAGGACAACCCCATTTCATAATTGAGAAAATGGAGGCATTTGGAAGCTAAGTGACTGGTTACATAGAAAGTGTCTGAGGCCAGATTTGTAAGGCACTTAGCATAATGCCTAGCACATAGTAGGCACTATAAATGCTAGCTGTGATGATGATATGTCCACGCCCATTGCTCTTTCCACTGAGGCAAAATGTTACTTGAAGAACCGAAATATAAATACCACAATGATAACTCAGCATACATCAGAGTAATTTTTTTAAAATAAGAGATGTGAATATAGAATTTCAGCTCCTAGAGGACAAATACTGTACATTTTTGCCAATGTATCTCAATTATCTAGCACCAGTCCCCATATGTTGTAAGTACTTAATAACTATAATTTGCTAAACTGAATAGATGGGAAAGAACGTATCTCCCTCCTCGTGTTATTATTGTAATAAACCTCCATTTCTTGGAGCTATAGTATCAGCCTGGGCTATTCCACTGATTCCTGATGGTGGCACAGTGCAAAAAGGGCTCAATCTATAGCTTGAGAAGCTGGGTTCAATCCTGGTTCTACCATTTCTTACTTATTCAATCTCAGATAATTAATTAAATGTCTCTGAGACTATTTTCTCGACAATAAAATGTAAGATGGAACTAGATAGGTCCTTCCAGTTTTTAAGGTCCTTTCAAGCTCTGATCCATGTCTTTCATAAATTTTGAATTTTCCCAAGCACCTAGCAAAAGCACACACACACGGTTGGTGCTTAATAAATGTTTACTTTAACAGTTTGGAATCTTCTACCAACTCCATTTGGAGAAATTCTCCATGTTTCCCAGCACTTAGTCTGAGGACCTAAAATCTTTTTCCAAAATAAACTTGCATGTGTTTCATATTTCCCTAGATGCAGAACCTGATGCTTTCTCTGTAGTCTTCTCCAAACCCATGAGGAAATACTACTTAGTAAATAAATTTCATAAAATACTCTTTCTCAGCAACTTGCAACATTTTGTAAACATTGAACTTTGAGAATCATAGGATTCTGGAAATAAACTTTGATACTATTTATCCCAATCCTTTCATTTTATGGAGGAGGAGATTGAGACCCAAAGAGGTAAGGTGACTAATTCAAACTCAGGTTTTAACTGACTCTAAAGTCAAGGTCTTTTGACTTGAAATTCAGTGAATTTTCCACTATACCAGGATAATTTGAAAAAAGTAGACTTTTTTAAAAATAAGATTTTACTGATGTCTTGTTTTTATATCTCATAAATTTCCTCCTGTATCTCTCCCTTTCCCCCTCCCAATCATTCCTCATATGTAAGATTTGTTTGAAAAGGACCAATCACTTTTTAAAATATGTTTCTTTATGCCCTACAATTGCCAAGGCATTCAGAACAACAAACTCCATGTGTATCTGTCACTTTAAGACACTCCTTATGAGACAAATCATTAAGTAGGACATATGCAGAAGCACATGTCTGATAGAAGAACATTCTAGGATTCTCCTGTGCCCTAATGGAAATAGAGACAGCAGCACTTGAGAAAACACATAAACAGAGAGTGAAAGGAAAGAGTATTGGCCTTGAGATAAGACCTAGGTTTAAACCCTGCCTTTAATGCTCACCCTTTGAATGACCATGGAGTCACTGAGCTCCTCTGATCCTTTCCTGCCTCTAGTATAAGATGGGAGTGGCAAGAGTCCAAGGACAATGACCAAGTTACCTGATAATCCTCCAACTTGTGCCTGCTGTGCAGCTACTCCTACCCTTACCCCCATCTACCTGACTACAGGTGTTCCCCTTCCCGTATTTTTCTTTCTTCTTTCAAATAGAAATTAAGGAAAAAAAATGCCTTTGAGTTGTCATTACCAGTTTCGAATACATCTAGGAACTAGAAGTATTTCATTTGTTTTCCTTCTCTAAGTACGGAGTCTCACGTTGCCTTAAATCTTCTTTATAATATCTGAGCATAGCCTAAGATGGCTCCTTTTTGGATCAAACAATGAGAGACGGGATGGAAAGGATGGAGCCAGAAGACAAGGTTCAAGGGGAAATGTGTAAAAATGAAAGGGACAAGGCAAGAGGAAAGAAGGAATGAAAAAGAAGAGAAGCAGAGGAGTGGACACTAGGTGGCGCAGTGGACCTGGAGTCAGGAGGACCTGAGGAAAAATTGAGGCTGATAGTATTTGTATGACCATGGGCTAGTTATTTAACCTGACTCAGTTTCCTCATCTATAAAATGGGGATAATAATAGCACTTACCTCCCAGGATTATCATGAAGATAAAATCAGATATTTACAAACTTTAAAGCACTATATAAATGCTAATGTTGTATAATAGGGGGCACAGTAGATCTAAATTTGATTCCCAACTCTCACTAATCAGATGAACAATTACTTCCTCCTCTGGACCTCAGTTTCCTCATATGTAAAATGAAAGGACTAGACTACATGATGTCAAAGGTTATTTCTGGAAGGATTCTGCTTATACATTTAAATACAACACTTTCCATATGTGTGATGTCTATCACTAATATTTGTAAGCAATTTGTGACAACTGTATTGTTGAAATTTATAACACAGAAGTGGTGCTGAGTCCTCTGAGATGAGATCCCTTGGAAGATCCTCTTCCTGAAAAGCTGGCTCAGGTCAAGAAAGTTTTGAGGCCATTCTCAGAAAGCAATGCCACTAGGTAATAAAATACATGGAATTAAGAAATCATACTTCCCTGCTGACAGCCCACCCCCAATTCCTCAAGCATTTTATCATTATTATGAAGGGAAAGGGGAAAAAACCAACTTTGTTATTGATGAACTAAGCTTATGTATCCTTCGAAGAAAAGTATTAGTATGGTATCACAAGGTTTAATTCCATTTCCTCAAGTAAAAAGTTCATTGTTTACATTTAAAAGATATTTATGAAATAAACACATCTCCCACCTTACATAACTACTATCATTTTCCCTCCCGTGTATTAAATGTAGCGGTTGCATGGGTAGGATTTAATTTGAGATAAATTATGTGGGTGATGTAACTTTAGAAGTCTCTGATAATATTCCATCCAGCTAATGTGCTTAATTGGAGAGCAGACATAATAAAATTAATCATAACATAATGCCCTTTTATTCTGGTCTGACTCTTTAAAAGAAAAAAAAAAGAAAAGTAAAGAAACACAGAGCAAAAAAAAAGTCCCCAATGCACGGTGGTCGTGAATTTTTCATGCTTCACAAGCACCTTTGATTGTGGGATCTTTGGGTCTAATATTCATTCCCACAAAAAGGCAAAGAAAACAAACTCTTCAAATGCAAGCAAACTAACAGAGGGATGCTCTAGTGGTTTTTTCTATGTACTAATCCAGTCTGAAAACAAACTGATAAACAGCACCATTGAGGCACAGAATGAGAGGATTTCAAATTCCTATTGCTAGTTTCTTGAGTTGAGTCAAGAAATGAGCAGTGAAGGCATCAAACATGCCATAACTGGGGAAATCTTCCTATACCCATCAAAAGGAAGAAAACACTGAATTTTTTTCTAGCTGACAAAAAAAGACAGCCATCAACAGAGTTTGAATATAAAGTGGTAAATATGTAAAATATACCTAACTAAATGTGACTAAAATAACAACTATAGAATGTGAGCAGAGTCTTGACATACCTTTTTTTCTAGCCTCTCAATATAATGGGAAGGAGATGATATATTTTTTAGACTTTGAAGATGAGTTAGTCTCCTACGGGATGTAAGAAATCAACCATGAAAAGAAAACTAGAGCTACATACACCTAAAACGAGGAGAGGAAAATTCATATAACTTTGCTGTATGGATTTAGGTTAATATTTAGGAGATACACTGTCATGTGAATTTCTTGGGGCAAGCAATAATTTTGATATAATTGCATTTTGCGCTAGTGATCGTCATGCACCTGTTCATTTCATTGGTGTCTTTTGTTGCATTTTCAAGTCATTTTTAAAAAATATATATTACTCCAAGGAAACAGGTAAAATTTAGGTCTCTTAAAATGACTACTTTGGCCTAGATTTTGCATGTACTTGTGGGAGAGTCATAGATTCTTTTTTTTTTTTGATAGGAGGTAGATATTTTGTACTAACTGATCTTAGAATAATGCTGGTTAGTCTGTGAACCCTCATAGATATACTTCCCATTGTGATTAGGGGTTTATTATCAATTAGCTTTTAGAAAGATGTATTTTAAAAGGAGGTACAGTAATGTAAAATTTTTTTAATATATCTTTCTAAAAGTTAGCTGACATCAACCCTTAATCACAATGGGAAGCACACCAGTAGGGGCTCACAGACTAAACAACCCAAGACAAGCCAAACTCAATCCCTCAGGGCTACCTCTAGAGGCTTGAGGGAGTGGAGTAGTCATGTTCAGGGGTCCCAATTCATCTCATGAGTGGGAGCTAAAGTATGTACTACAGAAAAGATAAATAATATTTGTCAAAATCTTACAAACTCCATGCTAAATCACGCAAAACAAGAGACTATAGAAAAGAAAAAGACATTGTAGATGAAAATGTTTTAAGATGTAAAAGGATTTAACATTTATTGCAAATCAATACGTTTAATTATTTTATTTTTCTCAATTAACTCATATACCACTAAAAATGATAATCTTTGTGTAACCAAGGGACAATCAATCAGTGAGTTTAGCTATCATAGAATATTAAAAAAATTTTAAAATGAAAAAGTGGGAGAAATGCAAAGGAAAGCATAACTGCAGAGGCATAACTGCGGTAGGGAAGATAGGAATTTTGTAGCAGGGCAGATCATTTAGAAAGTGCTCAAACTATCCATATTTCTTTAACGTAAGAACAAATGAGCTTAACAATGCATTTACAAAAAAAATCCCTTGTGTCCCTAGATATATATATATATATATATATATGTATGTATGTATGTATGTATGTATGTGTATATATGTATATATGTGTATATATGTGTATATATATGTGTGTGTATATATATATGTATATGTATATGTGTATATATCAGTTGAACTTCTCCAACACAGTCCACTCAGCCTTGCTCCTTTGTTTCCCTCTTGCTCAAACCCTCCTCCCCCACCCCATTCTACCTCCAGCAATTGAATTGCCACAGGCACAAAAATAATTTACCCAAATTATTTTCTTCCTATTCAGCTTTTGTAAATTAAAAGTGAATTCATGAACTATTTTATGAGAGCCTCAAAAAATGGTAGTTTGCCTTTTTCCCAGCAAATACCTATGATATGGAATTAACAACTTGGTGAGGGCTCAGCACTAGCAAAAAGGCTCGGGCCAAGATTAGAAGTGGGAAGAAAGACGTAAAAAGAGAGAGACAAAGGGTAATGGTGGGAGAAAAATGAGAGAGGGCAACAGAAAGAGAAGGGATAGAAGAAAGGAAAGGAGCAAGCAATCCTCTAATATTCTATATACAGTCCTAAATTTTTGGAATCCTAAATTGTAAAGTAATAAGCACACAGTACTCTTTTGTTTTTTTACCCCGGAATTTTTCTCAAGTTGAATGCAACACAAAAGTACAGAATATATTATAATACTTCGCATTCCATTTTCCTCCCAACCTAACAAAACACATATCACTGTTGTATTCTGGAGGAGATTAATGAAATGAAAACAATGAAATATAAATAACCACTGAATGAGAATTTAGGTCAAGACTTTTAATGTATTATTTAGAAGTGCACCACTGAAATCCAAGCCTTAAAATATGCATCATTTATACTTTCACATGGGAGCAGGCTTTGTGGCCTTTTTTCTTTATAGTTAAACATTCCCAGTCATCAGTATTTAGACATAGATTCTTACCTATCCCTTTTGTTTAGTTGTGTCCAACTCTACATGACCCCATTTGGGGTTTTCTTAGCAAGGATGCTGGAAGGGATTGCCATTTCCTTCTTCATCTCATCTTATAGATGAGAAAACTTGAAAACAGGGTTAAGTGACTTGCCCAGGGTCACAGAGCTAGTAAGTGTCCAAGGCAATATTTGAACTCAATTTCCTGACTCCATGCCCAGTGCTCTATCCACTATGTTACCTAACTGCCTATTCTCTTCCTAGGAAAATAAGCAATGATCCCCGTTTTTTTTTTTTTTTAAACTGTCTGGTAAGCCTCCAAACAAGCCATATCTTTTTCAAGTATGAAATGGCCAGTTACAGTCTAGCCAAACTTTTGGAAACAAGAAACTTTATTTAGAAGTGATCCTCCTAAACACACTTGCCTTTGTCTCTATACTGACAAATGGGGCTGCCTTACCCTTATTCTAACTTATCTAATATGAGAATATTTGGCATCTTTGTCACTTTCTCCCTTTCCTATCCAAGGTATGATGTAAATGAACTTGAGTGTCATAATGTTAAGAATCTCCCAAATGTTACCTCTTCCCTAGAATATTTATATTTAAAAGATAACCCATTTCTATTAGAATAAAGATGAAACCATATACTGCTTGAGCTGTAGGACTTATTTTGAATTTTTTAAATTCCTTTAAAGGTTGATTTTATTTTGAACTTGATAGCTAATATATTCTAACCAGAGTAATGAGCACAAAATAGATACTATGGCATAGTAGAGAGCAGGTCAGCCATGACATTAGGAAGACTTGGGTTTAAGTCTTGTCTCTGACCCATGATAACTAGGCAAATCACTTAATTTTTCCATGCCCTAGATAACTATAAGATTATAAGTTACAGGGGAATTGCCAATCTATATTGGTGGAGAGCATTTCTACACTGAGAGTTCCTACCACGAAATTACACATCTAGACCCCAATAAATGAATTAAGAAAGTCAAAACAAATACACATGCTTTAAACATTCTATGTGTTAGAAGAAAATAAAGAATAAACTGATTACAATTCCCTTCCAGAATAAGATATAAGTGAATCTTGTACCCAGAAGCCATGAGGCCAAGTTAAACTGAAGCTTGTTAAAATTAGACATATGTCTTTTATATGAGTACTTAATGCATACATTCAGTGTTACTAAGGCCAAAGAAAAAGATGAGAAACCAAGAGTGATTGGAAACTGACCTGTTTTTCATTTTCATCTTCCAGCCTCAGCCTGTCCTCTATGCAGTTCCTGGCCTGTAGAAAAGCCTTCCTCTGAGCCCTTTCTGTCAAAATCCTCACAAAGACCCCATACAAATTTACACTGACAAAAAGCAGAGCATTTGCCCCAAGCTGTAAAGAAAAAAAATAAAAGAAATATTTTAATGTACAAATTTTTCATAACATTTCAGTTTTTCCTCCCTCTACTTTTCACATGCAAAGACTGTTGTGATCAATTCGGTCCAGGACTTCTCAGTTTCCAAAGTCTTTTCTTAGAGTTCACCAAGCTCACATCAAGAAGATAGGGATTCTAATGGGGGGAGCTTCTTTTTGGAGGGTTTTGTAAAGAAAGCTTCACATTTGAATAATTTCATGGCTCAGCCTACAAGCCCTGTAGCAGAATCAGACATGAGGGAGTACCTATGAATGGGGTTGATTGACTGTAACAGATTCCGGTGAGCGCTAGATAAGGTAGTCTACCATCTGCTAGGATATAATACACATTGGACCAAAATATGAGACAATCCCTGATATGAGACTGGTTTTTATTTTTTTATAGACATATAAATAATGCCAGAAAATACTGCTTCCCAGAGAAGGTAAATATTTATTTTTGTAATAAGTCTAATTAAACATGTTACAAAAAAAGATTCAAAACCTCTAATGGCCAGTCACACACAAAGACCATAATTTTCAAAGCTGAGAGGAGAAAGGCCATTCTCAAATCTTTCCCAGGAATAGTGACTGCTTTGCCCTCTTTTGTCTCCACAAATGGCAAGGAAACCAGAAGTGCCAGTCCCTGAGATTCTACATGTATTTATTGGATAATGTGGTAAGAATAATGCCCCAACCCCTTCCTCCTTACTTGGTAAGCTAATTTTTTTTCCTTAAAAGGTATTTAGACATTCCATGAGACTTGTGTGGCTCAAGAGACTAAAGGTACAGACTTGTGACATCACTACCCAATTACTTTTTGCAAAGCAGCCAAAAGAACTTCTACAGGCACCCAGAGGCATGGCTTGGAAGATCATGATGCAGGCAAATGAGATACTCTCAACTGAATCAACTCAAGATGTATACAAAGCCTATCCTTATTGAATATCTTTCTAAAACTATGGTTAAATAAATCTCCCTTTGATAAATGGTGAATGATTTACAAATGTCTCATTTTGTTCTAATATTTAACCTAAAGTATTGGGGGACTAGCTTGAATCAGGCTCAACACAATATATTACCTACTACATCTAAGTTTCTATGCATGATAAAAAGAGACATCATAAGACCGGGTCTTTAACTTTCAAGAATTTAGAATGTGATCAATGCATAAACATATGAATGCTTAAATAACAAAAGAGAGAAAACAGTGAAGATAAGTAATTTAAAATAACATGAGAATTGTAAGTTGAAACCATATCATTTTCTACTTCAGTTATTTCATATACATGAGAGAAAAAGAAGTAGACCTAAGAATTGTGTCCAAAGTTTACTCTAACAATTTGACAAAATATTGGCAGTGTAGCAGCAAGCTCATTTCAAGGATTTCAGCTCTATGATGAAGTCGGGAGTCACACAATGCATACATACATACATACATACATGTATTTATATATCCTTACCAACACAGATCACAACCTCTCCACCTTTCATGAGTTGGCTGAAAAATGCAACTCACCAATTGGAGATCTGGAGCTGGAAGGGACCTTGAATGTCAATGAGCCCAAAATTTTCATTCTACAGATGAGGAAATAGAGGCCCGGGGATGTCAAATGACCTGCCTGGTCTCACAAATGAATAACTGTTGATAGTGAGAGTCAAACGCAGACTGACTACTAACTCTTGCTGGACAATTTTGTGGCAGTCAGGTTTTCATACCTTGAGAAGTAGGTCTAAAACAACAGCTGTGCAATCTGTCTCCAGACACACACTAGAAGATTTTCCAGCTTTGTGAGACCCATTTGCAAGGGTTCTTATCCTGAGGGTCCATGAATACATATATTTTTAATATTTTGATAATTTTTCATAGTTTTTTAAAAATTATATGTATTTTATTATATTCATTTAAAATATTCTGAGAAGGGGTTTTTAATCTGGGGAAGGCAATGAACTTATTGTTTCAAAAATATTTTGATAATGATATTTCAATATAATTGACATATATTTTATTTTATGCATAAAAAACCCATTATTCTGAGAAAGGGAAAGTCCTATCCTCACTGGCTCTGTTTAGGTCAGTCAGAAGGGAATACAAGGATATGAAATTTAGGACAAGATCCCCCAGTCTCAGGCCAGATAGTTAGACAAAATGAGAAGTCCTTTCGCCTTGGGACATAGATTTCATACTCCTAGTCCTTGTTTTTCAATATTCTAAGAAGAATCCTAGATGGTGGGTACAGCTTCTGGGACTTTCAGACTCCTCATCCATGGTTCATAAGCTATAATGTCCTGCCATGGTGCCAAAAGTTGGATATGTCTAGGGGAATTCCTATGAGTCACATACTCATTACCAGAAATGCTCCAATGAGGGAAGGGACAAACTGGAATGGGTGGTACTCAGGTGGAGAGTGACTCTAGATGTTTGACCATGTGGGGAAATCTATATTATAGCTAAAATAGAATCAAAGAGGTTCCTTCTTTCCCTGACCCATAGTCAAGGGGGTTAGGAATGGCCAAGGCCTGATACCAAATCAACCCCACCAAGGCAGGAATGGCAGAGTATTACTGGTTAATGATGATGGGGTATAGGACTTGTACCTCAATATGCTAATGGGATGACTCTAATGTAATTGTGAAGGATATCCATAGTGAAAAGGCTAGATCACTATGGTCATATCATAAGGCACTCCCTAGTAGGTTGGCCAAAGGTCATACAAAAGGTGGTTAGTCTTTACCAAACTACCAAAGGGGTTCATGACACACACATACACACACACACACACACACACAAAATATTAAGAACTCCTGTATTAGAGTATTAGAGACTGAACCCCATTGGAAGATCTTTGGAAAAATGAGAATATCCTCTTACTATTAGAAGGCAGTGGAGTAGGACTTTAAGCAGGAGAATGCAGAGCTAAGCCAATACAGACATAGATTTTATATTACAATATATATTCCTGAAGCTTAGAGGAATACTGGATTTCCAACTGGATAGGAAATGTAGAGACCATGTAGTCCAGCTTTCTCATTTTACAGTTGAAAACAGGAGGAACAAAAGGCTTGAATGACTCATCCAAATGAACATAGGCAGGAAGTATAGTGTTAGAAGGCTGGCCAACCCAGTTTTTCTGACTCTGGATCCAAGCTCTTGAACTGGCCAGAGTTGAGGGAAGGCAGGAAAGAGGGATCCCAGGTAGAACTCTTGTCTAGACATAAAAGTACTATTCACATCTCATTGAAGTCCAGGACTGTGTCTTAACAGTGCTTTGTAGAAAGTGGGCAATGAATCAACATTTGTTGAACTGAATGCTGAATATATTCATGGTACTTCTACTAGAAAAATAAGTAACTGCTCCTTAGCTATCAAATAAACTGCTTTTGACACATCAATCTTATTAGACATAAAGTCATAGGACTATGAAACCATACAAATAGACAATATCTAATTTTAAAATGGAGGAATTGAAAAATGCTGAATAGTGACTCTTTTTAATAGAATACCCAAGAAAGTTAGTGGTCTGACCTGGATCTCTTTGGGACCACAGTTCACATGATCCATTTGGATGACCATTGTCTTTGTTTTGTTTGGGAGGTTTGCTGCTAAGCTTATGTGGTGTGTAATAGAGGTTAGCATTTACCAAGTCAGTTTTATATCAAGTTTCCTTGGTGATTTTCTCTTACCAGTGAGGAAACTCCCAGAATTAAATTTTAATGTGGAAAGATTTGCTCTATCAAACTTTACAGAAAACATCAAGCCATTTGGTAAATAAGTGGTAAATTGCACCAAACTCAGAAGTCGAGGTGAATGATCTCACTGGGTTTTGCTTGTTTTCTGTTTGTTGTTTCAGTTGTGAATATAAACTATATAGGTCTGATGTCCATGAGCAGGTAACTATTATAATTGAGTGAAGCCGGTTTGATTCATTTAGTGACGTGATATTATTAAATGTGAATAGTAACCAGCCAATAGAAGGAACTAACATATCTTATTTTGAAATCATCAAATCAAATCATTTTAGATGTGATACGAGGAAGGAGAGGGGAAACTGAGTAGGTTGGGAGGCTGTTCTAAAGCCCTACTACATATCCCTAGGTGCATAATCCAGAGAGAGGCAGGCATTGTCCATCAAGTTCTTCATGGGCAAGGTGAACCGGGAGTTAAGAGTTTGACAAATGAGCTTCCTTGAGGTACTGGAAACCAAACATGGAAGATGCTAATATCTGGAATCACATCTGGCTTAAGGGCAAGGTAATCTTGTCACCCTCTTCATTAAGGAGTAAAGGTCTGACAGAGATGCCCAGCCAGCAAAGGAAAAATGAAACAAAACCAGTTCATGGGACTGGTTATACATAGGAAATGTTTCCTTCACTCACCACCTCCTGACTCCTCCCCAGTTCCATCCCCTCCTTCCCATGTATACACACAATTGTTCTTGATACTGTCGGAAAACCAACAGTTAGAGCCACATGAAAAGAGCAGTAGATTAGGGCCCCCAAAGCCTAAATTCTGAAGGTCCTGGCTTAGCCACTTCTTAGCAGGGGTGTGCTGGTTCTTCAAAAAATAAAATGTGCACACAGCACACTTTTAATTTTAGTACGAATTATTAAGATTTTTCTCGATCACCTTTTTAAGTGTAGACAATCAATAGAACAGAAGCCAAGCTGTGATTTGAAGCATTCGCTGATTTCAGCTCTGGCCTGTAAGTCAGCTCCAATACTAGTCAAGCCACCTGGGGAAAAGCATTCAAATTTAATACTTCTGAGGCTGAAATTCTTCATCTGCAAAATAGGAATGATAATAACCTATGTCAGGACTGCTTCATGGTATGGCTGTGAGGATCAAGTGATACAGAAATCAATCAATGGATCAGAAGTCAATCAAAAGGGAAGCTGTTTCCATCCTGCCCTCAAGGAGCTTACATTTTAACAAGGACTTAATTATAGATATCCAATATATAAAAACTGAATATAACTATTTAGTTTGTGAAAGCAGCATGGCAAAGGGTAGGGGGTAGGAAATACTCATGAATGCAGAGTATGAGCTGAGCCTTAAAAACACCCCACACACACTCCCCCTCCACAGGAATTCAGAGAGGCAAATGCTTGGAGGCAATGTCTGGGGGACCACAAAGGCAAGGGCACAGAGACAGAAGATGGATAACTATATAGTGAAAGGGGAATTAGTCCAGTAATGCTGGATCAATGGATATGGGGAAGGAAGTCATATGGAATAATATAACATATGGTAAACTGGTGGTTCTCAAAGCATCGTCCTTAGGCTCCAAGACGCTGTCAGGGAGTCTATGAGGTCAAAATTATTCTCATAATAATACTGAGATGTTATTTGCATATTAAAATATTCCTTCCTTTCCCAACTCCTTATCTGCATGAGGCCAGATTTGCTTCATATGCTTCAACCAGAGCAAAATATCATAATGGATTAAAAACAGAAACAGATATGGAAATTCAGCTCCCTTCAGTTGTCAGACATTAAAGAGATTTGCAAAGACACACAAAATAATGTCATTCTCACTAATTTTTGTTTTAGAAAATAATTATTTTTCATAAAATTATGTTAATGTTAACATTGATGGGCTTATCTTTAGATGAATGAGTAAATAAATGTTTTTAAATATATCATTTTAAAATTTCTAGTATGGTAACTGCTAATAGAAACAGTACACGTAAACAAAAGCTCATTAGGGTCCCCAATAATTTTTAAAGAGTATAAAGTAAGAATAAAAAATTTGAGAACCACTGATGGATGGTGTTTTGAAAAGTGAAAATAACAATATTAGTATTAATACACATACAGTATTTTTATTACCCCACTTGGAAAGCATGAAAGGAGAAAATATTTCTCTTCAGATTCAAATCTTGATTAAGCAGAATGGGAATATAATTATTAGTGAAATATCTTGGTCAGCCTCCTTAAAGGGATTTTATGTAATCATGGACAATAAAGGCTGAGCAGGAAGAGAGGAAATGACAATACTCTAGATAATGGTACAGCAAAACAAAAGCACAAGATAGATAATAGATAGAGATGATAGATAGGTGATAGAGATACATGATAGAGAGATAGAGATAGATGACAGAAATAGATAATAGATATAGATAGATGGTAGATATAGATGAGATAGATAATAGATGGATAGATAGATGATATAGACATAGAGATAGATGGTAGAGACAGAGAGATAGACGTAGATGTTAAATAAAGGACAGATAGATAAAAGAGGACACAGTATCAACAAAATCTAGTAACTTGAAGAGATCTTAAGGTCATCCTGTTCTTTCTTCAGTTTGGCTCTAAATCTTTGCTGAGTGGGTTCCTGGTTCAGTTTCCTCATTTTTTTTTATTCTGTCTTTCTATATTTCTTTATCACATTTTGGACATTTTTTTTGTATCCATCGTTGTTTGTATTACATCAATACCCCCTGGGAAAGAAGTTACTGACTCAAGTTGCATTTTCAGATACCTCTGATTATTCAGAAATTCTCATATTGAAGAGAAATCAGTATCCCTGTAGTATTTTCCTATTGGTCCTTATTTTAGCCTCTAGGAACACTATGAGATCTCATTATCTTTTTTGGAAGCCTGTTGTTGACTCATCTTGAGTTTATGGCCAAGATAACCGAAGTTCTCTCATCCTGTTCTTGTAAGATTTTTTTTTTAACCTAAACACAAGACTTTACATTTTTCCCTATTAGTTTTTATTTTACCAGATTATCCCAACCTGTAAAGATTTCTTAGGATTTAAATTGTATCCTCCAATGAATTACACAACCCTTTCCATTTCATATCATATGGAAAAAATATAGTCTTTTGTTTAGTATTTCAAGCCTTTCATGGTTTGACTCCAACCTATCTTTCCAGATTGCTTTTATATACTTCCTCTTGTGCATCCTAGAATTCAGAAGACCCACTCTATTTGCCTTTGAGGATTCATGAGGTTCTATGTCCTGCAGCTCTTCCTTTTTTCCTAGATTGTCCCCAGTGGCTGAAATGCTTTCTTTCATCTCTGCTTTTTGGAATCTTTAGCTCCCTTCAAGGCTTAGGTCAAATACTTCCTCCCACATGAGACCTTTCCTACTTAACTTGAGTCTCTAGTATGCTTCCTGCCACTGTGATTCTCTGCCTCTCATTCCCAATCCAATCCACAAATTTTAACCTGTGAGCAATCTGTCTAACATTTCCTTTTTTCTCTCTGTCAGAGTTGTTTTTAGTAAAGTGTTGTTTTGAGGATATCCCTGTAAGTGTGAATCTCACCAGTGGCATTCTCTTTCAGATACATGCACACAATTGTATTTGAAGATTTTAACTGTTCTTATAAAGGGATGAGAAAAAACTTAGAAAGGGCTTTTTTTTTTCTCCTGAGACCCCAAAAGGCATAGTTAAACTCTCCAAACACCACTGAATGACAGATACTTTATTATTCTAAATTTGTTTCTGAGTCTAGGAAGACCCTGTCTCTCATTCCTGTTTCACATCAAATGATAATGAAGTCTGTTTGAGGCTTATTCTAGATGTACCTGAAGCCTCAGGGATAACTTGTACCCAGGGTCAGCATAAAGGGAGAATCTCTGGAAAAATAAAGTCATATTCACTCATGATCAGTTAAGTCCTTTGATAATTGCAAGAACTCAATGATAATGAAAACAGTCATTATGGAATAATGACCAGACAGAATGCATGTATCACATCCTAATTTTCCTTAGAGTCTTATCATACATTTATCCATTAAACAAATACTAATTAAGTACATATAATGTACTGGCACTGGGAGAAAAATAAAGATAAAAGCACAGTCTCTGATCTCAAGGAGCATATAGTCTTCAGTGAGTGATTCAATGTGTACACAGGTCAATATACAAAAGAGTGTGTAAAAGGAGAATAAAAGTGTTATCAAACTAGTTGAAAAAAAAAGATGCCTCCCAGCTGGAGGCATGATAGAGGAAATGACACATTGGAGCTGTGCTTTGAAGGATGGGTTAGATGCCTATAGAGAAAGATGAAATAAGGACGCTACAGGCCTAGAAAATAACGTGCAAAAGTAGGGAGGAGGTGGGAAAGCGCTGGTATTATTCAGAGGACAGTCAGTAGCCCAGTTTTGTTAAAGTATAGAGTGCATTAGGTGAAGTAGAATAAAATAAACCTGAAAAGAAAGGCTACAATTTCTGAGTTCTAATATTCAGCAGAATCCACTTAGTCTAAACCATCAGTAAATAGTTCATAACATTCATGAAGAAGGGTCATTTAGCTTCTGCTTGAAGAATTCCATCAATTCCAATTTCCTTTCAAGGAAACTCATCTCACTTTTATACCACTCTAATTAGTAGCAAACTTGTCCTTAATATCACACAAAACCTCTGTCTCTGTGCAGCTTCTACCCACCATTCATAATTTTCCTTTTTGGGGCCAAGCAAGTAGACATCCCCCTAACTCATCAACAGATTTGAAGCCTTGGGTTATCTTCCACCTAGTTTAGCCCATCTGCCAGGTATGACCACTGCAGGTGCTCCAGCTTCTTGGAGTCACAGGTGAAAGCTGGTTGAATGAGGTGGACACCAAAGATGGATGAGCAGCCCTGAAAAAAACTCAGCAAGCACTCACACCAGAGGCGCTAGTTTTTTCTTATTTTCCTGACTCTAGGAAAAGATCTATGTTTTACAAGTCAAAAAGGATTTCTTTGAACACACTACAAAAGTACAGAAAAATGTGGATCTGCCTTTGTGTTTCAGGACTTTGGTAAATGGGGTCAAAATCACCAGCTCAGGTGAGATAGTAGGAATGTGTGTGAGTTTCACTGTCAGGTACTTTTCAGTAGCTACAATGATACAGATAACATTCTATTAAGAATCAAAAAGATCTTTCCAGAATTCAAATTGGTTTTTAAGTTTGACATGCCTTTATTAGGTGGAATTAGTCAGGTATAACCTTTAGAGAATCCTGTAGCTCTTGATTCCTTGGGCTAAGAACTGCTGACAGTTTTCTTTCTATTCATGACCACTTCCCCAAAGATTTCTCTAAATAACATAAAAAAATGATCTACACTTTGCCTTTACAATTGTAATGTAGGAATAAGCTGAAGAGAAAAAAACATCTCTTTTTCTTACTAATTTGACTTTTTTATTTGGGTCATGTCAGTTTCTTGCAAGATAGAATATTGTGCTGATGTCTCCTTTTCTCTGATCTGCCTATTTTATATCTTGTTCTTTAAAGAGAAAAATGAAAGGGGAAAAAAAAGAGGGGCAATACTCAGATTCCTGTTTGCATATAAATTCCGAAAATATGTCAACCTATTTTACATACATATATATGTATATATATACACACATACACACATATTTCACAAATGGAGAAGCCATTAGGGAAGATCTCAGCTTTACATGAAATGAAATCCAATACTGCATATAGATTCATTAAAAAAATTATACATATATATATATGTATTTAATGAGTATGGCAGATTTGCTCCTATATCAATTCCTTTATTAGAATGTAGACAAGGTCTGTCTTACTTGTATTTACATCTTTGGTGCTTAGCACTCCGACTGGCAGGTATCCCACAGGTCTCTTGAGTTGAGTCTTCTTCCCTCTATAAATACTATTTCACTTGATGATCTCATCATCTCCCATGGAGTCATATACCATGACAATGATACAATCTATGTATTTAGTACTGAGGGTGCTACCATGCTTCCAGTCCCCAGGCTCACAACTTAGATGTCATCCTCAAGTCTTCACTTTCTCTCACTTGATATCCAATCTGTTTGCAAGACTTGCTGATTTTGCCTTCATAACATCTCTCATCTATGCCCCTTCTCTCTCCTAACGCTACCACCACTCTGGCACATTCAATCAATCAATCAATCAATCAATGTGTATTAAGCACCTACTATGTGGCAGGCACTGTGATATGCACAGGGCTTCATCAGTTCATGCTTAGACTACCTTATTAGCTTGCAGTGATCTCCCTGCCACACATATACCAATACACATACACATACATACGTGTGTGTGTATGTGATAATTTGAGTATATTCCAAAGGGGAAGGCACTAATAATAAGGTGAATGGGAAAGGCTTCTTGCAGAAAGTGGGACATTCGCTGAATTCCAATCTGGCCTTAGACACTTACTAGCTATGGGACCCGGGGCAAGTCATTTAATCTCTATTTTCCTTAATCCACTGGAAAAAGAAATGCAAACCACTCCCATATCTTTACCAAGAAAATCTCATGGATAGCATGGTTCACTGGGTCACCAAGAGTTGGACACAAATGAACAACAACTGTAGCTATGTGTCCTCTGAACCCCGTATCCTTGTTTATTCATGTTTCTGAATAAGATCACAATATTTGCTTTTCTAATCTTTATTGAGTAGAGAATATTGGTTACATGATCAGTAGAAAATGCTTAGAAAGGTAAAATTTCAAATGCAGAGTGGCTTCGTTTGTTTCTTTGATTGATCTGGGGTCCAGCCTAGTAATATTTTTTTCTTTGTAGAAGTTTCATCCAAACATGCAGGTCCACAATTCTGTAAAGTGGAGTCTGAGTGAGCTATCTCAGGCACTGAGAGGTTTCAATGACTTATTCAAGGTGATAGTGTGTGTTGAGGCAGAATTTGGGTTAAGTTCTTCTGAGACAAGCTTTTATCCATTGCATCACATTGCTTGAGGAGAATTATGAAGTATTCTGTAATATATATGTTATAAGGACAATTTTTAAAGTTTAGTGAACTGAATACATTAGATAAAGAGGTAGGAATTTAATTATACCAGTCCCTATGGAAAATGACAGAGAATTTCATTGATGCAGATCACCCAGTTATCCCCTGCTCTACAATCATATCGATTGTGGATTCTACTTCTATCTAGCTTCCCTAGAAAATTATAACAGAAATTTACTATATCAAGATTTTTATTGAAGAATTAAGCAAATCACAAAAAATAATTTTGGGGGGCGCAACCTATAATTTCATAAATATAGGGAGCTCCCAGTGTGGACACACCCTCCACCAATGTCAATGGGCAGTTTTGGGTAACTTAAAAATCCTAAAGAATTGCCTGGGTCAGTGAAAGGTTAAAGTGACTTCTCCTTGTTCATATAAGTAGTTTGTGTCAAGCAAAGACTGGAACCAAGGTCAAGCAAAGACTGGAACCAAGGTCTGCCTGATTCCAAAGCTAGACCTCTATCCATCATGACATGCTATCCCTCAAACAACCAAAATTATGATAATAACAACAATGGCTTGTATTTATCGAGAACTTTGGAGTTGGTAAAATGTGTTTTACAAGAGTCATTACTGTGATGCACAATAAAGAACAGTAATATTAAGGGAAGGAGTCCTTTGATTGAAATCTGCATATATTAGTCAGGCGACTGTGGGCAAATAATTCAACCTTTCTGAGCCCAAATTTCATCGGTTACAAAATGGAGGTCATAATATTTCCCTATCTACCTTGTAATAATTAATATTGCACCGAAGGCAAAAGGCAATAAAATATTGTAAAGTGGCCTACGGTGTGCTAAGTACCTCTGGTGACTTGTGTAAAGTTTCCAAGACTGAGAATTATAACTTAAAAAGTGGGTGGGCCAGTCACGGAACAAGAATGAGAGGTGACAGATGGGCAACCTGACTGGTGCACTGGTCCCAGACATGTTGGAAGTATAAGGATAAGCACACACTGGACACTCTACGCAGCTATACTAGAACTTAAAGGATAACACAGAAAAGAATTACCCATATCCAGATGGGCTGAGTGATTGTGACCTGCACTGGTAGAGGGAACACATCCCACACTAAGAAGTCACATATCCACAGTCAAAAAGAATCGCCATTTGCCTCCTTGCTTTACTTTAGTGTAATGAGGAAAAAAAAAAAAACATTGGAAATTGTAAAATGTGTTTGTTCAAATTAAGATATTATTATTATCTCCATTTTGCAAATAGGCAAAATGAGGCTTATAGAAACTGTAACTTGCCCAAGGTCACCTTAAGTGGTGGAAACAGGTATTATATTTTTTTTTTAATTCATCCCATTCCCTTTACAAAAAAAAAATACTCAAATAAAATACACAATAATTCACTCATTTGGCTCTATTTCTCTATTTCAAACCAAATCATATGAATAAGAAACGATTTTTTCCCCATCTGACTCATTGATTTTGAACTAGGTATAATTGAATGGATTATTTTCTGGTTTTCCTCTTCAGCACTTATGCAGCTGTATTAAAGCTTTCATACAAACCATCACTCTTATCTGAGTACAAAATTAAGTTTCCATTGTGGATAAAAATTATAGGGCCTAAAATGGGTAGTTGAGATTACAGGAAACAGAAAATCAAATGAAAAGTCAAAATAATTTCTACTGCTGAAGGGAGGACTTGGGAACAGAGTCTTAGAATCAGATTTTTTCCTCTTCATTGTATTTTTAAAAAAATTTCTGCTTATTGTTCTTTGAGGAGGAAAGGCATCGTAGTATCATGGGGAAAAGATGTTACAGGAAATAGAAAGCTTGTTCTTATGCCTCATTTCCCTTGTGGCAGTTCTTTGCAGTGCAGATTATGTTTGTTAGCCTGATGTCTGGGTCGTAGCCATACTTGTGCTCTGTTAGCACATCAGAGAAGGCAGAGGTATGGGACTCCTGGGACAACCACAGCCAGCACCTCAGGGAAATGTAGTGATCTGAAACCCTTGACAGAGTCAATTTCAACAAACTCAAAAAAAGCAAAAAGAATACCCAGTTTTGATATTTAAAAAGGATCTTTCACAATACTGTTTATGTTAATCTAATATTGTTTAGAGAGAGACAGAGACAGAGACAGAGACAAAGACAGAGAGACAGAGAGAGACGGAGAGAGAAAAAGAGAGAGAATAATTTCCAGTAGTGAAGCAGCCACATGGCTGGTGCTTCAGGTATCATTTTTTCATGGTTACTACTGCATTTCCCTTTCCTATGAGTTCTCTCTTGGGTATATGCTGTTGTTAAGCTGCTGAAGTAGGTCTGGTCATGTGTTGTTCAACTGGGAAATAAGTGATCTCTAGCAAGTTTAAGGCTCAAAGCTACTTCCTGAATTTATGCCTAATGAGCTCACAGCCTCCTTACTAGCACCTCTCCCATATAACAACATAAAGACCTAATTATCAGTTGACAACGTAGAGAGGCATTTTTATAGCAACAAGGCAAACCTAACTAGAAGCTGTTTCTTTACTTCCAATGATTTTCCCAAGTAGAGGTCTTGTATCATGTTTCCATTAGAAATCATAGAGTCAAAAAGGAACTCCTGGGGCACCTAGCCTATCCCATGCTTGTCTGAGAATTTCCTCTACCACATCCCTGAGAAGTGATGACTCAGCCTTCAATTAATGGTCTTCTGAGGTGGCCCATTTATTCCACTTCGAGATATTACTGTTAGGACATTTTTACTTACCCCAAGAATGTCTGTCTCTTTGAAACATCCTTTCGTTAGTCTAGGAGGCAGCTAGGTAGTGCAATGGTTAGACTACTGGGTGAGGAGTCAGAAAGAACTGAATTCAAGACCAGCCTCAGATATGTACTAGCTGTAAGACCCTGGGATGAAAAACAAAACAAAACAATCTCTGCCTCGGTTCTAATTTGGGAATAATAACAGCACCTACCTTATAACTTGCTAGGAGGATCAAATGAAATAATATTTGTAAAGTTCCCAGACAATAGTAGATATTTAATAAATATTAAATGTTTCCTCCCTTTCTTCAAACAATAGCTTTCTGAATATAGCCTAAAATTATATTACCTTTGGGGATTGGGGGTGCAGTATTTATATTAAACTTGCAGTTCACTAAAACTATTAGTTCATTTTTATTAATACTGCTATTTAGCCATTTTCCCTTCATTTAGTACTTATGTGGTTAACTTATTCATTCCAAGAAGAGTTCTTTACATCTTTTTCTCTTAAATTTTCTCTTATTACATTAGATGCACATATCTAGCCTTTCCACATTCTGGGAGATCTTGACTCTCTTCTGTAAGGCAAGAGTTGTCCCTCCAAGCTTTGTATCATTTGAAAACTTGATAATCTGTGATAAAAGTGTGAAGTTGCATAGGTCCAGGAGAGAGCTCTCTGAGTTAGAGGAAAGCTGCGCCATGTATAGGCATGAGTGAGCACAGTCAGGAAGAAAAGAAAAAAGGGGAAAAAAGCAAGGACTCATAGCCAAGAACTCCAATAGTGCACAAGGTTGAGTTGGTTGTTATGATTTGTTTTGATTTGTTGTTTCTCTTTAAGGAAAATAGGGAGAAGGATCTTTTTTGCTCCACTAAATTATTGACACATAAATAATAAGAAGAAATGAAGACTTCTGGAATATCTCCCCTGTCCAATTCCTCAAGAAACTATTTAGACAAACAAAAAACAAACCTGAGAATTTAAGTAGAAAAATGCCTATCCTTTAGTTTCAAATAAATACCTGGAAAAGATCACTTTGATACCTTCACCTTCCCCATGATAGGAAGATAATGTCAGTGGGAATCTTTCTATCATAATTTGAGATGAGACATCAACAAATAATGGGTATCTTATACAGATGAAATGCCCAGGGGGGGAAATACCCTGAGGGGAATGGGAAAGAGAAAGAGAAAGAACTTTTGATCTATCCAAAAATATCTCCAAATTTCTCTTATTTTTATTTAATGGCACCAACCAAGAAAGGGGAGTGTGCTCCTGACCTTCATAAAGGTTCAAGAACAGAGAAATAGGTCTGTTTGATGACTAGATCATGAGAGATTCTGAACCCATCTATTAAAGCCACATCAGGTAGGGAAAAGCTCTCAGATTACTCCCTATCACCACAAATCAGAAACCTCTGCTTGCTTACCTGGATTCATTATCTATGAGACCTTGGTCAAATTCCCTGGGCTTCAGCTTGATTTTCTGATCTGCCAAATAAAGGATCTGGGCTATATGACTGCTAAGGTTTCACTCCATTTGCTCTAAATTCTATGATCTGGGAAAGTCAGGGAGGGCTTCCTCATTTCTATCACCTTATTGGATCTCGGTGTCATAGGATTATGAGATCATCAGCTTAGACCTAGAAGACACATTATAGATCATATGACCTAGTTACAGATAATGGATTCTTAACCTTTTGTGTGTCATGGACCCCTTTGGCAATCTAGTGAAATCAATGGACCACTTATTAGTGCCACATTTTTAAATGCAATAAATTAAATACATGGGACTATAAAAGAAACTATAATGAAGTACAGTTATCAAAATAACTTTCAAAACAAGTTTGTAGGTCCAGGTTAAAAACCTCTACTGTAGATTACCTAGCCCAATTCTTTCATTTTACAGATGGGGAAAGTAATTCTTAGAGTTACTTATCCCAGGTTCAACAAGTAGTAGTAAGTGGCAGAGCCAATATCCATTTCCTCAGACTCCAAATCTAGCGCTCTTTATATTGCACCCTGGGATCATAATTATTAAATGTTCATAGTCTGATAGCTGCTGATAGCAACAGAAACGGGGGGAGTCTACTTCCCTTAATAAATAATAGATGGGGCAGCTAGGTGATGTAGTGAATAGAGCTGGAGTCAGGGGGAGCTGAATTCAAATTCGGCCTCAGACATTTGACACTAGCTGTGTAACCTTGGGTAAATCACTTAACCCTAATTACCTTGCCTCTCCCCCTCCAAACAAAGGGAAAAAAAGAAAAAGAAAGAAGTAATGTAAAAAAAATAATTAAAAGAAAAGCAAGAAACTGGGGGGGAGGGAACTCATTTTTTTAAAAAAAGTTATTAAATTTCTTTGATAAATGCCTTGCTTCTCAAATGGATTGTGGATTAAACCAAATATATAAAACATAAGAGCCATTCCTTAATGGATAAATGGTCAAAGGATATGAACAAACAGTTTTCAGAAGAAATCAAAACTATCAACAGTCATGTGAAAAAATGATCTAAATTACTAATAATTAGAGAAACTCAAATTAAAACAACTCTGAGGTCCCACCTCAAACCTTTCATTTAAGTTAACATGATAAAAGAATAAAATGACAAATGCTGGAGGAGATATAGAAAAACAGAGACATGATTGCACTGTTAAGAAAGGTATGAACTGGTCCAACCATTCTAGTGAATAATTTGGAACTATACCCAAAGTACATTTCTTTAACTCAGTAATACCACTACAAAATCTGTATCTCAAAGAGATTAAAGAAAAGGTAAAAGGACCTATTTGTTCAAAAATATTTATAGTAACTCATTTTGTGGAGGCAAAGAATTGGAAATGGAGAAGTTGTCCATGAGTTGGGGAATGGCTGTGGTATATGATTGTGAGAGAACACCATTATACTATAAGAAATGATGAAGGAAGATGAGTTCACTAAAACTTAGTTGTGTTTGTCCTTCATTGCCAAAGCAGACCATGACATCAGAGAAATGATGACATGACTTGCACTTGACTTTGTTTTGAGTGAGGGGGTGCTGTGCAAGGTCTCTAACCTTACTTCTCCAAAATCATCTGAATCCAGTGACCAGATATGCATCAGGATGATTGGAGACAGTCCAGAATGCAATGGGAGACCTTGGCCCTGTTAGACCAAGGTCTATTCAGATACTCACATAGGGTGAGTAAAACTTAGTGAGGCTTATATGAACTGATACAAAATGAAGTGAGCAGAACAAGTAGAACGTTATACACACTAACAACAGTAGTTCAATGATGATTAATTGTCAAAGACTTAGCTATTCTAGTCAAGACCATGATCCAAAACAATTCCAAAGGACTCATGACCAAAAATGCTATATGCCTCCAGAGAGAATTGATGAATTCTGAGTGCAAATTGAAGTATACTATTTTTCACTTTTTTTCTTTTTCCTTTTTTTCCCAATATGACTAACATGGAAATACATTTTGTGTGACTTCACAGATATAATGGGTATCATTTTACTTGCCTTTTCAGTGTATTGGGAAGAGGCTGGAGGGAGAGAATTTGGAACTAATTTTTTTTTTAAAAAGAATTTTTAGAAAAGATATTTTTCAAAAAAAGAGCAATGGAAAGATTGGGCCAACCCTTCCTTGGCACCTTCACTGGACCTTTTGAGTACTCTTTGCCTTCTCTTTTAGGACATAATCCCCCAGAAGGTAGCTTAATCCTTATAAAGTACCAATTTTCATTAACCTGCTAGAATACAACTTACAAATGTGGTTTAGTGAAAAGAAGGCTAAACTTGGGTGAAGAAAACTCTTGATCTTATGCACATCTCCCTCTTGGAGTCTTGGTTTCCTAATTGTGAATTGGGGGCATTATTATTTATTATACCTACCTCTCAGGGTTGTTGCTGAAATTAATAATGTATGCAAAAGTGATCTGCAGACTATACAATGCTTGATAAATAACAACAGATATGTACACAGTATTGACATACCTTATCTCATTTGTGAAGCATCATGTTATCATAGAGGACCAGCATTAGAGTCAGGAACACTGAAATTCAAAACCAGATTCTAAAACATACTAGCTATGTGACTATGGGCAAAAGTCACTTCATCTCAGCCCTCAGGCAACTATTCAAAACTAAAAGTTATGGATGAATTGATCCACCTGCCCTACTAGAGGGAATTTCCACATTAGGAGATCCCTAACTGATAAAATTGTGAATCTAAACCCCTTCCAAAAAATTTCACACCAAGCCAGGGATGGGGAACCTGCAGCCTTGAGGCCACATGTGGCCTTCTAGGTCGTTGGGTGCAGCCTTCTGACTGAGTCCGAGGTTTACAGAACAAATCCTTTTACGAAGGGGATTTGTTCTTTCAAGTTTGAATTCAGCCAAAAAGCTGCACTTGAGGACCTAAAGGGCTGCATATAGCCTTGAGGACACAGGTTCTCTATCCCTGCACCAACCTATTAGGTAGCTACTACAGTTACTCTTCTCCATTTTACAGATGAACAAATGGAGGTCCAAAGCAGATAAATGACTTTCCCAAATTTACAAAGTTGTGAGAAGTGGGGTTTAAAACCAGGTCTTCTGGATGCCAAGATCAATACTCTATTCATTAGTTTTGCCAAAGCAGAAGACTATCTATAAAGGTAAAGTTATCATCATCATCATATAATATTTGTCCAGCATTTTCAAATCAATTTAAAAATCCTAAGACATTTGGCTTAAGCCTTTATGGGGGGATGGTGGAAGGATGAGGGTGGGAAGGAGAGAGTAAAATTAACTTAGTAGTTAAATCTTTATTAGATGGAAATGGCAAATCAAATGTCTTGTTGATATTAAAAGCTGTGGTCCTGAGCATCCTAGCTGTGAATAAAAGCTCAATGGACCTATATTTTTGGAAATGTCAATCTTCTCTCCTAGAATTCAAAAATCTCAGTTAAAAAAGAAACCTTAAAATTCATCCTGTCTAACCCATATCTGACAAACATCTCTAATATTATTCTAACATGAACATTTATCCATTCTTTACTTGGAATGAGATCAGTGACCCCGATATCTTCCCATTTGGAGAATGCTAAAACTGCTACCATCATCCTATACTTGGTTTGCTAATCTCCACTTGTAAAGGATTCTGATGCTGATATGAAAGGGAACATGTTTCTCCTAATTCTATGCTAGCCAACATCAAGATGGCTTTCTTCACTAAATAATTTTCCATGTACTCAATCTCTCAGGGTGGACAAAGAACATGTGGAAGCCAAAAAGTAGAGATGAGGATTTTGGTGGTAGATACCCTTTCTGCTATCAAAGCAGTCACATAATTCACATTGTTTGGCAAAGGAAAAAGCACCTAAAATGGCTACTTCAGATAAAGCGACTTCATCCGATCCATTTCATCCGATCCATTTCAAAAGCAAGATAATATAGAGACATTTTGGTAGAACATGGTCTTCGACAAAGAGTTCTCTTATATAAATGATGTGGCTAGGGGCCAAGATCAAATTGGACTATAGTAGCAAGATGAATGTTTGCCAAGAAGTCCTTATCGAGAGTATTTCAGGTCCCATTTGTAACAAGGGAGAACCTCAGGATGTATTTCATAAAACCCCATTATAAGCCTGGATCAGATTTCCCATACAAAGTTTAGAATGAAAAGTTTTTTTTTCAGCATGCCTATCTGATGAAGCCAGCTGGAAATGAGACTGAATATTTGTAGCATCCTGAGTTAAAGGTGCTCAAAATAAGAGTTTTAACTGGAATTTTGGGGGGAGAGGTGCAAGTAGGGATGGAGACTCACCTGAAGTATTGCTCACAGAAAAAATAATTCTTTTTAAAAGACTGGTCACTTTGAGGGAGAGAGGAGGGAAAGGTGTCCAGGAAAGGTGAAAAGCTATGGCTGCCAATAGGAGGAACTACTCTGCAGGACAACACTAATAAGCACCCTCTAAATTCCTTCCCCCACCCTAGTGACCCCACCCTAGTTACTGAACTTCAAATTTCATGGCTCAGTTTGAATTTGGAAACCAATGCTGACTTTTTACAAAAGAAAATACTGGTTTCTAGCCCACAAAAATAAACTTAAAACAAAAAACCTCACAGCCTCCCTAATCTCTGTACTCATGGCCATGATTTTAACTTCCTTCCAAACAATTTTTGTTGCAGAACACAATGAAGGTTGATGACTAAAATATGTGAAAGAGAGAAATTTGTATGGAGACTCAAAAGAATGAAAAACAACTGGGCATGGATTTCTCAAGCTTACAAAAGGATAAATTGAATCCTCAATCTACATTCTGCTCTCTTCATAGGTAGATAGACAGATACATACATATAAATATATATATATATATATGCATATATGTATATGAATAACATATAACTATATTATATATATATATATATAATGATATAATAAATCATTCCAAATAGTCCACAACAGTAGGACACACGTCACAATCCACCAAGACTTCCCAAATCAATAACCGTCAGTGAGAATTCAATGCATATGTGTATAGTGAAACTTTAGGTACAAGCTTACATTGGTACTTGAAAGGCTGCTGCCCTTTAGGTGAGCTAATATTCATATCGAAAGTTTAGGCTCAAAACAGTAGTAATCAACTGGTATAGTGGATAGACCTCTGGGTCTGAAGTCATTTAGACCTGAGTTCAAATCCAGCCTCAGATACTTACTAGCTGTGTGATCCTGAGTAGATCATTTAAACTCTGTCTGCCTCAGTTGTTTCAACTGTAAAATGGGCATGATAACAGTACCTCCCTGGAGCTTGAAGGAAATCAAATGAGATAACATATATAAAAGTGCTTAGCACAGAGCCTGACACATAAAAGGCATTATATAAACTCTTATTTCCTTCCTTAATGCAAATAACAGCAAACCACTAGTTAACAAAAATTAAATTTAATTTTTAAATGATAACAAGCATATGTATATGGGTACATACATATATACATACATAGTACAAACATATATCAGCGTACATACACACATATATGTATATGTGTCTATGAGTGTCTGTGTGTATGTATACAGTTTGAGATTTCTCACAAGGGGAAAGCAACTTGAAGTTGCTAGTTAAGCAGTTCTTTTAAACAAAGGGAAAGAAGAGCAATAGGGGGAAAAATATTAGATTTAATACCCAGAGCTTATGGTTCAAATCTTGGTTCTGATAATTCTTATCTGAGTTACCCTGGTCAAGTCAGTTAACTTCTCTCAGTTTTAATTTTCATATCTATAAATTACAGATCACTTTCTCCTCTTCTCTCTCTCTCTCTCTCTCTCTCTCTCTCTCTCTCTCTCTCTCTCTCTCTCTCTCTCTCTCTCTCTCTCTCTCTTCCTATTCCCTGGGGGAAAGGTATTCTCTCCTTTGTCCAAATCCTACCAATTCTCAACCTATTCCATTTGTAGTTGGAAATGTCAGGGAAATGTTGCAGCAAATGAATCTTGCCTTTCTATCTGTCTAACCATCTGTCTATCAATTTGTCTTTCTATTCCAAGATGCATAAAGTAACTCCATCTTGCTGAATTAAAAAAAAAAATCTGTTCTTGACAATTTTTTAACAATCCCTTGATGTTTTGGATTCAGAAAAGCTCCTTGTAAAGCAAATATTTTCCCACAAGGAAAACAGAAATCCAATACGTACTTGTTGGAAAAGTAATAACACCCTGACTGTTGTAGTTGTAGGAGTCTTTTTGGAAAATCACAGAGTACTGTCTTCCTCTGGCTCACCCCTCTGCAGTCACATAACTCAGCCCAATCACATGCAATGAATCCATAAGATTTATGATTTTATTGATCCTGGTCATGTTTCTCCTCAGGATTCATCTTAATGAAAACTTCCACTTAGATAAAAAAAAAACAACAACTTTGCTTATAAGTTACTTTATCCTGGCCCAAGGGAATCCTCTTCAAGTCTAGGAATCTGCTGACTATAGATTTGAATCTCTTAGGATGTCACTCCGCATTCCCTCTCTTTGTTTGGGCATTTGTAGTAGTCAGCTCTCATCATTAGTCAATGATACCCTCTAAGAGATGTTGTAAGGCTTCAGGCTCGTTAATTACATTAGTATTCAATTTACAGATGTTGAAAGTTGGAAATTTAGTTTAGTCAACAATAGAAAGGAAGCTCCTTGAGGACAAGGGTTTTTTTTTTTTTGTTTCTGTACCCTGAGTCCTTAGCACATAACAGGTGCTTAATAAATGTTCATTGAATTGAATCAACATATTTATTGATCATATCTCTTCCTCAAATAAAGGGTTATAGGATTTAGAGTTAGAAGAGATTTTAGCTCTGATCTAGTGCTGAGGGTTGAGGCCCATGGACAGGAGTTCCAGAACTGAAAAGGTTAAGTTCTTCAAAGGAACTCTCAGGTCCAGGCAAGGTCACATCAAAGATAACAAAGACAAGCCTGTGTGCCTGAGGAGTAAAGTATTACCACGTGCCTTCCCAAAGAGATCCCAGTTCTACACAATGATTAATCACTACCTCTCTTTGACTCCAAAACTGCTGAAAATAATATCAGGACTCAGGACTCATTTTATATATTAAATGCCCAGCAACATTTCACAAACATGAATTTCTTGAAAAACAATGGGTCTGGAATTGCTTGGTAAATATTAGATAGTGCCTGGTGTAACTGTCTTGTAAGGAACATCTCATTCTTATGTATTCCAGCTTCTCCCCAATGCCATTGAGCAAAAGAGCAGCTAAGGGATGACTTAGAAAGTGACAGAAAACATGTATTAAGCATTAGTGCACAGCTAAGTTACAAAATACGTGTTCTGACAGTCTTCATCTGGTCCTCTCTCTATTCAAACATCATCCAAAATTAAGAATAATAAGAGCTAGCATTTATATGGAATTTCAAGGCTTGCAAATAACTTTACACATATTTGGGGCAGGTAGGTGGCCCAATGGATAGTGTGGGTTCCAGGTCTGGCGTCAGGAAAATTTATCTTCATGAGTTCACATATGACCTCAGACATTCACTAGCTACGTTACTCTGGGCCAGTCTCTTAACCTTTTTACTTCAGTTTCTTAATCTATAAAATGAGTTAGAGAAGGAAATATTAAAGCACTCCGGTACCTCTGCCAAGAAAACCTCAAATACAGTTACAAAAAGGCAGACAAGGCTGAATAATAATGATACCCATTTTCTCATTTGATCCTCAGAACAGTCCTGAGATAGATGCTCTTATTTTATATCCTCACTGAGAAAGCTGAAATAACTTGCCTGGGATCACACAGCTAGTACTGAGGCAGGATTTGAACTTGGCTTTTCTTTATTCAAAGGTCAGCACATGATTGGCTCCCTCTCTGCCTATCTTTTTTTTTTGGAGGCAATGAGGGTTAAATGACTTGCCCAGGGTCACACAGCTAGTAAATGTTTGAGGCCAGATTTAAATGCAAGTACAAGGTCTGGTGCTCTATCGATTATACCACCTAGTTACCCCCTAGATGCCTCTATTTATGAGTTATGCTATTAGGTGACCATTATGGATTATGTTACATGAGGTGCCACATAGGATGCAAGGAGGTATAATCTGGTCTCTGCTCTCACCAGAACTTACAATCTAGTTGAAGAGACAAGATCTAGGAACTTTTAAGAAGTTAAAGTACAAAATTTGAATCTTTTGATGAATCTGTGTGTACTCCTGCTAGTAATGCCAGTGACAACCCCACGTATCTTCCCATCCACAGGAACTCCTTTCCTCGTTCACTAAATCCTTTACAATGAGCAAACTTGATATGCTGAGAACTTCCATGTACTGTCTTGACACTGTATGAATCTTAATACATCAGGTGGGTTGGTCATTACATATCCCTCATTCACTAGTCCATCTTCTTTTTTGTTCTGACATCTTATTGTCAATATCTCCGAAACTTTATCCCATGCGTAATTAATTCTTCAATGGTAATAGGTTACAACTACTCACACATAACATGAGCCTGATCATTATCCTTTGGATGACTCTGAAAATTTAATTCTTTAGAGATTGTCCTACATCTCAGCTCACAGCCACATGACATCAGCACAAGAATACTGATTTTTAAAAAATGGGCCTTCGTATCAGGGAAACTTAGGGATATTAAAAGCATTACACAATTTCCTAAAAGCAATTCAACTTATTTTTCTGTTATTCAATTCAGGGCCTAGTTGACTATCCATCCCTGGTTTCTATCTAAGATTTATAATTCTAGTGCCTTCCCTCCGCTAATTATAATTTGTATATATTTGTTTCCACATAGTCTCTATTAGATTGTGAGCTCCTTGAGGACAAGGTCTGTACCTAGCCTTTGCCTTTTTTTAGCACTTATCATAGTGCTTGACCCATAGTAGGTGCTTAATAAATGTTTATTGATTGGTTGACTAACCAGTCCCAATTTTCATTTCCTTACTTCTCCCCTGCCCTCCATAGGTAAACTCCAATGATTGTGGATTACATTTAGAAGGCTCTGCAATTTCCAGGGCTAGTCCAATCAGCACAATGCCATGTACAATTAGAAGCATATGGAGGAGCTCACCACCTCTAGGGAATCCAACTTCCATTTGGACCCTATGCTAGACTTTTTTCCATAACAATGGAAAACAACTTTGGTGGGCATCAGTCATCTCATTTTGTAAATCACTTGATATTAGTAATCAGAGAGTTATATGTGTTGTTATAACTTCTGAGGAACTGTGTGTGATTTTGGCATGGGCAATGGAGCAAGCTTGCCAGAGGAGAAACCTTAAAGTGGAATTTTTCTCTACTAAATCAGACACTTTTCTATAGTCAGCAAATAGAAAGTACAATGGGATATTGTATTTTCTGTACCTTTCAGTAGATGGATTAGGGCTCCTTAAAAAAAATTTTAAGTCATCTGCATAAGAAATGATAAATGATCCTGAGAGCCCAGGAGATTACCAAGGAGGAAAGTAAAGAGAAAGGGAGAGAGGAGAAAAGAACCCAAGATAGAACCTCCAGGAATATCTATCTTCAGGCACAGAGAGACAGAGAAGTGGTCAGGCAGGTAGAGCATTATTAAGAAACAATAGCTTCCCAGAAAACAGAGGACAGAGAGTCTAAGAGGAGAGGTTGGTTAATCATGTCCTCTCTGAGGAACAAAGACAACCTACAGAACACTGCAAGGGGATTAGGATGCATACATATATCACAGAAGGGAGGAAGGGTTGGTTATTGCACAAGGTGGAGCAGGAATTTCAGGAAAATTTAGCTGCACAGGAGCTCATTCATGATGCTCATGCCCTGATTTGCCCTCCGATAGACCTTCCGGAAACAAAGGCAGTGAACTCGATAGAGTGTTAGACCTGGAGTAGAAAGATTAATCCTACAGAGTTCAAATCTGGCCTCAGATGCTTACTAGCTGTGTGACCCTGGGCAAGTCACTTAACCCTGTTTACCTCAGTTTCTTCATCTGTAAACGATCAGGAGAAGAAAATTTCAAACCACTCCAGTACCTTTGCCAATAAAACACAAATGGGACCATGAAAAATTGGACACAACTGAAAAACGACTGAACAACAGGAGCTTCCAGCAATATTGGATGATGTCTGATGCTAACCAGCAATGTCTATGATTTCCTCACTGGTATTTATAGACAAAGTCTAGGTGGTCTTCACCATGGCACAGAGTTATGACTGTGCCAGTTGGTTGCAATATCATTATATTTATTGTACATTTGCCCCAAAAGAATACATTAGTGACTCTAGGCTCTGAATAATCATTCTCTTGCTTTACCTGACTTAAAACTAAAACCAGTCCCTGATTGCTATAATCCATAAAAGCAAATATTAATTCATTTAGCAGTTGGCAAATATATTACAATCCATGGTTTGAGTTCTATATTCCAAATTTCCCACAAGAGTATGATTTCTAAACTTCTTGTATTTTCACTTAGATTGCTGAAAAATGTCTGAAATGAGTACTAATGAGCATCTCTTGCTTGCATTGCTAATAACAGTCTTCTGATCATCACCTAATATCCCCAGAAATGCATCGGTATATGTTTCAGCTATGACTGGAATGACAGAAGTCCCAGAGGTTGGAACAATGATTGGTAGCTTCACTGGGAGGATTATGTAGGATCAGACTGTTTGAGGTAGTCAATGAACAGCTAGTGAATGCTAAAAGGTGCAAAGTAGTTTCTGCTAACAAAAAGGTTAGGGACTCAGTGCAATAGAGTATTATGTCAAATTAGGACACATATAACATACAAACGATGGGAAGACTAAGGGTCTTTTTTCTGTTAAAAAGAAAGCTGCTAAATATCTTTGAAGCTCAAAGACTAAAACATAATTATCAAGAATTTGACCAGTAGCACAAGCCACACATACATAAAATGAGTTGACCTATTACTGCTCAGTCCCAAGTTTCTAATCTTTGAGGTACTTGTACAGGAATACACTGTGTTATTTGGTCTGTTATTGGAATTCGTGGGCAAAAGAGGCTGACCTTTTCATAGCCTTATACTGTGGCTCACTTCCTCTAATGAAATCTTGTTCTGATGTCTCATTATGTCATGGAGGTGACCCTGAATTCTTGAAGGTTATGCCAGGAGAATACTAGCTTTGGCCAAAAAGGCTGCCACACTAAAAAAAGGCTTTGGGTTTGAACCTAGCATGCAGTTGGGTGTTTCTTGTTGAAGAACCGGCATACGTAAGTTCAGTGAACCCCATAACTTGATTGTTCATCAGGTCTATTTCTTGTTTGTTTTCTTTAGTTTTTGTTTTGTGGTTTTTGTATACAAAAATCATGGTATATTGTAGAAAGATTGTGAAGTTTTGAGAAAGGAAACTTGGATTTCAATCTCATGTCAGTTGTTAACTATCTGTATGACTTTGGGTGAGTCATTTCTAATGAAGGTATTAGACTGTAAGACCGCTAAGACCTTTTCTGGCTCAAAATCAATTTTCCTCTTACCTTGCAAGCTCATCAAGATTATATATTAAAGCAATGAATAACTCAGGTGTTGAATGAAATGTTAGCTTAGAAGATTTGGGTTAAAATTGAGCCTTGGATCATTCCTAGTAGTGTGACCATGGATCAGTCATTTTATTTCTCCAGGCCTCAGCATTCCCACCTGTAAATTGAGGACAATAAAATCCATCTACTGGACACATTTGCTGTGAGACTAAAATGAAAAAAAAATGTCTACAAAGTTGTGATGATTGCTGTTGTGATCTGGGTAGTTGAGGAAGCACTCACACTGATGAATCACCCATTTGAAGCAACGAAGAAGCATGCAGCTCATTTAAATGTTTTTCTTTGCTGGTGTTCTTGTACTTCCTTTAGAAAAGCAGCTTCTCTTTCCATAAAAGAAGACTGGATAATGCTTGTGTTTATATAACACTTTTCCTCAAAGGATCATACTGTGCTTGGCAATCACCCTTTCATCAATCCTCACATCATTCCTGGGAGATAAGTTGATATAAAAATATAATTAAGCGCATTTTACAGCTAGAGAAAGTGAATTCGCATAGGGTTGTGAGAGTTTGGGGGTGGGATAAGCAGAACAGAGACTTTTATCTTCAATAAGAACAATATATTTTGGGAAAATTTTTTGAAAAAACTGGTAGAAAATTAGAAATTATTAGAATTAATATGAAGGATTTTCTTGGAAAAGAAAAGATAGACTACTCCTAATAGAATGAAGGCCCCCTGGTCTGTGAAAGAAGAGGGGAATTTCATTTTTCAGCCAGGTTAAATATGCAGACATGAGATATTTAGCTGGAAACTGAGCTCTTCCTTCACAATACTAAGATATCAAGAAAATGGAAAAATATCTAACTTTTTGGAAGTACAGTGCTATCACCAACATCTCTATTTCAACAGAGGGCATAATCCAAGGAATTAGTACATTATTAAAATGTCTAAATTAATATTAGAGATCTTGGGATACCCAGATTGATTTCCCTTAGCATTATTTTACTTTCAGAGAGTCATCATTCAAGGACATTAAAGAACCAAACTCTTGCAATGTTTGTGATACCAAGAGTTAAAAAAGTACTGCAGCGATTTACGTTTAGGTAAGGCTTGGAATCTGATAGGTAGTCACCAAGAAAATGTATAGCAAGTATGCAGACTTACTTCTTCAGAATTACTCAATCATTTTTTTCCTTGCATAACTTTTATTTGTAGGAATAAAACTTTCTTTTTTCCCCCACATCATCTATACTTTTGCTGAAAAAAAATCATTCTATATTTCTTAATTATTCGTAAGTCAATTCATAAAGAAGTTAAAATTGTATTTTTCAGTGAATGACTCAATATATTAACCAGTTCCTAAGTTCAGATTATTAACTATTTAAAAATAGATGCCATATTATATATATAGTTTTTGCATGATCTAAATGTTCCCATGTATCCTTCCCCTTCCATCCTTTCTGATCCTTTCTGAGAACCATCTCAAACAGGAAAAGTTTTTTAATGGGAAAAAAAGAAGAGGAAGAGATAATCAGTAAAACTGATCAATATATTTTTCTTAAAAAGACTAAAAATAGGGGGTGGAGCCAAGATGGTGGAGTAGAAAGACTCACGTATGCTAGCTCCGAACCTACAGCCCATATATTTCCTACAAGAAGAACTCCCTACAAATTCTGGATCACTGCAAGGCATGCAGAAACACAGGGGAAAAGATTTCCGTTCCAGAGAGCCCTGGAGAGCCATCCCCAGGGTCTGTCGCGCCCTGGAAAGCGGACACCACCCTGCCCTGCCCGCGTGGCCACAGGAGCAGATCTGAGCAGGCTTCAGGGGCGGAACCTCCGGTGGCCACTAGGGTCCCTCCGCCCACAGATGCTCCAGGTCAGTGAGAGAGAAGTCTGGGTTGGCCAAGAGGGGAGCAGGGTGTGTCTGTGGCTCGGGCCCCTCGGGAGGGAGCGGGGGAGGCAGCAGTGGCGGCTCCCAGGACTCCCCGAGCAGGCAGGATCTTCATTACTGAAGGTCTCTGCATAAAGCCCCTGAGGGAACTGAGCCTGGGAGGTGGCCCCGCCCCCACCCCAGCACCAGAACTTAAGCTCACATTGAATAGCAGCCGCTCCCGCCGTGGATAGCCCTGAGACTGGAAAGCAGCATTTGAATCTCAGACCCCAAGCACTAGCTGGGCGGATCTAGGCAAGGGTGGAGAGGAATCTCAGAAGTCAGGTAACTGGCAGGGAAAATCCCCAGAAAAAGGAAGCAAAATAAGACCATAGAGAGCTATTTTGATGGGGTGCAGATGTTCCTGCCTTTCAATTCTGATAACGAGGAAATATTCTTACCATCAGGGAAAGACATGGAGGGTGGGGCCTCTGTATCCCAGACACCAGAGGTGGATGTCTGGTGGACTCAGGTCATGGAAGAGCTCAAAAAGGATTTTGAAAAGCAAGTTAGACAGGTGGAGGGAAAACTGGGAAGAGAAATGAGAGAGATACAAGAAAACCATGAAAAGCAGGACAACACCTTGCTAAAGGAGACCCAAAAAAATGCTGAAGAAAATAACACCTTGAAAAATAGGCTCACTCAATTGGCAAAAGAGGTTCAAAAAGCCAATGAGGAGAAGAATGCTTTCAAAAGCAGAATTAGCCCAATGGAAAAAGAGGTTCAAAAGCTCACTGAAGAGAATAGTTCTCTCAAAATTAGAATGGAACAGATGGAGGCTAATGACTTTACGAGAAACCAAGAAATCACCAAACAAAACCAAAAGAATGAAAAAATGGAAGAGAATGTGAAATATCTCATGGGAAAAACAACTGACCTGGAAAAGAGATCCAGGAGAGACAATTTAAAAATTATGGGACTACCTGAAAGCCATGATCAAAAAAAGAGCCTAGACCTCATCTTTCATGAAATTATCAAGGAAAACTGCCCTGATATTCTAGAACTAGAGGGCAAAATATGTATTGAAGGAATCCATCGATCACCACCTGAAAGAGATCCAAAAAGAGAAACTCCTAGGAACATTGTGGCCAAATTCCAGAATTCCCAGGTCAAGGAGAAAATCTTGCAAGCAGCTAGAAAGAAACAATTCCAGTATTGTGGAAACACAATCAGGATAACACAAGATCTAGCAGCTTCTACATTAAGGGATCGAAGGGCATGGAATAGGATATTCCAGAAGTCAAAGGAACTAGGGCTCAAACCAAGAATCACCTACCCAGCAAAACTGAGTATAATACTTCAGGGGAAAATATGGTCTTTCAATGAAACAGAGGACTTTCAAGCATTCTTCATGAAAAGACCAGAGTTGAAAAGAAAATTTGACTTTCAAACACATGAATGAGGAGAAGCATGAAAAAGTAAACAGCAAGGAGAAGTCATAAGGGACTTACCAAAAGTGAACTGTTTACATTCCTACATGGAAAGACAATATTTGTAACTCTTAAAATTTTTCAGTATCTGGGTAGTTGGTGGGACCACACACACATACACACACACATGTACAAGCATGCACACACACATACACACATGCACACACACACAGAGACAGAGAGCACAGAGTGAATTGAATAGGATGGGACCATATCTTAAAAGAAATTAAGGTAAATGATGATAGAGAAATGTAGCGGGAGGAAAGAGAGTGAAATGGAATGGGGTAAATTATCTCTCATTCAAGAGGCAAGCAGGAGACTTTTTAATAGAGGGAAAGAGGAGAGCTGAGAAAAAAAAAAACAAGAAGTTTACCCTCATCACATTCAATTAAAGGAAGGAATAAAATGCACACTCATTTTGGTATGAAAACCTATCTTATAATACAGTAAAGTGGGGGAGAAGGAGATAAGTAAGGCGGGGGGGATGATGGTAGGGAGGGCAATGGGAGGAGGGAGCAATTTGAAGTCAACACTTGGGGAGGGACAGGATCAAAAGACAGAATAGAAACAATGGGGGGCAGGATAGGATGGAAGGAAATAACAGTTAGTCTTACACAACACGACTGTTATCGAAGTCATTTGCAAAGCTACACAGATAGGACCTATATTGAATTGCCTGCCTTCCCAAAGGGAATGGGTGGGGAGGGAGGGATGGGGAGAATTTGGAACTCAAAGTTTTAGGAACAACTTTTGGGTATTGTTGCTACTAGGAAATAAGAAATACAGGTAATGGGGAATAGAAAGTCATCTGGCCCTACAGGACAAAAGAGAAGATGGGGACAAGAGAAGGGAGGGATGATAGAAGAGAGGGCAGATTAGTGATACGGAAAATTAGAATGCTAGGTGTATTGGGGTGGGGGGAGGGGATAAATGGGGAGAAAATTTGGAACCCAAAATTTTGTGAAAATGAATGTAAAAATTTAAATAAAAAAAATAAAAAGACTAAAAATATATGCAATGTTTTATATATGCAATGTTTCATACCCAAAGACCTCCAACCTCTGCAAAGAAGTGGGAGTATATGTGCAAGGGATGGAGGCAGAGCCTCCAAGGACAGACACTGATATAAGGCTGCACATATACGTAGAGAGAGGCCAGTCTATCCATGTGGCTCCTATAGGAACTCCTACAGTACCCGAGGGCTGAGATCAGAAAGATATCCTGAACAAGTGGTCATCCAGCTATCACTTGCGAACCCATGAACTCCTGAGATGGCTCATTTCATGTGTAGATGGGTCTCACTATTAGGAACCTTTTCCTCATAGTAGGCCAAAATCTACTAATGAGTAACTTCTAACTATTGCTCCTAGCTCAGCAACAACAAAATAGATAAATAAATAATAAATATTTTAAATTCATTAAGTCAACAAGTTTATGTTAAGTGCCTAGAAGCTGTCAGGCGCTTTGTTAAGGGCTAGAGATTTAAATACAGGAAAAAATAATCCCTGGATCTCAAACATCACAGTATAGCAGAGTGAAGATGGGTGGGGAGGGAAAGAGATAACATGTAAATAACTATATAAACAAGATATAGACAATATAAATCAAGAAAGTCTTTCTATGGAAGGTAGAATTTTATCTAGGATTTGAAATGTACCAGGAGATGGAGACGAGGGGGATGAAAATTCCAGGTATGGGGGGCAGCTATGAAGTCAGTAGGGGAAATGTCTTACTCAAAGAACAGCAAGGATACCAGTGTCATTGTATCATAGAATATGTGAGCAATCAGGATGGGGAGGAAGGTGTAGAAAAGTCAGAATGGACCAGGTTATAAAGGATTTTAAAAGCCAGAGAGAGTATTTTGTATTTGACAATAGAGGCAATAGGAAACTACTTAAGTTTATTGAATAGGAGTGTTTGTGTTTGTGTGTATATGTGTGTGTGTGTGTGTGTGTGTGTGCAACAGCAAGAAGAACAATGTCACTGTGTAATAAGACTGCAAAGGTACAAAGGGAGTAGGTTGTGGAGCATTTTAAAAGACAAAAAGAGAAATTTCTATTTTATTCTGGAACACGGAGTGATCGGACTCAATAGAGTATAGGGGGAGGAAAGCACTGATATGGTCAGGCCTGTATAGGAAACTACTTTGGCAGGGGAGAACTGGATGTATGGAATGGAGAGATACATAAGGCAGGGAGGCAGGACAGTAGCGCAGTAGACCAGGTGCAAAGTGATAGGAGTCTACAAGGTGGTGATGGCTGTGTGAGTGGAGAGAAGGGGATAAATATGAGTGATTTTGTTTGTAAAGATAGAAGCAACAAGACTGGACAACAGACTGGCTATGGGGTGAGTGTGAGTGGGGAGTCAAATATGACACTGCAAACGTAGACCTGAACGCCTGAGAAAATGGTGGTGTCCTCAACAGTAATAAGAAAATTAGGAAGAGGGGAAGCGTTTACAAACAATGATAGTGACTTCTGTTTTGGATATGAGTTCCACATGTACAAGATTCAGTCCTAGAGAGTGTGCAGGTTTTGGAAAACAATTTTATAGGAAAGCTAAGCTATTCAAATAGAATTGTTCATATCTATTCTCTTTAATAATATTTTCTTTTCTTTATTGTAATATATTGTAGATCCCAGCCTTGCTAATCCTTTTATAATAAGGTGACTCATTTGAAGATAACTGAGTCCTAATTTGTCTCCTTGCCTCTGGTCTTTCATCTCTAATCTAGTTTCAACATATCTAACCAATTAATACGAAGATTCAGGTCATCCCTCTAGCCAAAACTCTTTAGTGTGTCTCTTATGTCTTTAGGATAAAATACAAGCTCTTCAATCTTATATTTAAAGCCTTCCACATTCTGGCTCCCACCTACCCATCTAGACTGACTTACATCACTCCTTTTCACATGCCAAACTACACTCTTAGCTATTCCTAGAAACTCAACATGCCATCTTCTATTTCTGTGGGTCTGCATAAGCTATCCCCTGTACTTTAAAATGCTCTCCTTCCTCACCTCTGTTTCTTGAAAAAATGATTGCTTCCTTCAAATCCCAGTTCAGGGGACACCTCTTGAGTTAAATACAAATTGTTCTATATGTACTTATCTGTCAATAAGCTGTATACCCCAAGAAAAAATGAGCTTCTCAAGGACAAAGAATTTTTTTTTGATTTTTATATCTCTAGTATGCAAACTACAGTTTACAGTGTCTAGTGAAGGAGAATGGTGAATTAAAATGAATTGAATATCAGGGATTTAGATATCATCACCAAATCATTTCACCAGCAAACTTGTACTCTGGGGAAAATCAAACAGCAAGCCTTTAGAGCTATCTAACACAGTCCAAATTAAAATGACGAGCCTTAAAAGAATCAGGTTTTGTGTTTTTTTTGGAAATATGAGATACTGCTAGCACCACTCACCGTTGCTTCAACCTACTACACTAATTTGTTTCTTCCAATAGCAAATTGAAACTTGAAAATTCAAGGCCAAAAAACAAACAAAACAAAAAACTCTAGTTAATAACCTTTTATCAATAGGTTAAAGAACTCAGAATAGAATAAGATCTATTAGTGTTTTAAATAAAATACTTGCCCTTTTCCCTCTATTTAATTCACTTCCCAGGCAAAAATTGCAGCCAATTGTTATCAACTGGAAAAGAGAAATCTACAATCCTACTAGGCTTGGACCAAAATTTAATTCATGGGGAAGATCTTTTGGTCAATTTAGGAAGGAAGAAGTTCAAGTGGAACATTTGGATATTCATTTGAGAAGTTGATCATTTCCTTTAAGACTTAGGTGTCAGAGAGCAATTGACTGTGATCACTCTAAGGAAAAAGCTTCTGGGAAAATAGGGTTGAAAATCTCCTTCTGCACCATTTCTGGATACCTAAAGGAAATTCCAGCTCTAGAGCTGGTTTGTGGACAATTACCCTGGCAAAAAGGCAATTGACTAAGCCAATAATTGTTTTCTTAACAATGACCCTGGGAAGTCAGCAGTGCATTCACGTTATCTCCATGTTAAAGAAGAGGAAACAGGATTAAGAGGCCTGCCTAACAATTTACAAGGAGCTCAAAACTTTTTTTTTTTTTTTTTGGCACCACAAAGAGAACTGCTATAAATACTTTGTACATGTGAGACCCTTTCCCATGTCTATAATCTCTTTGGGATAGGGTCGCTGAAGCAATATTGCTGAGTCAAAGGGTATGCACATTTTTGTAGCCCTTCGGGCATAGTTCCAAATTGTTCTCCAGAATGGTTAAATCAGGTAACAGCTCCACCAACAATGAATTAGTGTTCCAACTCTCCCACATCTTCTCCAATATTTATCATCTTCCTGTTCTGTCATGTTAGCCAATCTGATAGGTGTGATGTGGTACCTGAGAGTTGTTTTGATTTGCAGCATCTCTCTAATCAATAGCAATTTGGAGCATTTTTTCATATGATTAATTTCTTCCTCCGAAAACTCCCTGTTGTCACATCCTTTGACCACTTATCAATTGGGTAATGACTTGTATTTTTGTATATTTGACTCAGTTCTCCATATATTTTAGAAATGAGGCAAAGTCTTTCCCATTTTCCTGCTTCCCTTCTAATCTTGTTTGTATTGGGCTTGGTTGTGCAAAAACTTTCCAATTTAATGAATCAAAATTATCCAGTTTGAACTTCATAATGTTCTCTATCTCTTGTTGAGTCATAAATTTCTCCATTCTCCATAAATCTGACAAATACACTATTTCTTGCTCCCCTAATTTGTTTATAGTATCAGTCTTTATATCTAGATCATGTATCCATTTAGACTTTATTCTTGTGTAAGATATCAGGCATTGGCCTATGTCCAGTTTCTGCTACACTGTTATCCAGCTTTCTCAGCAATTTTTGTCAGACAATGAGTTCTTATCCCAGAAGCTGGGGTCCTTGTGTTTATCAGACAGTACATTGCTATGTTCATTAACTACTGTGTCTTGAGTGCCTACCCTATTCCACTGGTCTATCCCTCTGTTTCTTAGCCAGTACCAAGTGGTTTTGTTGATTGCTGCTTTATGATATAATTTGAGATCTGGTAGGGCTAGACCACCTTTCTTAGCATTTCTTTTCATTAGTTCCCTTGATATTCTGGATCTTTTGTTCTTCCAGATGAATTTTGATATTATTTTTTCTTGCTCTAGAAAATAATTATCAGGTAGTTTGATTGGTATGGCACTGAATAAGTAAATTAAGTTAGGTGGAATTGTCATTTTTATTATATTAGCTCAGCCTACCCATGAGCAACTGATGTTTTTCCACTTATTTAGATCTGACTTTATTTGTGCAAAAAGTGTTTTGTAATTGTGTTCATATTGGGGAATGGCTGAACACGTTGTGGTATATGAATGTAATGGAATACTACTGTGCTATGAGAAACGATGAACAGGAAGACTTCAGAGAAGCCTGGAAAGACATATATGAACTTATGCTGAGTGAAAGGAGCAGAACCAGGAGAACGTTGTACACACCAACAACCACAGTGTGCAGGAACTTTTTCTGGTAGACTTAGTACTTCATTGAAATGCACAGACTTAAAAAATTTCCAATGAACTCGAGTTAAAACACCTTCTACATACAGAGAAAGAACTATAGGATTGGATCACAGAGAGAAACAGACCATTTTCTTTTGTATTATGCTTTGTTTCGTTTTATAGTTCCTCCCATTCATTATAATTCTTATATGCAACATGTATTTAATAGGAATGTAAGTGTAGAACCTATATAAGATTGTACACCATCCCAGGGAGGGAATAAGGAGGGAAGGGGAAATGAGGAAGAGGGAGGAGAAAAAAATCTAAGATATATGGAAGTGATTGTTGAAAACTGAAAACAAATAAAACAATTAAAAAATAAAATAAAATAATAAAAAAAAGTAAGCTCAATACTTGAGCTTTGACTCAAACCCAGGTTTTCTGATCCTAAGATTTTTCTTTTACCACTATTCCATGCTTTCTATGCCACTGAAAATCACCTCAAACCCTTGTAAGGATTTTCCCTATAGAGATATTAGTCAAAAATATATAGTTAGTAGTTTCCAGTATCAGAAAGAATTGAAAAAATCCTGAAGCCATTGACTGCCAGTTCCATGACTTCTAAAAGTCACAAATGAGAGAGGAGAAAAGGCTTCATCAGAAAGCATTACCAAAGACACAGTCTTCATTCACCTTTAGGCACAATCTTAAATGGGATTAAAAAAAAAAGTGGGATGAGCACTACAGCCAAAGGCACTGAAATCACCTTCCCTTGGGAGAGACAGACTGTAGAGAGTGGGAGAAGAGACCCCTGGAAAACATGAAGCTGAGATGGAATAGTAAACCTTATAGCTAAGAGCTAATCACTTTTTGGGAAGGGAGTGCAAGATATGGTTGAGTAGATAGAACCCTTGCTCTGCAGGGAAGATGAAATAAGTTGAAACCCAGCCTCAAATACTTCCTAACTGTATTACTCTGTAGTCCAAGTCTTTTACTCAGAGACTTTTCAACTATAAAATGGTAGTAATAATAGCACCTGTTTCTTGGGGTTGTTTGGATCAAATGAGATCTATTTGTACAGCATTTAGCACATTGCCTAGCACACAGTAAGGCTTATATATGTGTTTATTTCTTTCCTTCCTTCCCTCCTCTTCCTTCCCTCTTTCTTTCCACCATCCTTCCCTCTATAAAGGCAAAAGAATCCCTCAGAATATCATGTTAGAACTAGTAGTTGTTTGTATGTCATCACTCTGTATAAGACTTATTATACAACTGAGAAAACTAACCCCAGAGCAAAAAATCATCTTCCCCAAAGGTGGCTCATGGAACTCATACTGAAATCAAGGCTAACTTGAGGTATAGTTGGATGGTCTCCCAGTTTCTAAGACTGGCAGATTGTTAGTTCTTGAAGGGACCTTAATCTTAGTTAGAAAGAAACCACCTTGTTCAATTCCCTCATTTCTCAGAGGTAGAAATAGACACCTAGAGTTAGGGTCAGAGCAAGAACTGGCATGGCAATTCTCCTGATTCACACAGTCTATTGCTTCCAGTGAGCCTTTCCAGGTCAACAGCCCAGGCAGGCTCTTAAGACTCAGCACAGGAAGCTAAGCAGAAGGGTGGGGGAGGGGGACTCTAGGCCTTTCCAGGCTCACCTTGGCCCCAGGCTCACTGTCCCACTTTTTTTTGGCCCCTCTGGAAAGTTTAAGCTGCTCTGGTGAGCAAAGCCTAGAAGAAAAGACAAGCCTGAGAATGGGGCACTCAGGGGCTGTCCCTTAAAAGTCTTCAGAACTTGCCCAGTCTGAAGTGCTCTAACACCCCATGGCCTCCGTGACAGGACTGAAGTGCTGAGGCTAGAAAACCCCTAGGCTGGGGGGAGAGACCAGAATCCTTAGAGTACTCTGACCTCTCATTCAAAGTAACCACGCTGGCTCTTGGCAAAGTCTGAGAAGCTAGGCAAAGGCCTTGGGATGGGGAGCAAAATGGGTCCTCAGGAAGGCATGTCAAAAGGGATGGTGGAGGCACTTTGCCTCCTTAATGAGGGCTGCGCTGAAGCCAGCTTCAAACAGGCTCACAGAGATGGTTTAATCCTCAGTGTATTTACACCTCATAAATCCAGCATTTGCTACAAAGCAAGGTTGATTTATTGTTCTGTAGATTGTCTAGACTTAAAGTGACAGAGAAATAGTGCAGATTAAATTTCAAAGCATGTCAAGGATGTGTTGACGGAATATTTTGGGGGGGGCGGGAGAGACAGTGGTTAAATGTTTATCAGTACATCTCTTCTTGGCCCTCACCTGCGTGTCTCCCTATTCACAGACAAATGAGGGTAGGAACCTTTCCCAGTCTACTTGCTACTGGTGCTTGGGATGTCCTCTGTCCCAGAGAAGGCTGCAAAGGAAAGTAAACCTTTTAGCACCGAGGGAACCAGCTCTCTGAGTAAGCCTCCCACATCCCTTCCTACCCCTGGGCTGTGGCAGAGCTCTTACTGACTCTGGCCATGCCTGAGAATCAGAAAGAAAAACCCTAGTTGCAAACCTACTCCTGTCTCCACAGCTACTATCTTCTTGCCAGCTCTACTCAGAGAGCTCCACCAACTGGCTCTGTCCTGTTTCCTTCTTAGAGAAGGCCAGTTGCTGCATGCCAATAGTCCTTTAAGTCTCTGGCCCTAAGTCAAAGTTCTCACCCTTGGTCTATTGCTTGCTTTAGGACAAAGCCCCATGTCATTGAGTCTCAGTTATGCCTCTGGATAAACTCATCATTCAGGCCCTTAGCATTCTTGCTGAGCTCAGGAAGTTCATACAAAGTATCTCCAGTAAAATATAGAACATAGGATTACACAAACACATGTGTAACAGAGAAACCACCAACGGGGATCCAGGCCTCAGAGCATATGCAGGGATTTTTGCCTGTGGCCCGCTCCTGAATAAAGAAAAGGTATGCAGCTCCAGAAATCCAAGAATGTGTAATGTAGGAGATGTATGACCCCCAACTCAGAGCATATCAGGGAATTATCTATTTCTGTCCACTCATTTGCCCAGGAACGCATTGAGAGTGTATATGAAAGGCATAAACAATCTCCGTATCTCTCTGCCTCTGTCCATCTCTCTCTGTGTCTATGTCTGTCTTTCTCTCACTCCCTTTCTCTGACTTTCTGTCTCTATATGCCTATCTCTGTCTGCCTGTCTCTCTGTCTTTCTCTGTCTCTCTGTCTCTGTGTCTGTCTCCATTTCTGACTCTTTTTCTCTGTGACTATCTGTCTCTGTCTTCCTCCTCTTCCTTCCTCCCTTCCTTCCTCCTCCCTCTCCTTCTTTCTCCCCCTCCCTCTCTCTTTTGTAATTGTACTGTGACAAGTAAGAAGAACTTTTAAGAGGCTCTGAGTTAGGGAGAGGCCTCAGGCTCTCTCTCTCCCACCAAGGTTGACACCTGGTAGTGAACAGCTGGTGCTCCTCTTTCTTTTCCTGCTGCTTTCTGATTTTAGACAAATAAGCATTAGGAATGGATCAGACCAAATCACAAACTTATGAACTTCAAATTTGAGGAACCACTTGTAGTCCAGTGACAAGAGTCCCTAGAAGACACTACCATAGCCACCACAGCCAAAATGGGAGAGAAGTCAGTACATTCCTTGAGGTATAGAGTGACCCAGACCAGTGGTGAATAATCCTGACAAATATGACATCAATTCCTTCAAGCAAGTAAATAACTTTATACTACATTTAGAAGTTAACTTGGTGGCAGACATTTCTATAGCAGCCATAATGTCTGAGCCCACTTTCCCCAGGAACTTAGGAAGTAAACCTTAAGTGTGCCTTGTTCTGAGGGGATGTTTATATTTCGGTTCTTGCTATATTTTCCCAATAAATATCCCTTTGTAAAAACTAATTAATGTTAATCGCCTATCCACAGAGGTTTCCTCCAAACTTCCATTTTAAGAAAGTGACCAGGCCAGCCATGCTCACTCATTTACTTGTCGCTCAGCCAGTTCTGGGGCTGACTTTTTCTGACTTGTCCACAATGACCTCACCATACTGTCTCCTAACCTGTTAAGAATTATTATACATGTTGCCTTCTCCCATTAGTTGGGACTAATTTTTATTTTGCTTATATATGTATTTCTAGCACTTAGCACAATGCCTAGCAAGTGCTTAATAAATTATCTGTTCATCTATCTATCTCTATCAATCTGTCTATGTGCCTATGAAGTGGACATTATTCCTCCCTGGGCCCCTAGGCTGAGAGATATCTGTTAGGTTACTGGGCAGGGTTGGATAATCTGCCTGGTAACAGGTTTTCTGTTGTTGGGCCCCTGTCAAAATGTTATTCCCCTTTGGTTTAACATCTGATGAATTGTTAACAGTCATTTTTTGTTTAGTCCATTTGCATGGTAACCACCTGTACCTCCCTAACGTTAGACCCCCTTGCCAGGCAACTAGCCCCGCCCCCCTCTTGACAACTACTGTATGTTAAATGACAACCAGTTTTTCATTGGGTACCTCTCCTGGCACCTCTCCTCTGTTGGGGTCCTTTGCCTAGTAGCACCCTGACAACTACTTTCTGTTTGGGGGTTCTTGCCTAGCAGCAAATCCTCCTCTTGCTCTGTCAGAACTCTATTTGTTGTGGAAACCGCAAGGCTGTACCAAGTAGCACTGAAATGCTTAAAATGCACTCACCCACCTCAGTTCAGGGCTGTCTCCTCTGGGTCTCTACATGAGGCAGCCGCCAGCCTGGCTAATAAATGACGCTCTCAAAATTCTCAATTAGTTTTGCCTGTGACTTATTAATTCTGCCCATTTCACCTATATATATATATGATATGTAGAAGATAATAAGCTGGTTAAAGGATATTGGAGAGATACTAGCTGGCAATATTGGGTTGCTAATCACTGGCAATTGGTATTTTGAGGAACACACTTCATGGGAACTCAAGTCAATAACATCAGAGCCCACTATCCTTCAGGGGCATCTCTAGAACTCTAAGGGATACATACACACACACATATACACACATACATACATATATACATATATATATACACACACACATATATATATATATATACACATACACACATATATCTAGCTATCTAGGTAGCTACAGATAGGTAGATAGATACATAGATAGAAAATAGCCATCAGTGCTCCAGGGACCCAACTTGCCAAAATGAGTGGGGGTTAGGAGAGTAGCTCCAGAGCATGCCCTATGTACACAAGCAAAAGCTATTCAGAAATAAGAAATCTCTGGGTTCAAATTGGTCTACCCTGAAAAAGCATTACCTGGTGCTTTCTCTGCCTCCAAAACAACTCTGTATCCTCAGAATAATGGATCAGTTAACAGATACTAGCCCAGCTATTCTACTTCTGCTTTATTTTATTGTTTACAAGCATCCTCAAAGAGAAAGGTTGATGTAGTCGTCAGGTTATTGCCAGAAGATTTTTGGGGGTGGGGTATGGTTCAGCTGCTCTTAAGCAACAGAAATGACAATCCAGAGTCCAGATTCCAGATCATCCACTGTTTGGAAGCTAATGAGTCTCAGAAGTGTAGCAAACCTAAAGTTGTACAATAGATCAAGTTTGATGATAACACTTTTTAAGGATTAGATACTGAATTTTTCATTGTAGAGGGAACTCTTGGGGAGGATATTGTCTCTATCAAAGCAGGTCAGCACTTTTTCTGTAACTTAAATCCTTAGAGAACTGTCCAAGTCAGAGATATCAAACACAGGTAGATATGCCTCTGGCCATAATCTTGACAGCTTCAGAACCAGATAAAATGTAATTGGAATGTATTTAACAAAATATAAATATTATATTACATATAAATATTTATCCTGAAAATATAATAAAACATAGACAACATTGCATTTTACAATTAAGACAAGATGTGACCAGCAGGGATCTTTATTTTTGAATAGTGCCCACCTTCTTCCCCCTTAATTAATCCCATTATTGGTTTGGCACCGCTTACCCAGTGACTCATTGTAAGTAACTTTCTCAAAGACATACAGTCAATATATGTAAGAAATTGAACTTAAACTTCTTGACTTAGAGATTCTATCCATTATACGATGCTGTTTCTCTAAATAATATACATAGCTATATATATATGTATATAGCTATGTGTATTATTTGTATATAAACATATATATGTGTATATACATATACACATATATATATACACAGACCCACGTATTTTGTATACACATATATTATATACATGTGCACGTGTGTACATACATGTATATGCATTGTGTATTTATAAGTACTTGGTCTGTATGTATATAAAGCAAACATTTGTACACATTCATTTGTACATTCATTTGTACAAATTTGTACAAATGTATTTGTACACATTCATCTTATTTTAATAAGCATTTATGAATGTGTCTATTTATACACATATATATATGTATGTATATATACTTCATCACATCTCATGATATACCTATTCAAATGACAAGATTTTGACCTTTCTTGTTTTATTTGATATCCCTATTTAGCCTAAAGAGGACTTTCTTTACATTTTCAGGAACCCATTTATATTTCACCCCACCTCCAAGCAACCAAAGGATGAGAGAATCACTTTGAGGTCATCTTCAAAGTTGCATAATTGACATATGTCCTGTTAAGTTTTCTTCTCAGAATACTAATGACTTCCTAGTTACATCATCTCTGACCAAATGAAGAAAGTGCTAACCTGATTTTCTTTTAAATCTTCCTCACCTGTCCTTTTGTTTTTCAATGCCAAATCAACTTTATTGTTGAATGTGTTACGGGAGAAATATCTCCTACTGAGTTCATATGGCAAGTTACTGCTGCCAAATCTATTACAATGCAAAAATTACAGATGTAGAAGCCTCGGCTTAAGCACAGGTTCAAAAGGAGAAAAACAGCCCTGAACAAACATTAGAGTTTCCAACAAAGCCTTTATAGAGATAATTATGTCAGAGAGACAGAGAAATATGTAATACATTTTTAACATATAACAATCTTTATGACCTATTAGGTCATATAGGTCTAGTCAAACAAATTTATTATCTCAAGCTTCCTTCAATTAAGAATGAACAAACTAAGTAAGTATAAATTATCAAACAGTCTAGGTTACAGATTTCAACACTGAGTTTATAAAGTTCAATGCCTCCAAAACTACAAGGCTACATTTTAAAGAAGTCACAATCAAATGAGTTGGGGCAGGGGGGATTAATTTACCTGTCACAAAGATAATTAACATCAAGGAAATTGTTACGCTGTATTCCCTACTTCCTCTAGTTTGGTCTCTTGTCTTCCCTCAGTATCATAATTCCATGAGACAGATTGTAGCTAGAAGAGTTTAATATTAACAGGAAACAGACTTCAGTTACCCAAATGTTCCAGGATGAATGGTATAATAAAAGTGAGTAAAAGGAAAATGACTAATTCCTGTAACAAGCGTGGTGCCACTTATGTTGTTTTCATTTTTTATTGATTTCATTGTCTACACCTCTGTTCTTTTTTTGCTGTTCTTTGCATTAAAAATTCAATTACATAAACATCAAGTATCAGTAGGGGTTAAATGACTGTTAATTTGGGGAATCTAGAATGTGCAAAAAAAGTTCCCTTTGAAATACATGTTAATTGCATTTTGCATTTATGAGGAATGGATCTATGAGGGGTTTTTCAAGTACAAATTAAAGTCATAAGATGAGGGAAGCCTGTATATACTAACAGGATCATTGATTTAGAGGTGGAGAGGACCTTAGAGATCTTTTCCACACTTTTTTAGTTGACAGATGAAGAAACTGACACTCAGGGAAGTGAAATGTGTTGCCCAAGATCATGTAGAGAATGAAACTCCCCACTTGAAATACACAGTTCTTTAGAGTGAATGCCATTAGGGTATGTAGCAGATAGAAAGGGGCAGAGTCAGGAAGTCCTGGCTTCAAGTCCTCCCTCTGACATGTACTGACTGTGTGACCCTGGGCAACTCTCTTAACCTCTCAGTGCTCCAAGCAAATCTCTAAGACTCTAAGTTACAGAGAAAATTGTGAAAACATGCACTGGTAAAGGAAGTTTGAGATGATAGGTCCAATCCTCTTCCTAGTCTTTCTTTTTCTTTGTATCCCTAGCACCTAACTCATAGCAGGAAATGAATAAATGCCCACTGAATAATTGATTGAACTGAAATCCCAAACATGTAGGCTTTTTAAGATTAAGTTGGAAAGAATGAAATTTTTTCTCAAAATTTCATGGGATGAGAAAGCAAGGTTTATGATAAAAAATCATTTATCTTCTAAAAACAATTTGACATTCTGTCTTTGAAATAAACTTGATGTCAAGAAGCATCACTCCATTTACTTCAAAGTGATGGCTCATTTATCTACATATTTTTCTTCATAGTGATAAAATCCAGAGTGCAAAATAAAGTAGAAATGTGTTATTTTGTGTCACCTGACTTAGAAATTAATGACCAGATCCTAAAAACTTTATCTTGGTAGTTTATTGCTGACTAGGGCTCATGTCAACATCCAGAAAGTTAACAAAACTCTTTCCAATTATTATTTATACAGCTCTATACCAATTAGCACCTTCTACAATGATAGATTTTGAGAGAATATGAGGGCAATCACCACTGCAGGAGAGGAGCTCCAGTGTAGAATTTAGATTAAAATGGGATATCTTATAGATAATGAGATCCTTCAGATGTTCCTCTTTGTGAAATATATAGCATTGATTGCATCAAAATCAGAATATTGCACAGAACACATGGAAGAGATTGTAAAAACCCTCAAATGAGTTTGGTTTGGCTGTCCCACAAAGGAAAGGCCAAGTAGATAAAGAATTTTTATTATTTACATTTCAATATTCTTCTCTTTTCTTTTTCTTTTTTTTAACATTTTAAAACTTACCTAACAGTATTTATATACAGGGCAGATAATATAAATGGATAATCAACTGGGTCCTGAGTTGAAAATGGGGAAGAGTGGGTTGGTTAGCTTTCAGGAAGTAGTAAAAAGATTTTAGTAACTCCAAGCTTGCAAATAGTATCTTTGCAATACTAACATTTAATCAGAACTGCTATACGACAGTAAGATGTGGAATGGTACTCCCTCTATCGAATTAAAAATGAGGGTGTCACCGAAGACAATAGAGAAACATAAGTTGCAACGGGCTGAAACAAAGAAAGGTGAAAGAAAGTGTGTGTGTGTGTGTGTGTGTGTGTGTGTGTGTGAGAGAGAGAGAGAGAGAGGGAGAGCGAGAGAGACAGAGACAGAGACAGAGAGAGAGAAGCTTGCAACAGGTAGGGTTGCCTTCTATAGTGAACTTTAGGGAGAATGTGGATGATCAGAGTTGCGAAAGATTGGTAGGTATGGATAAGTTATAAACTGAAAAATTTTTCCTACGTTCCCAGTTCCTAGCATGGCTCTAACTTATCCATAGTGAATGATATTTTGAAAATAGTGGGGTTATCTATTTATTTTTTAGTAAATATTTCTGTTTAGAAATTCACTGGGGATGTTTTTTCTATTTCTCTCCTGTTCAGTTTGGATATGGGGATTATGTTTAGTTCACAGAAGGAGCTTCTTTCTCTATTTTCTCTCTCTTTCTCTGTTTTCCTCAACAAATTGTGTAGTGTTTGAATTTGTTGTTCACTTGTGAATTCATTTGGTTCTGGTTTGTTTGTTTTTGTTTTTTTGATGGGGTGGGGCAAGAGTTCATTTGTAGCCTATTTGATTACTTCTTTTTGTGTTATTTAAATTCAACTTTTCTTTTTCCATTAATCTGGATAATTTAGATTTTTGTAAGTATCATGCTTTTTTTAAAAAATTAATGTTGTGGACATTTGATTGGGAAAATAGATTCTAGTGGTTCCCTTTATTTCTTCAACATCTGTTGTGATTTTTCCTTTTCTTGTTTTTGATATTGGTAATCTGATTTTTTTCCTCTAATGGTAGACAATTTGTCTACTTAGTTGGTCTTTAAAAAGCCAACCAGAGATTTGTTTATTAACTTGCTTCCTGTTTTTAATTGTGTTCATCTCTTATTTTCAGGGTTTCTATTTTTGTGTTTATCTGGGGCTTTTTGATTTGTTGCTCTTATAATTTTTTGGTCGGATGTTTAACATTGATCTCTTACTTATTCATTTTGTCGATAAATTTATTTAGGTGTATATATTTCCCCTATAGGGACTTCTTTGACTGTAGTCCTCTCATTTTGATACACTGTTACATAGTTCAGTCTTCGACGAAATTATCTTAGGTTTAATTGATTTGCTCTTTTGTGAGTGCCTATTTGTCAGAATCCTTTCTTTTTATTACCCTTATTATAATTTTATTGCATCATGATTGATAAGTAATATGTTTAATGTTTTTAAGTGATAGGAGAGTTTGACCAGTCAAGTGAGTTGATCAACCATTTTCTTGAAAAACTTCGGTTACTGTAGACAGGTACTGACTAAATTTGGAGTAAAAACTGCATACTAGCAGTTTCAATTTAGCAGAAATTATAGGAACAGAGCTTCAAGGACAAGTATAAAACAAAAACGAAATTACGTCTAACCAATCAGTCATTTAGCAGCGGCTCTGCATCCGGGATCTGCTTTGTTCCAGGGATACAAATACAGCAGTGAGATCGTTTCTTACCTCAAGAATCCTATACTCTCCTAAAATTGTATTCATGCTTCTTACTTCTGCCCTCTAGCATTAAGGAGAACACCTCTAGACATTCCACAGACTTTCAAATATTTAGAGAGTTCTCCTGTTCCCACGCAGCTAGGTGGCTCAGGGGATAGAGCACCAGGCCTGGAGTGAGAAAGATTCATCCTCTTGAGTTCAAATCTAGCCTCAGGTGGTTATGAGCTGTGTGACCCTGGGCAAATCACTCAAACCTGTATGTCTCAGTTTCCTGATCTGGAAAAGGAAATGGTAGACCAGTCCAGTGTCTTTGCAAGAAAACCCCAATGGGGTCACAAAGAGTTGGACATGACTGAACAATAAAATTACATTAGCTTTTTTGGTTGTCATACCACACTGCCAACTGTGGTTAAGATTTAAGTCCTTTAACACCTCCAGATTCTTGACTTGTGTGCCTCACCTATTTTATAGTTATGAAAAACTATTTGAACCTGAATACAAGGTTTAATATTTATTACTTTTGATTTCCTTATTTAGAAAGCTTATTAGATCCAGCCCAATATTCCAATAAACCATATTGCCTCAGTATTAGAAGAGCTCTTATTTCACTTGCTTTATGAGCATAGGCAAAAACATATTCACAAAGCAAGTTAAATAAGGAATCTTCTAATACTAAGACAATATAGTTTATTGGAAAGAGCACAGCAATGTGAATCAGGAGGGACTGGAATTGGAATTTTTACTCTCATCATTTCTAACTCTTGGACCTAAAAGCAAATCACTTCATCTCTCTCAGTTCAGTTTTCTTGTGAATGAATGAATAAAAAGAATTAAAGTTATTTATTAAGCACTTACTATGTGCCAAGATTGAAGCTAAGCATTATGGATATGGACAGAAAAAGAAAAACAGTGCCTACTCTCAAGGCTCAAACTCCAGTTGGGGAAGGGTTCTACTACAAATTGGATGGAAACAACTAGAGGTCCTAAGAGTTAAGAGCAGGGTTGAATTTTGCTTAACTTAGCTTCTGGTAACACCAGAAAGGTCTGCCTTTCAGGATACGGAATCTCAAGGGAATCAGTCCATCACCAGTGGGAAAAGGGGAAAATGGTCTGAGTAGAGTGGGGAACCTGGGTTCCCTCAGGCAAGAATAAAGATGGGGAAGTCAGTGTCTGGGCAGGAAGTAGAAAAAAAGAGGAAGGAAACATTGGTAGGCACAGAGGGGATGGAGTCTTTGTGGGGAAGTGGGATAAGGAGAGATCTTATTAATAGCTCCCTTCTCACATGTAAAGTAGGATGAACAAGCATATTTAATCAATATCTCATTCCATTCTAAAATAAGATATTATTTGGGAACAATATAGGGAGATAGCTATGACTTGAGCCCCCACTCAGTGTCTACTCTATTTACAAACTAGGTAGGTGAGAGAAAAGGATTTGAGACAAAATTAAAACAACGATTTAAGTAAGCAATCCATCTTGGGATAATGGATTTAGATGTAAAAAGGACCTCAGAGGCCATCTAGTCTAGGGGTAAACTTTACCTCAGAATGTAAAAACCATGCTTAGCCCATGGCTGCGCTCAAGCAGGCAGAATGTGGCCTGCTGGGCTCAATCTAAACCCCTTATTTTATAGAGGAGGGAAATGAAGCTCAGAGGCTTGCCTGACGTCACACAGGTAGTAAAAGGCAAAGCCAAGGTTTGAAGCTTGGCTACCATGTCCAACTACTGTGCCTTTCTCGCTGCATTTTACTGTCATTGTGGCTGCTACTGCTGTTCAGTCACATCTGATTCTTCGTGACCCCATGGACCATAGCAAACCAATAATATTCATGGTGTTTTCTTGACAAAAATATTGGAATGGCTCATCATTTCCTCCTCCAACTCATTTTACAGATGAGGAAACTGAGGCAAACAGGGTTAAGTGATTTACCTAGGGCCACACAGCTAGTAAGTGACTGAGGGACACATATGAACTCAGGTCTTCCTGATTCCAGGCCTAGCGCTCCATCCACTGGGACCCTAGCTGCCTCCATACCTTATGCTATCTTCTAAGAAATAAAAAGCCAAGCACTGGACTCTTCCCCTGTACACAACCAAGTACAATTTCTCAGGCTCTGATGGGCAGGGCCACAATTATCAGAAGAGCCCAGATTCCACTAGGGAGAAAGAGTTTCAATTTCAGTGCCATCTTCCTTGTAAAATGGGTGGAAAATGTCTGCTGCCTGAGTCGCCATGGCTCCATCTTCTGACTCTTACTGCCTTGAGGTTTCTCCAATCTGTCTCCCGCTGTTCCTTGGCATGGTTCAGGACTCCCACTGCTGCTTTCCACTGGGCCCCGACTTGAGGCTCCGAAGCTTGCTGCTCTACGGTGTCTCTGGCGAGTAAGCTGCTTCCACTATTCAGCTTTTTGGCTGCCATCTGCTGAAGCTCCACCCTGCAGCTCCTCACTGCTGCTGTTTTAAGGTTTGCAAAGTGCTTTTTTTTCTCCCCCACCACAACCCAGGTTCTTCCCAACTTACAGTAGCCAATTGCCCTGGCTTTACTTCATGTCCAGAATGAACAAAAATTCTCTTCACCTTTCCTTCTCAGAATCTCTTTTTTATTTCAAATATCCCCTTCTACATGAAGCTTTTCCTGACTCCTCTTATGGGATGGCCTCAAGACCCTTCCAGGCCTAGGCAGGATAGTCCCCAGGCTATCACTAGCATCCACACCATCCACACACCCAAGTACCTTTTATCTCTTTTATCTATAGCTTTTCTTAGGTATTCCTGTTTGCCTCCCTAGCTCATGTGGAAGCAGCCCCTTGATTTTAGGAACTTTTTCTTTTTTAATGTTACCTCTATCAGGTACTTGATAAATGCTTGTTGCTTGACAGGGCAATTACCTTTAAATGTCACCTCTTGAATTCAGCCTTCTTTGATAAATGACAGTTTTGCCACCTTATATTTATAACATGGTAAAACTTCAAGTCTAAATATATTCAGGACTATCTACTCTCAGGTTGATCGTGAAATTCAGTTTTTCAATACTCCTCCCCCATATCAGGATTTGGGCAACAGCAGCACCGGAGCAGGAGAGATGAGACAAGAATAGGAGAGTAGTGGTAGATCCATTGTAACTGGGAGTACTGTAAGTATCCAGCAAAATCAGTAAATATAAGGAGGAGTACATCAATTGTGCCCAGTGAGAATTCCACAGTTTCCAGTACTAGAAATGAGTAACACATCAGGAATGAGCAGGCCCAGCTCATTCACTGGGCAATGGTGAAGAGGTTTACCATCAGAATCATAGATGCTTACACTTGGCAGAGAAACTGGCAATTATGTAAATGCAGGTGTTCCATATCTGATATGGAAGTCTCCTTTATGACAGTAAGTTATAAAGAAAAGAACATGGAATTTCAAGACAGAACACTGGGTTCAAATCCTAGCTTTACTATTTAATGCATGTATAAATTTAGGCAAATAATTGCTCTTGGCTTCACTTCCCTATATGTAAAATTTGGCAGGGGCAAGGGAGAAGTTGAGCACATGATTCCTTGTTATTCCTTCCAACTCCAAAGTCTATAATATTTTACTCCTGACCACCATTCCCCTCAACAGTTTCTTAGGAAGTTTATCCTTAAAATGAACCACCATCAGATTTCACTTTCTATCCACTGGTCATAGTCCCACCTTCTGCACACACACAGAGCAAATTTAACTTCACTTCTTCTAGAAAAAGGAGTAGTTTAAATAGAAGTGTTTAAGAACTAAAATAAAGCTGACTCTTAGGAAATCTAAACCTATTTAAATCTATAGCTCTATTAGCCTGGGAATTACAGGCATTAAAAGGATTGAATTTCAGAGGTGGTGAACCTGTGGCCTTGAGACTACAGGTGGCCCTCCAGGTGCTCAAGTGTGGCACTTTGATTGAATCCAAACTCCACAGAACAAATCCCCTTATTAAAAGGATTTGTTTTGTAAAACTTGAACTCAGTCAAAAGGCCACACAGAAGGACTTTTGTGGCCACCATATGTGACCTGGAGGCTACAGGTTCCCCACCTCCAGATTAGATCATTGCACTTATTGGCTACCATTTTTTTTAATCTCACAGAAGATATAGCCAAAAATGTCCATAAACTACTGTATTTCAAGAAAATAATAATAATTGACACTTATATAGCACTTTCATGTTTTCAAAGCTCTCTCTATATATCCCATTTGTACTTCATTATCTATTGACAAACCCATATTCGGTATGCAAGGAAAATAAGAAAAAATAATCAGAAAATATGTAGTTATAAGGTGGAGTCCTCTATAAGAACACATCATAATTGTTTGTATTGTTGCCGCTTAAAATGTATTTCTTAGCATTTCTTAGCATCAAATATCCACTTTTCCATTTTTCCAATTTAAGCTAATCGGTTATTTGCAATTCTAGTCTCTTTTTGAGTCACAATACTCCCCCCTCCTTTTTTCTAGCTTCTTGCTTCTAGATTAAATCGATTCACTTTTTTTTTAACACCTTCTTTCAACTACATTTTCTATAGAATGACCTAAAAAAGATTTAGATCCTTTCAATAGGCTTAAATGGTCAGCCTGAAAACTGTCCACAGCTGTAGGTGAAGCTTTCAATTCATTAATCCTACAGACATTCATCAAGCATGAGCAAGCAATGACAGACTCTAAGAAACATTTGCATCCCTTTTATCCTTTTGCAAAATTCATGAGGAATTGTACCTGATAAATTTTTCAGGGGCTACTGAGTTATTTTCAAATCTTCTAGGCATAAACTCAAAGCCCCAAAGAACATCAGTTGGGGTTGAATTGTACTCCACATGAAGTACAATATGATTGCACTTGGAAAGAGAGTCAAGTGTGTCTCTATTGTGGAGCTCCACTCTCTCAGAGAGTGAATATGATGCCTTTGTGTTGGCAATTGACAACCTGCACAAAACCCTTACATTTGTACAATTTTTAAGTGCTATTCACAGAGATCCTTCTCGAGGTGGTTTAGAGTATTTGAAGAGAATGAGTGGGACTTTTTTTTATACAATTGTGATGAAAGGGAAGGTTTGTCTTTGACAATATATTCAAAGCATTTTACTCCAGTATGTAATATTTAGTAAGCATTTTTAACCCCAGGGGGAGGGTATGACTTGACAATGTATTGTATTTCAAAAGACTGGCCACTTAAAGAAGGGGCTTTCAAGAACATCCATTCATTTGCTGAACATATATTAATTGCTTATGATGCTATAGCATAGCAGCGTATGCCAAAACCAAAACAGAATAGCTCCAGACCATCAGATCTTTACATTCTCATGGGGGTGGGAGTGGGGAGAATATATATATATATCAGTTAATACAAAGTTATATACAAAATACATGCCACATATATAAGTATATGTTGTATATGTAAGTATGGACAACTTATATACACAGAATATATACATACACACATATAAATATATACATATATGTAGACAAATTTTATACAAAATGATTCCAGAAAGAAGGGAGATAACAACTGAACAGATTAGGAATTATTCAGGAATTGATCAGAAATATTAGGAATTGATATTTGATCTAGGAATTCTAAGAGGCAAAGGTGAAGAGGGGACATGGGAGAAAACCTATGTAGATGCACTGAGGTAGGAGATGGAATGCTGGGCATAAATACCAGTAAACAGATCAGATTATATATAGACCATATAAAGAACACTGTAATCATATAAGGAGGAGTGGTACAAAACCATTCTGGAGAAACAGACTGGAGTGAGATTATGAAGGAATTTAAATGCCAAACTGAGGAATCTGTATTTTATCTTAGAGGTAAAGGAGAGTCACTAAAGTTTTTTGAGCAAGAGAGTGACCTGGTTAGATTTAGGCTTTGTAGAAATCAATTAGGTAGCTGCGCAGAGAATGAATTAGAAAGGAAAAAGACTGGAGGTAGAAAAGCCAGAGTGCTGGCAGGTGAGAGAAGAAAAAGGAGAGATGCTAAGGAGATTGTAGAGATAGATAATTTAGCAACTGGTCAGATATTCAGGATGAGGGAGAATTTGTAAACCTGGGTAACAGAAAGAATGGTGGTGGAGCCCTTTAAACAGATGTAGAGGAAGTAGAAAATAATGAGGCACAAATGGGATAGTGCATATGAACTTTAAGTGTTATTCAAATGTCATATATCATTAGTTATAGTCAACGTTTATTAAACTTAGCAAAGTGTCAGAACATAGTAGTAGGAAATAAAAAAGCTAGTCCCTGCTCTCAAAGAGTGCATCGTCTAATGGGGAGATGATAAGCAAAAGACTATGTATGAATAAGACAGAGATATGCAGATAGATAGATAGATAGATAGATGATAGATAGATAGATAGATAGATAGATAGATAGATAGATAGATAGATAGATAGATAGATAGATAGATAGATAGACAGACAAGAAGAATCAATCTGCAAACATTAAGCATGTACTATGTGTCAGGCATTGTGCTAAGCACAGGGGATACCAAGAGAGGCAAAAGACAGTCCCTGCTCTCAAGGAGCTTACAATCTAAGGGGGAGACAACACGCAAACAAATATATACAAAGCAACCTGTATACAGGATAAATAGGAAATAACTAACAAAGGGAAGACACTGGAATTAAGAGGGGTTAGAGAAAGCTTCTGGTAGAAGGTAGGATTTTAGTTGGGACTTAAAGGAAGGCAGGGAGGTCAGCAGTCAAAGTAGAGGCAAGAAAGTATTCCAGCTATAAGGGACAGCCAGGGAAACTGCCCAGACCCAAATGATGGATGTCTTGGTCATGGGACAACCAGGAGGTCTGTGCCCCTGGATAGAAGATCCAGGACAGGAACAACAGGGAGCAACCAGTAAGTACGAAGAGAACCAGGAAAAAAAAATGTTATCCTAAAAACTTTGGAAAAATAAAGCATCAAGGAGGAAAGAGTGATGAACAGTGTCAAAAGTTGCAGAGAAGTCAAGGAGAATGAGGATAAAGTCCACTGGATTTGGCAAAAAATAAAAACAGTTAACATTTATATTGTAGTTATTATGTGCCAAGCGCTTTATAATTATTATCTCATTTGATCCATTTAACTAGCCTGTGATATAGGTGCAAACATTGATCCTAAGATCAACTAATTCTAAGACATCACTAATAACTTTGGAGAAAGCAATTTCAGTGGAATGATAATGTCAGAAGCTGGACTGTAAGGGGTTAAGCAGAATGAGAGGAGAGAAATTAGCCTTTTCAAGGAGGTTAGCTACAAGGGCAGAAGACATAGGGCAGTAGTTAATGGGGATAGAACGATCAAGTAAGTGTTTTTTTAAGATGGGGGAAACATGGGAATATTTGTAGGCAATAGGGAATGAGCCGGGAGATAAAACGAGGTCAAATATAAATGAAAGAGTGTGAATGACAGAGGGGACAATCTGTTGGAGAATATGGGATGGAATAGGAGCACTTGAGCAGGTAGCCTTGGTCAGGAATAAGGCCACTTCATCATGTGAGACAGGACTAAAGGAGGAGAAAATGGCGGAAGGTACTGGAGTGACAAGAGATGAGGAAGAGGGTCAGAGTTCACAATGCATGGCAACAAGGTTCTCAACTGAGAGATTAGGGGGTGGGGGAGTCATGAGAAATTTGAGGAGGAAAGAAAGCTTTGTAAGAGTCCCTGTGGAGAGTGGGATAGTGAGTTTATAAAGAAAGTGTAGTAGGATTGCCTAGAGGCAGTGAGGGCCCAGCTGAGGTTATGTAACATCAATATGTAATGAACTCAAGCAGAATGGTCTCATGACTTTCTCCATCTTCCTTCAGCAGCATAAGTGTAGGAGAGGTGGTGAATGGTGAGAATCATTGAGGGCTGACATTCGGCTGGAAATAATCCATGATATGATAGGGGTGTTAGGGAATTAAGAGAAGAGGGCAGAGTAGAGAAAGTTCAATTGATTCATCAAGGAATCAAGATGGAGAAAAGAAGAGAGTGGGTAGTAGCAGGGAGATAGCCCAGGAGAGAATTGAGAGGTCAAGAGATTGAAGGTCATGGTATGAAGAATAAGGTTTTATAAGGAAGGCAGAGGGAGAGACAACTAGATTATGATCAGATAAGGGGATTTCAGAAGCAGCAGCAGTAATTTCTGGGTTTTTTTTTTTAAATTCAGACATTGCTGAGGCTTTTGGAGGCCTGTGGTATGCCAGTTGTCTGACATTTTTATTACATTCCCTAAGAATAAAAAAGAATACAGTATATATATATATATATATATACATATACACATATATACACATATATATATTTTATGTATAAAATATTCATGTACTGCTGTACTAATAATTACACATTATTAAACTTGCACAAACTAGAATATTTTTAAAGGAAGAGATAAAGATGAAATATTTGATCCTAGAATCAATAGGGAGCCATTGAGGTTTCTTAAGTAGGTGAGTGACGTGGTCAGACTTGTGCTTTAGGAAAATCATTTTTCCAGTTGTGTGCAGGATGGATTAAAGAGGGAAAAGACTGGAGGCAGAGAAAGCACTTAAGAGGCTCTGACAATAATAGCTCAGGGTTGAGGTGATGAAGACCTGAATTAGAGTACTGACTTTGTGGGTGGATAGTAGAGAGATATAAGTGATGCTTCAGAGACAAAACATGGCAGGATATTGCCTAGGTACCTAAAGTGAGAGACAGTGATGGACTGAAGACGGTAATGAGGATCTGCATCAGGATGGCTGGAAAGATGGTGGTTCCCTTGGAAATTTAGAAGGGGGTGGGTTTGTACATAGATAGTGTGATGAGATTTGTAATAAAGACTTCTAGTCCTCCATGCCAACTTGTTCTATTTAATTCACCATAATCCACCAAAAGCAAAGGTTTGGCAGGGAGAGAGGGTTCTCACTAGTTGCCACAGAACCCATCTCTCAAGGGAGCCTGGAGCCTACAGACAAAAAGGGGGGGGGCTACAACCTAGGGGCTGGAGGTGGCTATGTTGAGGAGAAGGGAGAGATTCCCACTGTTACATCTGTAGCTATGGAGGGCCAGATTGATGTTAGATTAAAACTGCCCTGAGAGGCTGAAATCCACCTAATGAACTGGGAGGTTGGGACTGCTACTGAATGCTTTTTGTCCTTCATTCTTGAAGAGGACAATGGTATCAGGGAGGTGATGCCATGACACACAAGTGAATTGGATTTAAGTGAGGTAGGGCAGTATAAAGTCACCAGCTTCACTTTCTCCTCTGGTGCCATCTGGGTCCAGTGGTCAGATATGGATCAGGACAACTAAAGATGGTCCAGGATGAAGTGGAGACCTTAGCCTTTTCAAGTCAAAGTCTTTTAACAGGTCTCTGTTTGACCATTTAATGATTAAGACAATAAAAAATGAAGCAAAGAATGTCTTCTTAAAAAAATATGTAGGAAGGCAAGACCTAGCTTTCATATCAAAGGGAGAGGGATGGTGTATTGGGTATGGTTGTGTTACAGAAAAGCCTCCATACCATGACTGGCTATTATAAAGAGAACAGAACGTAGAGTGAACATCATTGCATCCTCTGGTTAGTGGACTCACATGCTGGGGTAGGCGTGGAAGTGAGTCCTTCCTCTGGCTGAGGGAGCCTCACCTCCCACTCTGGAAACCATTGCTCTCCAAGATCTCAAAAATAAATAAAAGAGTGAATAAACGCTTGACCAATTGTGTTAATGCCTAAGATATCAAGCTCAGAAATCAGACTCTATTGGAATTATGTAAATAAAGTAGCTAAAATGTTCATACCCTTTGACCCAGATATTCTACTATTAGACATATATCCCAAGTAGGTCACTGACAAAAAAAATTTCAAATACATAAAAACATTTACAGTAGTAAGTGGCTATCGATTGGGGAATTACTGAACAAACTGTGGCACACAAATTTAGTGGAATATTATTGGATTATAAGAAAAAGCAAACATGATGAATACAGAGAAGCACCATAGCTTTACATGAACTGCTGCAAAGTAGAGTAAGCAATCAGGAAAACAACACACATAACTACAATATAAATGGAAAAAACAGCAAGAAAGCATCAAAAAGGAAGACCGGAAAACTACAGTGAACAAGACTGATCCCAAAGGAGAGCTATGAGAAGATACCTCCTCGAATCCTTTAAGGGGGAAGGGAGTCCACAAATGGGTAACACTGTGTATAGTGACAGATTTTTTAAAAATGTCTTTGTTGGAATTTATTGTCAATTTTATGCTATTCTTTGTTTTTTTAAAAATTATCTGTTATAAGTTGTGGTATATGGATGTAATGGAATATATTGTGGTATAAGCAATAATGAACAGTCGGACTTCAGAAAAACCTGGAAAGACTTTTATGAACGGATGCTGAGAGAAATGAGCAGAACCAGGGGAACATTATACACAGCAACAGCCACAGTGTGCGAGGACTGTTTCTGATAGACTTAGCCCTTCACAGTAATGCAAGAACATAAGACATTCCCAAAGGACTCTTGAGGCAAAATGTCATCCACTCCAGAGAAAGAACTATGGAATCAGAAGTCAGAATGAAGCAGATTATTTTCTCTTGTGTTATGCTTGTTTTGTTTTGATTTTTCTCATGGTTTCTCCCATTCATTTTAATTCTTTTATGCCACATGACCAATGTGAAAATGTGTTTAATAAGAATGTATGTGTAGAATTCATATAAGATTGCATGTCATCTTGGGGAGGGAGGGAAGAGGAAGGGGGAGAAAATTTAAAACTTATGGAAGTGATTGTTGAAAACTGGAAACGAATTATTTAAAAAAAAAAATTACCTGTTATAAAGATTGCTCTCTGGAAAGGCTGAGGGGAGGTATACAAGGGGAAAATCTAAGCAATGTAAAAACAAAAGATAAAAAGAAAAATGTTCTAATCAAGTACCAGAGATGGTACACTTACAGAATATCTAGAATAATAACAAATGATAATTCTCACCAGTCTGAGACATTACAGGTGATTATACCTAAAGTTAATAACTTCTCCAGGTGCTTTCAGGTCGAAATGATCAGTGGTTTCTCTGAGCGTTAATATCTTACTCTATTTGAATCTGTCTTTGTTTTCGGCATATTAATAACTGAAATTAAATTTAATTACATACAATGCAAATCCATGAACAGTGTATGTGTATAGTTTTTTGGATCACTAATTTTATTTTGGATATTCCTAATGGAGCAAAAATAAACAGACTATACCATTTTGAGTTATTCAGTCAAGGACTAGACTACCTTTTTACCTTTAATGAAAAAAAAATTAAAGATTTACTAAGAATATTTAGAGGCTGGCAAGGCAATAAACATATACTCAAATACTACTGTGTGCCAGACAGTGCCAAATAATGGGCATATAAGTACAAAGGGGGAAAAGGAAAGGCCCCACCCTCAAGAAGTTTACATCCTAATGGAGGAAGATGACATACAAAAGGAACCTAAAAGGGGCTCAGGAATGCACGGCCATGATGTTAAACTATAGAAAGTGAGACATAGAGCCAGGAAATCAATGAAGGTTGTTTAGCTTGAGCCTCTCCCCATAATGGAGGCCCCAGGAAGAAACTTCCCAATGGAATAAGGTGGGCATATGTGAGAGAGAGGAGTCAGCACAGTATTTGAATGCCCAGGAGGGAAAGACCACAGGATTGATGGCTTCTTGGGTGAGTAGGTCCTAAATTCTGAGGAAAGTAGGGAGATAACTGAAATAACATGGTAGAAAAGTCCAGAAAGTCAGAAACAGAGTCAAGAGGGCAAAAGCAAATGGCATTTCAAGGTGAACTGTTTAATCTGTTTGGTAGATGCTAGTGTTGTAGTCAATAAATAAATCCTTGATGTCTACTCTTTGGGTCACCATTGCCTATTTCCTCAACTGCATATGGTAAATGATTCTTATAGGATCCATCTCACAGGCTTGTATAAGAAAAGAATTCTATAAACACTGAAATGTTATATAAATATAAGCTGTATTTTTACTGCTACTAAAATAGCACCAGGTGTTTTTAAGAACACAAAATTGATATGCTAATAATGGATTATTCTTATAATTATATGTATTATTGTAAAGTGATGGATGTCTTATGACCACCCTATATAGACTTAAAATAATGAGTGACATTTCTGTAAAAATATTCTAGAATTCACACCATTTACTAATTAAAACTGCCCTTGCCAAAGTAATTCAAATTAATGAGGCTCTACTTAATCTCCAACTATGAAATTTTAACAAATAGGAACCCTACCCAAATTGCTAAAAATAAAACAATTAGGATGGGTTGAAAGCTCTCTTCATCTGTCTAGAATTAAAAATTCTACATTTTCTGATTCTTTTCAACAAATCTTTTTTAGGAATTATTTGATTTTCAATAAGCGAAGTTGTGAGTCTTCTTTACACTTAGCGTGGTTCTACAAGATTTCTGAAAATCGTTATCATTTGTGAGGATCAAGAACATTTTCCTGCAGAAGGTTGGGTCTTTCACAAGGACCAGTTAAGTCCCTTCTATGGTGCTAGGCTGGGTGCAGGGGATATAAAGGATAAAAAAGTAAAAAAAATAAAGGCATAGCCCTGGCTCTCAAGGAGCTTTCAAAAGGCAGATCTGGAAGAGGCAGATCCCAGTTATAATCAATTAATTAATGAATCAAAAAATGATATGAGCAAAAATCATAGTTTTTAAAGGCATAGAATGATAGTGTAAATCAGGAAATATTTACATTTGCTAGAACAAAGGATTCCTGAAGACTGGAAAAGTGAGTGCAGCCAGATTATTGAGGCTCTTGAATGCCAAGGAAAGAAATTGAGATATTATTCATTAGGCAACGAGGACCCTTTAGTAATTTTTGAGCAGAAGTATAAGAAAATCCAGTCTGTGTTCAAGGTAGATCCCTCAGGAACAAAGAATTTCTCATTTCAGTGGGCAAGAATGGAAGGTAGACAGACCAAAGGTGAAATGATAGAACATAACCACTATGCAGGTTTCTAGATAAAAAGCATAAGACCCTTGAATTCAAATTAGAGATTATCCAAAACTTTGAATTAATCCCTTGCTCATCAGGAGTGAGATTGAAACTTGACAGAACAGATGGTCCTTGTATAGTACACTGCACATCAAATTACCAAGCCTTTTACTAAACAGGGAAAAAAACAAATTCCAGATACATTCAGTAATTTCAAAGGCCTAGTCCTCCATTGCTTGGACTTTGGATCTAGAATTTGCTGATAGAGCATCTGGGTTGATTTGCACTGACATGACAAAGGAAAAGAGGTTTCTAAGGCAACAAGAATCCAACCTGTGTTAATTGGAGTACTAGATGTATAGAAAAAAATTGCTTTTATTAACAGTATGTAAGCTTTCTAGGAATAAAAGTATCACTCATGAATATTTCATTCACTCTAACTATGTAATTAACACAGGTCAGCATAAGGTAGTCTTTGTTAGAGTTAAAAATCAGCACCAGAAAATAACCCTTATTTTCAAAGCACTTATATAATTTTGAGTATTCATGTTCTTTGGTTATTTGGTAGCAAAATAATGGACAATAACAAAGCCTCCAGTTTGGAAATAAGAACATTTTTTCTTGATGATGCAGAGTTATAAATGCAGAGAGAAACAAAATTCAGAGTAGCATTTTCTGTGGTGTGAAATGGATTAAATGAGTGCCATGGCTTAACTTGGAAAAGAGACCATGTTCAGGGTTATTGACCTATTGCCTAGAAATGTTCATTTTGGAAAAATCAAGTTTCCCCAGAATTAATAGATGAAAACAATTATTCATTTCATTAACAGCAGAGTTGTCACCTCTACGGGCATCTTTGCTCTGTGTCACTGACAGCCACATTTTTCTTAGAAGTCTCAAGTTGGAACAGTAAAAGGTGCTGAGTTTTAGATCTTTGTTGGTCAGGAAGCTGAGTTGCAGTTTCCTGCTTATTTAGGTTACCAAGAAAATAATAGAAGAAATAGAAGCTTTTGTCCTCTTTCTAACTGCTACTACTTCAGCTGACAACTCCCAGATTTTTGGAGGTCCCTTCCCTCTGCTTTACCCCAAGTTTACACCATTTAGGATTTATACTTCCAGGATAAGTTTTGAGGCTTTGAACTTGTGTTAATAACTCATGTTTCTAAAGCAACGGGATGCTGACAAAATTCTTTCCTCAAAACCATACCAAAGGCAGTTAATCAATCAATCCGCAAGAATGCATTAAGAATAAGGGGTCGCATTTATGTAGCACTATAAAGTTTTTGAAGCGTTTCACATATGTTCTCTCATATCGTCACAACAACCCTAGGAGGTAGCTGCTATTATTAACCTCATTATTCTCAGGAAACTGAGTCTCAGAAGGGTTAAGTGACTTGCCCAGGGTCACATAGCCAGTGAATATCTGAGGCAAGATTTGAAATTAGGTCTTCCTGATTCCAAGTCATCCCAAGACCTGTAGCCATTGTGAGACCTAGGCAGAAGAAAGGTACTGTTGAACTAGACTCTGGGGATACAAAGGCAAAAAAGAAACATTTTCTGTCCTCATTAGGCTTACATTCTACTGGAAAAAAACAACATGTTCACAAATAATTAAGTACAAATAATAAGTATACAAAATAGATACAAATGAACTTGGGGAGTGAGGGTAGATAAGAGAGAATGAATGCCAGAAAAGAAATGAGCTGAGACAACATTTGAGCTCTGCTTTAAAGGAATCTGAAGGTTCTAAGAGTGAGGAAGGAGCTTATTTCCAGTGTGGGGGACCATCTTATGCAGAATCCAATTATACTCCTTCCCAGTCAGATAATACCTGCAATACTTGCACCCATTTTTGAGGATGAACAGGATCCTGGGACATAGATGGACAAGGATCATCCAGAGGAAAGTGACTCAAAACTGCATCATGTGGAGACTGGTTGAAAGACACAAGACATGACTAGGAGAGGACTTGACGGCTGTCTGCTGTATCTCTGATATCTGACTTCCAGGACATTGGACCTTAAACTGCCTGAAAATGCAACATCTATTTCCTCCTTCCCTGCTGTTACCTTGCTATGCTTTGTACTCCCTTTTTAGACCTAAAACACCTACCTGATGTTTCTTGCCTTGTTGACCTCTGTGGACATATATCCCTAGAGCTAGAGTAGCTACTTAGCCATTCCTGTGCTTAGTGGGAGCCCTGGCCCAAGATTCTTTCAAAAAGTCCTATACTGTTGCTACACAATCTCCGGTGTCTTACAATCTTAAAAGTCAGGTTCAGCTTTCTGGACAAAGAGAGAGTGAACACAAATGTTCATAATAAAAAGACTACAACTTTAGGGAAGCTAGTTAAGTAATAGTCACCTCATATTTCATATTCTGAGGGCATTTGGGCTCCCCATAATAATATGAACTCCCTGGCCCTGAATCTTTGCTCGAGTAACCTGTCTCAGAGTCTCTTGGATCTCAGTGCTCTGGAAACAACCTGGTACCAACTAGATCTGGCTTTTCAGGTCATGCTTACATTTTTTATAATGCTGAACTGATTTAGCCTCAGGTAGAACCATGATGGCTTTGACTCTATTGAAATGCAACAGTTTTAGCTAAGAGCAGCCCTTATAGAAATGGAAAGGAAAAGAGATATTTAAATTTAGGGAAGGGTGGAAACAGGTTAGGTTGAGAAAGAGAAGTCCTAGAATAAATGCCATGGTAACTTGGGTAACTGAGGAAGAGAATGAAGGGACAGAAATTAGAGGGGAAGTTGGAGTTTGGCATTGTGAGGAAAATAGGTAAACATGGAGTCAGCAGCCATAATCCTTCTGGGAAGACGCCAGGCAACTGGGCATTACAATCTTTCCTGCCTTTGTTCCATAAGGCTCCCCGGACTTTGTTATCTATGCTGCTGTGATGTCTTTCTAATTCTCAGTCATTGCCACCCAAATTTCCATTACACATAAGGACTCTTGGACTTTCTCATATGTCCAGCCACTGCACTGTTTTGGTTATTCATCCTTTCCCTGAACCCAAACTCTCCAACAAACATGAGAATGTGAGCTCCTTAAGCACCTATTAGGGACAGCAAGGTGATGCAGAGGATAACACGTTGGGCTTTTAGGAAGGAAGACATGAGCTTAAATCTAACTTCAGAAAGCTTATAGCTGTGAGACCTTGGGCAAGTCACTAAACCTCTGTTTGCCACTGGAGAAAGAAATAGTAAGAAAATAGCAAACCACTCCAATATCTTTGCCAGAAAAACCTCATGGACAGAGGTCCACAGGGTTATGAAGAAGGTGAAACTACTGACCGACAATAAGCATCTATCATATGCTAAGCATCATGCTAAGTACTGACGATATAAATATGAAGAAGACAGTCCCTACCCTCAAGGAGTTTACAGTCCAGTACAGGAACATGAACACACACACACACACACAGAAGTTGAGAAAGTGGGTGAAAAGCAAACAAAGGACTCATTGTATGGGCATGATATAGAAGTTGAGAGGAATGCAGCTGGGTAGAAATGAAGAGATGCCTGGCTTGTGCCCCTCCTTAAATGGAATATCTGGGAGAAAAAGCAGGGATTGTCATTATCCTTCCATTATTAGCACAGTGTTTATCATATAGTAAGCACCTAAAAAATGCTTTTTCATTTTATTTCCTTGTTTCTTTCATTTTTTAATTCTTACTTTAAAATATTTCATTTTCAATTTTCTGCTGTGTTTCTAGTCCCTTTTATCTGCAAAAGAGACAGAAAAGCAAAGCCATAAATGTACCACTTGAGTATATCTAAAAATTCTCCTGCAGGGTCAGAGTCTTAGACTAGATGGGACCTGAATGATCATCCAGTAAGTAATAAAATCAGTATCCGGAGGCATCTCTCCATACAATTGCAGGATTTTCTTGTCACATGTAAACAATATCACTTCCTCCCAGATGATATAAACTCCTTTGACAGCTCCTGGCCTTTCTTCTGATGGATTCCTGAATGTCATATGCTTTCAAGGTGGCCCATTTCCTGCATTCCACTAACTTGCGTGACACCCTACCCCCCACCTCCCTCACTTCCCTGCAGCTTGAAAAAAATTTTAAAAAAGAAAAGAAAATGGGGGTAAGCCTGGGCAGACAATGTAGAACATATATTTCTTGGATTGTGCTGAGCCTTTTGGTACAAAGGCTGTCTGAGTGTTAAGGACAGAAATGATGCTCCCTTAATCTCTGTAACGTGTAGTCACATTGTCTTAATATGTACTATCTCTCCTTGAAGTATTCTCAATATCCAACTTAATTCAACAAAGTGGCGTGATTAGAAAACTTACAGTTAAATCCCACTTATGGCATGTCTTAAGACATGTCATCTAAGAAATTTGAAAAATTCTAGCATTTCGCATCTAAAGTACTAGGAAACAGATGTCCCAGCTCTGTGCAGCAAAATTCTCACAAGATTGTGGATTTCTAATGTGAAATTCAAATCTCTGAAAGCCCGGACTGGGGAGATATATGTCCAATGAATCCATATGTTCATCAGATGACTTGGTCTTTGGTGAATCAGAGGTAGTAGAGGATTTTGTTATAGCATATGTTTAGTAATGTCCATCCATGCCATCAGAAGCACAACATGCTCCTTCTAGTCAGGCTTTTGCTTTGCTATCCAATTAAATGGATAACTGTTTTGCGTCAGGATTCTAGAAAACAGTAACTGACATAAGATTTTTCAATATGTCCCAAAACAATAATTTATTTTTTCCCCCAGAACAGGCACCATGTTTAATTGTATAACAGATTTGTGAGAAGTTATACTGTCTGCAGTTTTTACAGCATGTATAACATCCTTGTTGCCAAAGTAAGTGCTGAGTCAGGTATCCCTGTCAAACAGGGAATGAGCATACCTTCAGCATGACTAGGCTTCATTATTGCAGAACATCTCTGATCAAAACCTATCTCAGAATTACAAACTTCTACTAAGGTGATTCAAAATTATCTAAAAATGGAAATCAAAACAAGTACTCTCACTACATTATAACTCCACACTACAGAGTCAATTTATTTTGTGAATTGTGTGTTTCTATTTTTAATTCATCTTTTTAAAGATATGAAGCTTCAAGCACATTAAAAAAGATTCATTTTTTCAAAGTTTGTAATTAGATATTCTTAAGATGGACTACATGAAGTGCCATTATTCTCAAACTCTTTATATTTCTGATTGGACCACTGGGGGCACCTACCACTGCTTGGTGAAAGCAAATGTAAATTTCAGAAAAGGGAAGAAATAAAGAGGACATTTTTCTCTCCCTCTTTTGAAAATTCCTAATAAAAAAAATGACATTCTAATTGCTGACAAAGTGTATTAAAACACTGAGAGAGCAAGAAGAAAATCATGCACAACATGGCCTTGCTGTTGAGAGACCTGCCTGTTTGAGATGAGGGCCTTTTAGGATATATTAGTATATCTATCTCCATCTCTAGCCAGAACCAAGGTTTCCTAGGATCTTCTTCTAGCTATAATTAACAACTTTGGCCTAGATTCACTCATATTTAACTGGAAAGGAAAAAACTCTGGCAGAGAAGAAACAGACATAAGAGACAGAAGTGGTCTGCTCTGATGAATAAAATCGAACAAGAAGAAATTTAAAGCCGGTCAGTGGTAAACGCCTATAATCCCTGATAATGGGGAAGATGAGGATGATGGATCTGAAAGATGGTCGATATTGAGATTGTGTGATTATATATGACAGAGATTAAAGGAGCATCATTTCTGTCCTTAACACTCAGGCAGCATTTGTGCCAAAAGGCTCGGCAGAACCCAGACAGGTAGGGAGTTCCAATCTGTAGTATGCTGAGTCCACACTCGTTAGATATTAATTTGATAAGCACCTGAGAAGGAGGGTTAGGTTCTCCAAGGAGGGAAGAATGGGAAAAGGAGAAGTTCTTGTCAAAGCTCCTATGACGATCCGAGGGGGTTGGTGCCCTGTACTTCCAGCCTGGGTGAGGTAGGAAGACCCACACAAAACATACACACATGTTTGAATAAATGAAATTGAGGTTAAAACTTCAACCGTATACATAAAGGATCTGCCTATGTGATGTGAGAGAAGTTCATGTAGGTGATACTTAAGAGTTTTATTTGATTGAATTTTGAGAGTCATCAATGTGGCATGATTGCCACAAAAGACAATAATGGAAATAGACTGCATTAATAGAAATGCAGGGTATGAAATAAAGCAAGTGATATGGAAACGTTGGTCTAGATGATCACTAAGGTCTTTTTCACCTTAAGTCTAGGCCCCAACCTCTCGATCTGGGTTCTTCTGTATTATTTAGACTACATAGGGGGCAGTACTCTGTCTCTGGGAACCACAGTTTAAGGGAGATGTGGGCAAATTAGAGAATAACCAAGATCATGAAGGGATTTGAAACCATGTCATGCAAAGAAAACATGAAGAAAAGGGAATGTGTACATGACAAATGAATTTTATGAGAGATATGGCAGTATGACAGCCATGTTCAAATAATTTAAGGGACATCATGTAGAAGCAGAATTTGGCATTCTTTGTGGCTCCAGAGGGGATAAATAGACGAACAAATCAATTGGTTAAGAGAAGTCAAGTTTGGGGTCAATATAGGAATGATCTTCTCAATAATCAGAACTGCCCCAAACTGTAATTTTTGCTTTGGGTGGTGGTGATTCCTCCATCTCTAGAAGCATTCAAGCAGAAAATAATTAACCACATGCAAGATATGGTAGATAGGATTAATGATTTAGGTACGATTGGAACTTAATGAGGTCCCTTCCCATTCAAAGAGTTCATGATTCTGTTCTTTCTCATATAGGGGGTTTCTGGATGGTAATAGGAGGTTGGAAGAGAGAAGAATCATGTAGCAGAGTGCTGGGTTCCAAATCTGGGCTGTGCTATTTACTATCCATATGGGATTGTAGTATAGAAGAAATAGGTGGCTTGAGCCCTCTGTTAGGTTCTTACTCTCTATTCACACACTAGGCAGGTGACATAAAAAGGACTTAACTGAGGCTGAATTGTGAATCACAAGTAATCAGTCTTGGGATAATGGATTTGGGTTCAGAACAGACTTTAGAAGCAATCCAGTCCAATGTCCTCACTGAAACTGAAGTCAAGAGGGTAAATAACTGACCAAAATCACACAAGTAGCGCAAGAGAGAGCCGAGATTTGAACCCAGGATCTCTGACTTCAAATCTAGCATACTTTTTACCTTATCATTCTGCCAACTATACTGCCTTGAGTAAGTTTTCTGACCTCTAAAATAAAAGAGAATAGTTAACTTCTACCCAAGATCCCTTTTGGTTCTAAATCTATGAACTCTAGAGTCCTTTCCATTTCTAAATCTTATGACCATTACAATCAATGATTTTTTAAAATATGGATCTGACCTGAAAATGTATCTTTAGAGAGCACATGCACCAGTCACATGGTGAGGATAAAGAGTAACAGACAAGATAGTCAAAGGGATCCCTTGGTACCCTAGTCATGTTGGGAGAAATTAAAGACCTCCAGCACTTTAGAGGGACCCCCCACATAAAACCTATGGAGGGGTGTGGACAGAAAACAAACATATGGCTGGGCAAGGATGGGTCATATCTGCATTATTGGAACGTACTTCCAAATTGACAAAATCACAGTTATATGAGGATTTTAAGTATATATGGTGGGTAACACAAATAGGGTGTGTGTGTATATGTATGTATGTGTGTGTGTGTGTATGCATGCATAAATACACATCAGGTCATTCAAAGGACAATCTAGATGTAGGTCAAGTAAATAGGCTATGGCACATTTCTAATGTGGATCTGGAATGCAAGGAGTAACATAGAAGACATCATCCAGGAAATCTATAATTTTGCACAGTAGTCACTTGGAGAGGGAGAACTGATGAACAATTTGAATGCTGTATTGACAGTTACAAAATGACAAAAGATAGAGACAGAGGGAATCTCCACTATGTAGGGTGCCTTTCTAATGGAGGATTTATAGGAGAAAGTATGGCAAAGAATAAAAGGACGTAGAAAAAAGACTATGGTATAGTCATGACCTTATTGAAGTAATGAGAGGTGAAACATGATCACAGCATTTATTTGAACATCTTAAGGTAGGATAACAATATTTTCCCCCCAAAGCAGAATATGGCAAAAAGGAGGGATGTGGGAGAGAGCTTAGGCTGGGTTGTAGAACATAGAGAACATTATACCAAGAACAGTTCAGTCTGGGAAATAATTTCATACACACTTTCCTTCCCCCTACCTCAGACAAAAAGAACTGAAACCTATCTCATGCTTATGTCCTCAAGATGGGCAGTATAATCTATATAGAAACATTTTCCCTTATCACTTTATGAATAACAGTTATTAAGTGTAGCTTTTTAACCTTTTTAAGGTTACATATTCGTTAAGAATTCAGTGTACTTGGGAAAGTGAAAATAAAAATTTACAATGTTCCTAATATATGCAGAAAGGTGACCTGTCAATAAGGTCTTCAAGCAAATAACTATAATTCCAAACCATTCTGTTTATACTGGTATCCTTTAACTTACTGACACACCATCATTCCTAGCACAGAAGTTGTTAAAGCTAGTCTGGATATCCTTGGGGATCCCCAAGATCCTTTTCAGTGAGTTCATGAGATCAACACTATTTTCACAACAATACTAAGATGTTCTGATTTCAACCATACTAAATACTGGTAAATATAACTCACATAAACAAAAACTCTTGGCAGGGGTGGTGGGGAGAGTCTCAATAAAGTTTTAAGAGAGTAAAAGGGTGGTAAGATCAAGAAGTCTGAAAAACACTCTTCTATCATTAACTTCTTTAGTACCCCATAGTAACCTTGTTAAAGAACCTCAGCATCAATGTCAAGAAAACCATCACATTTCATAACTGGAAGCATCTTAGCAAACAACCACTTTCCCATAATTGTCCCCTCTAGTAAGATATCTTCTACCATGATTGCCAGTCATCCTACCCTCATGTGTTGAGGTGGATTATCACTAAGGTTCCTTTTTTAGCAACCCTGGTCTCGAGTTAATTCCAAAGAAATTTTTGCATATGGTAAGGGGAAAGGATTAAAACTGATTAATATCCATAAACAGTTTTACCATTATTTTATCATCACACCTCCCTTTTCAGCCATCTTGACAATAGAATGCTGTCTATCAGTTATTTTCAAGTTCAACTAATTAGCAAGTCAACTTTTTATGAAGAACTTACAATATCCTAGGCATAGTACTAAGAACTAGAGATAAAAGTACAAAGAATGAAGCAATCCCTCCTCACAAGGAGCTCATAGAGACCAAAAATAACCATATTTAAAGTAAAGGAAATATGGGTAAATGGATTTTCAGCCTTGTGTTTTTCTTACTGAAAAAAATTATGCCATCAGCTATGGTTACTTTCATTTTTAAAATTTCCCAGATTTACTACTGTCATGGTTCCCGTGCTGAGAGAGATATGAAAAAAAGAAACTGTTTTTATTACTAGTTCTCAAGGAGATGCATTTCTAGGAACTGTATGTTATTACTTTGGACACAAAAGTCTTTTATTTGAAAACACAATGAAACTTGTAAACTCTTCCCCCACAAGAATGCTAATAAGATCTCTGTTTTATGAATCATAATATTCTTGCTACAATTGTCTGACAAACAGCAGTGATACTACCACGAAAAATCTTCAGTTGGGCAATGATAAATCAACTGAAGTATCCTTTGGGGAAAGGACTGAAATCATCAAATGCAGTCTTACATTCTCGCCTCGTTTTTCCTCACCAAGTGCTCCTGGGCCAAACAATGCTATGTTATATCTTATTCAATTCTTATATAATATTATATCTTTATTATGGAACAAAAGCAAAAGCAGACTTTTTCTCTTAGCGAGGAAAAAACCTCTAAAAAATTCATGATCTTATAGAATGGGCACAGTGGTCCTTTCAGAAAGTGTTATTTATAAAGTGATGTAGTTTTAAATTGAACTTTTTATTTTTCAGTAGAATGAAGTTTGTGAAAAACACAAATCATATTTTTATTTCTCATGTTCTGTGTATACATGTGTTATCCCAGTGAGCATTTTCTTTTGGGGTCAAGGACAGTGAGGTTCAATGGAAAGAACTTGGGGTTACATGATCTTAGTCTGAATAGCTGCCCTAATATTTATTATCTTAGTGACCTTGGGTAAATCATTTCACCTTTATGGAAATCTCATTTCCTCACCTATAAAGTGAGGGAATTGGACTAGACCTCTCAGAACTCTTCCAGATCTGGGTATATGATCCTAGGATCTACCTCAAGTTTGAGGGGAAGAATTCAGCTTTATTCAGTTGAGTCATTTTTCAGCTGCATCTGACTCTCCATGACCTTATCGGGTTTTTCATGGCAGAGATATTGGAGTGGTTTGCCATTTCCTTCTCCACCTTATTTTACAGGAAATGTACAGGAAACTGAGGCAAATGGAGTTAAATGACTTGCCTAGGGTCACATAGTAAGTATCTGGGCCAGATTTGAATTCAGAAAGAGGAGTCTCCCTATCTCCAGAGCTGGCAACTTATCTATTGTACCAACTAGCTGCCCAGTGACCTCAGAAATACTGTGGTTGGGATGAAAATAGATGTGCTTGTTCGGTATTTACTTATAGATTTAGGCAGCCAGGTGATACAGCGCATAGAACTTGGTGCCAGAAAGTCCTGAAATCCAAAGTGAGATATTTATTATGACCCTGAGCAAGTCATTTAATCTCTGTCTCAGTAACCAGTGGAAAGCACTTTGTAAATCTGAAAGCACTGTTATAAATGCTATTATCACTACCAGTGGTAACATTCCAATAATAATAATTCATTGATCATTCAACTCTAACAACATATTAAGGAGTCAAATATAAATTTGATACAACTCTTGCTTATCTGCCATCAACTTACATTCACGGGCATGGAGTAAGGAGGTATCTGGGTTATAACCCCCACTGCAACATACAAAAACCATGTCCCCTTTAGCCATTCATTGAGCCTCAGTTCCCTCATCTACAAAATAATATCTAATATTTATATGACACTTTAAGGTTTGCAAAATGCTTTGCATATAAATTGCCTCACTTGATCTTTACAAGGTAAGTGCTGTTATTATCCCCATTTTATACATGAGAAAACTGAGACAATCAGAGTCTAAGAGATTTGCTCAGGGTCTCCTGGATAGTAAGTGTTTGAGGCAATATTTGATGTGAGGTTTTCCTCACCCTAAGTAGAGCACTCTCTCTGTTAAGCCATAATGAACCCAAGAGAGCGATTCTCCTTTATGCTAAGGAACACATGCCTCTTCCTGTGCAGATAAGGTTGTCCTGAATAGGTGTGAATCACTGATACCTCTAACCTTCAAGGATCTGTCACTTCATCCATATCTGTCTTTCCGCCACTGGTACAGATTAAAACCCTTCCAGGTTTTGGTAATTGGTCTTTGGAATTTACTGGAGTGGAACAAAATCATCCCCTGGTGGCCCATCTTCTAGTGATGAATCTCTCCACACACAACTAGACTCATCCTCAAATGATAGCTGTACAATCCACCACTGGGACATACTCAAAACTTTTCCATCTCAGTAAAAGCTGCTAGAGTTCGCCCTCCACTGCTATTAACCTCGAGAGCTCCAGGTCACCCTCTCACCACGATGAGATACTGGAGTAACATCTTAGTGGAGGTGGATGCATGGTGGTGAAGGAGAATCACAGCTTTACTGCAAATCCAAGATAATATTGGAATCAGTCAAATTTTAGAGGTTTAACAAAAGACACGGTTAGGTTAATTTCATTAAGCGAGCTGGGCAAATTACCATGATAGGTCTAGAAAGAGATTTTTAAAGCCTGATTCCCTTGCTCTACTCTCTTCAAGTGATGTCAAGAATGCAGATTATCCCACAGGTCAATGGACACATTCAGAGCTTCCCTTGGAACACAACCCTGATTAAAACAAATAGTTCTTTGGGTAAGAACTTTGGGCAATTCTTCTTTCATTTAATCTGTTATTTAACAAATGCGAATGTTGGACTGATTTTTCTGACAGCAAAGTGCACTATAATTGCATTAGCAATACTTAAAAACATACACATTTTTTTAAGACTAGAAGGCTAAACACGTAACCCATCAACAACAGATAAGTTTCATTACAGAGACCTCACCTTGCCAATTTCTCCTCTCCTAAGCATATCTACATTTCTAGTTAGTTCCAGGAGGAAAATGATTCTCAAGTGGGATCCCATCTAGGAGAAGGAGGAAGAGGAGGAGAAAATGGAGGAGGAGAGAAGAAAAAGAGAAAAGACAGTATAGCAATGTGTCCGTATCATTACTCAAGATAATAATAATATTCAGTTGGGGGAAAAAGCATAGTATCTTTCTTCTGCCTCAGGAATCATATTTATGATAATTTCAACACAAATATCCCTTTTTTAAATTATATTTCTTAGTATATCACTTCCAAATAATTCTAACTAAAGACTTTTTGTTTCCCATTATCCATGTGGTTTCAAAGTGATGGTCTTCAATATAAAATATGCTTTTGAAATATATGTGAATGGACTGAGACACCAGTGTATATCAGTTAATAATCCCTTTGGTTACCCTGGAGATAAGGTTATTTCTAAAAAGCCATTAATATTTTAATTGATACTAACATTTTAAAAATATATTTGGATCAATTTGAAGAGAAAATATTACTGAGGATTTATTTTAAAATGAAAAGAAATACATCTTAGACATGTAAAATGGCCCATATATCTTGCCATGAAATGCAAGTTATTTGCTTTCTGCTTGCTAAAAAGATAAAAGCATCAATTAGTTAAATGTTTATGTTTTTTACTCCATGATGCTCCAGATAGGATGAAGCAAACAAAACCAAGTATTCAGTGAGGGGTTAGATAGAGGAGAGGGCTCTTGGCTTCCAGGTACAGATCCACTTATTCAATGTGAAACTTGTAGCAAATCATTTAACCTCTGTATGCTTCTGAATCTTCTGTAAATGGATCTAATGTTACCTGTCTCCAAGTACCTTTGAAGGAAAGAGTTTGAGAAGGTGAAAGAAAGTATCTTGAGGCATTTAGACAAAGGGTATCATATAAATCCAAGACTCACTTTTCATCCTTATTGTATGGTTCATGAGGAGTCATTTTGGGTTGGTGGAAATACTTTGTCCAGAGGATAACTATTTTGATAACAAAAAAACTGATTCTGGTACATTTCCATATTAGAAACCTTAACTATTAAAGTGAAAGCATTCAAATGATATATAAATAAATCAGTCTGAAAACCAACTAGGGATTGAGAAGAAAGCAACAGAATGAACCCAGCCACCTAGTTATTTGGTGGGGGTGGGGGAGTATTGGTTAGCAAACAGCTATTTGATTGAGCCTTGACCATCAGTCAAAACCAACAAATTATCATTTGCCTTGCGGCTCCTCCCTTCCATATTGGACAGCTATTCTGGAAACAATGAACATATCCCAAGAACGTGACGTATCCCTCAATGTATTGTAATAATCACTTCAGGTGTGAACTCACTTTTTTAGGAATCAAGGTAGGTTGAGGAGAGTATGCTCTCCATTTGGGAGGTTGTTGAATTTCAGTACTTGTTATTCCTTCTCAGTAAAGTCTCTTTATCAGAGCTAATTGGTATTAATTAGCTAAATGTTAATTGGGGAGATGTTAACTAGCCAAATGATTGCAAAGTAACATGCTGGTTAGGGACTCACAAGTAATGCCACAGAGTCACCCCTAGAACCTTGAGGGGAGATTCAGCAGGACACTCTCGAATCCTAGCCTATTAATGCTAGTAAGGTTGGAAAGGGAGTCTAGAGTCTATATGCTCTACTTTTTTCACTCCTGTTCAATATTTTTTCATTATATACTTAATGATTTTTAAAGACTTGCATTTTTACCCTGAAAAAAAAAAACCAGAGTTAAAACATTCACCTTATGAGCCAGATCCAGCATTTGTCAGTTACAAAGTCAAGCACTTTGGGAGCAACATTCATATTTTTTGTTGTTTTCTTGTTTTCCTTTAATTCTTCTTTATCCATTTTATTTTTTTATAATGGCTATTTCCCTATAAATCCTCTACCCACTGATATGAAAGAAAGGATAGATGGATGGATGGATGGATGGATGGATGGAAGGAGGGAGGGAAGGAAGGGAAGGAAGAAAAAAGAGAAGGAAAAAGAAAAAAGGAGGGAAAGGAAAGGAGAGAAGAGGAAAAGGGAAGGAATCAGGATATGGAAGGGTAGGAAGGCAACGGTTGGCAACGGTAACATGTTAGGCAGGGTAGGGGAGAGGAGGGGAAAAGGAAAATTAAGCAAAACAAAAAAACTAATCCAATAGGCCCAGCAGTGTAAGCAGTCAAGTTCCTACCTTCCTACTTAGAGTAGAGAAGTATGCACCTTATGTCTTCTAAACTAAAATTGATCAAAGTAATAAATTAGAGTCAATTGCTTTTAAATTTTGTTGTTTTCATTTACATTTTGTAGTTAATTCAAATATTGATCACTTAAACATCTTTTATGTGCCTGATATTACTCTAGGTCCTAGAGATAGAAAAAATGGAACCATCCACCCCATGTCCACCCCCAAGTAGTTCATAGTCTATCGGTGGAGGCAAACATACACAGAGATAAATAAATGCAAGAAATATATGGTTGTTATTAGATTTTTCATCTCTTATTTTGAAAACTTAATAACATTCTATATTGGGGAATGACTCTTGGTCCTTTACATTTGTGTAAACTTCCTTAGATACACAACTTTTATTAACAATTTTTGATTTTGCACTTAATATATCTTAGTCTTATTTTAGTTGCATTGATTTTGTTTGTGCAAGACTTTAAGCATTTTATATTATTAAATTTACTTATTGTGTCTTTTGTGATCTCCTTGATTATAAATTCTCCCCTTAATAACAGATCTGGGGAAATGTATCATTTCCTCCTCATAAAAAGAAATATGTGACCTTTCCCATTAAGGTTTCTTGTCCATTTGTTGCTGGTTGAGGTAGAAGGTGTATGGTCTTAGCATCTTTTCTGCCAAAGTAATTTCTAGGTTTTATATAGTAGTTGCTGAATGGAGGATCCTTCATTAAAGAATGTGTGTTCATATAGTTATGGATTTACTCTCTTCTGCTGATCTATTTTTAATCAATATCAATCAATTAATTAATAGCATTTATTAAGCTCATATCATGTGCCAGGTACCATCCTAAGAGCTGGTGATACAAAGTGAAAACTTGGAAGACAATAGGTATCCACATACGGATAGATATAGATATATAAATCTTTATATCAATCTATCTATATCTATACATCTATTTATACATGTGTGTACATATACATACATACATACACGCACACCAGGAATGTACAAAGTAAATATAAAACAGCCTTAGGAGGAAAGGCCTCCTGCAGAAGGCAAGTTTTGAAGCAAGCCAGAGATTCTAAGAGGCAGAGATGAGAAGGAAAATCATTCCAAGAACAAGGGATAGTAGGCACAAAGACGAGAGATGGAACTATGTCTGAGGAACAACAAGTAGATCAATGAGGTCAGACCCTACCTAGATGGTATGGTGAGGAATATTAAGAACACTAGAAAAGGAAGGAGGAGATAAGAGATTTAAATTCTAACCAGAGAAGTTTATATCTGATTCCAGAAATGAGAGTCACTATTGTTTATTGAATGGGGGAAGAAGCAGTGAGTGACAGGTCAGTTCTATGCATTAGGGAAAATCCACTTTTTGGTAGTAGTAGTATGGAGGGAAGATTGAAGTGGGGAGAACCTTGTATTAATTGAACAGGTAAGAAATGACGAAGGATTGAATTAGTATGGTGACTGAATGAATGAAGAGAATGGGGTATATCTAAGTGATATTGTGAACACAGGGACAGAATATGACAATTGACTGGATACATCATGGTTCTCTGACTTCTCCCAGATCCATTCAGCAGACTTTAGAGCAAAGAATGAGGATAGCGGAAGTAATCCAGGGTTAGGATTTGGTCAGATATAATCAGTGATAAGACAAAGGAAGAAGAGAATTAAAAAAGGGAATAGTTTGTAAGATTATAACTTCTTAGTAGAGTTTGAAATCTGGAAATGCTAGACCTCTGTGGTTCCTGGTTATTTTTGTTTTCATTATTTGGAATGTTGTCTTCACTCTTTAAAAGGATCAATGACATCAGGAGGGTGATGTTTCAACTTGCAAGTGAATTGGATTTAAGTGAGGCAGTGCTGTGCAAAGTCATCAGCCTCACTGTATCCTCCAGAGTCATCAGAATCCAGTGGCAAGACATAGGTCAGGATGGCTGATGATGGTCTAGTGGGAGACCATGGCACTTTTAAGCTAAGGGGTTTCCTAGGTATCAATTACCTGAGGTAACATCCATTGATTTAAGGTTAGGTAAGAATTGAGGCAAAAGATGGTCTCTTTTACCTATTCAAAAATTTAAAAAAAAATCAATCTGGGAGGAGAAGAGCCTCAGGGTTTTTGTCCAAAACTGAAACAAATACTATTTACACTCACTATGAGCTATGATAACCCAAACAAGAAGCAAATGAGGCTTGGGCTGGTACCTATTAGTGGCCAATCTACCAGAACCAGAGTGATTTAGATTTAAAGGCATAGTCAAGTAGTTCCATTTGAATCCCAATGGACTTTGTCAAAGCCTGGTTTTCCAGAGCTATATTTTAAGAGACCATAAATGAAAAGTACATGGGACAAAAGAGTTCATTGGAGACTATTCCTCAAAATGAATTTTGTTAGGATTGTACTTCCTTCTATAAAGTAATAACTTACTGGTTTAATAAGAATGACACTGTATAATTAACTTTCATTGTGATAGTGCTTTAATGATGCTATATTTTTTAAAAAAAATTATATTGGCATAGTCCAACAGGGAACAATAAACTCCAATTGTTTAGGTATAATTTTATGTCCATAAGGCTTATTCTGTTATATTTATGTAAGTCCTAAGCATAGCTTGCTAAGCTTATTTACATATACCTTATCTATCTTATAGTTAATGTAATGGACTTTCCCTTTCTATAATTTACACCTGGTCTTTGTCAATATTGTAAAGCAATGCTAATGATTTATGTGGACTTATTTCGTATCTGTCTACTTTTTAAAAGAAAGCTGTAGCTACTTTTCTAATTTTTGTAATCTGTTCTTGTGTGTTTATTTTGAGGTTGCTAATTCATTGACTCAGAGATATAAACTTTTCTCTAAGGAATACTTAGAGGCAACACATAAATTTTGAAATGCTGTCTGGTTTTTGTCAGGGCAGCTAGGTGGTACAGTGGGCAGAGTGCCCAGACTGAAGTCAAGAAGACTCATCTTCCTGAGTTTGAATCAGATTCAGATATTTAATAGCTAAGTGACCCTGGGCAAGTCACTTAACCTAATTTTCCTCAACTCCTCATCTGTAAAATGAGCTAGAGAAGGGAATGGCAAACTACTTCAATATCTTTGCCAAGAAAACCCCAAATGGGGTCAGGAAGAGTAAGACATGACTAAAATTACTGATGGACAAGAACTGGTTGTTGTCATTCTCTTTAACACGGTCAATTATCGTTTCTATGATTTTTGACACATTTCATTACTAAAAATGTCCTTACTTAGTCTCCACTTAAGGTTGTCTTTTACTTATGGTAGCAAGATTAATTGCAATTTTTATTGTGTTATGCCCTGTAGAAAATGTTTAGTATTTCTGCCTTTTCATATTTATGTTTCATTCCTTAATGTCCTGGCACTTGATCAGGTTTTCTAAAGATGCAATATACAATTAATGTTCAGTTATATGAATAGTGTCTAAAGTTCTAAGTCAAAAGACAACACAAATCTTGTATATTTTTTTTAATCTATGAAACTCCATAATTTACTTTTTTTTTGTTTTTTTCTTACATTGATTCAGGTCCATAAAGATTATTAAAGCCTCCTTCGATGATGGTATTACTATGTCATTTTGCTACATGTTATTTGCCATTACGTTAGTTTTCACTTTCAGAACTTTAGGACATTTGGAGCATGTATATTTAATAATGATATTGTTTCACTGTCTATTATGCCTTTAAGCACAATGTAGTTTCCCTTTTTATCTCTCTTGACATGGTATTTTTTTTTTTGTAGAGACATTAACTCTTTCTCATCACCTGGGGGTAATTTTACATATTGCTCCAACATTTTAAATGATATTTTGTCCATTAAAATTAATATGCATCCCCAAAAGACCCCTCTACACTTTCCAAATGGCCAAAATAACATTCAATAAAAATCTAAGAATAAGAAATAGATTATGGTCTTCAATCAGTATAAGTAAATAGCTTCTTGACATTAAAATTAGGAAGTAGGCAAATTCACACTGTCACAGCTCTGTCTCCCTACTGTATGTTTTTCTTTTAATATATCCAGCCTCATTTACTCCTTTCAATGATATAATTACTTTCTTTCTGTCTTTCTGTCTGCGTGTCTCTCTTTGTCTGGCTCAGTCTCTCTTTCTTTTTGTCTCTATCTCTATCTCCACTACCACCTCTCTCCTTTTGGTAGTCACACATATGCGTACTATCATGTTGAAGCACAAAGGGTTATTGTTTGCCTTTTGTTCTCTATGAGGAAGTGATGTCAAAACATACCAGTGAATTGGATTTGACTGAGAGAGAGAGCTGTGCAAAGTCACAAGCCTCAGTTTCTCCCCAGAGTCATCTGGGTCCAGTGGCCAGATATGGATCAGGATGACTGGAGATGGCCCACCATGAGTACAAAGGTAATTTGGAACTCAAGCCATAGGCCTTCATCATAACTCTCAGGAATTCAAAATTTTTTGATGTGATTTTTTAAATAAACAAGGGTTTTCAAATATAAGAAAGGTAAAAACATAAGATATAGAAGATGGTTATTAAGAGAAGTGGAAAACACATTTGTTAGTTTGGGTATACTATTACAATAGTTCTTCCTTAATCCTTGGTGGTTTTGATTAAACAAAAAGGGCAACTCCAGCCAATATTTGGAATCTAAAAAGTAAAGATACCAAGAAAAATGCATTAAAGATTTCTAAGAAGCTTGACTCAACCACAATGCAAATCTCATTGTCTCATGAGTCATAGAATGTTTAACAGCAAGTTTCAACAATCTAGTGCACTAGGACCTGACACTTAGATGGACAAAACCACTCCTTGATCTTTGTCAAACAACCATGACAGTTTCTTGGATGCTAAAGATCTCCTAACCTTTTAAAGCTGACCTTCAACCTGATTTTATCATTTTATGTATTTTCATGTACACTGTAGACAAGGCACCCTCCTATCCCTAAAGCAAACTAGAAAGGAGGCATCTACCCTTTTGTGTAACATTCTTGTCCTGGCTTCCCTGGGAAATGTTTTTATGTTTTTGACTGATCATGCCCTACTTTCCCTCATCCTAAATTATCTATTCTGTGTCTTAACTTCCACTGCTTTCTGGCTGATGATAAGCTCTTCTATTTGATTTTTTTTAATCCAACTAAGTTTTTAATAACTGAAAAATGACTTAATGTGTTATCAGCCATATAACTTTTATGTTCCAACAGAGACTTTTAATGTTAATTCAGTAATACTGAATAACGAACTAATATAGGAATCCTGGGATCTGTGGCAAGAATCATTGAAAAAAATAGAAGTTCCTAACCTTTATTGTGTCATGAACTCTTTTAGCAGTCTGGTGAAGTCTACTGACCCCTTTTCAGAAGAATGTTTTTAAATACTTAAATGAGAAGAATACTAACAATAACATCTAATATTTATATGGTACTTTAGCATTTGAAAAATCACTTTATAAATATATATTTATAATAAATATAAATATATTATTAGTTTGTCACAACATTGAAAATTTAGTGTGCTTTCACTATCCCTATCTTACAGATGAGGAAACTGAGGCAGGCAGCACTGAAGTGACTTACCCAGGATCACACAGCTAGGAAATGTGAGAGGCTGGATTTTAATTCAGGTCTTCCTGACTGCAAGTCTAGCATTCCATCCACTGCAACACCTAACCATTAGTGTAAAGGAAACCCATTGCACTGAAATACAGTTTTCCATTTATTTTAAATCAAGTTCAGAGACCTCAGGCCAAAACAGCTCATTTAATAAAGTAATAAACAGATGTTTATATGGTCCCTAAAGCTTGCAAAGTATGTAATTCACATTATCTCCTTTGAATCTCATAACAATGTAAGGGAACCACTACTAGCATTTCTATTTCCATTTTCCAAAAAATATAAAGGAAATTTAAGACTTTCCATATTTTACAAATATTTACCTATTACCTATACTTATTATGTGCTTGACACTGTGCTAAGAATTGGGGATAAAAATAAAAATAGTCCTTGTCCTCAAGAAGTTTTAAATTCAACCAGGCTAGATGACTTATGATATCCTCTTGAGATGTGAGATTCTGTGACTGTGTTTCTCTGTTGGTGATAGGAGAGAATGAAAGATTGGAGGGACTAGGAAAAATTATGGAGAGCACTACAAAGTTGCATATACTTATCAGCTATTTTTAATAGATACTTGAAAAGCACACACAGCAGATTTTATACCAAGAATTCATTTTATTCCAGATTCAGTAAATATGGAAGTCTTTTGTCCCAAACATAGGGACTGACGGTGCCTTAAGGATTCTGTCCTAAACAAGAGTGTGGAAAGATTCAGTTTGTTTCATTTTTTGTGTTCCCAGGGTTACTCAATGCCTGGAATAATATTTCTATCTTCTCTGACTTCCTTAAAGTCCCTGAAGCCTGAAGAGAGACAAAAGAAAGGGCAAATGTAACAGCTGTGACTCGGGTTATGGGGCTTCTCTAAGTAGTTGCAGAGTTCTATGGAAAATCTATCTTGGGAACACAAATGGGACAGGAAGCATTTCTAGGGCATTGATCAAAGCACATTCCCAAAGAGAAGACCAGAGCCATGCTCTATTGTCGTTGAAGAGACATGGACAAGTTGTACTCAAACTGAGGATGCTTTTCATCTTTCATTTAATTGTCATTTTAGCTGCTTACCTGAATTAGTCATTTTATATGTAATGCATTTTTAGTGTAATTGACTTACAATTTTTCTTTCCTAACATCCACTTTCCTAAACTTCTACAGAATGGTACAGGTAAGCTCAACAAAGCCCAAAGGTTATGTTGCTCAACATCCTCTCTGAGTACAGGTGCAGAATACCCTTCAGGGACAATGGGAATTTGCTCTAAAAACAGCCTTGGTTACGAAATCATTAATATTGATAATGTCAAGTAACAAAAGATAAAGTTAATTCTACAGATGAATATTTTATGTGAAAGTCTGAACGTATGGAGAAGTGAACATTTGCTAGGTCTTTCTCAAGCTGAGGCCTCTTCTGAGGTACTAAGAATAAATTTACCTCATTAAGTAATGGTTAATGTTGTTATAATAAAGAATTTATATTATATTTAGTATATTTAGAAAGAAAATTAAAGGATATACCATATTATCCATTGAATTATTTGTATTTAATCTCCTCTCTAGAGTAAACACATAGGTATAAATAATGTCAAATTGATGTAATTGACCTAGATCATTTTCTTTCCACCTTTTAATTCTAGACCATTTAGGCTAATTCACTCTCAAACACATCTCAGTTGTATAAGCTTCCGTCTTTTCATCGGACTTGCCCAGCATCAGAGTCTAATGGTTCTGCTGCTTCCTGGGGATATTCTTGATGGTGAATGACATCTGCCAATTATCTCTTTATTCTATTTGAATGATTCACATAAACAGAGGTTGCTTGAGAGATCTTGATTTTTTTCTTTTTTTTAATGAAATGTAAACAAGATTAAAAATTGTTATGCTAAAGTCATCAGTTCAAAGACCTGTCCAGTAGAAAAGACTACCCCAGGGCAAAACTGTGAAATGACCACTTTGTCTTTGGTCTCCCACCTCTCAAATGATAGGTGTCCAACCTTGACTCCTTGGTGAACTAAGACTACTGTCTGTCAACATACTGAGTTTCTTAAAGACACCTCCAAATCTCCATAATCTCTTAACCACTAAACACACATATATACAAACAGACATACTACAATTTGTCTATTGTCATCACTTTGAGGACTGATGGATAACATATTGGTATTTTAATAAGAACCTTTGGTAAATAATGCCCTTGTCTTTCTTTTGTATCCCCAAAATGATAATCTAATGATGGGGATTCAGGTCAAGTACATGTGGATGGTTGGTATGATATCAAGCCTTTTAGAAAGGCAAAATACCACTGCCACCACTAAAAAGTTTTCAAAGTGCTTTCTGTACACATTCTCATTTTATTCTTAACCCTGCAAAGCAGACTTAGCAGATATTATTAGCCACATTTTATTGATGAGGAAACTGAGGCTCAGAGATGTTAAGCAAGCTTGACCTAATCTTGGCTAGTAAATTGAAGAGTTAAGGTAAGATGGCAAATCTTCCGATTCGTCTTTCCACTGTTCTATCCTCAGGAAATATTTGCATTCTAAAGAGCTAAGTTACTAAGAAAATGCATCCAAATTCTGCAAGAAGCTTTCATAACCTGGAGAATCACTCAAATCACATTATATAGGTATAACAGCCTGTTCCGCTCATTGATAACTGTACAATTTTCATCTGTATTTGTGGTCAAATTATGATATAGTAATGATATCTTCCTAATGCGGGGGGGGAGGGTAATTAGACAAAATAATAACCCTAGTTATATCCACATATGCTTTGGAACGCACTTCTTAGAATGTATTACTGTAGCTTTTTACCTTAAAGAGGGCAAACTCCAGTGAGTCAGAGCCCACATCAAACACTGATGCTCAACTGTAAGAAAAGGAAAGAGGTCTGTTTGTTAACTAGCTCTGACCTTGAAAAGAAAAGCTCCCTTATCAACTCATCTCTTTCTTCTTGGGGAACCCTCACTTGTGATCAGTTTGAGTAAATAGAGCCTTTGATGTCTTTGGGGACATCAAAGGAAATACAACAGTTCCCTTTCAGACTACTCCTGATATCCCCTCACTGAGTAGCATATGCTATTATATTTTCAGTGAGTAAATAATAAATAGTGATGGTTTATGTTGCTGTTTGGGTTTTTTTTTTTGGTTTTGTCTTTTTTTCCTGTCAAAAGTTTCTAGCACATCATAGTAATAATGGGCATGGGATGGGGCAGAGAGAGGGAGTCAGGCAAGGAGAAGAGTAAAATATCAGATATTGTACATCTTTCTTTAATCTGTTTACAGTATCTTTATAATCAATAGCACCTGCACTTCAAGAATTATAGATCTATGTATATATGTACATATTTAATATGTATATAAATATGTATGCCAAAGTTAATATTAAAAGATCTTTCTGACCATAAACTTCAGAAAAGGGGAACAAAAACCACACACTACTGAGTGCTATATATTTTAATACTCTCACTATAGTTAATCTTCCTACTCACCATGATATTCCAGTGCCATTAACAACACAGTGGTAACTTTATCCTCCAAAGGATAATAAAGGACTGAAATAAATCCCTGATAATTCTGTCTTCAACCTTTAGGAACTCAAACAACTTAGCCACGATACTGAGGATACTGAGCCATAACTGTAACCTTTTGGCACAAAAAATAGTTCTTATCAGATATCTTTTATATTATACACCAACACAAGCCTGCTGGTGATTTTCTTGCCCCCGGCCCCAGAAGATGCTTATGGATATCTTTTAGACATTCTCTTCTATACTTCTATGAGGAAATTAGAATTATTTTCAATGTCACACATAACAATGTATGCTCTTCTCCCTTGATTAGGAATCAGGATAGGCACTGAACCTGTGATTTCATTAGCATGAGGTAACTCCCTCTTATATGGGGCAGGTAGAGGAAGGCGCATCTCCCTGAGTTAAATCTGGCCTCTAACACTTACTAGCTGTATGACGTTAAGTAAATTACTTAACTCTATTTGCCTCAGTTTCCTCATCTGTAAAACAAACTGAAGAAGGAAATGGTACACCACTCCATCATCTTTGCCAAGAAAACCCTAGATGGAGTCAAGAAGAGCCAGATACAAGTCAACCTATAGTCTTAAAAAGTTTATTAAAGCAATGAGAGGGTAAAAACTTATTCAGAATTACAGAACATTATGTGTTAGTGGTTGCACCTGAATGTCGGCCTTTCTGGCTCAGAGGGAAAGCAATTACTAATAACAATTTGAATAAGTCAGTGCTTCATAGACACAAATGTTACTTCTCGTTACCACCAACTTCACTGAAACAAAGGATGGACACTGGTAAGCTGGAAAGCATATAGAGAAAGGGAATCAGGACAGTAAAGTGACTTGAGCTCATCTCATGAAAGAGTCAGATGGAAGCAAGTGAGGATGTTCATTTAGCCTGATGACAAGAAGACCCAGCGAGAAAGTAAAAATTGTCTTCAACTATTTTGAAGGTTGTCACAGGGAAAATGAATTAAATTTGTTTTATTTGATCCTGGAAGGCAGAAGAAGGGTCAATTAGTAGAAGTTTCAGAGAAGCAAATTTAGGTTCAATTCAAAGAGAAAATTCTTCAAAATTAGATTTTTTTCTAAAGGGAAATGAGCTGATCCAGACAGCTTTGTATCCTTCTGTCACTGGAGGTCTCCAAGCAAAGGCTACATAGTGTGTTGTAAAGGGAAGTTTTTTCAGGTATAGTTGGATTAAAAGGCCATAAAGCTGTCTTCTAAATCTGAATCCTATGATTCTATGAAGTGGTAGGAAGCAATCTTGACATTCCTGAATAAAAAAAATTGATGATTTCTTCAGTTTTTTTCATCCTTAGTAACCAGGAAAAGAAATCCTTGCAACAATGGAAATTGAAGCCCATTCTCTGCCCTAGACAATGCCTAGGCATTTCAGTAGTTCATATGTTAGGAATTAAAATTGAAGGAATGTCCCCAATATTATGATTGGAAAGAGCTTATTAATAACAACAAGAGAACACCCAATTTTTTTCTGCACAATCACTTTAATACAAATAGAGTACAATACTGCTGACAATCTTGTACATTTTTTCTTGACAAACATCAATCCAATCTTTTCTCAAGGTATAGAATACTACTTACTCCATCTAACACAGGGGGCCTTCCTCTATTTTGTGACTTAGACTCAGGAATGTACTGGTAAATGTTTAACAATCAGTTTTCAGAAAAGTACTAATGCACTTTTAAGTTTGACATGCATTATTGATATTTTCTCTTTTTTTCTTAATTCTAGACGACCAACAAAACCATAAATCAAGCCCTGATTTTTTTTGTTCATTTCTTAGGTATAACTGTTTACACTGAAAATTTAACTACCAACTGGCCAGTTTGAGCCAACTCTAACAAACACTTGCCTTTGGCAGCCTGGTCAAGCACATAGTTTCTTTCTCAGATTCATGTTTTTAAATGCAGAAAATAAAAGCAAAGGTGTTACAAAGGAAACCAATTATATTGAAATATAGTAATAAAAATTTTTTCTTAAAGCAAGTTCATGGAACCTAGGGCAGCAAAGTGGCACAGTGGAGAGAACAAGAGACCTAGAGTCAGGAAGACCTAAATTTAAATCTGACCTCAGACACTTATAGATGTATGACCCTGAGCAAGTCATTTAACCCTATTTGCCTCAGTTTCCTCATCTTTAAAATTAGATGGAGAAGGAAATGGCAAACCACTCCAGAATCTTTGCCAAGAAAATCAGGCATAGCTAAAATAACCAAACAACACAACTTGGATGATGATAAGAAAGTAGCTCCGATCTTTGTTTTGAGTCTAAGCAAACTATGAGGTTCTGCTGCATCTGTACATGAGTGCTATGTGATTCTCCTTTCTAAACCTATGTGGAGAACAGAAGAGGTGAAGAACAACAGAGAAATGTAGCTTTGAGTCTGTGATGCTCCAGAAAGGTTTCTATTTTGCATTGATGTTACCCTGTGTTACACCTTGGGAATTCTTGTGCCTCTACAAATATATGTTATATAATCTCAACTGGTCCCTCACTGCAGCAAGGCAATCCTTTTAAGCCTCCATAATTGTTTCACCACCCTACTTGCTAGAGCAACTATAACTCTTTCAAACTTGTTCATCCCTCCTCAAGTCTCCCATGAAATCCCTCCTCCCACCCTCTTAGCTAAGGACCTTGACTCATACTTTACAAAAAAAAATAGGCAATTTCTTCTTCATGTCATATAATTCTACTATCATTCCCCATTATCTCCGTTACCCAAATCACATGAAAAGGCGGTCCTCCTCACCAAGGGAAACTCATGAATATGCACCCTTGATCTCATCCCCTCCTGTCTTCTCCAACACCTCTATCTTCCCCACTTTATTTCCCTCTAACCTTTTCTCTCTCAGTGTCTACTGTCTCCTTTCCTATAGCCTCCACCCTTGGAGGGGTGGGTGGGGGTGGTAGAGGAATTTAACTTGATCCAATAATTCTCCCATTAGTTATTGTCCTCTAACTCTCCTCCCATTCCTTTTTAAAAAATTTTTTATTTTGTTTTCAGTGTTCTACAATAACTTCCATATATCTTAGACTTTTCCCCACTCCCTACCCTCAACCCCTCTACCTCCTCACTCCCTCCTTGAGATGGCATACAGTTTTATATAGGTTCTACACATACATTCCTATTAAATACATTTTCACCTTAGTCACATTTTATAGAAGAATTATAATGAATGGGAGAAATCATAAAACAAATCAAAATATAATACAAAAGAAAATGATCTGCTTCATTCTGCGATTGAATTCCATAGTTCTTTCTCTGGATGTGGAAGGCATTTTGCCTTAAGAGACTACTGGGAATTTTTTAAGTCCTTGTGTTACAATGAAGTACTAAGTCTACCAGAAAAATTCCTTGCACACTGTGGCTGTTGTTGTGTACAAAGTTCTCCTCATTCTGCTCCTTTCACTCAGCATCATTTCATATAAGTTTTTCCAGGTCTCTCTGAAGTCTTCCTGCTCATCATTTCTTATAGCACAATAGTGTTCCATTACATTCATACACCACAATTTATTCAGCCATCCCCTAATTGATGGGCATTCCCTTGATTTCCAGTTTTTGGCTACCACAAAGACAGCTGCTATAAATACTTTTGTACATGTGGGAACTTTTTCCCATTTTTATGACCTCTTAAGGATACAGTCCAGGGAGCAGTATTGCTGGGTCAAAGGGTATGCACATTTTTGCTCCCCAGAATGGCAGGATCGGCTCACAACTCCACCAACAATGAACTGGTGTTACAACTCTCCCATATCTTCTCCAACATTTATCATTTTCCTATCATCTGATAGGTGTGATGTGGTACCTCAGAGTTGTTTTGATTTGCATCTCTCTAATCAATAGTGATTTAGAGCATTTTTCATGTGACTATAGATAGCTTTAATTTCTTCCTCTGAAAACTGCCTGTTTGTATCCTTTGACCATTTATCAACTGGGGAGTGACTTGCATTCTTGTACATTTGACTTGTACATTTGACTCATTTTAGAAATGAGGTCTTTATTATAGACACTAGTTGCAAAAATTCTTTCCCAGTTTTCTGTTTCCCTCCTAATCTTGGTTGCATTGGGTTTGGTTGAGTAAAAACTTTTCAATTTGACATAATCAAAATTATCCATTTTGCATTTCATAATGTTCTCTATCTCTTGTTCAGTCAAAACTTCTTCCCTTCTCCATAAATCTGATAAATACACTACTCCTTGCTCCACTAATTTGTTTATAGTATTAATCATTATACTTAGATCATGTACCCATTTGGACTTTATTCTTGTATATGGTGTCAGACATTGGTCTATGCCTAGTTTCTGCCATGCTGTTATTCAGTTTTCCCAGCAATTTTTGTCAAACAGTGAGTTCTTATCCCAGAAGCTGGGGTCCTTGGGTGTATCAAACAGTAGATTGCTATATTCATTGACTACTGTGTCTTGAGTACCAAGCATATTCCACTGGTCTACCCTTCTGTTTGTTAGCAAGTACCAAGTGGTTTTGATAATTGTTGCTTTATAATGCAATTTGAGGTCTGGTAGAGCTAGGCCACCTTCCCTAGCATTTCTTTTCATTAGCTCCCTTGGTATTCTGGACCTTTTGTTCTTCCAGATGAAATTTGATATTATTTTTTTTCTAGCTCTAGAAAATAATTATCTGATAGATTGATTGGTATGGCACTGAATAAGTAAACTAATTTAGGTTCTCCTCCCATTCTTAAACTAAAGCCTTCTACACCAGGTTTCTCTAGTTCCTCTCTCAGTCACTTCTAAATACACGACAATCTGACTTCTAACTTCATTCAACTCCCCAGGTACCAATGACATCTTAATAGCCAAATATAATGACCTTTTTTCAATCCTCATCATTCCTGAACTCTCTTCAGACTCTGACACAATAATTCTCTTCCCTCCTCACTGTAGTTTTTGTGACATTACTCACTCCTGCCACTCCTTCTCAGGCTTTGCTGCTGGTCCTTCATCCCTATCACATTCACAAATCTTAGGTGTCCCCCAAAGTGTTGTCCTGGATCCTCCTCTCTTCTCCCTCTGATTAATTTCACTTGGCAATCTCATCAACTCCCATGGATTTAATTAATTCTATACAGATGACTTCCAGACGTGTATATGTAATACTCCTAGTCTTTTGTCTCACATCACCAATTGACTTTTAGACATCTCAAATTAGATATCCCATAGACATCACACAAAATCAACATGTCCTAAACTGAACTCATTATCTTTCTTCCCCCAAACCTCCCCTTTTCCCAGCTACCCTATTACTCTCCAAGACATCTCCACTTTTCCAATCACCCAGGCTAAAAACTTCAGTACCATCTTCAACTCTTCATACTCCACATACCCAATCTGTGGTTAAGTCTTACTATTTTGACCTTCATAATATCTCTTATATTATGGATTACCTTCATTTCATTCACAGTTGGCATACTATTGCACACCTTCATCCAATTCATGCCTGAACTACAACATTAGCCTTCTGTTTAGTCTTCCTTCCTCAAGTCTCTGTTCACTCCAGTCCATATTCTACATAACTTCAAAGATGCTATTCCAGAATGCAGATTTGACCATGTCACACCCCTATGAAATAAATTCCACTAGATCTCTAGTACCTCTATGATGAAATATAAAATGCTGTTTTGCATTTAAGGCACTTTACAATCTGGTCACTTCCTCCCTTTCCTGTCTTATAAAACTCTCCTCTCCGCTCCAAGCAGTAAGATCTAGATGGTCTTCTTGCTATTGCAAACACATGAGACGGTATCTTCTAATACCATGTCTCTTCATCACCTGTTTCTCATATAGAATTCTCTCCTTCTGTGCCTCTATCTCCTGGCATTCCTCAAGGCTCTACTCAAATTCAAATTTCAGCAAGATGCCTCTTTCTGGTCTTCCATCCCCAGTGCTAGTGTATTTCCTTTGAGATTACCTCCTATTTACCTCCTGTGCATACTCCTTTTACAGTCATCTCCTTTGAGTTTTGAGTCTCTTGAGGGTAGGAAATCACCTTTTTGTATTTCTTTGTATTTTTAGTGGTTAAAACAGTGCTTAGCAGATACGAAGCATTTAATAAATGCTTGTCAAATGATTAAATACTGAGGACACACTAAGTTAGAATGAGCATATATAAGTACATACAAGTTCTGATGACCGCAGGAACTTAGTATCATAGGATTTAGAAACACACATGTCATTATAGCTTGTTTACTCATAGCATTGAGCCCCAGGGCTGTAAAATAAATTTCCCAAGGTCATACAGGCAGGCAGGAAGTCCAACAAGAGTTGGACTTCAATTGATGTCTTTCAACTACAAATCCAGGGGTCTTTCTGCTATGCCGTGATGACTAGTTCAGGAATCTCACTAACAGTTTTCTCTCTGTTCATTCAAGACTATTAGAACTCACCCTTAAGTATTCAAGGACCATGATCAATATTTATTGGTTAATCAAAATTGGTTTCATGGTTCTTTCCTCTATTCCTTGCTTGCTTGGGTCATTGACATAGTATCTAGCATTTCCATTAGAATGATAGCAATTAGAGTCAGTGCTTTGTCTACTTTTTTTTTTGAAAGAACTTTAATAAGAAAAAGAGAGTTAAAATCCATAACTAAAAATAGAGCTTAAATTATAAGCTATCTTTATTCTCTCTTACTCTGGGGAAAAAAGGGTTCAAGGATCTTTTAATAGTCCACTTCTAAAAGGAAAATTTCATCAAGATAAATGGATCAACAGAATCAGTTTGAGTGGATTCCTGTTCCTAGAAGACAAAATTTCATTTTATTTTCATAGGACTTTATTTAACATATCCTCCCCTCATTTGTAAGTAGTGCTTTTATACAAAAAACTACTGTCATCTTATTCCATCCTCCTCATATCACCAAAGGCCCCACTCAACTACCACATAATCTACTGAGAAAAAATATTTAGAAACTCTTGGAGAATCAGTAGGTTCAGAAATCAAAGGGAGGAAAACTGGAAAAAGCAGGCTGAGGTGGGGGAACAGTCAGACATAGCCGCTTAAACATAGTTGACCTATTTATGATTACCCCCCTCCCCCAAGCAGAGCCTAAACTTGGTTATTTAATGCTGATCTTGATTGCACTATTTGAATTCCATTAGTGGATGATTTGTGTTAACAAGCCTCCTTTTTTGAAACACAAATACTTCTGCTTGGAATGGATCAGCCATTCACATGTTAATATTGCTTAGTTTGATTCAAGTCAACATCTATTAAGGGTCTGTTATGTGCTGTGAGATTATTTCCTCATAATCTGTGGTTGGTTGACTATGACAAAGGAAGAGCAATTTTCAAAGATTCTCAACCTGGGGTCTGAGAGCTTATTTTTGTTAATAGAGATAACTGTATTTCATAATAATAGGTTTCCTTTGTAATCTCATGAATTTCATTTTATGAATTTAAACAATTATTCTGAGAAGGGGTCCAAAGGGGTCCATTAATCTGGCTACAAAGGGGTCTGTGACACACAGAAAGGATAAGAACCCTTTTTTTGAGCATGGGGGTCTCTGCGAGGATAGCGCAAGAGGGAGTTCTTTTTGATAGTTCCATATATCTTGTCCCCTTCTCTATTAAATGTAAGGCACTCTTCAAATCTTAAAAGTGCTACACAAATATTAATCACAATAACTAGCTACTTATACAGAGCTTTAAGGTTTTTTGATCTTTGCCATAAGCTTGGGAGGTAGACACTATGACTATACTTATTTTACACATGAAGAAACTGAGTCAAACTTGCCCAAAGTCCATCTACTTTAGTAAGTGTTTATGACTGGATTTGGGGTCAGATCTTCCTGGCCCTAGATCCAACGTTCTACCCACTGGGCTACTTAGTAAATGTGAGTTATAAACATCATTGAGCTATATATAACATTTAGATATGATGGCCATTATTATTACAGATGCTATTACTTTTTTTCTTATGACTATGCTGCAAGTGCCTTAAGAGTATAGAGGAAGGCTGATTTCATCTTTGCATCCCAAGCACTTAGAACATGGTGCCTTGAGAACAGTGTCTACCTCATAAATACTTGTTGAATTGAAAAGAATTTCCTAAGATAGGTAAAACTCAAACACGCAACACAAGTCAATAGTAACAAGTGGGAATTTCAGTATAGCTTCAAAACACTCTTTCAGAAGCATAATTTTTTTCAATATTATATCAAAGTAACTGCAAATGCTACAGAGTAATGAGGGAGTTCAATAGTGCATACATGATAGGTAAGCCAAATCTACCTCTTTCAAAATTGATTTTCCTATATTTCAATACAATCAAATGACAGGGTAGCAGTGAATATTCTAAGAAAATGCATTTTTCAGTATAGTATCTCCCCATAATAGGTCCCACTTAGCTCTTTCAAAATTTGAGTGGATTCTGCCAGACAAATTTATCCTAAAGTAACTATGGTTTAAGTGAAATAAAATGTTCCAGCACCCTGAATTCTACCTTTTATTCTGCTAATGATTTTAAGTGAACAAGCGATCCTTTCTAAACTCAGCGCAACAGTTCTTAATGTTTCATGGATAAAAATCACAGCAAGACATGCTATCACTAAAGCATATTTGCAATTTTAATTATAATCAATTATATGAATATTTTTAAATTCAAATACTGTTTTTCTGATTTATCAATACTTGAAAGAGAACCTAAAATCCCTAAAAATGATTTTTACAAAAATAATACTTTGCATTGGGGGTAATTGGTCTTTAAACAAAATGTTCTTCTTGTACTGATTAGTGTGACAAGACACAACAGTACGTATACTGCTTTTGTTTTGCCTTCATGGAAACATTTATGAGTAATTTTCATTTTGAAAGGATGAAGATGTTCTATGATTCAATATTTGACTTAAGCTATACAAAGCAAGAAACCCCAACCAACACTTATTGAAACCTATTTTTATCCAGTCATAACGAGGGTGTAGAAAGTAGGGTTTCGTCCTGGGAACCTTGTGGGGGAGAAGACATTTTGCTCCCTGACACTCTTCTGTCTGTCCCAACTTTCATTACACCACCTTAAAGAGTTCCACTCTTCTCGTAGGACCTGTTTTCCTCCACTATCATGTCTCCTACAAAGTGGGCAGGCTAGGAGTCAACTGTGCCACAGGTATTAGAAAATTGATCTCTCCTAGCACAAATGTAACCAAGTGCTTCAGCCTTCACTCACTGCTTCCATCAAGCCCTGGAATTCTTCATTATGCTTCTGCTTATATCAAGTTCTCCTATATTTCAATAATAATTGTTATTTAAGTTGTGTAGCTATCAAAAGGGCTTAAGCCTTCTCACATTGTGAGGCATATGGTTGTTTAATATATTCTTAAAACCAAGAGTGAGAAACTCTCTAAATTTGTATTTAATATATATGGTGATGGAGAAATAATAAATTCACTTTTCTATATTCGGTATTCACCTATAAACATAAAAAATCCTATTTCTTCTCAGGTCAGAGGGAAGTTTGATGGCAAACAGAATAAACACAGCAAGTTCCTTAGAAATTCTTAGAAAATCATTTAATATTTAACATGATGGTTCCTGGCTAGCACAGATGGATACCAGTACAAACTTTCTTGTGGTTGGGAAGATTGAGTTTACTTTCCAAAAAGGCACTCCTCAAGCATAGCACGCTATGACAGCCATGTAAAAGAGTTCAGTAACCCAAATTCAAAATATGGCTTTTTTTAAAAAAAATTTCTCTTCTCATGCTTTCTATATCCTAGAAGGGTTGCTTTCTGACTTCTTTCCTTATCCCTCCCTCCCTCCCCTTGCCACAGCTTCTTTGAGTCCATTCCTGTTTCTGAAAGTGGACCCTTTGACTTAAAAGGCCTATGGGATCCTTCTAGTCATATAACTTCTACTGTGTGCATCAATTCTATATCCACAGGGAGATAAGGTGACCAAAATTCTTGGTGGATCAGAGATGAAAGATGTTTATACAGATATACAGAGACATTCTTGTCCTTCTTATCCTGACAAAATTCAATTTTCCCAACATACTCCCTCCCAGTGGTCTTTTTAAAAAAATCTATATCCTCATTCTTGTTGCTATAATATCTCATTTCTCTTTTTAAAATCTGACCTCATTTGACATTCTAGGAGATCTGGGAAATGAAAGTCCATAGAATGTTCTCTTTATGCTAAATGGACTACCCAGACATCAATCATGGTACCTCTAATGGTTTCTGAAACATGATCGTTCAATCACTCAACAAACACTTATTGAAACCTGGTAATGAAGAAGAATAAAGAGGAGACAGAGAAGGACAAAAGGAAGAGGAGGAGGAAGAGGAAAAAATGAGAACAGAAGGAAATAAAGAAGAAAATGAAGGAGAAGATTTTTAAAAGATATGTGAGAAGCTATAGCAACATGAGAGAGGATACTGATACGAAAAGATAAAAAGACCACAGGGAGATAGTATATTGGAAGAATCACGTTTTGTCAGTATAAGAATATTATATAATAGTATCACTAGTCCTTTAGGAATTTTCATCTGCTGATCTCCATGTGGATATAGAATAGATGCACACAATGGAAATTATATAACTAGAAGGATCCCAAGGCTCCTCTCAGAGAAAGGAATTAACTCAAAGTAGTTGCAGCAAAGGGAGGGAGGGATAAAGTAGTGCTATGATCATGTCCATTTTACACATGAACAAAACTGAGGCGAACAGGTTGGGTATCTTGCTCAAAGTTACACAGTTAATAAGTCTCAAGTTATATTTGAACTCAGGTCTTCCTGACTGAGTCCTATGCTTGATCTAGGTATAAGACAAGACCCTGTCTGAGAGGTTGAGACAGAACTTTTACAATGCTTCCTCATGATTCTTCATATTTCCAGGCCCTCCTCCTTCGAGTCCATCCTCAAGCAAGCTGATGAAATAATCTTCCTAAATTATAGACCCTGCTATATCAGTCCTCTGATTGTATATCTTTAGTTGTGAATAGTACCAAGGATAAAGTACCAACTCTTCAACTTGGCATTTCAAGCCTTTCACAGTCTGAATCCAACGTGCTTTCCCAGATAATATTTCACTTGACTCCCACAGAATCATAGCCATATCTCATACTCCACATTGCAGCCAAACCAACATATTTACTGTTCCCCATGTCAGTATTCCATCTCTATGCCTTTGTCTAGGCAGTTTCCCAAGCCTGGAGAACAATGTACCACCTTTCCCCATCCTTTACTCTACCGCTTAGAACTCTTAGCTTTGCTGACCCGTCATCTCAGGTACCACTTTCTCCAAAGCCTTTCCTGATCACCCTACTTGTTATTGCTTTCTCTCCTCCAAGTATCTAGTATTTTCTCATCAATGTATATATATATATATATATATTATTTCCCTTAGAATGCAAAACTCCCTAAGGGCAAGGTTAATTTTTCTTTATGTTTATCTTTGTGTCTCTAGTACTAGAATTAGAGATCAAGTCCTATTCTTTTATTTTTTAAAGATGAGCAAACTAAAACTTCCAAAGATTAAATGACTTTCCTATTTGTGGAAATTTAAAATGTCATGGTGTCAAACTAAATGTGTCTATATGGATTTTTCCTCCTCTCCCCAGCATTTACCTATTTTTGCTAGTATCAGTGTCCCCATAGATGACATACCCCTTAGTTAAGTATCTCAGGCATGTACCCCAACATGCATCATTCTAATGAAGCATCCTTACAGGTACTCTGTGGGTACTTAGAGAGTCCAGAGGATGATGGTTCCACCTACAATTAGAAGACTTTGAACCTCAGGCTTAACCACCTTTAGGCTTTAGTTTCAGAATAAACAGCATAGATAGAATTTTAGCCTATGTCCTCAGACACCAAATCTAATGCTCATTCCTTCACACTTTTCAGAATGAGTTTCAGGCTCACTACTGTAACCCAGATAAGCAATTTGCTTTTATTTTGTCAAATGTTCTTGCATGGTCACTGTTTGAACTGTTAGTTCAGTTATCTTTGCCTCAGCAGAATTCCCCCTTCTAAAACAAGCACTTAGTTGGAGTTTTTTTTAAAAAAATATCCCTTCCTATAACTATGAATTCTGCATATTGCCAATGGCTATCTAACTTTTACTATTTATAGAGGAGAACTCAGCATAATGAAATGTAGTTCATTGACACAGATAGGCAACCAATTGCATACCTCTGTACTGTCATCACAAAAGAATGTTTCCCAGATTCAACATCAAAAGGAAACACATCTAAACTTTAAAATAAGAAAGCTTAGAATTTGATATTTTAAGTAATATAAGGAGACAAGAAATACATTTAAACTTATTTAAAGAAAAAAAAGGAATGCCCTAATGTATTCACCTTCAAGAATCTCATAATCTAATCAAAGCCTCCAGGGAACAGAACCTGATTCATTGTACAAATGTCTAAGGACACTATGGGAAAGCTGTAACATCCAGAACATGTAGTGATATAATAAATCTTGCCTGAGATGGTACATACTTGAAAGTTTTTTAAATATCAATATCTTTGAGAAATTGAGGAAAGAGAGAATACAGCAGGAAAGCATGTCATTTACTATCTACCTGTGCACAATGAAACAGAAATTCCAAAATTCAACTAAGTCCACAAGCCAGATATGTTAATAGTAGGAGCTTAAGAGTAAGTGACGTGTTACTCTTAAAACATTTCCTGTGAAATCAATCCTACTAAACTGACCATAAGACATACACAATTTCTTTACTAAATCTGTCACCCATAATCATTATCCAATTAGGTCCAATTTAGAATGGAGTGCAGGCTGACAAATAAGCTTTCTCAAGCTGCCACTTATAAGCAGACATAGAGATGGACTGCTGACAAAACTCTTCAGTTTTTGCCTGCCTTCATGACTTATGATCACCAATCACTTAATGAGAGAATTGAGAAATAATGGGGCTATGAAAGGCTGTGTGATACTGCAGAAAGGAGAGATCTAAGGTCAAGCTTTTCCTTTGACAGTTACTGTGTGACCATAGACAAGTCACTTAAATTTTGAGCTTCAGTTTCCTTACCTATAAATTTAGGATAATAAAATCTCAAGTACCCAGCCATAGGTAATCCATAAAGGTTTATAATATAAACATAGCAGCAAAAAATTTTAAAAAAGATTTATCTACAGAACAAATCTTAAAGATATTCCAGGCTAATTCTATTTATTTTACAGATGAGGAAATGGTGGACCAGAGAGAAAAAATAATTTGCCAAAGGTCACCTAAGTAGTAGAATGTGGATGTGAATTCAAGTTATAGGTTCATAGGTCTAGTGCTAAAGAGGACATCAGAGGACATCTCATCCATCAGCTCCTTTTACAGTTAAGGAAACCAGGATCCAGAGAAGTAACTTGTCACAGGTCACACAGGCAGATACAATTAGAGGTTGGATTTGAACTCATGTGCTCTGATACCAAATCTAGTGCTCTTTTGCTGCTAGGTGGTGCAGTGGCTAAAGCACCAGTGCAGGAATCAGGAGGACCTGAGTTCAAATCTCACCCCAGACACTTGACACTCACTAGCTGTGTGACCTTGGGCAAGTCACTTAACACCAATTGCCTCATCCTGGGTCATTGCCAGTCATCCTGATGAATATCTGGTCACTGGATTCAGATGGCTCTGGAGGAGAAGTGAAGCTGGTGATCTGCACAGCCCTCCCTCACTCAACACCAAGTCAAGTGCAAGTCATGTCATTATTTCTCTGATGGTATTGTCTTCTTTGGCAAGTAAGGACGAACACATACCACATCCCACTTAGAGGACTGTGATAAAGAGCAAATGAGACAATATATGCAAAGTACTCTAAGGTTTACAAAGTGCTATACAAATAAATCATTCCATGAGATCCATTTTTATGGTGACTGATGGCTGTATCTACAAAAATTTATAGTCTCATTTAAACATGACAGTCTCCTAGACTTTGAAGTAATTTTGAAATACATTGGTTCTGAGTGTTTGATGACTTTCATATCAATGAAGAAAATGGAAACATTATAATGGATTAATAAACTTTAAGAAAGTTAAAAATTCTCTTCCCACTAGTTCAGATCACAATTTACTCACAACCTCTAATGTACTGGAGACCATCCTCTGGTTCTTTTGACAAATTGTAAATGCCAGAGAGTCAAGCGGTTTATGTGTTATCCCTCATTTTAACAATATGGATAACTTCAAGTCTTTTATAACACTTTTCAATGCAAATCACTTTTGGTAACATGTTGCTGTTTATTAATACTCAACATTCACCCTCTCATCATACTGAGATTTGCTTGTAAGTCTGATTTTTCGGGAATCATGATATTCTGTGATTTCTTGCCATAGAGTGTCATAGACAAAACACTGGCACTAATAAGAAAGATGGGCTTTCGCAGCAGAAATCAGCTTAAAAAATCACTGAAACCACAGCAGGATAGTGGGGCTTGACACTGGAGATCATGAAGGATGCACCAGCTTGAAATAATCCATCAGCAATATATGCTTTGTGTGCTGTTTGAGATCTTTAAGGGTTTCAGAGTATGGGAGCAGAGCAAAGGCAAGTTGGCATTTGACCTTGAGACTGCTTAGTAGGATACAACCCACTCCACAAACATGCATGCATTGAACCTCTCACTTTTTTACTCTATTGCACATAATTGCGTGTGTGCATGGTTGCCAACACACGTGTGTGCCATTGGTGATGCAAAAGTGAAAATACGGTTACTAATAAAATACTTGAGTGGTTGAAGTAGCAAAGTTAAATGTGCAAATTTGATGATCAGTTGTAAATATTGCAGAACAATTGGCTTCCCTCCAATCCAACTCCCAGCACATAGCCAGTCTTGGTCCAGTCCTCAGTGGATAGGTCAAACAAAAAAGAGGAAGGTTCCCTACCAATTCATGAATCACATGCATCATGAGAATTGTCCCTGGAGGCACACTATGGCATAAAGGTAACCAGAGAACTCTGGAAAGTTTTGTTCAGTCTGAGGACCCTGAGGCTACCTTAGAATATGTCATACTAGGCATCTCATTCCTAGAACCAAATATCACCATCGGGAAGTCAAGCGGTGAAGTACTTCTGTCCTATACCCCAAAACTCAGGAGATATTTTCATGGCATCAATTCAGATTTCAGTAGATCATGGCTGCGTTAATATTCCAATATAGGTCCTACATGAAGACTCCTTTCCAACTTCACAAATACAGAAAATGATTGTATTATTCTTAGGTTTCCAAGAAGTTCTGCTATCTAAGGATCCTATGAACAATGGTTTAAACTGAAATGTTTACCAGTGGATAAGAATACCATAGAAATCCATGATTGGCATATCAATTAATAAACCCTCCAAATTGTCCTCTAGACTGGCCTTGAAGTATATTCCTACATTAATACTAAACATTGCACATCTCCTTCTCAGTTCTTCTAATTGTCTGAAACATTCTACCATATATATTAGAGGTAAGGGGTAGGCTAAACTGTACCTTCTGTTTATACCAGAATATGTATAGATTTTGTCATTTCCACTAAAATATAATTTACCTAAGTAGATAGAAATCAAAATATAATTATTACCCATTGCCCAAAGAACTTGGTATTAAATGCTATCCTAATACTCATGTCACAGTGACCTGTTCCACTATGAAAATATGTTAAATGACTTACTATTAATTGAACATTGAACATCAATGGAACTAATGAAATGTATTTTTAGCTATTTACACATTACGCTATTAATTTCAAGGCCTAAAGTATTATAAAAAAAACTCCAAGCATTTCCATCATACCTCCAGTGCTTTGTCCATTCTCTTTCATTTTCATCTCATGATATTGGTGAGGCTCTGTTCTTTTATTTTGCTACATTATTTCCAAAAGGCCTTTCAAGAGTTCTTTATATTCCTCATTTTTGCCTTATTTGCATGCAGTCTTAATTGCATTATAGTATTCCATTACATCAATTTCACATAATTTATTTAACCATTCCATTATTGTTGGCTTTCAGGTTTTCCCCTTGCAATTTTGAAATAGGATAGTTTCTTTTTAAATTAATTGTTTCTGATTACAATTTCAGGACACAATCTTGAACAATGGAGCTGTTGGGTCAAAATGTATAATTATTTTCTAACTTGAATTGTGTATAACCAGATCGTTCTCCATAGCAAATTCTACAAATTTATAATTCTACCTGTTGGGTGTGTGATTGTATCTAAAAGTTATTATAATTTGATTTTCTTTAGTTACTTCTAATGGAAAATCTTTTCTTTTTAATTTGATTTTTTTATTTTTCCCCCAGCATGTAAAAACAATCTTTAACATTTGTTTCTTAAAACTGTGAGTTCAGAGGAAATGAATGTTGAAAACTAAGAATAATTAAATTTTGAAAAAAAGAAAAGAAACTTTGAGTTTAGAATTCTCTCCCCCCTTCTCCTCCACCCTCACTGAGAAGACAAGCAATTTGATAGAGGTTTTACATGTGCAAAACATATTTCTATATTAGTCATGTTATAAAAGAAAATATAGACCCTCCTTCCCGAAAATTAGGAAGCTTTAAAAAAGTATGCTTCAATGTGCATTGACTCCATCAGTTTTTTCTCTAGAGCTAGAAAGCATTTTTCAGCATGAGATCTTAGGAAATGTCTTAAATCACTGTATTCCTGAGATTAGCTAAATTATTCATAGTTGATCATCATATAATATTTCTGTTACTGTGTATACTGTACTCCTGGTTCTGCTCACTTTGAATCGGTTCATATAAGTCTTTCCAGATTTTTTCTGAGAACATCTTGCTCATCATTTCTTATAGCACAATAGTATTCCATCACAATCATATATCACAATTTGGTCAGCCATTCTCCTATTGATGGGCATTCCCCCAATTTTCAGTTCTTTGCCACCAATAAGAAAAAGATGCTATATATATATTTTTGTACATATAGGTCCCTTTTATTTTTGATTACTTTGGGATACAGATCTAGCAGTGGTATTTCTGGGTCAAAAAGTATGAGTGGTTCTATAGCCCTTTGGACGTAGTTCTAAATTGCTCTACAGAATGGTTGGATCAGTTCATAACTCCACCAACATTGTCTTAGTTTCCTAATATTCCCTCCAACATTTGTCATTTCTTTTTTCTGTCATATTAGCCAATCTGATACATATGGGATGGTACTTCAAAGTTGTTTTGATTTGCATTTTTCTAATAAACACTGATTTAGTGCATTTTTCATATGCCTATAGGTAGATTTGATTACTTCATCTGAAAACTGCCTGTTCATGTCCTTTGACCATCTAATGGAAAATCTTGATTTCTAAACATCACCTAACTCAGTGTTTCCTAACCTTTTAAAGTATAAGGACCCTATGTTTAACACCTCACATTCTCAAGGATCTCACGTAATAGTATTTGTACTATTTATTATCTAGTGACTGAGAAAAATACATGATGGTAAAAACAGTATCAGGAATTTGGTACTGCTTTTAAGTAAATCTAAATTTTGTTAATCACACATTGTTTGTGTGTATTTGAAAAATAGCTCTGTATGAGACATGTTATTTGTTCTGCCTCAAAGCCATAATTAGCAATACATTCATAAGGCAAATTCTGTTATGGGATCAAGCAGATGTACAGAGGACAATCAGTACAGAGGATAATGTTATCAGGCAGATAACATTGACTAGGAAACCCAAGGGAGAAACACATTGCCAGAAAGTTGGGGAGAAAGGAAAAATGGAGGGGGCAGAGACAATGGTAAGGCAAGAGCTCTAGAGGTGAGGACTTCATGGCAGAAAGTGCCATGGACTTTGACCATGGAAAAGCGTTGAACCCCTCCCCCTTACCTCACCCTAGTTACAGAAATGTACCATCCATAGAAAGAATATTTACTTATTTATTCTACTAAAGCTTGTAATAATTTGTAGTAACTGTAGTTCTCCAATCACAAGTTACACAACATTTGCAAAACATCTATCTAGAGTATACTTTCTTAACAGGCAACTAAATGGATGCTCCATGAGCCAAGCAGGAGACATAGTCCTTCTAAACTAAAAAACCTACATGGATAATAATTTCAACCTGAGCAGAGTTCAAGTTTCCTTTTCTTATTGGCTAGTGAACATTCTACAACTATAATTTATATGATTACAATGGCTACTACACCTAAGGGAAGCCAGTATAATGACTTGTATAATCCCACCTAAATATTTCAGGGAAGTAAATCAAGAAAGAATTAGAATTTCTGATCAACCTGTTGAACTAATTGGGGTAGGAAGCACTTGGCAGGCAAGGATCTCCAACTTTACTCTCAGATGTAAGGGGGATCTGAGAGTTGGGGTAAGATTATAAAATCATAGCATTTAGAAATGGAAAGGACCTCAGAGGACGGCAAGGGCAACTACCTCATTTGATCCATAGACTCAGTGCTCTGCTGCCTCATTCGACCAAGTACAGAAATGAGTCCTTGGGGTGACACTTCAAAGGAAATATGCTTGATGAGTCTTGGTGACTATATGCAAAGAATATGGTAGAATCTGTCATAGCAAAACAGCGCATAAAAATCAATTCTTTAATTTTATACATGAGGAGATGGATGGATTAATTGACTCCTTTAAGATCACAGAATTAATAAGCAATAGAGTCTGGAATGAAACCCAGATTTTCTGATTTCAAATTCATTATTCTTTTTTCTGGGCCATGATGCGAGTTAACAACTCTCCTAGAGAGTGGTTTAATGAAAAAGGATAAACCTCTGCCCCAGCAAGAAAGGAAACCTTAAAGACTCCCACCCTTTACTTCTACCACTAACACCCAGTGGATAAAAAAGATTGCAGAGAGAACATGGGGGATGCCTGGAGTTACCAACTAGGGCGACTCATACTGCAAGCAGTATGGCAGTGAAATACACCAGGGAACAATCGAATACATCTGCTTGCTCTTCAGACCTTAAAACCACCTCCTAGAGGCAAAAGAGCAGATCCCCTGGGGCAATATCTTTTCTAGAAGATGCATTATGCAGGGACTTTAAGTAGTAAAAAAGCAATATTCCTTGTGAGACTATGATTCACTTGTCAGATAGGGTATTATGTTATAGGAACTTTGCTTTAGAAAACAAAAGACTTTTCTTTTGATATAACTATTGTGCCTGGGGAGATGGGAATAAGTTTGTTTTTTTTTTAAGTGCCTTCTGTGTGTAAATAGCATGAAATGTGATCCTCATAACCATCCTATGCAGTGAGTGCTATTATTATAGCCAAAATATTGAGGAAACTGAGGCAGGGATTAAGTGACTTTCCAAGGGTCACCCAACTAGGAAGCATCTGAGGTTGAACTCGAATCTAGGTTATTTCTGACTCCATGCTCAGCTGTCCATGTTAACAGACTGATCGATGGAGAAATAGATTTCTCCAAGTTTCTAGATGGACTTGGAGCTAAGTGAGATGCAAAATCCCACAAATATAATACCTGCCACACCACAGGCATCTTTGACACAAGGTACATATACTCCTCCATATATGAGAGCAGAGTTTTATCAATTATGGTGTAAAACAGAGCAGTCCTGACCAGTTGAAAAGACCACCTGAGAGTATCGCTTGACCATACCATCAGAGATGGTAAAAGCCACACTAGCACTGCATTTTCCGGATTCAAGCTCGTTCCACATGCAATTGGTGGGAGTAGCCCTGAGAAGCCAATCTCCCCACTCTCAGAAAAGAAAGTAACCAGAATCTGCAAAATCATCATTGTTGGGGCAAAACATCAAATCTGAGGGTCCAGAGAAATGGTAGCTCTACAGAAATCAGTATGATGTTATGATGGAAAGAACACTGAACTGAGACCAGGAGACCCAGGCTGTGTTCAAGCTGTGAATGACTTTGAAAAACTCAATTTTCTAAGCCTCAGTTTCTTTGCTTTGTAAAATAAGTTGAATGAACTACTTGCTTTTAGTTCAGATGGTCTATGAGTATTGTCATAGGCTCCAGATTTAGCTAGCAGTGGGTGGGGAAAGGCAGGGCCAGAAGGGCCCAAAGAATAAAGTGACTTGTGTGAGATCATTCAACCGGGAAATGTCACAGAGTCAGATTCAAAGTTGTCTTTTAACCCCAAAACCACTGACTTTTCTTCTATTTAACATGGCCTCTTAGCTTATTTAATCTGTTTTCACTCCACTGTGTGTATGTATGCTCAATATGTATATCTATATGTACTATATATATGTGCATATATACACAAGTATTAAATACATAAATAATAGTTATACATGTATATATGCATACATGTGTATCTATGTGCATGTATAAATACACACACTTGATTTTCACAGAGGGTTAGATTGGGAGGAGACAGGACTAAGTGATCCAGTCAGATAACCCTAGTACCTATGAAGGCCTTTGAATCCCACCAAGTGGTCCCTCCCATAAAGGCAATTCCTTAAGAAATATTCCTTTATTCTGGGAACAATCAAGAATCAGTGGCTCCAAATGTTTAAATTACACAAAGAAATAGAACAGGGGCATAGAACAGCAAGAGAGAACACAGTCATTTGCAGTTGTGCTAATTTTACATCTTAAATTCTGTCATACTAATGGACTATCTCTCATCTCAAGTATACAAGGTTTACATAGCTAATTAAGAAAAATTACAGTGGGTATCATCCCTTCCCCCTCCTACCCCTTTGGGACCCCAAAGACCAAGGAAAGGAATAAATGAAAATCCAACCAAGCAGTTTTTAAAAACTCAAAAGCTATCCATTGGTGGTAGAAACTTTCATTGTGATATTTTCTACACAAAGCCTATTGAAAGACAGTTTTAACATCTAATAAATAAGTCATATTAATAATTGTTCTAATTAAGCATTGCATTTAGCAAAAATAAAGAAAAGTTGCACTGAAAGCATCCTGCCTTTATCTACCACCCAAAACAACATTGTAAAGCCGGATCCATTTATTCAATGAGCTCCCTCAATATAGAGTTTTGCCCTAGGGGGACACTACATTAATGCAAATGTTCACTTTAACTCTCACATATATTCAACCCTCACACAGATAAGTAAACTGCATCTCTTTTCAACTTCAGAAATAGAGTTCATTGAGCTTCTGCCTTAGTTTGTCACATCTTTCTCTTGAAAGACACATCATCAAGCTAGCCATCTATATGCAAGTAGGATATTTTCTCTCATTGAAAAGCATAACTGTCAGGTGGCTTAGAAAGCTTTGAAACCAGAGTCGATTAATAGCCACAGATCAGGCAGGTAGAACTATGTGACTGTAAATGAACAAGAAGGGATTCGTTTTATCACTAAAAACAGAATTCCAGAGAAGGGAAGAATGTGAGAGATATTCTAGTCGAAACACTGGGTTGCAAAGAGGTTAAGGGACAGTCGAGATGCTAGTCACCAGCACAGATAGGAGTAAAACCCAGGCCTTTTGGTTTCTTGTCCAATGATCTTTCCACATTACACCAGGCTGCTTTACCACCTACAGCTTTCAGTTGTTTTCACCTGTACCAAAGATACCAAAGGTCCTCAGCATGTAGGGAATGTTTGTCTTCTCATGCAGAAGATAAATTTATTAATCCCATCTCTTACTTCTTAAGGAATCTCTGATGCTGCAAAAGGGATGCTGAATTAAACAGACGTTTTCTTTCTTAGAGGGGGAAAAAAGATTTTCATTTTACACATATGGTGTCCCTAGTGTTTTAAAAGGCAAATGCTAACCGGACACTTAAAAATAGACCATTGGCTTATTAGGGTGCATTGTAAAGCCCAGATTATCCCTTCCTTTTCCTCCCTGCCCCCACTAGAAAACCTTATTTCGGTCCCAGCTCAGGGCTGTGTGTCTATGAATAATCCTTACTAGGCAAGTCTCTGCAGCTGTGATTCCCAGGTTAATTGTAGTGGATTGTGTCCAGCTCAAGTCTGCATGTGAGTGTGTGCACTATGCCCTATGTCTGTGCCTTGGCCTCAACCACTTGGCTAGTATTCGCCTGGGTGACAGCGACAGCTACCCATTCCTTGGGAAGCGCTCAAGTAAACCCGCCGGGGAAAGCAACGCCAATAATCCACGAAATCCATCTCCCAGTCCTTGATTACTCTTAATTTGGTCATTTCGGATGTCGCAGAGAAATTCCCTCCCACAGCATCACGTTTGTCCGGAAAAGATGTAGATCTTTTCCATTCCCAAAGCTAGTCCCCACGAGGCCCCTTTGAAACGCCCCTCATTTCTCCCAAGTGCGGAGCATGCCCAACACAAATGGAAGCGGCTGCTCAGGGGGTTGGGAGGGGTGTAACGCAAAGCATAACACATTTGGCGTCTGGTGGTAGACAGGCAAACAGGTATATACACTCCTCTTCCGCTTCTCCAGTCCGAAGGCCCCCAGACAGACAGACAGACAGACACACACACACACACACACACACACACACACACACACACACACAGCCTTCTTTGCTCCAGGCACAGGAGAAAGTCCCGAAGAGCTATAAATAAATAGCAGCTCCTGGGGTTAAGGGGAAAGGAGTTTGTGGTGGAGGCAGCCCCAGCAGCAGTAGCAGCATCTGCCACCGCCTAGCTGCGCCCGGTCCCCGGGATGCTGCAGAGCTAAGGAAATATTTCTCGCGTTCTTGGGCAGGTGGAAAGTTGGAAGCCGTGTTAAGTTGCAGGCTCTGAACTGCGTGAAGGCAGAAGGATGCTGGAGTAAGCACAAGTGAGCTAGAGGAAAGAAATACCGGGACAGGAGGAATAGGTCAAGGACACCTCCCAGAAATTCACTTTGTTCCTCGAGGTCTCAGTTTCCTGATGTGTAAAAATAAATAAATAAATAAGATCTTGCACTAAATGACCTCTAAGATTCCTTTCACTTCTAAAACTCAGATCCTGCGATCTCTGGACCAGGTTTTCGGAGTTTCGCTTAGCTCTCCAATCCCTCTAGACGCCTCCGGGAGCCCCCCTCCTCTCGCCAGCTCTCATGACCTCACCGAGCCCGTTTTCCCGGTATATTTCCCATTAGGGAGGTTACACTCGGCAATCCTTGCTCCTCTGACCTGTCAGGGCAAAGTAGGGTCAGTAGGCTTTGTGGGAGTCTTGCCTAAACTCCGATGGTCCCTTGACTCCGTGCACCCTGTCGGAGCCAGGTAGCCAACCTCCCCAAGCCTTTGAGTGGCCTGAGGTCTCTGTAAAGGCGCCTTCGATGCAAACGCGCAATAGCCGGACTGGCATCCAGCTGCAAAGGGTAAGCGCACACAGGTATACACGTCCTAAAGCTGCCGCGCGGGCAGACACGAGACCGCTCCAGGGGTGGAACACACCTACACACTTACACACAGTCACTCTCCTTTACCGCCTCCCCCTGATGTGTGTACACACGCGCATGTGAGTCCCTTGTCCTGAGTCCACACACACACACACACACACACACACACACACGACCCTGTCTTCTAAGCAGGTTCCCTTTTCTGTACCCTACAGTAGGACCCAGGGCGTCTATTCCCTTACAATGACTGGAGTGAAAAGAGAGAGGGAAGGAAGAACTGGGGAAGCCAGGTGGAAAGCAGGGAGTCTGGGGAACTTGGGGAGCCATGGACTCACCGTTCTCCAGAGTCGATGTCTTTTGGCAGTCACTGAAGTGGCAGTGACTATGAGGTGGGAGACGGACACCACTATCCCAAAGATGATGGCCAGCAGGCTCCGCACAGGCAGCAGGGAATAGGAAACGAAGGTGACCAGCATGAGTTGCCACATTCCCTGCTCTGGGGAGGTGGGAGGCTCGATACCGTAGGCCCCCAGCGAAAAAGGGCAGCAGAGAAAGGCGAAGGTGAAACTGAAAAGCAGTGTGAGTTTGACGATTTGCTGGAGCTGGGTGACCTGTAGGTACTTGACATTGGTAACGATGAAGAGGGAGAGGAAGATGATGCAATGCACGGGGTGCGAGCCCTTGGAGATGGTCAGGTTGGGGCCGGACATGAGCTCCCCCAGGGCCAGGGTACCCGTCAGGACGATGAGTACGGCCAGCGCCTTGAGCGTTGAGGTCTGTTCCAGTTTCAGGTTGTAATTCCGGAAAAGGGACTCGAGCTCCTTGCAGTCGAACTCGTCCTCGCACGCTATGGCCTCCAGAAACACCGGGGAGCCCCCCGGAGGGGCGCAACCGCAAGGGGGACACTTCCTTCTCTTCGTTTTGACTTTCCGAAACGGTGTTTCCTCCATGTCAGTGCCATGCATAAACCCCAGGGAAGAGATGCTCCGAGGGCCCCTCCTCCCCCGCTCCTCTCCAGCTCATAGAGGGGCTCCCAGGGCGCCTCCGAGGTAGGAGCCGCTGCCAAAGCCGCCGCCGCCGCCTCTCCAAGAGCCAAGCACCAGGGCTACAGAGTCACCCCTTGTCTCCCCTGGACTCAAAGGATAACAAGCTCCCGGTGATCCCCAACACCATCCAAAGAGCCGGAATCGAGCAAAGCCAGACGGAAAAAAAGTCATGCAGAGGCGAGAGATGGGGTAGCTTAGGCGGAGCTAGCCTAGCCTGCCCCCTATCCTCTCCTCTGCTCTCTCTGCTCGCGGAGGAGCGGGAGCGCGTCCGGGAGCATTCCGGGCAGCGGGCTGCGCGCTAACGGCGGTGGCAAGGCTCAAGTCCGAGCGTCAGGGCGCGGAGGGGGCGAGGGCTGCGAAATGGACAGCGGGAGGAGCGAGGACGGGGCAGAAGCGCGGACAGGAAGAGGAGGACGGAGGAAAGGAGCTAGGGAGAGGGAAGCAGGGAGACAGGGTGATTCCCTTCCTTCCTACGTTCAAGAGCATTTCTCTGGGGCGCCGACTGGCCTGCGCCTGCGCACTGGCTGCTTGAGAACCCAGACACGTCTCCCCAACCCGAGCAGATTGAAAAGAAGAAAACACAGATCTGACAACAGGACCGCACTGGAGCCCGTTTTAGGCTCCCGTCTCCGTGCTCTCCTTCTCTTTCACCTACTGCTGGCTACGCATACTGGGCTGCTAGCTCCCCGATCCCCTCGCCCCCCGTTCTCCAGCTGCCTCGCTGTCCACTTCAGCATTTGAACAAACGGAGCAGCTCTGCACCTACAGTAAACAGTCTTGTGCGTCTCATAACGGATGAAGGGAAGGAAGCCGGCCAAATCCCCCTTGCGTGGTGCGGGTCTCCAAAGCCATCCCGTCAGAGCAGGACCGTGCAAAAACTACCCCCCCCACTCCCATCCCAGCCAAATCAGCCTCATTTACTCAGGAGGCTAGACCTTCAAGGAATTTCAGTCCCCTGGACTTAGAGGGGTGGCGGAAATCAGTGGTGCAAGTGTTTGGTGGGGGGTAAGAGGGAAGTGGAGGGACTGTAAAATGAAGATGGTTCTCCTAGTTCACCCAAAGTATTGAACCTAGGAAGAGTGAGGGAAATGCAAGGAGAATGAGGCGCAGAGACAGGAACAATAAATCATACTTTTCGGACGTGAGGGGGACAAGATCTCCCCTAACAGATACTCCGTAGGGTAGAAGAAAGGTTATTATGGTGTATCCTCTCTGAGAAACAACAAAGATTAATGGGTCCGAAGACGATCCAAAAGAGAAGACAACTGCCAAAGATCCTTGACTGATAATTTACCGGGGCCCGAGAAGAAGCCAGATACAGCGAAGTCCCAATGGTCTCACCTTAGAGAACGGGTCAGGTAGTGGATACCAGTGGTAGATGCAGTGCATGAAGTGTGCCTCCTTTGACCCTGTGAAGAGTGAGAGGAAAGAAAAAAAGGAGATGCTCCATTTAATCATAGAAAATATTATAATGAATTCCACACACTTCAAGGTTCTTTCCCTCTACACATCCCCTAGCTTCTTAGACCTCATTTTCTGTCTCAACTATCAGATCAGAAAGAGGATTATTTGAACAGGGGAACAAATCAGTCCCCCGAAGACATCATGTCCCCTAAAAGAAAAGCCAACATTAATTATGGCCTAATAGTGAATTATTTTATGGTCAGATTGGTGACTATCTGTTTTAAGAACTTGAGTTGCATTGCAGTTTTGTTTTTTTCTGGGAGAGGAGACTACTTATATCTCATTAAGGTCTGGCCATATCTACAATATTATTCTTTCATGGTCTAATTTTATATACATCTATCCCTAAATGTTAACTATTTGGAAGAATACTTCCTCATTATTTCATTTTATAACTGCATTCTTTCATTAAATCAGAAAATATTACTCTACCCTAATTACTTTTGTAAAAGTAAGGCTGAAAACATTCAAACTTATGTTTAAAACACAAAGCTGAAAAGGGTCTATAAAAATTAATGTGCCAAAAAACCCCTCAAAAAGTCACATATTTTATTCCAGTTTAATTCAACAGATGTTTATTGAGAACTTATCACGTGCAAGACAGTGAAAAGTTAGGAATGCAAAGGCTATATATAATAAATATCTGTCTATATCTATATGTGTGTTATGTGTAGGTATATATACAATCTCTGCTCTCATAAAACATATTTATTTATCCCCTTTTTATTTATACTCCAGAGGTCTTATAAGTAAGATAGGCTTAATTGCTTCAGTGGGATTTTTCTCTGCATAATTATGTCTTTAATTCAACCGAAGATTTATTAAGTTTGTTCAAGGCCTTGGGCCTACAGAGGTAAAAAATAAAAATGTAATAATTCCTGCCCTTGAGGAATTTGCCTTCTCTTTGGGGGTCTTGAATTAAAAAATATAGTAAGCAAACAGTAGCTGTCCAGATTTGGACTACATTTGAAATTTGGTAAACCTGGCTTTTGTAGGTTCCAGGCAAGAGCCAAAAGAATTTGCCAATTCATTTTGGACAACTTGGTTCTTTTTCTTTAAAGTATAAAACCTTTAGAATGCAATTACATATAACAATCAAGATTTTACATTTGTTGAATCCCCTGTCCATGAGAATACACACCCAGTGCCTGCAGTCAGTAAATGTTGAATAATAACAACCCTTAAGAGTCAAAAACAAACATGCTATATACGTGATCACAACAAGTGTGTTCTGCTTTGCTGGGGAAACCATCTGTTCTTGCTATCAAAGATTAAACAAATATAAAAGCACTAATATCATTGTTAATTGCATTATGGCATGCATTGCCAGCGACAACAATTAAGTTTGGCTCCCTTCTTGTAACTATAACATACATGTTCCTTTTGCTTAAAAAAAAATCAATAAGCAGCCTAATCTGGGCACATAAATTTAGAAGAGTTAGGAAACCATAATCCCTTATCAACTTGAATAAACAAGGCTGTGTGCTTTCTTTAATAAATTAAAGTCGTAACAGTATAACCCATAAACACATCTTAGCCTTAGAGATTTGTTTCAGTTATTAAATCTTTTGAAGTGAAGTAAATGTATCAATCTAGTTATTCTGGACATGTATCTAGAAAGCCATTGAAAATTAATCTAATATGGAAAAGGCAGTCCACTGTAAAGAAAACTTTTGCTGATTTTTTTTTATTGCCTGGCACCCACACACATACACATACAGACACACACATATACACACGCACACAGTAGGTGCTTAACTTAGTTTTGTTGAATTGAATTCAATGAGCTTTTTTCTGTGAATAAATGGTTAAGGTTGTCTTTTTGACTGGTGAGTTGTTTGTTCAATTTTCTGTAATATCTTATGAAAAAATTTTCTTTGGGGAAAGAAGTACTGATTAAGAATAAATTGAATGAAGAATTGTTCATACAATCACTCATCAGCAGTCATTGTGGCCCCCTAGGGAGAGACTTTAGTCAGAAACCCCTATCAGACATTGATAAGGTGTTATCAGGAGCAAATCACTTAATCTCTCTGGGACTCAGTTTCCTTGTGTGTTGTTGGACTCACCAGATGTTTTCTAAGGCTGTGTCCAGTTTAAATTTATGATCCTTTTATCTGATAAAAAAAAAAAAAACTCAGGGTAATAATACTAGCAGCACCTTCTTCACAGGACTGATGTGAAGAAAGTGCTTCACATTAGGTGCTACGGAAATGTAAGTTCTTATTATAGGAGAAGCAGAATGGACCTGTAGCCCTCTGCAGCTATGTAGTCCATAGAGATAATGATGAATCTGAAGTGATAGGCCCTGTAGAGTTCACTTCAGACAACTGACATCAAGTAATATGTGTTGTTTTTTTTTAAGAAAGAACTTGACTATTTTTTGGATAATTTTATGGGTACTACGTTGTTTGACAGGCAGAAAGAGAGTACTGAAACATTTTGTAATTTTTTGAAAAATGTGTTACTAGGTTGTTATGATTGGTGTTGTTTATTTCTTTGAGGAAAGGAGAGATACTACACATTGCAAGATGTGCAAATAGACATGGCATTAAATGATTTGCCCAACTTTGTATAGATCATTTAACAGTGGATCCAGAATTAGAATCCAGGTTTACTAATTCCTAATCCATCATTCTAGACACTGACAGAGAGGTAATCAGGGGAGCCATCCTGTTCCATTGCACTCCAAATGGGTTGGGTCCTTCCTCGTGAGTTGCAAACTCTGGTCTCTTGCTAAAGAGTATGAGTGACTAATAGCCCCTGGTCACTATGCATCTTCATGATTGAGGGCCATGTTGAAGATAATTGGCAAACAAATAAGAAAACTAGCACAAAAGATAGGGAAAAGCTCTGACTCATCTGGGTGGATCACTACTCTTTTAGAGTCACATGTAAGTCAACTCTCTTGGATCTTTAGCAAGAAGAAGAGATATCTCTTCTTTGTTTCTATCACACCTTCTACCCTACCTGACTCCTGCCCTACTGCAGTGACCATAGTAGTCCTCAGTTGCATATGGCAATGGCAAACCATATAGGCTTGCCTGGGTATGGACAAGGCAGACCCCTTGTGTTTTGTTTCCCCTTCCCTGAACACAGGTCACCAAACGACAATCCAGACTGATGGATGTTTCCATTTTCGTTGGCTACTTTGGTAGTCCAAGAGAGTTGGAATTCATGAGTTAGGGTTAATTTCCCTTAGGGAAATAGGGCAACTACATGTTTCTTTCAGGAGAAGATCACTTCCAGGAGGTTGCTACAGCTAAGGGAACCATAAAAGTCTAAGCTATTTCTTGATGGTCAAAAGATTGGGACTTTATGAATTGCTCAGAGAGTACAGATCCAATTTGAAAGTGAAATATCTGTTTAGCAATTCCACAAGTCTTCCATCTCCCAGGACTCTATCTTCCAAGAGAGCATGATAGAGGTGATACTTAACCAAGAATTCATGGTTAAGTTGATTCATGGTTAAGTATTTGTTAAAAATAAATTTGGCAGACTTTTATGTTATAAACCTATTTTGTGGTAGAGAAAATGCACAGATATCCTATGCCTGGTACACTGCCTTGTACAATAAATACCTTTTTATAAGGTACACTCAATACTTTACAAGGAACATCACAGATAAAAGCCATACCAAGTCTTTAACATATAGAAGTTTCTCAGAATTCTAAAATGGCAGGTAAAGTGAGAAAAACCTGATCCCTCTTTTAAGGGTTCAGAGCTAGAATCCCTTGTAGGAGAGGGGTCCCTATGGCTAATATATTCTACCACACTGCTTTCTTTGTAATGAAAAATTGAGCTGACCTCTTCAAGCAAAGGACAGTAAACTTCTCAAGTGGTCAGATTCATTGTAGGAGAAAAATTTAGAATCATAGTTTCATTTAGTCTAAACATTTCATTTTTCTCTGAGACTCAAGGACTTTCACACAGGTATAAGTGATTTCTCTGATTCCAAAGTCATATTCCAAAGCTCTTTCCAGTAGATCATACTGTCTCTCTAGGAGCTGATGGAAGACCGGTATACCCAAGAGGTGATTACATGAAGATCAGCAAGGAATAAACTCAGCAGAACCAAAAAAGGATGCATGACTGAGAAATTGCCTTAGGGTTGAGTGCTTAAAAGAACTTTCAGCAGTGTGGGATCAACACTAGCACCTCCTTAGCAAGAAGACTTATTTTAAACAGGAAGCTACCAGAGAGTGGGCTGTAGTGATCTCCTTCTTTGTCCTCCCCCTACCCTGGAAGTATCTCTGAAGGCAGCCTCACACCAACCTCCTGACTTCTGTACCAGCTCCTTCCTCTCCTAGGCAAAATTAATTAAGGGTGCTTTTTGTGACATGCCTCAGGTTCATTTTAGGATAACTTTTCTAACCCCATGAATTCCTAATTATCTCTAACACTGAATTTGGATTATAGCTATATTTCAAATTCTGTGTATGTATACATACATACATATGCATATATTCCAAATTCTGTATATGTGTGTATATATGTATATATATTTAGACTTTATAAACTTCAATAGCGATAATAGCTGTTATATAGCACTTTATGGTTTGTAAAACACTACATATGTTAACTCTTTTGATCCTCGTAACAACACTGCGAGATAACCAGCTATTATTATATCTATTTTACAGACGAAGAAACTGAGGCATAAAATGATTCACAGCTCTGAAAAAAATTTTAATAGTGCTTTTCAATACCTGGATAAGTATAAAGACAATATTATAGAGATATGAAAGTGGTTCAGAAGTACCAAAACTACAGAAATACTTTGATTTCTCAGGGGTTCTTTTTGGATACAACATTTATGTATTATTTTCATGGTAGAAAATAAAAGTACATAGATACTTTACCACTGATCCAACAACATGACCAACAGTCATTATTTTAAGATTTGAAAATTCTCTGGGATAGCTGGTACAGATCATGAGAGAGAGTAAAAGGAATTTTACATGTACTTTCTAGATAAGTTAGCACAATGCTAATGACTATATGTATATATGCATAGATATATGTATGAATCTACAGTACCTTTGCCAAATTTTTTAAAAATCCATTTTCTTTTCATCTCCAATTTTTAATTAAAATATCTTCCCTACCTACTATTCCATGTGACTATTTTTCATCTCTACAAAATTTTCATTACTATAATATGAGATGTGTTATATGTTTGATTAATATATGAAAAGGAAATAACCAGCATTTCATAAATGGTATTTCACATGTTTAAAGGCACATTATTGCCTGAAAGGTTTATAGCAAGTGAAACCTATGGACTGGTTCTCAGAATAGTTTTAAAATTCATAGTTGAAAGAAATGTTAAATACAATTAGAGGTTAGTGAAGGCAAAGATTTAATTTGTTTTCCCCCTTCAAGTTCATGTATCTCCTAAAATCTATACCAAATATCCCTTAGAGGTCTGTGGACTCCAAATTAAAAATCTGTGGTGTAGAAAATATAAAAATCTACTGTTTCTGTTGTTTGTTGACTATAAAAATATATTTCATTTGTTTAAGCAAAATATCATCTTAAATTTCTCCCCAAATAAGGTATTTCTCATGTATGTTAAAATCACACAAGAGTCTTCAAAAGATTTAATTATAGTGGTGATTTTGATGACCTATTGGTTATTAATGTCAGCAAGTCATAAAAGAGGAAGATATTTGCTTCCCAAAGGTGTTTTTAGTCCCCTAACAACCTTTGTTTAGTCATTTTTTAAGTTGTATCCCCATTTAGGATTTTCTTGGCAAAGACATTGGAGTAGTTTGTCATTTCCTTCTTCAACTCATTTTACAGATGAGGAAACTGATAGCAAACAGGCTTATGTGACTTGCCCAGGGTCACCCAGCTACTGTGTCTGAAGTTGGAATTAAACTCAGGTCTTCCTGACTCCAGACTAGGCACTCCATCCACTGTGTGACCTAGTTGCCAACCTAACATAATAACTTTCAATATTTACTCCTATGATGTTCTCAAATTTTGATTCTTTCTATTCTGACATTCATGCGTATGTATATGTCTAACTTTAGAAAGAGAAAATAGTTGTATTTTTCTATCATTATTATGACAGATTCTTATTTTTACTTATCAAGAATGTTACCCAAGACACACAAAAAAATCTATTTGAATATATGAACTGGTAAATTTTCTATTTCTGAGGAGTCAGGAGCAGGGGATCCTATACTCTGTCACAATGATAAAAGATACAACCTTAAACCATTCATTGATTAGTCAAGATACTGTCTTATAAATTCAACTTACTACCCCCTCTCCAAAGAGAATTCTTTCACAGTAGTAGCTTTTACTAATGGTATATAAGCATGGTGACATTGTTGGAAGTGAAAATAGGGACAAGGGATATTCCCTTTGCAAAACCTCATTAAAAAATGTACTTTCTCTTCTTTTACTGAAATCAGGGCCATCCCAGGAAATCTGGGACATATGGTCACAGCATGTGATGCAATATAATTTCTGAAGCCTGATCCCAGTTTTTCTATTTTTTCTCCTATCTCACCCAGGTAGAAAGAACAGCGGCCACTCATAAGCCCAATCCCACTAATAATCAGTATGGAAATTTTGACCTGCTCTGTTTCCAAACAGTTCACCCCTCTTTAGCCAGCCTGGTTACCCCTCCCTCCTGTGACCTTACCATATTGGTGGTAAATTTAAAAAACAATTATTTATTTTTAACTTATGGAATAAAATAAGCATTCCCATAACATCCCATCTGCTTGTTTATTGAACCTCAAGCAATCCACCAGCCTCAATCTCCCATGTAGCTAGCTACAAACATGTGCCACCATATCCAATTCTAGTCCTGTAAAAGTGCTTTGATGCAGCAAAAACAAGCAAATATTAAGCACCTACTGAGTGGAAGAGACTGTGTTTGGTGCTCCAGATACAGAAATAAAAATAATTCATTTCTTACCCTCCATTACATTCTCCTGATGGGAGCCAGGTTGTTTATTGTTTGTTCTTCCTTTTGAAAAGGACCGATGACATTATGGGCTGATATCTTGACTTGTTCATGAATCGGATCTAAGCAAGGCATTGTTGTACAGTCACCAGCCTTAGTTGCTCTTCCTGAGTCACTGAAGTCCAATAGCAGGACAAAAATCAAGAAAATTGGCAATTGCCCAGGGTTCAGTGGATAACCTTGGCATCACTGAGGTCTGACCAAATTCTAAGCCTCTATAGAGCCTACTTTCGCTGCCTTCGTGGACTTCTCATCCCCCCATTCTTCTGGTGGAGAGGGAGAGCTCTTCACAAATTTGGGGTAGACATCCCCTTAACTCATCAATAAGTTTGAGGTCTATCAGTTACCCTTAACCTGATTTATCCTGTCTGCCAAGAGAGTTTTAATGGGGTGTGGTGCTGCCCATTCTGCACTACACAAGTGAGAGGTAGGTGACCAGTTAAGCACCAAAGGTAGATGAGTAGCTCTGAAAAGGGTTCAGCAAGCCCTCACACCTGAGGTGATATTTTGGGAGGATACTATATGCACTCCATAAAAGGTGACCCAGGAAAAGCTATCTGGGAAAATTAAAGGAGGGAATGATGCCATTTCCCTGCCCAACTCTCTCCAGCTCCTCTACCCCACCCTGAAATACAGGCATGTGCCAATGAAGATACAGTCTGGGCAGAAACATACCAAATGATCAGCTGCTAAAGAAGAGCTTACAAAAGGGAAGACAGTTTTGGCACTGCCATTTCCAACCTGGTAAAAATTTACATAGAGGCTTCCTATAAAATGCTTTGTAAATTGCCAAGCCTTGTCTACTTTACTACAGCAACATTTCTCTCATTTCACACCACTCAAATGGCAGCTAATCTAATTTAGACTCCTCTTCATCTCCCAACTAGAATGAATGAATGATTAGATGAATAGAATGGGTAGATGAATAGATGAGTGCATGCCTGGATGGGTGAACGAATGAATGAATAACAAAAGTGCTTACTCTGCCCTGTGTTATGTACTGGACATACAAACACCAAAGCAAAGAATGTTTTTACCCTCAAGAAGCTTATACTCTAACTGGAAGGAGAGGAGTCAGAACCATGAGGGAGACTTTTGTCCAGAAAGTGACATAAAGTCCTTTCCAACAGTAATGGAAGAGTTGATTTGATAAGTCCTAGAACTGAAATGGAGGGAGGGGACAAGAGTGGTCATGACTGGTGAGATGTCTAGAGAATAGGGAATGAAGTGACACATGTCTGAGGTAGTAGGCCAAATGAAGAAGTCTCTAATCCCAAACCTTAGGACCTGAGGACAAAAGTTCAAGGAAAAAAAGGGCTAAAACTTTAGACTATAGTCTTTGGTCTGGTTGTCAAAGCAGCTGGTCAAGTTGTGTCCCTTCTCTCTCCAATCTATTCTTTGCGCAGGCATCAAATTGCTTTATCCATAGGACTGATCTTGTTGCTCAAAAGACTCAAAAACTTTGAATAACTTGCAACTGTTTCTGAGAAAAAAAACCCAAAATTCTCAATCTGGTATGTTAGGTCCTCCATAATCTTTTTTCAGCCCAGCTGTTTCAATCCAGGACTACCTAGACCAGTAGTTTAAAATTGTTCTAGATTGTAATCAAATGAGAAATTTGTAGTACACCCTAACAGACAACAAAATGAGCTCTACTTAGCCGTGGAAGAGGAATTATATTCAACAAAGATAGTCACTTAAGATACTATATTCATTCAGCTGAACACACCTCCTCTGTCTCTTAGTTGGCCATGATGCTTCAATGATAAAGCATCAAGAAGGAGATCCTGACGTTTTCTACTCGGCGGATCTGGAAGGTATGCAAAGAGCCATGAGTCCCCTTGAGCCAAGTAAATCTTGAAGATCTTTTAAGGAAAAAAAACCCTACATATCAGGGGACTCTGATAGACATTCCTCCTATCCCACTTCTTTTCTAGCCATATATCACTTTATTACCTTTTGAGCTTTGTAAATTCCAACCAACCAAATTATTAGCTATTGCCCAAATTTAACACTCCAATTCCTTTCTCTGTATGTTTGTACCAAGTGTCTCCCATACTCAGAATGCACTACATCTTCATTTTTGTCTCCAGAATCCTTTTTATCCTTCAAGTCTCATTCTTAGGTGTTTCCTCCTCCATGAAGCCTTCTTTGATTCCCCCACTTTCTAATTCTGTCTTGCTTTTCAAATCACTTTGTATTTCTTTACCTGGGTATATTTTGTGTACCTCAGTAGAATGTAATGTCTTTGGGGGCAAAGATTATTTTTTTTGTCTTTGTATCTCTACCCACCTAGTGCAGAACTTTTCATATTCCATGTAGGTCTTTACTAATTTTTAATTAATCTCAATTGAATTATGTAGCTTACCTGATAGGGTTATTGTGAGGAAAGGGCTTTGTGTATCTTAGAAATGTAATGTGTTATTTATTATATCTTTGCTTATATAACTACATGGTACAGTGGAAAGGGTGCTGAACTTGAAATCAGGAGAAACCTGGGTTAGAAATTCCATCTCTTGTACTTACTAACTCTGTGACCCTGATCAAGTCACTTGAATACTTTAGGCCTAAATGCGCTCGATTCTAACCCTAACCTCAAATGCAAGTTTCAGTCACCATATTAGGAAAGCAAGTTGCTGTTCATCTTATTCAGTCAACCAACAAGCACTTAAGTGCTAACTGTGTACCAGGTTCTATGCTAAGTACTGGGCATACAAAGACAAAAAACCCTTGGTCTTAAGGAGCTCATAGTAGAATGGTAGGAAAAAAAATGACAATCATTATGTATAAGTAGGCTACCTATAGGACAAATTGGACGTAAACTCAGAGGGAAGACACTAGCAATAAGAAACTTCAGGAACAGCTTCCTGTAGAAGGTGGAAATTTTAACTGGGACATGAAAAAAGTCAGGGTTCAAATGAAACAACATTGCTTTACAAATATCGGCTGGTGTTTGTAGCAGCAGCAGTAGTAGAAGTCATAATAGTAGTAGCCGCAACAGCAGTAGCATAGTAGTTGTAGTAATAGTAGTAGTAAAGTAGTAGCAGCGGCAGCGACAGCAGCATTTCTTCAAGGCACATGGGAGACTCAGACTAATGAGCCTGTACCTACCAACAGTTTCTCTAAGAACCACATTTTGTGCCTTTTCCATTTTGCTTTGCATTTAGAAATGCAAGTGATATGAAAAGTTTGGATTTCTTTTGAATTTTGATGGCCCCTTAAATTGTTCTTGACTATATATAACATATTTAATAAGATTTTTTTTCTAGTATTTCCTGAAACTGTTAATAACTAATTGGGTCAAGTTAACCACACATATGCTATCCCTTCTATTTTCAGCAACAGTCCTCCAGATGGAGCTAGCCTGGTCTTTCAGACAATGACAATAGAAGCTCACTTTAAATTATACTCAGGATTCCCTCAGTCATACTCTTCTTACCTTGGACTAAGGCATAGTTTCAATGGATTCCAAGGTGAGGCTTTCTGTTTAATCTCCTGTTGTCTTTCCCCCAAATGATTTGCCTAAGTCCATGTAATGCTATTTGGCTTATGCCCCATTGTTACTATAAATAAATGAATTAGACCTTCAGCTTAGGGAGACAAATTAATTCTTTCCTCTTTTTTCTTTTTGTATGGTCTTTCCACCCCTGCCACGAGTGATGTGTCAGAGAAAGTATGCCAATAAATACCATAAATTATGAGTCAAAATAAGAAGCTTTTAAAAAAATTATAAATAGAATATTTCCAAAATTGAATAATAACATAGGCTACCTCAAAAGTCAGTGCAGTTTTTGGAAACTGCACTAAGATTTTGTTGATTTCCTATATTAAAAAGTGGTATGGAATAATGGATAGACCTGGGTTCAAGTTCTATCTCTAAGTTAGACTAGTCATGTGATTCCTAAGACTCATGGAGTAAATCTCACCTGCACAACAACTCACCCCACTTCCCTGTTTCTATTGAGAGTACTATCATTTTCCCGGTCACCAAGACTATCAACTATAGAGTCCCCTTTAATTCTTTCCCTCACCACTCCTCATATCCAATCAGTTACCAAATGGTATCAATTCTACTATCATATCTTCTCTCCTATCTGTCTCTTCTCCACGAAGGCTTCCAGCCTGCTTCCGACATAGGTCACCACCTCCCATCCGAACTATTGTAAAAGCTTCTTGATTAGTATATCTGCCTCTGGTTTCTCTCTCTCCAATTAGTGCCCCACAATCTGCCCTATTGATACTTGTCAAGTATATTTGTCTGACCATCCTGCTCCCCCTCCTCTGGATACCACCTACTTCCATATAAACTATATTCTCCTTCGTTTGTCATTTAAGGCCTACTTTTCTCCATTTATTATCTATCACTCTCCTTCATGTTCTCTACAGTCAAAGTGACCTATGACGTTCTTCTTTCCATCTGACATTCCACATATCTTACTTCTGGGCTTTTACATGGGCTGCTATCTGTGCCTGAATTGTCCTTCCTCCTTAGTTCTGCCTCTTAGAATCTATAACTTCCTTCCAGACTCAGAAGAAATACTTCAACACATATATAATAATGATCTTCTCATTTACTTTAATATATATACATATATATGTATGTATATACGTATGTATGTGTATGTATATTTATTCATTTATATTTGTATCTGCTTATATGTGTGTATGTCTTTCATTGGTGAAATATAAGTTCACTGAAAGCAGGAATTTTTTCTTTCTTTTTTTCTTCTTTTACTTTGTGTATGTGTGTGTGTGTGAGTGTATGAGTGTGTGTGTGTGTTTGTGTGTGTGTATGTGAGAGGGAGGGGGGAAATTCCCAGCACCTAACACAATGCCAGGCACATATTAGGTACTTAATAAATTTTTGATAATTGTTTGGGTGGTCAGCTGAGCTCTACTTTGGTGCAGCGAGTTCCCAAACTATACTTGAAGAAATCATAGATCCTTTGTCTATATTTATACTGGTTATAACTAAGCTTAGTATAGCTGAGTAGCAGTGCAGAATATCTGACAGCACGTTTCCCATTCCCTAAAAGTTAAGTAATCGTGATAGAATAAACAGGACAATCGCCCTAGGCACAGCCTAGAAAAGAGCATAGAATTCAAAGTGAACTGAGGGGAGCCTCCAGCAATTGTCTTATCTCTGCAGTTGAGGCTCTGACCTATAATTCTAATCCTTTTCATGTACTTTGTGAAAATACTAACATTTCAGTGAGATTATGAGTAGGGGAAAGAAGGGCTTGAAGCTTCATAGATTTATAAATCAGGAAGAAAAGTCCACCGAGTACCAAAATATTGCTTACAGTGCTTTAAGTGACAGCAAAAACCTGGAATTAAAAGGGTGCTCATGGACTGGAGAATGTCTGAATAACGCATGGTTTATGAAAGACATAGAACGTTGTGATGCCATATGACACAACAATTATGAAGAATTCATAGAAACTTGAGAAGAAATCTGTGAACTGATGCAGAGCAACTTCATCAATGTAAATAGGAATTGGTAAAAAGTGACCTGTGTTTAATTAATTACAATGACCAATCTCCATCCGGAGAATGAGGATGAAACACATTTCAATTCTTATAGCAGGGAGCTAGAGGGGATAAGGACTACAAATATAAGCAGTATCAAATCCAGTAATCTTATCTGTTGCTTTTACTTAAATGTTACTTGTGTTATAGGGCAGCTAGGTGGTATAGTGGATAGAGCACCTGTGCAGGAGTCAGGAGGACCTGAGTTCAAATCTCACCTAAGACACTTGACAAGTCACTTAACCCCAATTGCCTCATCCTGGGTCATCTCCAGTCATCCTGATGAATATCTGGTCACTGGATTCAGATGACTCTGGAGGAGAAGTGAGGCTGATGACCTACACAGCCCTCCCTCACTCAAAGTCAAGTGCAAGTCATGTCATCATTTCTCTGATGGCATGGTCTTCTTTGGCAACAAAGGATGAACACACTTGTGTTATATGGGATGGTTCAATGGTGGGGTTAGGATTAAAGAAAAATAATCATAGTGTAAAAACAGAAGAAATTAATAAAATATTTTAAAGGATTATCAATTAATTATAAAGCATTAATTAAGAGTTTATTATGTGCCCCAAGTAGGAATGTGCTAAAACCCTGGGAATAAAAATACAAGAAAACATGACAGTTCTTGCTCTTATAAATCTTGCATTCTAAAAGGGAAAGACAAAACATAAAAGAAAGCCTTAAAAATTGTGCACTTTGGGGCATAAAGTTAATTAAGAAATATGACTTGTAGATGGTGACTGCCAAATGACAAGAAAGTCTGGTCCTGGGGAAGATAAGGTGAAAGCTGACCTATCAGAACCCCAGTGCAGCCCCAGGGGCAGAATCCAAGGAAACAGTCTGCAGGCAGATGAGGGTATATGGTTTAAATGTATTTTAAATATTTAGATATCCGCCTTATTGCTCAAACTTGTTAAATTAGCAATGAAGGAAATTTAAAAAAAAGAGGCAAGGATTGTTTAACTATGATCCAGATGAAAGAAAATATGGAATGATTTTACTTGCAAATCCAATGGACAAAAGAAATGTTATAAATGCTCACTGGTAAAATGTTATAAATACCCTGTAGCAAACTTAAAGCAGTAACTTATTCACAAGGACTCCTGGGAAGAAATGGTAACTGAATAATGAATCTGATCAACAAGACATGAGTAAGGTGTTTGAGAAATTGTGTGTTTATAGTGAGCAGAGCCACATAGGGCAAAAAATAAAAATAAAAGAATGATCAGTGGTAGACTAAACACACATGCAACATAATTAAAAATAAAGCAATTAGGGGTATATGTCTAACTTGGAAGTCCAATTTTGAGATTATAGATTGATGGAACCGAAAGAGACATCATCAGATTCAACTCCCTCATTTTGTAGTCAGTAAAAAATGAAGAACAGAGAAGAAATGTGCCTCCACCAAAATTATATAGATAATAACTAGAAGAGCTCAGACTTGGACCTAACTAGATCTTCTTCTGCCCCTTCTGTTACACCATGATGCTCCAATATAGGGATATAGATACATACCCGTGATCTCATAAGCAATTATTAATCATCTACTATGTGCCAGATACTGTGCTAGGAGGCAGAGATATAAAGACAAAATTGAAACAGTCTCTGCTTTCAAAGAATTTACAGAGATTAGAACATGAAAGCAAGAAAGGAAGAAAGACAAAAAGGGAGACAGAGACAGAAACAAAAACAGAGACAATATAATTAGTCTTAGAAAGAGGCCAAAAACCAATCACAGACACGTAGACAGGCAGAGAGATAGATATACAAAGAGAGAGAGAGAGAGAGAGAGAGAGAGAGAGAGAGAGAGAGAGAGAGAGAGAGAGAGAGAAAGAGAGAGAGAGAGAGATGCACAGAGAAAAAGACAAAACAAAGAAATAGAGACAAAGTCAGATAGTGACAGGGAGAGAGACAGAGACAATCAGACATAGAAACAGAGACAGAAAGCCAGATAATCAGAGACAGAGAGAAAAAGACCAGTAGAGGGAGAGACAGGTACACAGAGAGATGGAAACATAGGCAGAGACAAACACAGAAAGACAGAGGAAGATAGATTCATACATAGGTTGAGAGATAAATACATAAACAGCTAGATTCATAGATACAAAGATAAAGGATAATAAGAGAGACAGACTTATTAGTGTGATCTTCGAATCTGAAGTCTGAATGTGCAGAGATAGGGAGATATAAATAGATATAGATATTAATATGGATTCATTAATCTTTATTACCCTAGATTCATCTGTAATAGTAATCTCTTAAGACTACAGATGAGTGTGGGATAATGTAGATTATAAAATGGATTTGGGGGATCAGAAATATGTGGTTTCTTCTAAGAATGTTTCTGAAATGAAACATTACTTTACTCGTGGCTAGATTCACACCCTTTTTAAGTGGCTGTGTTTACATGGCGCTGGAATATCCAGATGGAAATTGAAAAGTATACACTTCTGGTGAATTAATGAAACATTTATACTCACTTCTCAGTTTCACTCTAAAAAGACAAATTTTCCATTCATTTTATCTATTACAATATCACAATATTTCAAAGTCAATTAAATATAATATGAAGATGATGCTTTAGGTGTCTGTTTTGCTTTTACCTAGAAAGATGCAGGTTCCCGCAAAACAAGGGTTTTTATTTTTTTGTCTTCTACAGATACCTGCTACTTTCCTGCACTCTCTCCCTCCTCTAATGAATTTACCAGGTAGCTGAGTTTTTCAGGACTACTAAAACATCCTTCAAGGCTCCTGTGCCTCCTTCAACCTGTGTGAATTTGGGTTGGAATTTGGCTTGGGAACAAGACTGAGAATAGAGAGTTCATGCCTGGAGGTCCACAAATCCTCAGGAACCACAGAATGATTAGGGAATAAGGTCAATGTGTGTTTTTAATCTCGTGTCCTGATGTCCACCTATTAACACTTTAAAAGTATATACTACTTTATAAACTAATAGTTTCCCAGCCTTATTGAACAGAAGAAAAAAAGAATCCCACCTTTTTCTAAGTAGATGTTTTAACAACGTTTGAGGGTGGAGAAGGCATCAGTCTGATATATTCTTTTTCATAGGAGCATAGCTTTAGAGGTCTAAGGGATCTTAGAAGACATCTACTCTATCACCCTCATTTTCTAGGCAAGGAGAGTGAGGCCGAGAGGTTTAGGGACTTGGCCAATGGCACACAGAGTAAATCACAGAATTAGAATTAGATAGGTCTTTAAATTCAGCAAGCTTTCCAAGATATCAGGCTGCCGTCATCAAATCCTCCTCCCCCAAATCATTCTTTAAAAGCATATACACTCCATACACACAGTATAAAACTGAGCCCTCTTTCAGGGTTGTAATGGTCATTATGATACCATTTGAAAGTAATGGTTTGTTACTATATAAACACCTTCTAGCAATAAAAAAGCAGTGTATCATAAGACTGCTCTAGAAAGTATTATGGAATTTTAAAATGATTGTCTTCAGGTAAAATAATATTACATTTATGTAGCACTCAAAATGCTTTCACATACATTATCTCATTTGATCCTAACAACCACATGAAGCAGACACTTAATTCCAGAGATTATACTTTGGAAGGTTGTAGCAGGTACTGGTGTAAAGTGCTCTACATCAAGAAATCAGAGAAATGAATTCAAATCCTGACTGCCTCCTACCCACTTTGAATTTTAAAAAAAAATCCATTCTACCATTGCTTTTCATTTTACTGAATGGCCTAATATATTCACATTTAAGGTTATATTTATTAGGCTTTTGTGTTCCTATATTTATTCATTTTCTATTGATTTCCTCTTCTTTTAAGTCAGCACTTTGTCCCTGCAATTAGTTTTGCTTACACTTCTTTGATGCTAGCTATTCTCACAGGCTCTATTCCCGTTCCCATTTATCCATCCTATCACAAACTCCTTGAATTTACTGAAATTATTTATCCCTGTTTATTTTCCTTCTTTAATTCCTTCTTTCCTCCTTTTTCTTTCTTATTCTTCCTCCTTCCATATTTCCTCCCTCCCTCTTCTATTTCTTTCTTTCCTCTCTTCCTTTCCTTACTTTTCTTTTATCTCAGCCTCTTTTGACCTTTCCTTTCTTATGATTCAAAACCACTATTTCCCCCATCTCTTATTTTTATTTCTTTGCTTCTTCTTTGCTCAAGTTTTCCTTTGCTCTGTATGCTTCATCATTTTTCTTTTCTTGTCTCCTCTGAATTTTACTCACAAGTCAATGAGTTATAAGCCTTAGATCTTGCTCCTTTGTCCTCTTTGTTTCTCTCATGAGGACAGAACTTCTGGAGTATGAAAGTTGAATTCCCACCCCCATCTTCTTCCTCCCTTACTAGATGAAGGGAACTTAGCTTTCATCTTCTCTATTCTTGGCTGTCTTCTCTGGCCCCATTAGAAATATTCATTCAAAAGGAAGCAATGTTGAATGGAAGTAGTTTTGTATAGTGGGGAATCATTCAATATCGCTAAGGTGGTTCCTATCCCATGCCTTTAATGGAGATCACTCACCATTCCTAAGGCCAGGTTAACCTATCTTTGCCTTTATGTCTCTACCACTACTCTAGGTACTGGTTTTTCTTGGAGCTCATACATCTCTCCTAGAGTGGAATGCAGTTCTGGGAGATACGGCACTTTCTCAGAAGTTGTTATCCTCAGATGAATTGTTATTCTCAGATGAAACCCATTATCAGAGCCTTGCCTCTTTTCATGGATATATACCTCCTTCCCATGGGAATGTTCATTAATGGCACCCTTTTCTTTTGTTTTCCAAACTGTTATTCCACATTTAATACCTATATTTCATTTCTGTCCCTTCATTGTAGAAATCCCACTCCTCTTATCTGTATAGACTTGGTAAAGGTGAATTTTCATCTCCCTATGTTTGTTTGTTTTTTTTTTTTAATTTCATTCCCCTCTATACAAATGACTTACTACTGGTTCATCTCTTTCACAGAAGACAATGATTCACTGAGAGTCGGCAATGGGTCTATAGAATGTTTTTTAAAATTAATTTTATTGATATCTTTTGTTCTTATATTGCCTTCATTTTCTAACTTATTCCTCCCATTTTCTCACTAGGAGAGCATCCATTATAGTAAAGAGTAAAAAATAAAATTGATATAATTTAGAAAAACTAATCAACACATTGTTTGAGCTCAAAAGCATATGAAGTGTTTCATATCCATAGTCTGTAAGCCCTCTATAAAGGAAGGAGGGATGGACATTCTCAAACCTGTTTTCTGAGACAAAGCTTGGTCATTATAGTTCCATAGCATTCAGTTTTTATTTTGCTGTTCTTTCCACCTACATTGTTTATAGATATTATGTATATTATTTTCATGGTTCAGCTTACTTTACAGAAATATCTTCACATATATATTATTCATGCTCATAATTTCTTTCCAAAGAGTAATATTCCATCATGACATTCCACAATTATTTTAGATGTTTCAGTTTTTGACTTTATTTACAATTATTAGTTAGTACAAGTGATAATGTAAATATTTGTGTAAATATTGGGACTTTATTTACATCCTTAATCTCCTTGGGGCATACACTTATTAGTGACTCAAAGCTTAGGAAAACTCCTAAGCCCTGGAGTACTAATTCTACTTCTCTTTCTCTTTTCCTGTTTCTTTACATGTCTCTTAAATCTTTACCCTCTTAGGCTATTTTCAGCCTTTGATGATCTCTCTTGTACTTTCACTTCCATTAAAAAAAGGTATACCCTTTGACCCACCAATACCACTATAAGTCTATTTCCAAAGATGATTAGAGAAAAATAAAAAAAAAAAGAACCTACATATTCTAAAATGTTCACAGCAGCTCTCATTGTTGTGGCAAAGAACTAGAAATTGCACGGATGCTTGTCATTTGGGGAATGTCTGAACAAGTTGTGGTATATGATTATGATGGAATACTGCTATACTATAAGAAATGATGAGCTCAATGATTTAAAAAAAAACATGGAAAGTCTTGCATGAAATAATGAAAAGCAAAATTAGCAGAATCAAGAGAACATTGTATACAGTAGCAACAATATTGTTTTAAAAATAACTTTGAACAAATAAGTTATTTTGTCTATGATAAATGCCCAAATTAACTATAAAGGACATATGAAGAAAGATGCTATCTGCATCCAGAGAATAAAATTGATAATTTGAAGTATACATAGAATAATTTTACATGTGTGTGTGTGTGTGTGTGTGTGTGTGTGTGTGTGTGTGTGTGTATCTATTTGTTTCTAGCAACAGGCATCTCTGGAGGAGGAGAAAAAAAGAAAAAAATTAACATGATAATTTTGTTTTCCATTTGAAAGGAATAGTAAGTTATGCACAATGAATTTGCAGTTTCATGTACAATTACCTTTTTATTGTACTATGTTATGAAAATACTTGTTTTATCATATAAATTAAAAATGAAAATGAAGAAAAAAGAAAAATTTCCATGATGGATGAATTCACAAGTGAATTCTAATAAAAATTTAAAGAACAATTAATTCCAATACTATATGAACTATTTGGAGAACAAAAAAGCTAAAGGAGTCCTAACTTATTCCTTTTGTGACACAGATAGTATTTTGACACCTAAATAAGATACAACAAAAACAGAGAAAGAAAACTATAGACTAATTTCCTTAATGAGTACCAATGCAAACATTTTAAATAAGATTATAGCAATATATCACAAAGATTATACACCAGGTGGTATACACCAGGTGAGATTTCTATCAGGATTGCAAGATTGGTTCAATATTAGAAAAACAATCAGCATGATTGACCATATCAGTAACAAAAACAATAAATATTATATGATTATATCAATAGATGCAGAAAAAAACCTTTGACAAAATTCAGCATCCATTCCCATTTAAAAATCTTAGAAAGCAAAGGAATCAATGGAACCTTCCTTAAAATGATAAGTAGCATCAATCTAAAACCAAGAGAAAGCATTATTTATAATGGGGACAAACTTGAAGCCTTTCCAATAAGATCAGGGTTGAAACAATGATGTCCATTATCATCACTATTATTTAACATCATACTAGAAATGCTAGCTATATCAATAAAAAAGGAAAGAAATGGAAGGAATTAGAACGGACAATGGGGAAACAAAACTCTCACTTTTTGCAAGTAATATGATAGCATACTTAGAGAACCCTAGAGAATCAACTAAAAATTACCTGAAACAATGAACAGTTTCAGCAAAGTTGCAGGATAAAAAAACAAACCCACACAAATCTTCAGCATTTCTACATACTACCAACAAAACCCAGTGGACAAAGAGAAAAATTCCATTTAAAATAATTACAGACAATATGAAACACTTGGGTATCTATCCACCAAAGCAAACCCAGAGACTATATGAACACAATTACAAAATACATTTCATACAAAGACAGAGCTAAACAGTTGGAGAAATATTCATTGCTCATGAGTAGGTTAAGCCAATATGATAAAAGGACAATTCCACCTAAGGTAATTTACTTATTCAGTGCCATACCAAAGTTGCCAAAGAATTATTTTACACATCTAGAAAAAAATAATAACAAAATTCATCTGGAAGAACAAAAGGTCAAGATTATCAAGATAATCAATTTTTTAAAAAATGTGAAGGCAACTTAAGAGTATCATATTTCAAACAATATTACAAAGTGTTACTTATGAAAGCAATCTGGCACTGGCTAAGAAATATAATGGAAGATCAGTGGAATAGATAAGGTACATAGTACATTGTTGTAAATGATCATAATATTTTAGTGTTTAAAAATCCAGCCTTTGGGGGTAAGTACTTACCATGTGAGAAAAACTTCTGAGAAAACTGGAAAAGTAATTTGACAGAAATTAGACATAGACCAACATCTCAGACAGTATGCTGAAATAAGGTTAAAAATGGATAAATTATTTCAATATAAAAGGTGATGTCATAAGCAAATTAGGGTAGCATAGAAAAATTTACCCATTGGATTTATGAGTAAATAAAGAGTTTATGATCAGAACTAGAGAGGAAGACAGGAAGTAAAATGGATAATTCTGATTACATTAAATTAACAAGGTTTTGTACAAATCAAATTAATGTAGCCAAAGTTAGATGGAAAGCAAGAAACCAGGGGAAGAAATTTCACAGCGAGTTTCTCTGATAAATCTCTTGGGGTTGTTTTTTTTTTTTTAATATTTTGGGAACTGAACCCAATTCTTTGATTGATAAATAATCAGGTAGTTTTCAGAAGAACAAATCAAAACTATCAATAGTTACATAAAAGTACTCTAAATCACTATGCAAATTAAAACCACTCTGAGATACCACACCTATCAAGTTGACTAATGTGACAGCAACGAAAAATGACAATTGCTGGAGGGGATGTGGAAAATAGGAATATTAATGCACTGATGGTATTATGGAGAGCATTTGGAACTATGGCAAAAAGCTACAAAATTGTACATACACTTTGACTCAGAAATAACACCACTGGGTCTATATCCCAAAAAGATCAATGAAAAAGACAAATGACTTATTTGTATAAAAACATTTACAGAAATTTTGTGATGGTGAAGAATTGGAAATTGAGGGGATACCCATCAATTCGGGAATGAATGAACAAGTTGTGGCATATAATTGTGATGGAATACTATTGTACCATAAGAAATGATGGTCAAAATCCTTTCAGGAAACCATGGGAAGACTTATATGAACTGATGAAGTGAAGTGAGCAGAGCCAGGAGATCATTGTATGTAGCAACATCAATATTTTATGATGATTAATTGTAAATGACTTAGCTACTCTGATCAAGACAATGATCCAAGATAATTCCAAAAGTTCCATGATGAAAAATGCTATCTGCCTCCAGAGGGAGAACTAATGAATTCCGAATGAAGATTGAAGCATATTTTTTTCACTTTCTTAACTTTTCTTTGAGTTTTGGAGGTCTTTTTTTAATCATAACGTGGCTAATATGGAAATATGTTTTGTATAACTCACTCATGTAATCAATACCATATTACTTACCTTCTCAAGAGGTGAAGGAAAGGGGAAAGGGAGAGAGAATTTGGGACTCAAAATTAAAAAAAAATCCTAATTTGAAAAAATGTAATTGAAAAAATGTAACTTTCTTGAATCTAGGTTTCTTCATCTGCAAATTGGGAATTATAATCCACTACTTATCCCAAGGAGTTATTATGAGGAGCAAATTAGATGCTGTACAGAAAATACCAGGCAGCTATTTTTATTCACAGCCCAAATGTGAGAAAGAGATCCCAAAGTGTTTTGCTAAAATTCCTCAGAAAGGTAAACTAGCTAAATGGAGGAGGTTATAGAATCTAGAGCTGTAAGATACCATATTGTCTAATTCTGCCACCTTAGAGTTGATGCACAAAATCTAAGTAAGTGACTTTTCCAGTTCCTAAGTAAGTGTCAGAATCAGAAACAGAATCAGGGAATTCCAAAGTTAATAAGAGACCACAGTGGTGATAGTCAAAACTACACTCTCAAAAAAAAAAAAATCCTCATTATAACACCAATCAATTCAAGCTTTTGCTTGAAGGAGCTAACTACTGAGAAATGTGAATACTGAGTCTCATGGAATCTGGTAGTGTATATGTGAATTTGCATTATTTAAATATAAAATGAATGTCATTTTTGTTTCTTTTGTTGATGTTCAGTCATTTCAGTTCTCTCTTCTTGGCAAAAATACTGCAGTGGTTTGCCATTTCCTTCTCCAGTTCATTTTAGCTCATTTTACAGATGAGGAAACTTGGTTGGTTGTTGTCCTATGTCTTCAAAGAGGACCAAAATGACATCACCATGATAAAGTGAAATTTCTGTGTGTCTGACTGTCACTGATCAGACCAATATGAGCTTGGAATGCTCTACCACAGGTTGGGCACAGATAATTCCTGTGTATATTTGAGGTGGATACCCCAAATTTGCACATCACACGTTTACTATGTGCTGTCTCAATTCTGCTTTGCTTAAAGAGCATAGCACACTTTCTGATGTGGGCATACCATGGTGAGCTGTCAAATCCAAAATTCTTGAGAGAGACCTTGAGAGTATCCTTGTATTGCTTCTTCTGACCACCATGTGATTGCTTGCCCCATGTGAGTTCTCCATAAAATAGTCTTTTTGGCAAGCATACATTTTGCATTCGAACAATATGGTCAGTCCATGGAATTGTACTCTCTAAAGCATAGTTTGAATGCTTGGCAGTTCAGCTCGAGAAGGGACTTCAGTGTCTGGTACCTTATCCTGCCAGGTGATCCTCAGAATCTTCCTAAGACAATTAAAATGGAAGTGATTCAGTTTCCTGGCATGGTGCTTGTAGACTGTCCATGTTTCACAAGTATATATCAATGAGGTCAGCACAATGGTTCTATAGATCTTCAGTCTGGTAGTCAGCCTAATAAATTCTTTTCTCCCAAACTTTTCTTCAGAGCCTCCCAAACCCTGAGCTAGATCAGGCAATGCATACATTAACCTCATGGTCAAAGTGTACATCCCTGGAAAGTACACTTCCAAGGTAAGTGAATTTATCCACAGCCTTCAAAACTTCTCCATTTATTGTAACTGATGGTTCCAAGTATGGATGGTGTAGTGGTGACTGATGGAGCACCTGTGTTTTCTTGGTGTTAATTATTAGGTCAAAATTAGCACAGGTAGCTGAGAACTGATCCATACTTTGTTTCATCTCAGCTTCAGAGGCTGCATGGAGAGCACAATTATCTGCAAACAGAAAATCATGCACCAACACTCCTTCCACTTTAGTCTTGGCTTGTAACCTTTTCAAATTAAAGAACTTACCATCAGTATGGTAACTGACCTTGATGCTGTGTTCATCCTCACTGAAATGTGACTAGAAATATCATGCTAAAATGCAGGGGAGCAAGCACACAGCCCTGTTTTGGTGACTGGGAAGACACAAGAGCATCATCCACTATCCAGAACCTGGGCAAACATGCCATCATGAAATTGACGTACAATACTGATAAATTTCTCTGGGCAACCAAATTTTGAACGAATTTTCCATAAGCCCTCATGACTAACAGTGTCAAAAGCCTAGAGGCAAACAGGATTAAATAACTCACCCAAGGTCACACAGCTAGTAACTATCTGAGGCCAGATTTGAAATCAGATTTTCCTGACTTCTGGTCCAGAACCCCATCCACTACGCCTCAGAAAGATTCATTGACTTGTCCAGGGTCATACAGTTAGTCAATGTCTAAGGTCAAACTTGAACTCAGGTCTTCTTTACTCCAGGCCCAGTGTTTTGTTCTCTGAGCACCATAGCAGCCTCTGCCTTTAGCTGTAGCTTAATGGAAATAGGAAATGCAAACTTGAATGATGCGACCACTTTGCAGGACTTGTTATTCACACCAATCCAGACCCAGCTGTACAGAGGAACAACCTACTATTTCCTAAGGCAGTCCATTCTACTTTTGAATGACTCTAATTATTATTTTTGTTTTATTTATTTATTTCATCGTTTATTTATTGTAGTCATTGATACTCAATTTGCCCTGCCCCCCCCCCCACCAAGGTCTTCTGACTTTCAATCCAATGCTCTTTTCTTTTCTCACTTGTCACTTGACCATTAGAAAAAAAGTACTGCTAATTATAGCATGAAAGCACCTGTGTTCCTCACACGACATGTCAGACTAAGCAGAGCCAGCTGCATCTCTAAATAGAATATACGATCCACAGTACTGATGGAAGTTTATACCAGGAGTTGGTCCAGTCCTAAGCACCAATGTCAGTATTAAGGAAAAAATAAATTCTGTGGCAAATGTTTGTGCAAGAAAAAAAAACTGTTCACAGATCAATGCCCCTAAAGTGCTAAAATATCAAAACCCACTGAAGATATCAGCTCTACACATTACAAACGTCTTAATTAATATGTTATAGGAGTGTTAGCCTGCATTATATGTTGGTAAACAGTCATGCAGACACAAAGTTCTACTGACTTCAGAGTAGGGTGTTAGGGCCCACTCACGTTACCTGTTCACACAAGCGTCTAACCTTCACAACTGGAAAGTGAGGGTGTTGTATTCAGGGAAGGTCTAAGGGCGAGTCTTTAATTCCTTCCTGCTATAATAGTCTTTAGACTCATAATCTCCACAGGTAGAGAGAGGCCCTCTTCTAACTCAAGGACTCCCAGGTCCCACTGCAACAGGAAACAGGAAAAGATATTAACATTTCTCTGGAAGGAAGGAGCTCACCTGTTCAATTTCTAAGGGGAAGCTCTGTGATGCAGTGGATAGAGAGTTGGTCCTGGAGTCAGGAAGACTTGAGTTCACATCCAGACTCAGATACTTATTAGTTGTGTGACCCTGGGTAAGTTCCTTAACCCCTGCTTGCCTCAGTTTTCTCATCTGTAAATTGGGGACAATAATAGGACCTATCCCCCAGGGTTGTTTGGAAGAACAGATAAGATAGTAATTGCAAATGCCTGGCCCCTAGTATTATATGAATGTTAAGTGTTTCATTGTTGCTATTATTACAATTTCTAGACAGACTCGTGTTGATCCTATTATAATCCTGGTAATCTGATTTTTTAATAAGTGGATTTTTCCCTTATTCTCTAATACATGAATTCCCTAGGCTATACCCTGGGTTCTTACTGACTGGGGTGGAGTAAGTTATTATACTGACTACTTGCTGCATGATACTCTAGCTTCTCACCATCCATTCTTACCTCACTAGGACTGTAGTCCCAGCCACTTCCCATGTTTCGCCATGACTGAATCCCTAATACATGTGGCAAGACTTTTCTTTTGTTCACTGACTGACTGAGCCTCTGTGTATTGCCTCTCCTTCTACTTTGGACTGGCCAGATATTTTTCAGCTTCTTAGAATCAGTCAATTTCTGTCTTTTGCTTAGATATTCAGGTTCTACCTCCCCCTTCCTATCCATAGTCTCCAGATTTTAGACCTATCTTCCATCATATACGGGTCATATACTTATTCTATAATAGCTGACCCTTCATATTATTCCCAGGTATATCTTGCTCCCTGGAGTTCACTTGACTCTCTGTGTCTGTTTATAGACCCACTCCTAACTTTAAGTCCAATTCAGCCTGCTGCTTTTTCAGGATCACATTTTAAGGATATGAGGGGCTCAATATAATTCAGACATTGTAGGGCTCATCAGGGTCCCCAAATTTCTCATGACCTCAACCAAGTGTGCCTATTTCCGCCATCCTCCATTTCCTCCAATTGACAATTCATTGTGCAAGCTACCTTACAAAGGGAAATATGTGTAGGGGAAGGGAAAAAAAGAAGGGGAGAGAAATGTTTAACCCCCACCTCCTCCATTCTAAATCTTCTCTGTCTCCATCTTGTCCCCTGTGGATTCTTCATGTATACCTGGGGCTGCCTCATGTAGAGTACATAATCTAGGCTTGCTATGGATATAACTAGAGTTGTCCCCAACTCTGAATACTTTCTTGCACAGACTTTTATTCCTTCAAGGTCCTCTAGATCTTGTAAATATGTCTTCCTGAAACATCTTCATAGACTTACTACTATGCTATGATAATCGCAAGGAATATGCCATTCCTTAGCCTAGAAACAGTATTGAGACTCAGGAAGCATCAGCTGGTATAGTAGGAATTTGGTTCCAATATTTTCGCTTTGAAGCAACCCACAATTCTGAGGAATATATGAAAGTGTGAGCTAATGAAAATACAGAGAAGAGACAACTCAGTTAGGTGGAATAGATGAAAAGGAAAATTAGTATCAATAGCACCCTGGTTCAAGATCAAACAGGAACTCTAAGGACAGATCCCTAGCAAGAACTCAGGTTCTCACTAGTGAGAGCCCAAAGACTAGATCCACTATGATATATAGTTCTTGACTATGATCTTGAGCTCTCTTAATGTCAATTTTCCCTTTATACACCCATTTGTAAAATTTACAAATTTAGCCAATTGTAAAATGGGACCCATTTATAAGATGCCAATAATAATTCATGTACTACATATCACACAGGGTTGTTGTGAGGAAAAGGTTCTGTTAATCTTAAAGCAATAAATAAATGTGATACTACCAGCTTCCTGTTCATTCATTCCAATATTACTGAAACTAATAGGTAATATCAAGTTACAGTCTATATGTTTAGAATCAGAGGAGGAACTGGACCTCTCCCTTCTTGGCTCAAGGTTCCTTTATAACATTCTCAATAAATGATCATTCAACCTTCTATTAAAGAAGTCTACTGTGGGAGAACTCATTGGCTGCTGAATCATCCTGTCTACTTTGGAAAGTCTTTAATAACTAGAATGCTTTCCCCATAATTTCTACCCAATGTTCATGCTTCATTCCTTTGAGGCTAAGCTTTTACATGATGACCTTTCAAATACATGAAGATAACTTATGCTTCTTCCCCATTCCTATATATTTCTACTCTTCTTCAGACAAAACAACCCTACTTCCTTCAGTTGATCCTTACATGTTATGATATCAAAGCTCTTCTCCCCTTTGTGGTGCAGTTTATCAATAGTCTTTCTAAAAGTGAGCTATTGAGAATTGAACAAAATAGAATAAGTGTGATCTTACAAAGATAAAGTATAGCAGGAATATCATCTCCCTTGTTCCATGCAATACACCTCTCTTAATGAGCCTAGAGTAGCATTAGCTTTTTTAGGCTGCCATAATGACTGATCCTGCTAACTTATGCTGAGTTTGTGGTCCATTAAACCCCCCTAGATTTTTTTCTCACAAAAACCCTCTAACCACACCTCCCTTATTTTGTAAAAGTGATTTTTAAAAATGTCTTAAAAATTCTAGAGTGTGTTTTGGCCAATGCAAAGTTTCCATTGCTAGCACTGGAACTTGGGGTCATGGTTTTTGAACCCCTATCTAGATCAGGAAAAGAACCTCTATTACATTACCTCATGAACCTTGTCTTTGATCCAAGGCAAGACATTCCCTTCCATTCAAATGAAGGACAGCTTAACTGGCACAGACATCTAAACGTTACTACAGGCTATATTCACCACTTGCAATCTTAATAGATCTGAATTAAACACAGAATTTCTGCTCCCATTCTTGGAGCAGAAATGAAATGAAGTTAGAGAATTTGCGGTCCATAATACAATATACTATGTTTAGGTGACAAAAACCATTTAAGGGGGAAGCCCTTTCAGAAACTTGACTTAAAAGAGCGCTTCACTGACCAGGGACACTAGGCTAATGATGCTATCTATCCTTCACACAGTTGTCAATTTTGGTACCAATATAATGTGGCCACCATGGGGGTTGGTCATGTCCTATTGAACAGTGATCCTACAGTAAGAAGAAAACTGAGAGGAGGAAGCATTTCTGCCTTATCAGGAGAATAGTAATTAGACATTGGGGACAGATAAACATCAGAAATGCTAAGGAAAAAAATTCTAGTGAGACTTGTGCTGCCTAGGGAGCAGTGGAGGGAGAAGAAAGAAGAGCAAGTATTTATTAAGGACCTGCTATGTGCTGAATGTTTCACAAATATTATCTCATTTGCTAATGGAGAAATATAGATCAAGCAAGTTAACATATTATGAGTACTTTGCAAATTTGGTTATATAGGAGAAGCACCAAGCAGTGATAGTATTAGACCTAGAGTGTTTACAGAGGAAGCAAGGAGCAGTGAAGAAAACTGAGCTAAAATGTGAAAGACTTCATTCAAATCCTGCTTCTGACACATCAATAAGCTATGTGTCCTTGTGCAAACCATTTAGTGATCTGATTTTCCCATCTGTAAAAGGGTGTCATACCTATAGTACCTCCTCTCCAGGGTAGTCACGAGGCTCAGATGAGGTTATATACTTGGGCATTTTACAAACTTTAAACCTCTCTGTATAAAGTATCACAATAGTTTTAATGTAGTTTTAAGCTTAAAAAAGCTAAAAATTTAAACGTTGAGTCTGAGGCCATAGTCTCTGCTTTTAGGCTTTATGTTTTCTTGAGCTTTATGTTTTTAACATTTCATAGCTTAAAACTGCACCAAAACTTTTGGAACATCCTGTATAACGCAGTGATTATTATTTCAGCACCTGGGTTGCTCTTTCTGGAAGAATCAAGTTCCCTGCTCAAAACCCTATGACAGATAGGGTTTGAACAGTGGTGCTTTAGGTACAAATATGAAGAAATTCTCGGGATGAATGATTTCCAGCCGGTGACCCTGAGAAAGAAAATTCCCATTGTGCTTTTGAGTAAACAACAACGTTTAAATTTAAATATAGGTCTGGCTCAGTCTTCTATCTAGTGGCAGATAGCCGTGAGATCTAAGACACAAACACCCAGTATCCAAGGAACAGAACACCATGGACACTACCTTAATCCTGTTTTGACTCAACCAGAGCTAGCAAGAAGGATCTTTGGTAACCAAACCCTGAAAATTATGTCTAAGTCACAGGACTATTCCTTGAACTTGGCATAGAGACATTGGTTAATAGGGAAAATATGAAAGTACCTTCTCCTATAAAGGAACTCCAATTTCCTCTATCTTAAACCTTTGGATAATGCTATGGTGTGCCTGATGTGTATATATATATATATATATACACATATATATATATGATGTGTATATATATATATATATGTATATATATTATATATATATATAACCTTAATCCTTGGAGTCAGTCATTTAAGAATCACCTCTAAGCATAGTTATTCCAAGTTTCTGGGACCACTAAAGTCCTATTCAATCAATAAATCAATCACCTAGTATTTATTAAGTCCCTACTGCATGCCAGACACTTTGCTAGGCAGGAAATATATACTACACAGGGAAAACAATATATAGCTGAAGGTCCAAAATTCATTCCTTATCAATAAATTGAGGATATTGAATCAACCAACTTTAAGATATCTTAAAAATCCAACATGCTGTAATTTAGCATTGATTAATGATATTGTCCTATTCTGAAGTTAACATTTTAGTTTCTAAGTAGTTCAATTCAAGAGACACTGAATAAGCACCTACTATGTGACAAGGATACTGTGTTAGGTACCTGGGGAGATTGTAAAATAAGCCATATGCAGTTCTTGCCTTTACTGAGCTTGCTCTATCTTTTCTATTACCCGAGTCCCTTGAATTATACCCTAGTTCCTCCATAATGCTATTTTCCATCTACCAGCCCAATCCTTCTTAGGTATTCTGACTTCCCAGTGACTGAATTTCTAATCTTTTGGGAAATTAGGTACTCAATACTCATTTTAAGACTGTATAGCAGCTGATACACTGTCGGATCTCTTTCCTGAACCTCTGCCAATGATCTGCACTGCTGAAGCTAGAATTAGACTGCCTGAATTTTGAATTCGACTTGGCACTTTTGCTCTTGATAAACACTTCCTGCCCCATAGAGTCATCTTCTAACCTATGTACCTCCCTTCGGACTCACATCTCCACTTGCCCGTTGCCCAAAAAAATCAACCCCATGTTCTGACACTGGGCTCTCTCTTGATCATATTGGTCTGCTTGGACTCACAGACCCAATGTTTTCCAATACGAACTATTTCCTGCTGCCCAAATCCCATTTATAACAGTCAGGTAAAAAAATAATTGGGAACTCAAGGGAAACCTTAAAACTACAGTGCTTTCAGAATTAAAGAGGTCATTGCAGCAAGCCTCCAAAAAAGCCCTCCTCTGTCATCTCAGCATAGTTTAGACTTGACTTTGGATTCTCCAAGGCTGGCAGGGCAGTATGACCTTTAACTCCAGTCTTGGTAATGAACTGAGTGCTTGCTGGTTGTCTCAGAATCAGTTCAGCCAAAATCAGAGAGGTCACAGGATGATGAATTTTTCAGCTACAGCATCTCTTGCAAACCAACTACGAAGGCTTAGGAGGGCGGGACATCTACATCAGTGGAGGATCAGTTTCTAGCAAAGAAATCATGAATTCTTAAAGTTTTGTTCTATTGGAGGAGAAAAAAATCACCAGTGTAGTAGGCCAGGTGATAACCTCAAGGCAAAGAAGGCTCAATAGAAATTCAAGATCACCTTACAAAAATGCTAAAAACCAACAATGAGGTTATCTTTGGATGAATCCAGAAGAGGAATCCACCTAGCAAAGCAGTAGTGAGCTGACCTCATTCAAACTTGAAATGGAGAAAATAGACCCTAAATGAATTCTAGGGTGCTTCATATTAGTTCAGAACCTGCAGCATACTAATCACTTAGCAAATGCTTTATCTTTCTATAATAATAGCTAACATAGAGTGTTTTAAGCTTTATCATTTGGTCTTTACAATGATCCTGTGAATTAGGCACCATTGTCATCCCATAGCTGAATAGAAAATTTGACTTTCAAATACAAGAATCAAGAGGAATATGAGAAGGTAAACAAGAGAGAGAAGCCTTAAGGAACTCATTAAAGTTGAACTATTTACATTGCTATATGGAAAGATGTTATTTGTAACTCACGAAGTCTTTTTCAGTATTAGGGTAGTCAGAGGGTATATATATATATTTGTGTGTGTACATATATATGTATATATGTACAAGTACACATATATGTACATATATATTTAGGTATATATGGGTATGTATGTGTATATTATATATGTATAGGTAACTATATACATGTGTGTGCATGTGTGTGCGTGCATGTGTGTGTGTGTGCATGGATAGAGGGCACAGGGTGAGCTGAATATGAAGGGAGAATACCTAAAAAAAAGTTACTGTGGAGTGGAATGTACTAGGAGTAAGAGAAAGGGAGAGGTAGAATGTAGTAAGTCATCTCAAATAAAAGAGGCAAGAAAGAGTTTTTACAATGGAGGGGAAGAGGGAGGAGATGAAAGGAAATAATTGAGCCTTACTGTCATGGGATTTGGCTTAAGGAGGGAATAACACACACTCAATTGGATATGGAAATCTATTTTACCCTGTAGGAAGGAAAGGGGGAAGGAGATAAGAGAGGGAAGATAATAGAAGGGACAGCAAATTGGGGAAAGGGATAATCAGAAGGTCAAGGGTGAGAATGGAATAAATGGAGGGCAGGATAGGACAAAGGGAAATGTGGTTAGCCTTTTGCAACATAACTATTATGGAAGTGTTTTGTATTATTATACATATATAACCTATGTTGAATTGCTTTTTTCTCAATGAGGGTGGGTGGAGAGAAAGGAAGGGAGAGAATATGAAACTCAAAGCTTTAATAATGAATGTTTAAAATGCAAATGGATATATAGGCAATGGGGTATAGAAATCTATTTTGTTCTACAGGAAAATAGAGGGGAGGGGGCTGGAAGAGGGTGTAAAAGAAGGGAGGGCAGATTGGAGGAAGGAGGGATGGGGTGCATGCTGTCCTGGGATGGGGGGTGGGGAAAGATGGGGAGAAAATTTTGAATGCAAATTTTTGTGAAAATGAATATTGAGAACTGAAAAACAAATAAATTATATATATACTTAAAAAAAAAGAAAGAAAGAAAAGAAATTCCCCTAGGATTACACAGTTAGTAAACATCTAAGACAGAATGTGAACCCAGGTCTTCTTGATTCCAGGTTTGACACTAACCACTGTTCCACCTAGCCACCTGTCTTTCATTATCTCTATTTATATCTTTCTATCTAATCTGTATCTATTTCTATCAGTCTTTTTTTCCTTCCTTTATCTTCATTCTGTCTATATAGGTACTATATCATATACTTTGATCTTTTGATCGTTATACAAAACAATTTCAACCCATTTGATGTAGAAACTTAAAAAAGAAATGAATGGTTTCTACTTGCTAGTTTTAAATAAATTTGAAAATGAAAGTATAGGACTGTTGATCAAAATTCATGACCTCATCATATATAATCCCCATACTATATATCTGCAGGATTGATGCTGGGAATTTCTTCATGGAAAAGGTGTTACAAAGGATCCGGTGAAAGAACACTCATGAACCTTGCCAGGTAAGATGGTAGGAACATAGTATACACATGAAAGGAAGTATGGAAAATAGAGGATAGAGTATAAGCCTTGGAGTTCAGAATGACTTGGTTTTCTATCATTGTCATAGGTTTAGACTAGAAAAAACCTTAGGGATCATCTCTTTAACCCATACCCTATTTTATACGTGAGAAAACTGAGACCAGAGAGCAACAATGACTTGGCAAAGATCACATAATTAGTAAATGTCTAAACCCAGGGACCCTCTGACTCTAAATCTAGTACTCCTCCTACTGTACCACACTGCCACTGTTACACACGTGTGTGTTACCACAGGCAAATCACTTAAACTTTCAGCATTCCAGGCAACTATTAAAAACTAGAAAACTTGAAGACATCTGTACCACCCTAGAAGTTCCCCACATATAAAATAAATGTTTATTGCAAGCTTTCTTCTGTGGACAGAAAATTTTTCAGAATTATTTACAATGATATACCTGAACATTCATGTCATTAATCTACAAATAAGGCTGTTTCCTTCCACTAAAGTGCAAGCTTCTTGAAGACAGAGACTTTCCTATTCATCTCTGGAATTCTTCATGCCTGTCACTGCGCCTTACACATAGTAGTTACTCATTAAGCACTTTTTAAGTTGCCTTGAATCATAGAAGTATATTACCAGCTTGGTTACAACTTGATGAAAACTTCAAATATTTAAGTCAGGGTCCAGGAAGAGCAATGTGAATTCTAATCACTGCATTTTCTCTTGAGTAGACTGGAATCATAGCATGATGGAGTGAATAGTCTACCTATTGATAACTCCCTGAGATGGAAACAAAATCTCTAATCATTTGGTTTTTTCTCCCAAATCATTATCCCTTAACACTTAGCTATTGCTGTTGGGGAATGGTTCCACTCTACCCAATGGAAATGTGCTTCAAAATATTGCTTGGATTAATTCTGGAACAAAAATTTGTTTCATGTATATTATTTTCTTGTTTGTAATCACTTGCTAAAAACCAAGAGACTTTTCAATTGAGGTTTATATTATCTATGCATAAAACATAATGCATTTTCATTTTCCGAAGAGAAAAATACCATGTTTCTTGTATACAGAGAAAACAAATAGATATCCAGTACTTATCATCTGATCCCCATCAGAAACCACAGAGTAACAGCACACAAAGTTGTCCTTTTAGTTTCTTTTCTTTGGTTACATCTTTAAGAGCTTATAATATTATTTCCCAAGAACTCACCTTTCATAAACCATAATGGTTTCCTTGGCATAAGGTAGCACTGATAAAGTAAAATAGAGTGCCAGCCCTAAGTCCATGCAGATTTGTTCAGCTCCTTTATTCTAATCACATAGACCTCAATTTCTTTAGTTGTACAAAAGAGATTTTTTTGGTTACCTAACTAACAGGACTTTGTGAAGATCCATGAATTCATTTTTAAATAGCTCCTTGGAAGAAAGGCACTATGTCAACGCCAAGTATTCATATTTCATCTTTGCTAAATTTCATTTCAAGTGTCCTTGCCAGCTCTTGGAAACACCATTTAAACATGGTTTCATTAAAGTACGCTGCCACTTCAAAGGGTTTAAGTATAGGACAATGCTTATTTGGCCATTCCCAAATTTGCATCTCCTGACTTCTCGTTTGAGAGTTGCATCTCCTTCTGCCTGTACATCTCCCCCTGGATGCCCTTACGTCACGTCAGACTCTTCCTATCCAACATCCAGATTTTTAGGGGCTACTTGACAGCATAGTGGATAGAACAGTGGGTCTGGAATCAGGAAGACCGGAGTTCAAATGTAGCTTCAGACTCTTACCAATTCTGTGACCCTGGACAAATCACTTCACCTCTGTTTGTCTCCGTTTCCTCATCTGTAAAATGAAGATAATAATACTATTTACCTCATAGGGACTGCTGTGAAGATCAAGTGACATAACAATTGTGATATGCTTAGTACAATGCCCGGCATGTTAGTAAGCACTATATAAATGCCAGCTATTAGTATTATTTTCCAATCCTCCAAAACTTACTTCTTTCCCTGAATTATTTGTCAGTGACTTTTATCTGGTAACCCCAAATTAACCCCTTGTGTTATCTTTAACTTTTCCCTCTCCCTAGTTTCTACATTATGTCACCCATTAATGCTGATTCTTTCTCTGTTAACATCATTCATGTCCATCACAATCTTTCTATTACTAAGGTTATCATGCTATTCCTGGTCCTCATTTCAAGCCACCTCAATTATTATGAATGTCTCTTAACAGCATCTGTCCACCTCCATTCTTTCCCTCCACTCCCAATCCATCCTTCATATGACTACCAAATTTGTCTTTCTTTATTTTCAGATCTAGTCATGTAATTTCTAGTCATCTTGTTATGTCGAAAGTCTTTAGTGGCTCCCTATTGCCTCCTGGATAAAGTTAGAATTCCACTTGACATTGAAGGTCCTCTGCAAGGTGATGGTCTTCTTTTTCCAGTCTTATCTGTCTCCCACATACTCTACACTCTAGTCAAAATATGCCCCTCTAGGTCCCTGAGAACACCCTGGGCTATCTTGCCTCTAAGCTTTCACTTAAACTATTCCCTGTGCCTGGAATGTCTTGTCACCTAACCTGCCAAAATTCCCAATAATCCTTTAAAAACTAACTCAAATATCACTCCTCCAACTTGTGATTTCTCAATTCTGTTGAAAAATTGCTTTTATTCTCAGACCTCACAAAGCCTTTTATTCTAAGCTTCTCTAGTGAATTGATTATGTATTTTCAATCAATTATATAAATATGAGAGAATATGGCATAAAGTTAGCCTCAGAGTAAGGTAATAAGCCTATCTTCAAGTCCCAGCTCTGACTCATACAGTCTGGAGGACCCAGAGTGGGTACAGCTTTCCGGTGCTGTAGGCACTGTATGTTACAGAGAAAGTGATGATTTGCATTTCTAGAAGAAGTGTCCTTAAATGGGAATCCCCTATATCAGTGAAATCATTTCTAGCTCCCGTCCTAATTCTTTGCCTGTTCATCTTTTTCTTCTATTAGACACTAAGCTCTATAAGGAGAGGGACAGTGTCTTATCCAAACTGTGTATTTCTTTCAGACCTTGCTCAGGATTCTGTATACAAACAAATATTTAATAAACATTTATAGAATGAGTTTCTAAAGTTGTGTTAAGATATGCATACTGCAACATTTGCTAATTCTATTACCCTTCTTTATTTTTTGGCCATTTTTAATAAGAATGAGTGTATGAAGACAAGTCTGAGAAGTTCTGGGAGTATTCATAGTTATTACCTATCTGCATTATACTACAAAAAGTGTTGACATATGTCAACTACCTAATTTTCACAAAGGTCCTCAGCTCTGTATGTATTAATTTGGAAACACTAAAGCTGGAGAAACCATTCTCTCCTCTCCCTGAACTTATGTATCTCACGAACCATCATTGCTCCAGTAAATTAAAGTATCAATTTTTTTTTCCCTCCTCACATTTAGAAAGGGTTCATATTTGATTAAGTGAATACCAGATGTATCTTTTGGGAAGGGCTATTTGAGTGAGGAGGCATCTAAGACATGATAGCTAATGGAAGTATTTAGCTTATTTCTGTTTGTGATCATGCCAGAATGAAGTTAGTAAGTCAGGATTCTACTTCCAAAGAGGAAACAAAAAGAGGAATTACGCAGAGAGTTCCAGAAAGCCCGTTATTCATTCAGGTGGTGGCTGGGTGTTTTTTTCTTTTTTTTTATATTGATGGTGATTTTTTTTTCCTCTTTTTGCCAAAAATCAACCACACAAGTAGCTTTTGTTTTTCTTCTTCACTTTGATAGGGGATACTTGCTTATCGTGGGTCCAGAGAAGTTTATCATGGATTTTAGAGCAAGAAAATATGAGAAGACAGACCAGAAGAATAACTGAGGAGGAACCTAGACTTAATTTGGAGACCAGGCTCCCCAGAAGACCAAGTCCTAGTTCCTCAAAAAGTGTGGCAAAATGATGCATGTCTATGTAAGTTGAGTGAAGTGGATAATTAAGTGATCAATGAAAAACTAGACAAAAATGTAATAAACATTATGTAGCAATGTACAATGGGAATACAAAGAGATCAAGTCAAGGAGTAAAATCGACAACTATTTACTATGTACTTACTATGTATTTATTATATACCTACTGCCAGTCACTGTTCCATGCACTGAGAATACAGATAGAAATTTAAGATTCAAGATCCTAGAAAACAAAACCCAAAGCTCATCCCAGTTCACATTTCAGTCAATGACACAGGCAGCTTCTTCTGGATAGTAAAATCACCAGGGATGACAATCAATTAGCCCAGTTCAAAGTTAGCACTTATGTCTATAAGTTTTTAAATACTTCATTACTTTCTTCAACACATACTGGCCATATGACCCTGAGAAAATCATGTAATCTGTCGGAGTTCTAGGCAATTCTCTAAGACTGTAAATTGCAATGAAGCAGATGATGTGGAGCACTTAGAGTTTGGTTAGACACTGGAGATGCCAAGGTCATCCACTGCATCCTGAGCCATCACCAGTCATTTTGACTCTGTCCTGCCACTGGACTATGATGACTCTGGAGGAAAGAGTGAGGCTGATGACTTCATGCGACTCTCCCTCACTTAAATCCAATTACACACGAATCAAAAGACATCACCCTTTGCTTCTCCACCTGCTCTGTCCTTTTCTAAGGGTTGGGGCGGGGTGAGAAGAGCATGATGGTCTAAGCTGAAGGTGAATAAGTAACAAGGCAAGCTCCTCTCACCCTACTGCATCCCCCAGGAAAGGACAGAAGAAGGTGGAGAACTCTTCATAATGGAGGACAAGCTGTTTCTTCTCAATTGGCATCAGACTCCAAAAAGATCAAAAGAAACCAAACTAAAGTGCAACCTCTATTCTGTTTGGTATCTTCCAAAAGGGAGTAGGTAATCCTTTTTTTACCACTCCACATCCTCTGGATTTCATTTGTGTCCTGCACCTCCCACAATAATCCTAGTCGGAGAGTTTAAGCCTTGCTGCTGCCAATGGTATTAGCCTACTGAATGAGTTCATCAATGCTTGACTTCCAATGAAAAAGTGATCACAAAAGAAACAGCTATGGAGTAGAGAGATTTATCTGTAGCATAAACCAGAACATGTTATCAACCAACAGCTCCATTAGCAGAGAGTACGATTCACAGTAGCACCTAGCCTGGCAGCCCCACCAGCCCTGCACAACCCAGACTTCTGATCACTCTGAGCTTAAGGGGAAAAAGCAAATGAACAAAAGGAATTGTTCTCTAAAAGCATGGACCATTACCCTTGACTGTGTCTCAAAGGAGGAGTTTTTATATCCCTTAGAACAGAGGAAGAAAAACACTAACAAAACTGGCTTTCAACACTGGGGCTGGTTCTCAGGGGGTGTGGAAGCACAGCTGAATGGAAGACCTTGGCCTTAAAGCTTTGTCATTGCTTCCAGGTGAAACCTTTCCTAGTTAAACTTCAGCAGGTTACCTAAAGGCAGGGGGTAAAGGGGAATCATGAGTCCCACAGAGGCAGGAAATCTTCCCTAGCTTTGATGAGAAAGCTAAGAGCTAATGAGATGATTCCTGGGATACAGAAACTTCAGCAGAAAGGCAGCATTTAAGATATATAATATGTCTCCACGAAGCAGACAATAAATAGTGTGAGTGAAGGGTATGGGTCTTTTGGGATGGCTAACTGGCCAATAATAAAACCACTTTCTACTACATATGGAAAATGCTATTTTAAAACATCATTTATTAAGAGAAGTTTCTCTTTTATTTGGATTTTTAAGTTGTCTTGGTGTCTGCACATCATAGTCAGTTCTGAATGTATGCTCCAGATTCCCATCGTCAAGATAATAAATATGATAATATTTAAATAATAAATATTTAATATTATCCCTGACAATAAATAAACACAAGTAAGGAGAATCAAAGAACCCAGTAGTCACATCTGACAGTATCTACAACATTTCACAAAAATAGTCCCTCTCCCCTATCCTCAACTGACCAAAAAAAAGGAAGTCCTTCCTCATCTCTTCTCTAGTATCAAAGGTTGGTTATTACAGTCACCCGGAGCTCAGATATTTTTGAGTATTCTTTTTAAATTTATTATTATAGTTATCATGCATATTTTATCCTAGTTTTACTTTTCTTACTCTACATTAGTTAATACAAATCTTTCCAAGTTTCTTCAAGTTCTACATATTTGTTATTTTTGGTATAATAGTATCCTATTGCTCCAAGTTCACAAACCACAAGGTTCTTCAGTCATCTCCCAACCAGTGGACTCTCATTTTCTTTGAAGTTTCTTTTTATTTTTTCAGACAGTTAGAAAGAATAAAAATTCAGTGGGGAAAGTGTTCCAGAATTCCCATTGAGTTTCATCTTAAATACATATAGAAATGGAAATAAAAATTTCTCATGCAAGGAGTGTTTTGAAAAACTCATAGAAATTGTAACTGATTCAATGTTGCTTATGAATAGATGATTCATTATTAAGGCAAAAATAAGACTTTTATGATACTGGCAGCTAAGTGCTACAGTGGATAGAATGTTGGCCCTGGAGTCAGGAAAATCTCAGTTCAGATTTGGTCTCAGACACTAGCCATGTCACCCTGGGCAAGTCACTTAACTTCTGCACCAGTTTCCTGAGCTGTAAAATGGGAATGATAACAGCACCTGCATCATAGGTTTATTGTGAGATTCAAATTGGATAAAATTTGTAAAGAGCTTCCCAGAGTAACTGTACTATAGTGGGTATTAAATAAATACTTGTTTTCTTCTATTATCACCCACATCCTCCCTCCTTAAAGAGCAAAAGACTCCTCTTGTTTGCTGTATAGCTTTATAAGACACATTCAATTCTACTGCAGTGGCAATAAATCTGACAAAACAGAGCACTTGATCCCTGATAGAGACACTATAGTAACTATACTGGAGTTGCAAATCTTGTCTATGGTTTGGTGATTGTGGAATCTGCTGCAACTTACTACTCTACCTTCTGGGACATGCTTTGTGCCCTTCTGTCCCCTATCCTAACCCCTCCCCACATACTGCTCCAAGGGACCACACTGATTTAGAGTCCTCTTGAGCTGCTGTACTATAGCAGTCCTCATCACTTCATCAACCTAGTGGAATAAATTGCTAAGCAAATAGCTCTCCATTTTACAAAACAGATACTCACCCTTCCAGAGTGCTATTGCTTAAGTGGAGTAAAAATATGTTTTCTGAATGATCTAGCTCAGTGCTTTATTGGGCATAGGAAGGAAGGAAGGAAGGAAGGAAGGAAGGAAGGAAGGAAGGAAGGAAGGAAGGAAGGAAGGAAGGAAGGAAGGAAGGAAGAGGCCAAAGGATATGATAGGACTCATCACTGACTTTAGCTCCCTCTAGCTATCTTAGTTATTTCTCCTAGCAGTATGTGTGTATTGGGGGATGAGAATAGAAGAGTATCCATTCCCATTCTACAGCCATTAATAATGGAGACAATGGAAGCTTACCTTATATGAAATTTTGCTTTTGAAAAGCATATGATTTCATCTGATCTTACCTCCAGACTTATTCCATAAGCACAATTAGCAAAACATCCCTTTGAGGGTACAGTTCAGGTTTTTAATGACTGATGGTAGATGGGCCAGTATCCTTACAGAGAAATCGACCCAGGCAGATCCTCAGGATCTTGCATAAGACTAGAGTAAAACTGTGAAGGCCTTTGAATCATCCTCTGTAGCAGTTTTCAAAGTCATAGAAAACATCATAGAATTACAGAGAAAGAAGAAGCCTTCAAGATCATCTAGTCCACAGGTGGGGAACCTGCAGCCTCAAGGCCACATGTGGCCCTCCAGATCCTCAAGTGTGGTCCCTTAATTGCATCCAAATTTCTTAGAACAAATCCTCTTAATAAAATGATTTGTTCTGTAAAACTTGGAATCAGTCAAAAGACTGCACCCAAGGACCTAGAAGGTCCCATGTGACCTTGAGGCTGCAAGTTCCTTACCCTTCATCTAGTCCAACACTTTCATTTGAAAAGTGAGGACACCGAAATTTAGACATGTTAAGAGGCTTGTTCAAGCTATTGGAAAAACTTATCTGGAATCATGAAATATAAAGGTTAGAAGACACCATCCCGTCCATTTCCCCTCTCCTTACATAAGAAAACGTAATGAAGAGCGTTTAGCTACTTGCTTTAGTTTGGGAGCTAGGAGTTCTGACTCTGAGGAAAGGAATATTTGAAGTCAAGTTCTTCAATTATTCAACTGCTCAATTCACAAATGACAAGCAAGATAACAATAGAGGTTCTAATAAAAGGAGACACATTTGACACCATGGGAATGATAGAGACCTATTGGGAAGGGATTTAGGAATGGAAGGTGGCTCTTGTCAGAAGCAGCTCTATGGCACAGTGGATGGAGTACTCGACTGGAGTCAGGAAGACCCAAATTCAAATTTGGTATGAGCCATTTATTAGCTATGTGACCCTGGGCAAGTAACAACCTTTCTGCTTCAGTGTATTCATCTGTAAAATGGGGAAATAAAAGTACCTGCCTACCTCCTCTCTGTATTGTAAGGATTAAGTGAGATAGTAATTGTAAAACACTTAGCATACCACTTGGCATATAGTAGGCACTTAAGAAATACTTTTCTTCCTTCCTCTGGGTGGGTATATATTATTCAAAAGAAAGAAGGCAAGCTGGTAATCATAAGAAAAATCTGGCACTGGCAAAAAACAAAATAGAGTGGTGGATCGATTGAATAGGTAAGGTACACAACACAAAGTAGTAAATGACCATAGTAATCTAGTGTTCAATAAACCCAAAGATCCAAGCTTTGGGGGCAAGAACTTACTATTTGACAAAAATTGCTGGGAAAACTAGAAAGCAGTTTGGCAGAAACGGGGAATAGACTAACATCTCATGTCATAACCAAGAAATGGTCAAAATGGATTTAGACATAAAAGGTGACATCATAAGCAAATTAGGGAATCATGGGAAAATGTACCTATCAGATCTATGGATAAGGGAAAAATTTATGACTAAGCAAGAGATATAGAGTATCACAAAAAGTACAATGGTTAATTTTGATTACACGAAATTAAAAAGATTTTGCACAAACAAAATCTATGCAGTCAAAAATTAGAAGAAAAACAGGAGACTAAGAAGACATTTTTACGGTCAGTTTCTCTGATATAAACCTTATTTTTCAATTATATAAGGACCTGAGTGAAATTTATAAGAATATGAGTTATACCTCAATTGATAATAGGATTGGCTAATGTGACAGAAAAGGAAAATGACAAATGCTAGAGGGGATTTAGGAAAATAAGAACACTAATGCATTGTTGGTGGAGTTGCAAACTTACACAACTATTCTAGAGAATAATTTGGAAGTAAGCCCAAAGGGCTACAAAAATTGTGCATATCCTATGACTTAGAAATATCACTACCAAGTCTATGTCCCAAAGAGATCAAAGAAAAAGGAAAAGGAGCATATGTATGAAAATATTTATAATAGCTCTTTCTGTAGTAGCATAGAATTGGAAATTGAGAGGATGCCCATCAATTAGGAACGACTAAACAAGCTGTGGTAGCTGATTGTGATGGAATATTAGTTTGCTTTAAGAAATGATTGGAGATGAGGGGGAGAGATGGTTTCAGAAAAACTTGAACTTATATAAACCAATACAAAGTGAAGTGAGCAAAATCAGAGAGCATTCTACAGTTTTGTAGTGATAATCGACTACAAATGATACAATAAATCAAATAAATACAACTACCCAAGACAATTTCAAAGAATGCATAATGCAAAATGCTCTCTACCTCCAAAGAGAGAACTGATTAACTTTGATTGAAAATTGGAACATATTTTTTGCTTCTTTATTTTTCTTGCTTTTTTGCAACATGCCTAATATGAAACTATGTTTTCCATGATTTCACATGTTTAATTGATATTGTATTGCTTGCTTAATGGGTTGGGAGGGGGTGGAGTTGAGGAAAGAATTTGGAACTCAGAATTTGAAAAAAGTTTTTTTTTTTAAATTTATTTATTTATTTAACTTCTTACATTCATTTTCACAAAATTTTGGGTTCCAAATTTTCTCCGCATTTATCCCCTCCCCCACCTCAATACACCAAGCATTCTAATTTTCCCTATCACCAATCTGCCCTCTCTTCTATCATCCCTCCCTTCTCTTGTCCCCATCTTCTCTTTTGTCCTGTAGGGCCAGATGACTTTCTATTCCCCATTAACTGTATTTCTTATTTCCTATTAGCAAGAACAATACTCAACAGTTGTTCCTAAAACTTTGAGTTCCAAATTCTCCCCATCCATCCCTCCCTCCCCACCCATTCCCTTTGGGAAGACAGGCAATTCAATATAGGCCATATCTGTGTAGTTTTGCAAATGACTTCGATAACGTTGTGTTGTATAAGACTAACTGTATTTCCCTCCATCCTATTCTGCCCCCCATTGTTTCTATTCTGTCTTTTGATCCTGTCCCTCCCCAAGAGTGCTGACCTCAAATTGCTCCCTTCTTCCATTGCCCTCCCTTCCATCATCCCTCCATCCCTGCTTATCTCCTTCTTCCCCATTTTTCTGTACTGTAAGATAGGTTTTCATACCAAAATGAGTGTGCATTTTATTCCTTCCTTATGTTTTTTTCTCAGCTCTCCTCTTTTTCCCTCCACTAAAAAGTCTCTTGCTTGCCTCTTCAATGAGACATAATTAACCCCATTCCATTTTACCCTCTCTCCTCCCACTACATTTCTCTCTCACCATTTATTTACCTTAATTTCTTTTAAGATATGGTCCCATCCTATTCAATTCACTCTGTGCTCTCTGTCTCTGTGTGTGCGTGTTTGTGTGTCTGTGTGTGCACGCATGTACGTGTGTGTGTACATCTGTGTGTGGTCCCACCAACTACCCAGATACTGAAACGTTTTAAGAGTTACAAATATTGTCTTTCCATGTAGGAATGTAAACAGTTCACCTTTGGTAAGTCCCTTCTGACTTCCCTTTGCTGTTTACTATTTCATGCTTCTTCTCATTCTTGTGTTTGAAAGTCAAATTTTCTTATCAGCTCTGGTCTTTTCATCAAGAATGCTTGAAAGTCCTCTGTTTCATTGAAAGACCATATTTTCCCCTGAAGTATTATACTCAGTTTTGCTGGGTAGGTGATTCTTGGTTTGAGTCCTAGTTCCTTTGACTTCTGGAATATCCTATTCCACGCCCTTCGATCCCTAAATGTACATGCTGCTAGATCTTGTGTTATCCTGATTGTATTTCACAATACTGGAATTGTTTCTTTCTAGCTGCTTGCAATATTTTCTCCTTGACCTGGGATCTCTGAAATTTGGCCACAATGCTCCTAGGAGTTTCTCTTTTTGGATCTCTTTCAGGTGGTGATCGATGGAATCCTTCAATTCTTATTTTGCCCTCTGGTTCTAGAATCTCAGGGCAGTTTTCCTTGATAATTTCATGAAAGGTGATGTCTAGGCTCTTTTTTTGATCATGGCTTTCAGGTAGTCCCATAATTTTTAAATTGTCTCTCCTGGATGTATTTTCCAGGCCAGTTGTTTTTCCCATGAGATATTTCACATTCTCTTCCATTTTTTCATTCCTTTTGTTTTGTTTTGTGATTTCTTGGTTTCTCAGAAAGTCATTAGACTCCATCTGTTCCATTCTAATCTTGAGAGAACTATTTTCTTCAGTGAGCTTTTGAATCTCTTTTTCCATTTGGCTAATTTTGCTTTTGAAAGAATTCTTCTCCTCATGGCTTTTTGAACCTCTTTTGCCAATTGAGTGAGCCTATTTTTCAAGGTATTATTTTCTTCAGCATTTTTTTAGGTCTCCTTTAGCAAGGTATTGACCCATTTTTCATGCTTTTCTTGCATCTCTCTCATTTCTCTTCCCAGTTTTTCCTCCACCTGTTTAACTTGATTTTCAAAATCCTTTTTGAGCTCTTCCATGGCCTGAGCCCACCAGACATCCACCTTGGATGTCTGGGATAGAGAGGCCCCAACCTCCACATCTTTCTCCGATGGCAGGCATTGTACTTCGTCATCAGAAATGAAGGGGGGAAAGAACATCTCTTCCCCAATAAAGTAGCTCTCTATGGTCTTATTCTGCTTCCTTTTTCTGGCCATTTTCCCAGCCAGTTACCTGACTTCTGAGATTCCTCTCCACCCCTGCCTAGATCTGCCCAGCTAGTGCTTGGGGTCTGAGATTCAAATACTGCTTCCCAGTCTCAGGGCTATCCGTGGCGGGAGTGGCTGGTCTTCAATGTGAGCTTAAGTTCTGGTGCTGGAGTTGGGGCAGGGCTGCCTCCCAGGCTCAGTTCCCTCAGGGGCTTTATGCAAAGACCTTCAGTGATGGAGCGGGTCGGGGCAGGGCCGCCTCCCAGGCTCAGCCCACTCAGGGGGTTTATGCAGAGACCTGAACTTCTGCCTGCTGCTCTGAGATTCCCAGGCCACTGCTGCTGCCTCTGCCACTGCCTGTACTGCTCCCTTGGCCACTTCCTCCTGAGGAGGCCCAAGCCACAGAGACACCCTGCTCCCCTCTCGGCCAGCCCAGAAGTCTCTCTCACTGATCTGTAGCGTCCATGGGCGGAGGGACCTTCCCAGCCACCAGAGGTTCCATCCCTGAAGCCTGCTCAGATCTGCTCCTCTGGGGCCGCGGCCAGGGCAGCGCTGGGGTGGGCTCCGCTTTCCGGAGTGCGACGGACCCCTGGGGACTGCTCTCCAGGACTTTCTGAAATGGAAATCTCTTCCACTGTGTTTCTGTGTGCCTTGCAGTGCTCCAGAATTTGTGGGGAGTTCTTCTTACAGGAAATTTATGGGCTGTGGATTCGGAGCTAGCATACGTGAGTCTTTCTACTCCGCCATCTTGGCTCCTCCAGAATTTGAAAAAAGTTAAAAAAAAGATAATGGATTAAAAAAAGAAATAGGGTCATCAAAAGAAGAATTGGAGTAGGATCATATATTAAGAAGGGAAACATTTGATAAAATCCAGGAATCAAAGTGGAGGTGGGGGAATGAGGCAAAAACAGAAAAGATTTTATCACCAATAAACTATAGACTACTGTACAGAATGAGAAAGTAGTTGAGGAATTTTGGAAATAAATTGCATTTGACACAGAGGCTTGATATAGTTGTGATGGGGAACTTCAATTATTCAAACAGCTTCTAGAACTTTTTTCTGAACAAAATAGAGCAGCTAATAATTTCTTTACTTCACTTCATAATAATTTCATCCTTCAAAAGGTAGAAGAACCAAGAAGGGGAAATTCTATTCATCTGAACTACTTTCACCTAGTGTATTAATGCATAGACATTTAAAGCCATGATTTTTGTCCGTGATCCATTTCTCACTGTTATTTCGACCTTAAAGTTTTATAAGTACAAATACGTAAAAGTAATTGCTTCTGAAAGAGCATCAGGGATAAAGGGCAAGATATTTTGTGTTGCAAAACAGTCAAAAGACAATGAATTAGGAGATGAACTACTTCACCATGTTGCTCAGGGTTGACTGGTCTTCTTGTGCATCTTTTCAAGAACCCCTTTGTTAGGTGAATGAAGTTTATGAAATTTATAGGTTCTTTTATTACACTTATAATTTCTCACATTTAGGTGAAAAGTACCAATATAAATAGCTTTTCACTGGAGGTGACTTAGAACATTTTCCTTTTCATTGTAAAGATTTGGAAATTTAAGTGGTTGCTAGAATAGGATGGGCTATCCAACTTACATTGGAATGAGCAGTGTACATGGGCATGGCTGTACTACTTGTAAACCATATAGTCCATTAAAAAAAAATTCAAAATAAAACATTGCTGCTACACGTGAGCAATAGAAAAGGACAACATCTTTCTTAAGCAGCTATTTGTGCTTCGTTTTGTCCCATTACTATTTTACTGGCAATATAGGATATATAAACAGTATATATCCTATATATATGTGTGCATGTGTGTGTATGTGTATGTGTGTGTATCACAGATTTCAGAAAATTGCACACACTGCACACACACACACACACACACACACACATATATATATGTATGTATCTATGTATATACTAAAATCCTACCCTCTATGGAAACTTTTTTCTAAGCCCTCTTAATTGTAGGATTTTCTCTCTTTTAACTATTTCCCATTTACTCTGTATATAACTTGCTCTGTATATATTTGTTTATATGTTGTCTTCCTCATTAGATTATAAGTAACTCGAGGATAGGGAAAGCTTTGTGCCATTTTTGTATCTCCAGAACTAAGCACTGTGTCTGGCACATAATAGGTGTTTTAAAATATGTATTAATTGATTGAGCCATATATATGTGTTTGCATATTTGTTTAGCCATAAGTATATGCCTGTGTAATTAATTACACAATGCATGTTCATTCACATGTAATGAAAGATTTAGAAGAAGTAAGGGGAGAGAGAAGCAGAAGCTGTGCTTTTGCATAGTAGCTGCTGGGGTGTTCATTCTCTTTTTTCTTTTCTCTCTTCATTAATCAGAATGAGGGAGGGGAAAGGGAAAGAATAAGCATTTTTCTCGATTAAAGCACAGTATTAGGCACTCTTAAGAAATTTACAAATATCTTTTCATTGGACACGCATAACTCTCTTGTGAAGTAAATGCTATTATTTCCCATTTTATAGTTGAGGAAACTGAGGCAATCAGAGGTTAAGTGACTTGATCAGAATATATACCTGAGAAATTTGCTCTCTGTATAATTTCACTCTGGAATTATTGTCCTTTTAGGCAAGTATATATAGTCAAATCAAGTCAACAGGCATCTGTTAAGCACCTACTGTGTGTCTGTAGTAAGTGCCAGAAATAGAAAGACAGGCAAAAAGAAAATATCTGCCTTCAAAGGAGCCTTGCTCGGATGTGAGAGGTTAACATATAAACATGCAAAGATAACATCTAACTGAATGGCAGAGGAGGAGTTTGGAGAAGGTAGCTTTGCAAGACTGGAGAAATCTGAAAGGAGTGAAGAAGTAAGAATGGCTGTCCTGGGCACTTCTTTAAAATGGATGTTCCATTTTGAATTTAAGTGGATCAAGACCAATTCACTCATCAAGAAGGGGTGTAGAAGTTGAGGGATCTTCCAGGGTGAAAAGGAAGCCAGAACTTAGTACAGAAACTCAGAGAGTCGGGATCAGAACAGGAGTGAAGCAATGTCTACAACCAGAATTAGATGCTACCCAAACCAAGATTCTTCCTTCAGAATATATTTTCTCTCCTTTAGCTTTTAATAACCTCAGTAATTTAAAGACTTGCACAGATAAGGCACAGATGGATATACTACTAGGTAATCCCTACAAATGTCTCTGTGGCTAAAAACTAAATAGTTCTTAGTTCATTGTGGGGGGAGGCTTATTTCCATAGTATCTATCTAGGAAATGTGATGTTTATATTGTATAGATATATCACTTTTAGAATATAAATGTCTCTGGAAATTTCAATTATTCAGACATTTTCTGAAGCCTTTTCTCTGAACAAAATAGAGCAGCTAATAATTCTTCACTTGAATTTGGTAGGTGATTAATAAATGCTTGTTGAACTCATTATCTCTTTCACATCAAGCAGTTAGACAACATCAAGCAATCCAAGTGTGCTGCTAAAAAGGGGTTCTGGTCTAACTGTATAGTAGTGCTTGACAGAGCATAAGGAAAAGGTGAGTTCCAGTTATTGAAAGGTGTGTGTGTGTGTGTGTGTGTGTGTGTGTTTGTCCTTCATTGCCAAAGAAGACCATGCCATCAGAGAAATGATGACATGACTTGCACTTGACTTTGTTTTTAGTGAGGGAGGGCTGTGCAGGTCACCAGCCTCACTTCTCCTCCAGAGCCATCTGAATCCACTGAGCAGATATTCATCAGGATGACAAGAGATGACTCAGGATGAGGCGACTGGGGTTAAGTGACTTGTCTAAGGTCAAACAGCTAGTGAATGTCAAGTGTCTGAAGTGAGATTTGAACTCAGGTCCTTCTGACTTATGCTCTATCCATTGCACCACCTAGCTGCCCTGAAAGGTAATGAAAAGAACTGTTGGTTATAGAGTTCAAGAACTGCATTATAACCTTACAAGGTAATGTAGTCATTACAAACATTATCATCCCATTTTACAGACGAGGAAACTGATGCTGAGAGGTTAAATAATTTGCCATTTGAGCATCACTCAATCCTAGTGCCCTGAAAGAGTCAATGAATTTCCCCAAGGTGCCTAATTTACATTGAGAGAGTAGTATGGACATGGTGAGTATGTGACCCATTTGGTTGTGCCACAGTAAGATGTAAGTGACTCTGGTTCACATATTTATTTGAGAATGGACTTTGCCAAATGGCTGGAAAAACTCTGTTTCTTTTGACAATATTAAATGTCCTTGAAATGTCATTCTGCAGTGTGTCTATTTCTCATTTTAATTGAAATCAATGAAAATTACTATTTCTCATCAGCCAAGGGCAAATAAAAACTACAGAGCTTTACAGCAATCTGCTAATATACATGGAACATTGGTGTGCTCAGTGGTTAGAGTCTCCAGGGTCTCAGTTTTGTGGTTGTAATTTAGTAAACAGCAGGTGGGATCAAACCCACCAAGTCTTATCTTGATGAAATGGATATGATGAAATTTGAGTGAGTACACAGGAGGGTAACTGCATGATGCAGAGACTGGAGACTATTCTATACCAATGGGTGACACTTGGAAATGAGGATACCCAGCCTGGAGAAGGAAAGATGGGATGAGAGGACATAACAGTTCTCTACAAATATATATAGTATCATACATTTAGAGCTGGAAGAAATCATAAAAGGCACTTCCTTCACAATCTCTTTATTACAAAGAAGAAACTGAGACGTTGAGAGTTAAAATAGGCTGGCCAAGGTCACAGCTAGGAAGTGTCCAAGGCAGTAATTGAACCCAGGTTTTTCCTCCCTACAGATCCATCCCTCTTCCCACTAAGTCAAATGGCCTCTCATACAAAGGGCTTTCATGTGGAAGAGGGAAGTGATCCTCAAAGTTTGCTTTGCCCCTGGGGGGCAGAACAAACTAAATTATTAGGAATTGAATCCTGGCTCAATGTAAAGGAAAAATTCCTGCAGTTGGAGCTCTCTAAAACAAAATGAACTACCTGGGAAAGGTAGCTGCTGACTGTCTTCAGAGTCTATAAAACCACTTGTGGGAGCTAATAACTGACAGAGTGCTAGAAAATTTGCAAAACATTTTTCATTTTATCCCTACAACTCTATAAAGTGATGTAGGTTTTAGAGGCATTATTATCCTCATTTTGCAGAGGAGGAAAGTTTGGAATGGCAAAGGGATAGGTAGTGAGTACAAAGACCCCTCATGACCAGCAATATAACATTCTTTCTACTACCATGATGTTTGGGTGCTGGTTGGACTATGTGCTTGCTAAGGATCCTTCAGATTCTAAAATTCTTTGATTCTGATACTGTGTATCACAAATGTCAAGTTCATGTGCATAATGATGCTGATACAAATTCAAAATTAAAAATTGGGTAGCCTTTCTTGTATAAAGGACAACACAGTGTGAACAGAGTATTAACACCAAACGCACAGGCCCTAGACTCAAATTCCAGCTCTGCCACTCTTAACTTGTACCTCCTTAGACAAGTCATTTGCCTCCCTTTATCTCATCTGCAAACTGTAGGGGCTGGATCTCACTATGGTCCTTATCCCCTAAACCTTCTCTAGATAATCAAAATAACCCTTGAACGTAGTGAAAGAACTTTAGAAAGAACAGGAAACTGAGTCTTGAAACAGTAAAGTAAATAGCCCAGGGTCCCCACGCATAATTTTTAGGACTCTATGTGCCTTATTCTGTTAGTAACCAGAAGGCATACCTTCCGTATGCTATCAGGTACCATTAGGTAATCAGCTTACAACCTCCTTTTGGAAGCATAAGACACTTCTCACATTGATTTATTATTCTATAATTAACAGATATTATGCTGTAATAAATGATACAAAAATAGTTTCAGAGAAATATGGGAAGACTTGTATGAACTGATGCTGAACGAGCAGAAGCAGGAGAAAAATGTTATACAATAACAGTAATATTGTAAAGAGAGCCAAGTTTGTAAGTATGAACACTAATCAAATCATTGACCAACCATGAGTCCAGAGGACCAATGATGACATATAACACCCACTTCTAACAAAGAGGTGATAGATTCAACGTACAGAATGGACCACACATTTTTAGACATGGCCAATATGGGAATTTGTTTGGTTCAATTATGTATATTTGTTATGTGGCTTTTCTTTTCTCTTCTTTTCCAGTGGGAGTGAAGTAGAGAGGAGAGGAAATAGATTTGTGTTGATTGGGAAAAAATGAATAAATTTATAAAACAAAGTGCAGAGGTTATGTCCTAACTCTTCTATATTAAGTACATCAGAAAATACATTCCTGAATAAAGTACATTAAACTGATAAACTGCAAATGGACTAAGGCATCTCATCAAGAAATAATGACTCATCCTGTTTTGAGTACAGGTTGCCCTAGGCGACCTCTAGGGCCTCTGCCAATTTGCAGAAGCTGAAAATTGTGATTTGTGGATGTTCACTGCTGATAAAATTTTTTCAACATGTTATGTTGCTATTATATCATAGTGAAACTGATGGACTTTCCCTCACTAGAAGTCTTCAAGCAAAGACTATATGGCTGTTTTTGAGGTATATTATAGGAGGAAATCTTGTTTAGGATAGATGGCCTCTGAGATTCCTCCAAAAGTTGAGAGTCTCATGCTATTTTTACCACATTTGCCCATTTATAGCAAAATGACATTGCATAGTAGATAAATATCTGGCCACAGAATCAGGAAGATTGTGCCTCTGATACATTCTGGCTGTGTGACCCTAGAGAAATCATTTAATCTCTCCATGTTCTAATCAACCCTAAGACAATTGGAAGAAATAGTGTCATTCTACTTTAGTAGGAGTTTCTTCACCAGGGAGTCTCTGTACCAGTAAAATCACAAATCTTCACCACGTCCATGTTCGTTTGGTCATTTATGTCCTAAGAGTTCATGTGGCATAATAGGCATTGTGCTTCTGTGTACAACAACAGAACAATCTTGGGTTCAAATCTTGCTCAACATTTATGTCAGTTCTGTATAACCTGTGTTTTGAAAACTTGAATTTGTTCTAACAGGACTGATATATTAAGGAGGATCTTGAGCATAACTGGAATTTTGAGTTTGCTTCTGTGTGGTTTCATCCTCAAGAAATATGAGAAATCAGAAAACTATATCACTTCCAAATAAGAAACAAGTGGTGAAGCTCCCACTGCCCACTTCTACAAACAACCTTCCAGTATTTTTCAAGGTGAGATCCCATATTTGTTATACATCTTTTAGTTCAATAGGGTCTGTGAGTAGAGAAAGGCTCGTCCACACCATCCACACCCATGCTCCCTTCTGTCATGGCCTCAGTCATGCTCCTAAAGATTCCTTCAGCCCAACTTGCTCATGCAGTCTAAGGCACAGGCTGAACAGCAGCCAAGGCCTCACGATGTAGTATTTTGTATTTCTTAATCATCTAACATGTAAAATCTTCGGTCACAGTTATTATTAGTTTCCTGTCTTTTTTGTATGTGTGTGTCTGTGTCACTGAGAAAGTTTTTAAACATTGTGCTTCCAAACCCATTTTCCCCAAATTCTGTGGATTTTATTGACAATTTGGGAAACATAAGCATCAGGTTATAGAAGAACTGTCTGTACTATGTAACCATAATTAAATCACTTAAACTCTCTAGACTTCAGTTCCTTCATTTGCAAAATGGAAATTTTGGAAATGGAAATTTAAATATGGGTAGTCAGTTTACTGGACTTGGAGTCAAGGGAGACCTGGATTCAAACACCACCTGACATTTGTCAGCTATGAGGCTATGGGAGTCACAACCTCCTTAAATTTCAATTTCCCCATCTATAAAATAGAAATAATAATACCTAAAGTACCTACCAGATAATGATGTTGAATCAATGGAGATAATGTATTCAACATGATATGTGTATTAGTCATTATTCAGATAGTCTCTACATCTTCCCAACTAATGAATTGCTCTATATATCCTTGGGCTGTCAATAATGAAAAGTAGATGCATTTCTCTGCCTATCCATTCCCCATAAATTTTTCTACAGGATAACATCCTTTGTGATGAGTATTCAATTTGTTATAGTGATGAAAGAACTTTGAAACCCACTGGCTACTCAAACTCTCTGTACGCTAATTAAATCATGAAGCCAGATGCCTAAGTGACAACATTCAGTCCCACTGGAATTCAATAATTATCACTTACATTCTGCAGTCAATGATAATGATAACTGAACTTTATATTGTATTTCACAGAGAATAAACTTCTTTTCTCAAAACATGTCTGCCAGGTAGACACAGTAAATAGGATCAACTTAGATTTTAAGAAGAAATACATTACATTAGAACCACAAGTAATGGGATAAATAAAAAAGTAAAGCATTGTATTGGGAATACTAAAACTCAGAATGTGTAAAGAATGGCGAAGAAAGCTAAGGATAAAGGGTCTTTGGTTCTACTTATTTTGTATTAGAGAAAAGAGCAGGACCAAAGAAGGGGTAGCACTACAACAATGGTGGATAATGTGATGGTAACAGAAAATAGAAGGCAACACTGCCCAACTCTTGTTTCGACTCTATTTCCTTTGCCAAAGGAAATGAGCTTAGCACTAGAATGGATGCAACATAAAAAGCTAATTGGGAGCTGATGTTCAAGATGAAAAACAATATAAAAATATAGTTAAATTCCAAAAAAAAAAACCTGTGTGAAGCTCCTACTACAGTTCAAGGCATTTTGCTAGACACTAGGGTTACAAAATCAAAAAAGAAAATGCTTCCCTGCCCTCTGGAAGTTAACATTCTATTGGATGAAGTGTGGATATAATAAGTAAATATATAATAAACGGGGGCCATCTCCAATCATCCTGATCTATATCTTACCACAGGACCCAGATGGCTCTGGAGAAGAGAAGGAGGCTGGCGACCTTGCACAGCCCTTGCTCATTTAAATCCAATTCATTTGCAAGTCATGGCATCCATCATCTTCCTGATGTCATGGTCCTCTTTGAGAATGAACGACAAATAACACAACATAACATATACAAAGAGCAATATTAAATAATTACAAGGGGAAGAAAGGCCTAACTAATGGAGAGGTTAGAAAAGCTTTAGTATCAGAGATGACAAATGCATGATACTTTGAAGGAAACTAAAGAAAGGAGGCACCTCCAAAGATACAGACTTGGGAGATATAACGATGTGTGCAAGGAACAATCAGTGGTCCTATTTGCTTACAGTGAAGAGTGCAGGAAGGGATATAGTATAAAATAAGACTAAAAAGGTTAAGTAGGTGGCAGATGGTGAGTGTTTTTAATGCCAGGATGAGGATTTTGCATTTTATCATGAGTTCAAATCTAGCAGACACTTACTAGCTGTGTGACTGTGACCCTAGAAAGTTATTTAACCACTGTCTGCCTGTTCTCTTCATTGTAAAATGGGATCAAAATAGCACCTATCTCTTATAGTTGTTATAAGGATCAAGTGAGATGCTTGTAAAAAAGGTTTCAGCACAGTGCTTGGCATATAGTAGTGCCATATCAATGCTTATTCCCTTCTTTTCTCTTCCTTAATGTGTGCCATTTACTATGCTAATTGTTGGAAATACAAAGACACAAGTGAGGCAGGCCTGGCCTTGGAAGAACCCAAAATTTAATTTAAGGAGACAGTAAATGTGTGTGTGTGTGTGTGTGTGTGTGTGTGTATTGTATGTATGGAGAAAGAGAGAAAGAGGGAGAGAAGAAGAAAAAGAAAGAAAGAGAGAGAGACACTGAGTTCAGATATTGAACCTTGAACACTTACTAGCTGTTTTACCCTGGGCAAGTCAGTTAACTCTATTTGTTTCAGCTTCCTCGTGTGCAAAATGAGCTGGAGAAGGAAATGGCAAACCACTCTAGTATCTTGTCAAGAAGAATAAGATCATGAATAGCTACATATGACTAATAAAAAAACTATACCTACACCTATGCAAAATATGTGAGATATTTTTGGGATAAGGCACCAACATTTGGGGGATCCAGAAAGGATGTTTTTGTCTTCAGTGAATTTTTTTTAGGATGATCCAAAATTTAGGACAAAATAGTAGTACAGTGATATTTTATGTAAAACACTTTACAAAATATACATATCATAAAACATATATACACATATACATATATACACATATATACATATATATACACATATATGTATATAAAACATATATAAACCAGATAAAGACATTCTGTAAAAGTGATGACAAAAGAATTTGAATAGAAAGTGCATTTGAATTGCAAACTAAGCACATCCTAGGAAGTGCTGAAAGTGAATCATTTTATTTCTATAATCATATAATTTTGTATAAAAGCATTATTTCCAGATGTCTTTTTCTCCTTTATCCTAATCATTCCATAGAAAAGTTCAACTTTTGTAAATCTTTTAAAAGTTTTATTTATGTATTTTGTTTTTATATTTAAAAGAATTCCATATTCCTCCCCTACTCTGTGAGAAATCTGTTGCAGAAGTAAAATTAGTGATAGTGACCTCATCTGAAAGTGCATGTGACATTCTGCATCTGTAATCCACATAAAACAATCATCTTAACACAGAGTCCACAAAAGCCTAAAAACCTTCTTGTCAGTTAGCACTAGCCTTACAAGTAGAGAGATGTGTCATCGAAGGGCATTGTCAGTTGAAAAATATAAACTCATTTGTAACATCTTATGGAAAAGAATAATAGAAAAACAGAGAAAAGTAGTCAGATGGTTACATAAGATTTAAAAAATTCTAGAAAGCTTAGTAAGAGACCCAACAATCAATGAATAAATAAACATTTATTAAGTGCCTACTGTGTGCTTGGCACTTTATGTGCTTTACTTTATGACATGAAGTTACTCTGAAATTATTTGTGGGAGGAAATGATAGGAAAACAAACTGAAGAAAAATGGAAAAGATCTGCCTAGATTTTCATCATAGAAATTACTTCATCATGAAGACAAGTAGATCCACAATAGTTGCACTTTAACATAACAGTCTTAGATATTTAATATAGGATTTAGGATGACATTAAAGAGGGGGGAAAGATGGGAAAACAGTTTAAAGGCAGAAAAATGTACATAGTTTGCAATATAATTGTGAGAATGTTGATGGATAAAAGGAGACCAAGGCATGGGGGCAAAAAAGAACCAAACAAGAGAATAGCAGCAGGTACTAACTTATATGCCTACATTCCCATTTGTAACTTTTTTTGAGAGTCATCTACAAATGTGTTAAAAGCATCATTAATGAATGCATTGGAAGGGAACAAGAAGGTTTTCCTAAATGTTGTTAAATATTTTTATCCTCATATAATTTACTAAAAGATTTAGAGAATATAGATCCTATTGTGTTTATCATCACTAAAAAATTGATTTGATAGAGCAAAACATGACTTAAAATCTGTCTTTCACCAAGATGTCTCCCCTACATATATCAAAATTATTCAGGATTTCTTTAGTGATATAACAAAGGTAACCTTCTTTGATTATCGTGTAATGAGAAGAGGGATTCCAAAAAAAAGTCAACCTATGCCCACCGAAAATGTTTCATCATTGTCAAGGATTATATCTATCATAGATTTCAAGTTGAAGAAGACCCTATGAATGGTGAGGCCTTTTAGATGTTCTTAATTTTTCAATGGCATTGTGCAAGTTGGTACACCACAATGTCTCCTGGAGGACATCTGTAGTCAGTAAAAAAAAATGTATGACAACTCTCCACATGAGACAAGTGGGTGAAAAATCACTATTGACTCTATTATGACATGAAATTGCTTGGACAATCAACAGAGCTCATTCATTAGTGTACATACCTTAGGTATATATATATATATATAATGTATCCAAAATGGGTACAAATTGCTGTAACACTAAATAGAAGTTAGAAGAGAAAAAAAAAAGGGTTGGATAGCTTCTGGGAAAATGCAAGGCTCCTTTAACGATCCCAAACACAAAGATGTCTTTTTAACACCGGTATCCAATGGCATAGTCTAATTCTATTGACATCATGGAAACTTCTAGCCTCTGAAGAATTAAAATTGAGGATAAAACAAATGGTCGTGAAGAGACCAAGATTAGTGTAAGCAAGACGTCATATTATGACAAGGAACTTCAGAGAATAACCACCATTTAGAATGGGATGAGGTAAATGTATTAATGAAGAGGAAAAAAATGAATTTGTCACATAATGAGAGTAAGGGTGGAGCAGTTAAGTAGTGCAGTGGATAGAGCTCCCAGGCTTAGAATCAGGAATGCTCATCTTTGTGAGTTTAAACTCAGCCTCTGACATGTACTGGTTTTGTGACCCTTGGCAAGTAATTTCACCCTGTTTGCCTCAGTTTCCTCCTTTGCAAAATGTTCTGGAGAAGGATCAAATGGGTGTTAGGTCTCAGCCCACAGACACGTCTTCAGTGCAAATCCCCAGATTCCCAACATGAATGAAATTCACAAAATACCATGGTTCTTTACCAGAATTTTAGACTTTTCTGTAAAGCCATCCGCCAACACCACACAGACCCTTCTAAAAATACCGTAGGATCATCACGATGATCAGCTTACGAGTTACTCGGCAACCTCAGGACGGTGGTGGCCAGTATTCTTTTGTCATAATGAGAAGGAAAAACAAGCATGTTTAGCATGTCAGTATAAAAAAATTGGAGGCAAAGAATAGAGAGGACCCACTTCTCCCATGACACCATAAGACGGACAACATGTTAAGTTATTATATGAATGCTATAATTAACACTTCTCAAGAATAGCTTATAAAATCCTTGTTTTTCAAAAAGAACCCTTATCGGGGGTGGAGCCAAGATGGCGGAGTAGAAGGACGCACGTTTACAAGTTCCAACCCACAGCCCATAGAATTAATGTAAAAAGAGACCCCCATAACTTCTGGACCACTGAAAGGGGTACAGAAACGGAGTGGAAGAGATTTCCGTTCCAGATAGCCCTGGAGAGCCGTCCCCAGGGTCCGTCGTGCCCTGGAAAGCAGACCCCACCCCAGCGCTGCCCTGGCCACGGCCCCAGAGAAGCTGACCCGAGCAGGCTTCAGGGACGGAAGCTCCAGCATCCGGGAAAGTCCCTCCACCCACAGAAGCTACAGGTCAGTGAGAGAGACGGCTGGCTGGCTGAGGGGAGTGGGGTGTCTCTGTGACTTGGGCCCCCTCGGGAGGAAGCGGCAGTGGCAGAGACGGGGGTAGGAAGCGGCGGAGGCAGAGGCGTGGGCGGCAGTGGAGGCAGCAGTGGCACGGCCGCGGCAGCCCGGCACTCTCCCAGCAGCAGGCAGGATCTTCATTACTGAAGGTCTCTGCATAAAGCCCCTGAGGGAGCTGAGCCTGGGAGGTGGCCCTGCCCCCACCCTAGCACCGGAACTAAAGCTACATTGATTAGCAGCTGGGCGGGCGACGCAGAAAGCCCATTTGAATCTCAGAGCCCAAGCACTAGCTGGGTGGATCTAAGCGGGGGTGGACAGGAATCTCAGAAGTCAAGTAACTAGCTGGGAAAATGCCTAGAAAAGGGAAGAAAAATAAGACTATAGAGAGTTTTTTTCCAACAAATGCAAATGATCCCGACATTCGGATCTGATGACGAGGACGTATTCTTGCCATCAGGGAAAGACGTGGAGGGTGGGGCCTCGGTACCCCAGACACCCCAGGGGGATGTCAGGTAGGCTCAGGCCTTGGAAGAGCTCAAAAAGGATTTTGAAAAGCAAGTTAGACAGATGGAGGAAAAACTGGGAAGAGAAATGAGAGAGATGCAAGAAAAGTATGAAAAACGGGTCAATACCTTGGTTAAGGAGACCCAAAAAAATGCTGAAGAAAATAACACCTTGAAGAATAGGCTTACTCAACTGGCAAAAGAGGTTCAAAAAGCCAATGAGGAGAAGAATGCTTTCAAAAGCAGAATGAGCCAAATGGAAAAAGAGGTTCAAAAGCTCACTGAATTTAATAGTTCTCTCAAAATTAGAATGGAACAGATGGAGTCTAATGACTTTACGAGAAACCAAGAAATCGCCAAACAAAACCAAAAGAATGAAAAAAATGGAAGAGAATGTGAAATATCTCATGGGAAAAACAACTGACCTGGAAAATAGATCCAGGAGAGACAATCTAAAAATTATGGGACTACCTGAAAGCCATGATCAAAAAAAGAGCCTAGACCTCATCTTTCATGAAATTATCAAGGAAAACTGCCCTGACATTCTAGAACCAGAGGGCAAAATAAGTATTGAAAGAATCCATCGATCACCACCTGAAAGAGATCCAAAAAGAGAAACTCCTAGGAACATTGTGACCAAATTCCAGAACTCCCAGCTCAAGGAGAAAATCTTGCAAGCAGCTAGAAAGAAACAATTCCAGTACTGTGGAAATACAATCAGGATAACTCAAGATCTAGCAGCTTCTACATTAAGGGATCGAAGGGCATGGAATAGGATATTCCAGAAGTCAAAGGAACTAGGACTCAAACCAAGAATCACCTACCCAGCTAAACTGAGTATAATACTTCAGGGGAAAATATGGTCTTTCAATGAAACAGAGGACTTTCAAGCATTCTTGATGAAAAGATCAGAGCTGAAAAGAAAATTTGACTTCCAAACACAGGAAGGAGAAGAAGCATGAAAAAGTAAACAGCAAAGAGAAGTCTTAAGGGACTTACCAGAAGTGAACTGTTTACATTCCTACATGGAAAGACAATATTTGTAACTCTTAAAACTTTTCATTATCTGGGTAGTTGGTGGGACCACACACACACATCTACACACATGCATACACACACACATACACACATGCACACACACACAGAGACAGAGAGCACAGAGTGAATTGAATAGGATGGGACCATAGCTGAAAAGAAATTAAGGTAAATGATGAGAGAAAAATGTAGTGGGAGGAAAGAGGGTGAAATGGAATGGGGTAATTATATGTCATTTAAGAGGCAAGTAGGAGGCGTTTTAGTGGAGGGAAAAAAGAGGAGAGCTGAGAAAAAAAAAAAAACAATTAGTTTACCCTCATCACATTTGACTAAAGGAAGGAATAAAATGCACACTCATTTTGGTATGAAAACCTATCTTACAGTATAGGAAAGTGGGGGAGAAGGAGATAATGCAAGGGGGGGTGAGGGAAGGGAGGGCAAAGGGAGGAGGGAGCAATTTGAAGTCAACACTTGGGGAGGGACAAGATCAAAAGACAGAAGAGAAACAATGAGGGGCAGGGTAGGATGGAGGGTAATTCAGTTAGTCTTACACAACATGACTGTCAGGGAAGTCATTTGCAAAATTACACAGATATGGCCTATACTGAATTGCCTGCCTTCCCAAAGGGAATGGGTGGGGAGGGAGGGATGGGGAGAATTTGGAACTCAAAGTTTTAGGAACAACTGTTTATTATTGCTGTTGCTACTAGGAAAGAAGACATACAGTTAATGAGGAATAGAAAGTCATCTGGCCCTACAGGAGAAGGGAGGGATGACAGAAGAGAGGGCAGATTGGAGATAGGGAAAATTAGATGCTTGGGGTATTGGGGTGGGGGGGGGATAAAAGGGGAGGAAATTTGGAACCCAAAATTTTGTGAAAATGAATGTAAAAAGCTAAATAAATAAATAAATAAACAAATAAACAAACAAATAAATAAATAAATGAATGAATGAATGAATAAATAAATAGATAAATAAATAAAATAAAAAAAAAAAAGAAGAAGAAAAATGTTCTGGAGAAGGAAACGACAAACCTTTCCAGTATCTCTGCCAAGAAAACCCCAAATGGGGTCACGAAGAGTTGGACGCAACTGAAAGGACTGAACAAAATTGAGAGTAAGGGACAGCAGGGCAGCCTGATTGCTCCGTTAATATTCAAGTATCTAGAAAAAATAAAGAAACCTCTAGGACAGGGGTGGGGAACCTGTGGCCTTGAGGCCACGTTTGGCCCTCTAGGTCCTCAAGTGTGCCCCTTTGACTGAATCCAAATTTCACAAAACAAAATCCTTTTATTAAGGGGATTTAGAGAGGATGGAGGATTAGAAGAGATGCCTGTTATACGGTATAAAGGGAAGAGAACTGGGCTGAGACTCAAACACCTTCATCTGAACCGTTACTCCAATGTGTTGTAGCGCCATGTGCTTTGCCACTTTATCTTTGCATGCTGAGCCTCAGTTTCCATACATGTAAAATAAGAGTAACAACGTTTGTTGTTGTTGCTCATTTCAGTCATGCCTGCTCTTTGTACCCCATTTGGAGTTTTCTTGGCAAAAATTCTGGAGTTTGCCATTTCCTTCTCCAGCTCACTTTACAGAGGAGGAAACTGAGGCGAGCAGGGTTAAGTGACTTGCCAAGGGTCACACATGTGCTGGTTGGTGTTTGAGGATAGATGTGAACTCAGCTCTTCCTGATTCCAGAATGGGTGTTCTTTTCCATTGTGCCTCTTTAGCTGCTCTGAGTAAAAATACCCACTCTCTTCACTGCATTGATTGAGAGAAGTGTTTTATAAACTTTAAAGTCCTACAAAAATGAGAATTAAATTCTTTCCTGAGTAATTCCATTTCTGGACAGATATGACTGCCAAAATTCTTCATATCAAGTAAAAAAAGTTGCTTCTCTTAAAAGTTTCACTTAATTGTTCCTTTCTGTTTCCACTAGAAAATCTCAGGCCACAAAGAATAATTCATCTTCAACATGATAGTTTTTCAAATATTTGCAGATGGCCATCATAACCTTCCTAAGTCTTTTCTTCTGCAGGCTAAACATGCTCGTGTATATAATTCACTGAACATTGACTAAATGCCTACCATGTGCTGCATGTTTTGCCAGGCACAGAGGAAAGAAAAAACTAAAATGAAATAGACCTTGTCCTGAAGGCACTTCAATTCTAATGACACATGGCACAGTTCACAGAGCCCTGGCTTCACTTGAGTAGAAGATGAAATGATATATGGGAGACATTTGGGAAAGCAGGACAATCTGGCAAGTCCCTATAGGAGAAGAGAGTAACAATTTGGTCAAAATTAATTTTTACACACAGAAATGGAAAATCTCTCAAATGCTCCCTCCCCTGGCAGTAGAGATAGAGCATCGTTAGCACATGCTCAAGCCAAATGTTGATTTTTACTCTTTAAAAAAAAAATTACAATTTCATAGAATTTCATAAGGAAGAGTTAATCCAATAACATTAATCAGTAAGTATTTTTATATCTCCCTCCCTAGTCCAATGAATCTACTTTTCTTTTTATCCCCAAGAGGATAGCTCTATAAAAAGAAATAAATAAGTGAACAAAGGCCTATGCTCATGTAATGAGAAATATCACAAAAGCACTTTTAGGATTGTGACTGCAGTATAAAATATACTATACCTTTTCCATTTCATATTTTATTGACAATTAAGTCCCATTAAGCATAGAATCTGTGGGAACTGTTTTTGCCTACTCCTTCAATTAATCTCTCCTCCAACATCTGCTGTAATATTTTGCCAATAAGCAATTGCAGTCCAAATTTAGTTCTGTTTTTCACAGCACTTTTTTTTGGTGTGGCAACTAAGTGTGTATTTTTAAAAACTTTCTCAAGTTGCTTATTAAATGAACTCCATTTTTGCCACCTGTGGCTCAATTTTGCACTCCATGTGTAAGTGACATGTCAACTTGGGGACTGAAATTTCAAATTTTATATGACAATGCAGTAGTGTAGGCTTCAATTATCTTATGTCAGTACAATTGTGCTCTAACAGTCAATTTGACTGAAATAGTAGGTATGGGGCATTATTAGCACATGTAGGGGGTAGCAATAAATAATCAATCTGGAATAATTAGTTGGCAGTCAGGTTATACCAGGGTCTAAATACCAAACAGAGGAGTTGGATTTTGTCTCTAAGGAAATACAGATTGAGAAGTGGCAGGCAAGAAACCAAAGTCAAGGAATATAAATTTTTTTTTCTAGGAGTTTTACTATAAAATGGAGAAGTGCAGAATGATAGCTTGAAGCAATAACAGAATCAAGTGGAGAGTTATTGTGCTGTTTTAAGGCTGGAAAAGTTTAAGTGTGTTTGGAGATAGGAAGGCTAGTGGCTAAGTGAGATTGAAAAGCAGGGAGAGTGCTGATGATCACAGAGGTGAGCTACTAGAGGACCTGAGAAGGGATTAGGTCCAGGGCACAAATGCAAAAGTTGGTGTTGGCAAGGAGAGAGTCCTCCAAGATTGGAAAAAGGCATTGAATTGGGGTGGATGGTGATTGATGGTAGAGTGATACTAAGTATGGACTAGGTGTCAAAAGGGAGCTCCAGACAGATGGTCTCTTTTTTTTTCCCAATGAGATATGACATGAGATACTCTGTTGAGTGTAAATAATGTGAAATAAGGCAAGTGTCTGGAGGCTTGGGTCTTCTCTATAACTGTCCCAGTATTACAAATAGCATGCTTTGGCACATTGAATGAGGATTCAGAAGACCTAAATCTGAATCCTAGCCAGGGATTTACAGACTCTCCAGTGCTTGGAGACCATCTGATCTAACCTTTAACTGAGCATAAGACTCTTTAGTACCCAAACAAGTGGTCAGCAAGTTTGTGCTTGAACACCTCCTGTAATGGCAAATTCACTCCTTATCAAAGCAACTCATTGCCTAGATGGTACCTGTGGTTATTGTCAAATGGACCTCAGGTTCATTAAATTCTCAGCAGACTGTGGTCTACAGGCAAGTGAAAAGGTGGAGGAGCGAAGAGGAAAAACCTTTAAGAGACTGACATAGGTGGCAGGGGCTGAGCCTGAGTCCACATTTATGAAATTTTCTTAATCTTCTTCCTGCTTTCCTGCTATGACAGTCTTTCAAGGCGATGGGGGAGTCTGTGGTCCATTAAATTAGGCACCCTCAGTTCCTGGACCAGTCCCTGAGCTGAGGACCCATTCAACAGCTTCAGGAAGGAAGTAATTACAAATATTTGACTCAAAGGCTTTGTTGCTGGGCTGCCTTGTTTCCGTTTCTTTCTCTTTCCTTCTTTCCCTTATCTGATCTGTTTCTTCCAAAAGATCACCCCCTTTCTTTCCTTCCTCCTCTTCATCTTCTTGTTCTTTTTCATTTCCTCAACTCTCTTCACCCATCTTCTTCCTCCCTGACCTCTTCTCTCTTTATCCTTCTCTACCGGTCTTCTCTCATCCTTATCTCCCCTCTCAGGTGACTCTAGATCACTATTCTCAGTCAGGTTGTCCTCTTGCTTGGATTGTTACAATACCCACTCCTTTTATCTCCTTGCTTTTAGTCTTACATTTCAATTTATCTTCCCAAAGCATATATTTAATCATCATGATAGCCCCTCCTAAATAATCTTCAGTGACTTCCTATTGTCCATGGAGTAAACTCCTCAGCTTGACTTTTATAGGGCTTCACAATATGGCTTCATCATCACTTTCTGATTTTAATTCACTTTATTTATCCTAAACTCTATGCTCCAGCCAAACTGTAGTGACTACTATTTACTGAACTAGGCAATTCATCCCCAGCCTTGGTGCCTTGCCTAAGCTGTCCCTTGTACCTGGAATATTCACCTTCCTCATCTTGAACTCTTGCAATATGTAGGTTCATCAATAATTATTTCAAATGCTACTGCGAATGAAAGTGGTTTCTCATTTCCCTGGTTATTGGTACACTCTTCGCCCACAAATTAGCATGTATTGGTGAGTTTCTTTAAGACAGGAATTGTTTTTCATTTTTGTCTTCATATCCTGAACATTTACCACGATGCCTTGCAGTAACTGGTCTCTTGGTTATGGTGAACTAAAGAAATTAACAACAGACTGATGAAAATGGAGAAATGGTGTATGAGGAAGGAAGTCTTCTTAGAATAGTTTTAGGAACTATAGAAGGTACAAAAAGAGGGAAAACAACATGGGCTCACACCAGGTCCTTGTCAATGGACAGAGAAATACATGATTTAACAGAAGATATCACCACTTTGTGAACAAGAGCAACAAAGCCAACTTGTCAAAGAGAAAACAGCTCATGGGACTGAGGGATTTCCTGTTACCAAGGTTTTGAGGGTGGTCTGAACAAACTTTTGATGAACTATTCTGAAAGACTCACATATTAAAGGTGACTGGACCAGCGTACAAGAATAAGCAATGGACAAAAATATGGCAGGTACAAGAGAGAAGAATATCGAAACCTGGACTTGGTCACTGGAAATACTGTTATAAGGCTTTTGTAGAAATTCTGTTGGAAAAGCTTGTAATAATAGCAGAAGGCTTGTAGGATGCACAAAGAGAGGCAGAGAACCGCTAGGGTCCAGTCAACAGAGAGCTGTTTGGAGAATTTTAGAGGACTCATACAACATCCTAGAGGGTGGTAGAATGGAGGAACAAGCTTTGATCAGGAACACAAAAAAACAACCTTTGAATTTCTTTTCTCTGAGACCATGTAGAGAGAGGATGCTAGTTAAGGTGCTAAAATAAGTGAGGGCGTGAGAGACCAACATGACCATTATCCATCCTCTCCTCTGCCATTTGATCAACAGATGGGGAAAAAATTAAAATGAAAAGGAGCGTGAAACAAGGCCATTCACAGAGTCCCTTACTCTGTATGGAGGCTGTGACCACTTTCTTGGGAAACTCTAGCAAAATTTAGAAGAAATGGAAGGCAGAGATGAAAAAGCAACATATATTCAGGCTGAACCCAGGCACTATGAGGTAATTCTCTATCCCTTTCCCTCCTTAGAAGGCTGCTTACACAGTAGAACCACTCAGCCTGGAGTAGAAAAAGCAAAAAAATGCCAAGTAATCAGGAACAGAATTGAAATTCAAGCCTAGTTCCAGTCAATTAGTCCAGCTTTTAATCAGCTAATTAGAGTACGATTTTGAAGACTATATCTTGAGCATGCAAACAGCATTTATTTTTTAGTAGCTATAACCAACTTACCTCAGTGACCCCCATTTCCCACTATAGAAATTAAAGTTCTCAGGCAAATAACTGGAAAAGACTGTATTGCCACCAAATACATTAAAACAATTTCCCACCTGGTGGTCTCTGATATTCACTTAATTGTTCACGTAGATTAACAGCATGAGAGTTTTCCTGTTGGTGAGGAAGGGGTATTGTTTCATAATATTTTTAAAAGGTAAGATACTGGAGCCTCACTAAAGTCTTAAAATGGGAACCATTTTAGTTCTTAGACCCTATGTCTGTGGAAGATGGGGGAGGTCCTATTGAGTTGGAAAGGCTTCCTATATAGGTCTTATGTCATTCTATATCTACTGTTCAACAACCAACCTAGTTAAATAAGTTTAGTGAGACAGGTTGGTCTTGGCAACTCTCAAAGATAATTTACAAAGCTATTGAGTGATTGTACTCTGGACTGGGGGGATGGGCAGGTGTTATATGCATGTTAGTAATATTATAATTCCTTGAAATATTGAAGGTAACAAGGATCCAAATAAATACTGACTATATAGGTGTACATAGTCACACAAACACGTATATGTACATATGCACATATGTGTATGTACACACGTATGTATATGCGTGGGTAGGTAGATAATCTTTCCAGTTGTATAGCAAACAATTGTAGAGAAAAAGTAATTTCTTCCATATTGCTCTCTCTGATATAGTTGGTCTCATTGTAAGACAAGGAACCTGAAAACTCCCTCCCTAGAGCCTGAGGATACTTGCTAGCTGATGTTACTCATGGGTATAGGTCATTGTGGCTTCTCCAGAGCTGGCTTTTTCAACTTTGGGTCTGAGAAGCCAGGCCATATTGATTGGTTCCCTGAAGACTGAAGATTTTTCTGAGCAGTGATCAGTCTGTGTCTTTAGAATCTGCAAGCAGAAGCAGAGTTTCCATGGAGCAAATTATTAATACTCTCTTCCTTTTGAAGATGTAGATACAGAGGAATCCAGTGGAGCAGTGGACAGTATTGGAATTAGGAGCCAGGGATCTGGATTCAAGACCTGCCTCAGACTCTCACTAGTTATGTGACTCTGGGTAAATCATATAACCTCTCTCAGCCTCAGTTTTCTCCTCTGCAATTTGAGGTTATTATAAGGATTAAAGGGGAAATGGATATGGAAAGTGCTTGGTGAACCTTAAAGTGCTATATAAATGTTAGCTCTTGTTGCTTTGTGGTAACTTATCTGTGTACAAATTGCATCCCCACATTCTTGAGGATCTGGAACTATTTTATTTTTGTCCTTGTATTCCAGAGCCTGGTATAGTTCCTGGGAACAGAGTAGGTGCTTAATAAACATTACTTGATTTCAAAAGTTGTCCCCAGTAAATACTGACTCTTGACTAGGAGCATTGACATTGGCAGATTGAGAAGGTGAGGAAATTTATAATTGTTGTTCTTGGGCTTTTGTCTGGATTATCCCACCCCTTAAGAAATCCATCCACTATTCTTTGGAGCTCCTGTCCTAAAACTCAACCCAGTTGACAGAATATAAAACATTCCTATTTGCCATATCTACTAGCTAGCCCTAGACACCAGACCATGGTCCTTCTTAATACCCCATTCAGCTATCCAGGCCATTTTATTATCTTCCTGCTGTGAGCATACCCTCTGACTCTTTCTCTGTTCCTTGAGTTTAGATACCCTCTTTCTTTTTATGTATGTATCCTCAGCACTTAGCACAGAACCTCCCATAATGTATGTGTTTAATAAATGCTTTTAAAAAATTCATTCCTTACATATGACAACTAGAGAAGAATTAAAAGTTACCTCTCATCCTTTTTTATTTTTTTGTTCTTCACCCTTTAATCACTATGTCTCCATAGGCATCATGATACAATGGAGACATACATGATACAAAGTGGAGAGACCATTAGCTCTGGAGTCAAAGGATCTAAGTTCAAATCCTAATTCTGATGCTTTCTACTTTTGTAATCTTGAGCTAGTCACTAAATTTTCTTGTGTTTCAACTACCTTATCTATAAAAGGAGGGAGTTGGATTCAATGATATTTGAGACTGTTTCTCAGTCTAGATCTCTGTTTGGTAACTATTATAGAAATGGATCTTTAAGTATGAATTATTCAAAAAACAAATGGATGTTTCTTGGTTGTGATCCCAGTAATATTTCATGAGCTATAAATAATTAGCCAATCAATGCCATTTATTTAAAGAGCTATGTGCCTATTTCAATGAAATCATCAAATTAATAAGGATGACAATTATTAAAACCATAAAAGTTGTATGTCATTCTAGCCAATTTTGGCTTGAAACTGAATTAATCCTAGTAGTTTAGCAATGTCTTTCATCACTTTCATCAGTAGCTCAACCGAGATTTATTTTTTAGAGAACAACCTGTGGAATTAGAAGATTGACTCACAGCTAGTTAGTGTCAGAAGAAAGACCAAAATCCAAGTCTTTCTTCCTCAAAGGCTAGCCCTTCGTCCATAACACTAAACTACCCCTTTTTCTATCACACTAGAAGAGAACATTCAGTCCTTCAGTTCTAAGCTTCTTCTGTGATAAAACATGATTGAAATTCTTTATGAAATGGAAGCATAGTGGCAAAAGCAATATTAGATCCCAAATTTGGCCATTTTCCGGAATTATATCCTCTAAACATTTTTCATTTTCCCCCCAGTACCATAGCAACTCTAATCCAGGAAGAGGTTGGAATCTTTTTTATTGGAACCCCTACTCTGTTAATCATAATCGGTCAGTTAAAAAACATTTATTAAGGGTACCTGGTGTTGGGAATAAAAAAAGACAGAAGACATTCTCTACCCTCAAAAAGAGTTAATTCCAATGTGGGGGACAACATGCAAATGCCTAGGTACACATGATATAGATAGAATAATGAAAATGTAATTTGAAAGGCATAAGTAACTATGAATACACGGAAAGACCTCCTGAGAAAGGTGGGATAAGCTGAGTCTTGAGGAAATCCAAGGAAATGAAAAATAGAAGTGACCAGGCAGAGCATTCCAGACACGGGAGATATCCAATGAAAAGGCATGGAGATGGCTGATAGAATATTCTATTCAAAAAACTGCAAGTACTAGCCTTAGAAATTTAATAGCTATGTGACCCTGGGCAAGTCACTTAACACTTGCCTCAGTTTTCTATCTGTTAAAAAAAAATGAGCTGGAGAAGGAAATGGCAAAACTTCTCCATTATCTTTACCAAGAAAACCTCAAATGGGGTCAGAAAGAGTCAGACAAAACCGAATGGCTGAACAACAAAAGGCCAGTAAATCCAGATTGTAGAGTGTGGGGAGGGGAGGAAGGTATAAAAAGCCTGGAAAGGTAGGAAGAGGTGAAGCTATGAAGAGCATACATGCCATGCAGAGGACTAAATATTTGATTCTAGAGGTAGATGAATATTTATTATCTATTATGTGCCAAGCACGGTGCAAAAGGTGGGGATGCAAAGCCTAAAAGTCAAACAATACTTCCTGAAAGGAGCCGCCGGTGTGAATCACTTCTACAAGTAATTCAGTGGCCAGTAACACAACTATGAGAAATAGGTATATAAATAGAATGGATGGGATCAGTTTCACCCCATCCTCAAACATTCACAGATAGATTATTTCTTAAGCAGGTGATAATCTACATGACAAGAACTTGAGTAGAAATACTACATCCAACAGGCTAACTTTTGACAGCAGCATTTAGAAAATAAGTGTACAGTACACTGTGCTAGACACTGGGAGAAGAAATAGGGTTTAGATAAGACATTCCTTGTCCTCATCATGAAGAAAGAAGACACCAACTCATAACACTATCATGACATTACCAAGTAAATGTAGCAGGGAAATGAAGTTGAATGAGAGGTTTGAGAAGCAAGGTTATTACCACCAGGAGGAAGAGGGAACTAGTGATGAAGGGAGGGGTCTGTGATTTAGGATTTAAAAGGTCAAATGTTAGATAGAAATTGACCAAAGCTTTAATGCAGTTCAAATTAATAGACACTTATAAAGTTTCTACTATGGGTAGCTAGGTGGTACAGTGGATAGAGCGCCTGACCTGGAGACTAGAAGACCTGAGTTTAAAGGCGGCCTCAGACACTTATTAGCTGTGTGACTCTGGGCAAATCTCTTAATCCTGGTTGTCTCATTTCCTCACCTGCAAAATGACCTGGAGAAGGAAATGGCCAACCACTCCAGTATCTTTGCCAAGAACCCCAGATAGGGTCACAGAGTTGATATGATTGAAAAACCACTGAACTGCTATGTGCAAAACACGTCCTTGGTGCTGAAAAATAAATCTGTTCCTACCTTCCAGAGGTTCATTACAAACCAGAAACATAATGTACACAGAATATATACAAAGTAATTTCTGGGTAGTAGGGTTACACAGTCAGTTAAATATCAGAAGCTATAATAAATGTATTATACATATAATATAATAATGAACAAGGTCTTTCTGAATCTAAATCAATTGTATGCTTATTTCTTTATATTCAGTTTCTTTACTTTTACTTATATGTATTTAATTATTCACAATTATTTCTTTATAATTTCACTTATTGGTAGCATATATTTTTAACTGAAACTCTAAGGTAAGAGGGTAAGAGAAAGTGTTGCTCTGAAAATGGGATGTAGCTATTGTTTCACTAAATATGACAGGATACTAAGCTCTTCTTCTTTACCTACTTTTAAAGACTGTTTTGATAACATTACACTTTCAGGGATACTGAATATAACTAAGCAAAACCTAGAAATAAATCAATTTCAGTTGTTTCTAGGGGAAACATGGGTGAAGGCATGAGTTAAAGAATAATTATTAAAAAGGGGTCCCCAACATTGAATCCCATTTGTGTGATCTCTGAAAGCTATGAATTATACATAGAACTATTAGAATTTATTTATATTGGATGTTTCAAAAATCAAAACCAAAGCTATTTCAGACCATAGAGTTTTAACTATATTTTTTTCTGATGATTCCTTTTGATAATTCAACTCTATCTCAGCACTCTGAAGTGCATTCTAATTTGTTCTGTTTTGATCTTCATGAATGATTTTAAATTTTATATTATCTCTATGCTCTTTTTTCTTAATCCTTTCTTTTTTGTTAAAAGCCATACAATTCTGACCTGGTGCAGAATATGGCACCAGGCATAGCTTTTACTTTTATTTATTCAATTAGTCATATCTGACTCTTTGTGACCCATTTGGGCTTTTCTTGGCAAAGATACTGGGGAGGTTTGCCATTTCCTTCTCTAGTTCATTTTATAGATGAGAAAACTGAGGTAAACAGGGTTAAGTGACTTTCCCAGGGTCACACAGCTAGTAGGTGTCTGAGGCCATATTTGAACTCAGATCCTCCTGACTCAAGGATGAGTGCTCCATCCAGTGCACCCTCTACCTGCCCTAAGTATAGCTTAAATGGCTTCATATTGGAAATGACAAATAAACCTGCGGGTTGGGTTTAAGATATAATAAAGTGTGTCAGAGAAATTCAAATATGAACATAAAGAATTTGGAGAACCAAGAAAGCATCTATCAAAGGAAGCCTAACCTTATGAAAGAAAATATGACACACTAAATCAGCAATCCTTAACCTGGAGTTTGTGAACTTGTTTAAAAATTGGTAATTGTACCTCAATATAATTGGTTTCCTTTTGAAATATTGCATATTTGATTTTATGCATTGAAAAACATTATTCTGAGAAGGGGTACACAAGTTTCACTTAACTGCCCAAGGAGTTCATGGGATGAAAAAAAGAATAAAAACTCCTGCACTGGACTAAGAAGACATTACAAATGTAGCTTCAAATTTGTAAGAAATAGGTCTGGGGCAAGACATTTTCATGTGCAATGTTTTATATAATAAATTACTGATTAAAGCTAAGAAATTTGGAATAGAAAAAAATATATATGCTTTGGAGGAAAAAGGTGTATTATTCCCTTCTGGGATTTAAGCACACTGAGCTACACACTGTCCCCCAAATGTGCACTGAAGTTTCCAGATTTCATGCCTTTGTTTTTGCCATAATCTATACCTAGGATGGTGTTCTTTTTATTACTGCACTGACCTCCAACTCATCCCTTAAAGACCAACTCAAATGCTACCTGCTCAGTATAGACTTCATTGATCTTCCTCATTGTTAATAAATGGCTTTCTTCCTCAGAGAGCTGGTAGTATTAAAGTGTATATCATGGAACATTATTTATTAGACCGATCTATATTTGGAATATAATATCCATAAGGGCAGCAACTAGATCTTATCTAAATTTTATATCTCCCCTAGGGTCTATGCTCTGGGTATTTCCATATACTTAATTCCCTTTCTTTGAGTGAATGAAAGAAAATCATTTGGCAATATTTTGTCTCTGCATAGTTCAGAGAATTAGGCTTTTTAGGCAATTGGAAAATATTATGAAATAGGTAAAAGGAAGTGGGGGAAGAGTAGTAAGAGAAGTACTTTTATGATATCATTAAAAATGGGAGAGCCTTAACTAGAAATTCTTGTACCTGGATCAAATTTTGCTTGTATGTTTTTTTTTTTTTGGGGGGGGGGTCATGTTGACATAAGACTGCTCATTTGCAGTAACAGCCATACTGTGTGAGAAGTCTGTAGAACATAAAAAAAAATTAGAGTAAAGGAAGTGAGTGAAGTCAGAGGACTGCAATTTAATTCTCAGCCCTGCCACTTGTTAAGTGGATGACCTTGGGTAAAGCACTTAACCTTCCAAGGCTCAGTTTCCAAATCTGTCCATTGGAGGGGGGCATGGATGAACTAGATCATCTCAATGCCCCTTTCAAGTTCAAAATCTATCATCCTATAACCCTGTTGGCAGGAATATGGGAAAAGAAAGACAAAGTATTGATGCCCTTAGCCACAATCTACCTGAAGATAGTTATCACAATTAGGTGATGTGATAGGTAGAGCACTGGACTTGGAGTCATGAACAGTTGAGTTTAAATCTGACCTCAGACACTTACTAGTTGTGTGACCTTGGGCAAGTCATTTGATCTCTACTTTAGTTTCCTAATCTCTACAATGGGGATAATAGTGCATCTACCTGCCACAGTTGTTGTGAAGATAAATGAGAAAATATTTGTAATTGCTCTATAAACCTTAGAGCCTGTGTAAATGCTGAGTATTCTCCTCATTAAATGCGTATGTTCTCTTCTCATTATCTTCCTTATCCTTTAATTTATTGGTAGTCATTTGGAAATGTGGTATGTAGAACTAAACGCTAGATGTGGTCTTACTAGGGCAGAGGACAATGATTTCTCTTGTTCATGACACTGGTTTTTTTTTTTAATGTGTCTGTCACTTGACTACCTTATATTATGTTTGCTTTATATATCCCATGGAAAATGCTGCCAGTTCTCCCCATGCCAATACTTGCATGTTTGAACTTAAATGTGGCACTAAGTCAATACGTGAGCTTTTATATATATATACATATACACACAGAGAGAGCTGGCTACATCTTAATATAAATAAATGATAATGTGCCTCTCATGTAGACACACTCTAATTGTATTACCTATATTTTATGGATTGCTTTTGAAGTAACATATGGTAAAAGGTAAGTAATGATTCATTGTTAGCTATACTAGAGTTATCAGCCCACTGCCTTCCTTCTAAGTGCCACTGAATAATCAAGGGAATTATCAGTAAAGAAATAAAACACTTCTTTATAAAATAAAGAGGTCTGAATAGTATGAAATATATTCAGAAGAAGGAAAGTCACATGGTATAGTGGAAAGAATACAAATTTGGGAGTCAGGAATCAGCTTTTATACCTTGATTTTAAGCACTTAGCCTTTCTAGACCTCATGTTCATTCATTCAATGAGTTTTTATTAAAAGCCCACTAGTTGGAATTAAGCTCTTCTTCATAAAACTCCTCCAAATAAATCTAGAGAATGTACCAGACTGAAATCTGAGGGGGAAATCCAGAAAAATGTCCCAGTGACAGGTCAACGTAGAAAGACAAAGACATCTGAGGACATGGTCTGTACCTAGCGCTCCAGTACTCAAGGACAGACTCTGTCCTAAGGTATGAAGAAATCCCATACCCACACCATGCTATGGTGATGAGAACATTTACCAACTGGTATTTTATCAGTCACTATGCAATTCTGATAAAAAAAAAATGAAGCTCCACATCCCATCAACTTGTTTATTTGCTGTTCTGTGTACTCAGCATCACATCTCCATTGAAGTGTGGCATTCCTGGGTAGGGAATCTCTGAGCAATGTACTAGATTGTGGCTATAGCTTTCATATCATGATTTTGTATTTTCTAGGTACACTGGTACACTGCTAATTATATATCTTTTTTAAATAGGAAGAAAGAAGAAAAGAGAGAAAGAAAGGAAGGAAGAGAAAGAGAAGATTATACAGGTCATAGTTTCATATAGTGTATCCTTTTTTCTTTTTCTTTTGAAATGTATTGAGTATTCACAACACAATACTTATATGTGCATATATATGTATATAATAGAATGTCTCACATATATATACATATATATATATGTACGTATGTATAAATACACTTTTCCTTCAATATCCTTGAAGGAAAAACACTGAGAAATATCCAAATTTCTGTATCACACTAAAGTCATCAGGATAGGGAAGATGAGAGTGATGTTGTGGATTGAGTACTTCACAGAGTTTCAGGAGAACATAAGGTCATATGAAAATAAAAATATAGTCAACTTTGGCAGCAATAAACATTTTTCCTCTTTAGGGGTAATAAATCTACAGTGGTAAACAGAAAGTAACACAAGACCTAAAGCCAGGTATTTAAGGTATGTATATTATTTTAATAAGAATTGCTACAATTTCTATGTATCTCAGTTTCTTAATCCACAAAATGGGTATAATAATGCACATACTACCTACCTCCCAGTACATTTAATTCCAGTTCATACACATTTATAAAGTATCCACTGCGTTTAAGCACCAGAGATACAAAGGTGACTCTAAACAAAGCCATTGCCTTAAAGGGGAATAGAACTTTTCATAAATCTTAAAGGACCATACAAATAAGAGTTACTGTTTTTGTGATGGGGTATAATTGAAATGGCTATTGGGTGAAGTCTGGGCTTCATTTTCTGACTTTGCTATATCACAATGTTTCTTGATGAGTCTGCTGGAGGCAGAACTCTGAGTGGAATGGACCAGACTGGATCCCTGTGGGGATACTCTTCTTTCACAAGTTTATGTTTTCAATTTAGTTTGGCTATTATAATTTTTTAAAATCTGGCAGCCTTCATGAAGAAAGACACTGTTGATGATAGTGGTAGATGAAATATTTCAGTTAAATCTTTTAAGGATGACTACCTGGGTAAAAGGAAAACATTATAAAGATCCGCATGCATGTCAGAAAGACAAGTGGTAGATCAGAAATGAATGAATCTCTCTGTTCAGAATTGGGGAAGCCATCTGGTACAAGCCAAGAGAGCTGCCTTCTTTGATCTCTGCTGTCTTGGGCAGCTAGCACAAAGGATGTGGTTAAGGAAAACAGCATGATGTGTTGTCAATATGGGCTTTCCTCGTGTAATCAAAGAACACAGTTTCTGAGAGAAAAGTCATACTGAGTCTTAATGGAACCTTTCAGTATGACTAAAGAAATCTTACAAACAGAGTCATAATGAGGATGGGGAGATCAAGGTCTCTCCACTTGACACTAACATTTTAGTTGGTGTTTAATAAAAGTTTTTTGATTGACTGTTGAGAACACTTGGCACTCCTCCAATATAGGAGAGAAACAACTGAATTTAGCACTTAGCTCATAAAGAATTATTAGTTAAAATTGGAAACAACCAGATGCCTTGCTCTCCCCCATCCCATGGCCACACCCCAGATAAGCTGTTCCACCAGTCCACCTTATCTTCCCCCTCAGTGGCAGCAATGCCAATAGTCCAATGGACTTCCAGGGTATCTCCCAATGAGACCTAATATCCTTGGGTCTTTGTCTACCTCCTTATGGGGTAGAGTCTTATGATTGGTCTGCCCCATATCCCCCTACCATGAAATGAATTGCTTCTTGGGTGTCAAAATTGGTAGCTGGAACTTTACTTGAAACAGGTGGCAATTCTTGTAAGTTGGAGAACAAAACTGAGTGGGCAGAGAATTTTATATAACTAATACACAAAGATATGGAGAAAGGAGGAGGAAAGAAGAGGAGATTAGCAAGCTGCAAACTTGCTTGAAAGCCAGAATCAGGAGGTTGAATGTGTTGGAAAGAGCTATTGAATGCCAATGGAGAATTTTAAGGAGCAGTCTTATGTTGTTAGTGTGCAGCAGTGAAGATTTTTGGAACACGTACCAACAAGAGGAATAAATATGCATCAGAGTACCTGCAACCAGACCCCTGAGTTCATGTCTCATTTCTCATACTCACTAGCTGTGTGGCTTGGGGTAAATCACATAACCACTCTGATCTGCAGTTTCCTCATCCATAAAATGGGGACAATAATACCTGAAATGTCTATCCCAAAGGATTGTTATGAAGCAAAAATAAAATGTTTGTAAAGCGTTTTTTTAGACTATAAAACATCATGTCAGTTGAACTACTTTATTTTAAGAAGTTTTTTCAAGCAGTCAGAGTAGATACCCCCAAAGATGTTTCCTAATTGATAGAAGATTTATCAAGTGATTATTACATGACAGACACGTTGCTAAGTGATGGGGATTCAGATGCAATCCAGAATGATAGTTTCTGTCCTCAAGAATCTTATATTCAAATGGGAGAAGAAAAGTCATAAAGGAGAGCTGGGAGAAGGAGAAGAGGTAATTATGACATGGCGGGGTTAGGAAGGTGCTCTATTAGGCCTGAGACCATCAACATAAGGAAAACATAACATCAACATGAAGAAAAAGCTGACCTGTCTAAGATGAGGGAGGCCAGGCTACTTGATGATGGTTCCAGAAAAGGTGGCATGATACAGCAAGGAACTGTGTGTATACAGGCATCAGAACTTCTACATTACCCTTCACCCCCAATTCCTGATGTTCCGGAATATTCTTAGTTACTGCCTCAGACCGTAAGATGGTCTAAAATTAGAGTGGGCCGCATCATGACGGAGTAAGATCTATCTCATTGACCATCAAAAGGGGCTATATTACATTTATGCCCTAATGAGAATTACTTAGAATTTATAATTTAAAAAGAATTGTTTTATATGACCTCTAAGATCCTTTCCAATTCTGACAAAGACCCTAAGATCTTTGACTCTAGCCTCCCATATCTTCAACACTACCCTGTTTCCTGGCTCCGTGGGGACCAGTCTACTTCATATGTCCCTGTTGCTTAACGCCTCAGGACAGAGAATGGCAATTTTTTTAGATTATGCAGCTCTCAGATTATAGCAATGATCAGCTTATCCAGATGTAATAAAGGCTAGGAAAACAAAGGTTTATCCAGTAAAATTTGGCTATTTTCTGTTATCTCAACACTCTTTGTACTTTCGACTTCTGTAATGTTGCTCATGATCATCCCTAGACCTGAAATGCCTACCCTTTTTCTTGAAATTTTAGTTCAGCTTTAAGCCTAAATTAAGTGTAGATGCCTCCATGAAGCCTTCCCTACTGCCTTTGGTCATTAATGACATTTCCCCCTTTGGACTCATAACATTTTGTTTTTATCTCTCTAGTGTATTTATTATTTAGAAGCATAACTATATATAAAGTCATATATACTTTTGTGTATGTGTTTGTGTGTGTGCATGTATATACTCCTTCATGATAGCCTCCTGTACTTTATCATATCATAAAGATGTCTCTTGGTTCTTAATGAATACAAAAGGAGAGTATAAGCTCTAGATATTTTTTCCTTCAATGGAAACCATTGGAGTACCATTCTAGCAACACAGAGGAAGTAACCAGAAAGCTAACCATGAAGCTTGGCAGACCTGGGTTAAGATCCTGCCTCTGACACCTACTAACTATGTGATCCTGGGCAAACTGCCTAACTGCTCAGCACCCTGGGAAATTCTTTAAGAGCATAAACTTCAGAGAAGGCATTGAGCTGCACGGCAGAAAAAGTTTTCTTATGTAAAAGTTCTTTGTACCGATGAAATCACAGGTCCAGTTTCTATCTGATGACAGACTATATTTGTGATACTACATATAAAGACGTTTATCACTAGTACTTTGTCCACTAGGTGATCAATTGTTCAGTTTTGCTTCCCCATAAGACACATAGAAATATAAAATGATGAGAGGGCCTGTGTGAGTCCATACAGTTCTCACAGCAGTAAGAGCAAATAAAAACAGAGAGAGTATATTAAGAATCACTAGATTTTTAGGCTGCTTGTGGACATTAACTTAATTTTTATTGCTCAAAGTTTTTTTTTCTTTTTCTTCAGAAACTGAGATGATATACTTATGGACATTATTACCATAAACAAAACCAGAAGATGTAAAGAATTTGTCACAAATTAGAAAAATATCTCATAGGTCTTTAACGGAGAAGTGAATATGAGGAGTTTAGTGGATTTGGATTCATTAAGTACCCTGGAGGCAGTAAGAGCAATAATTTTATGGAATACTTGGCCTTTTTGTTTCATACAGCATAAGCATGACCAAACAGTCCACAGTGAAGATAACTGAAGTTCTTCTACCAACATCTGTTGAAGAGGATGAAGTAGGGACATTCTTTGAAAAATGTATCAAGATGCTCCAAAATAAGTCAACCTACACAGAGAAACTTGGATATTTGAATTCAAAGGTGGGCACAAAGACGGATTTTAAGAACTATATTAGGAAATATGATTCACTAAACTATCAAGAGCCATATGAAAAACAACTCTAAATTACTAATAATTAGAGAAATGCAAATATGGAGGTTTTACTTGATACACCTCAGGCTGGCAGAGATGACAAAAAGGGAAAATGACAAATGCTGTAGGAAAGCAGGCACACTAATACATTTAGTGAAGATGTAAATTGGCCTAGTCATTTTAGAAATCAATTTGGAATGCTACCAATGTGACCAAAGAAAGAAGAAAATGATCTCTAGGCACAAAATATTTATGGCAATTCTTTTTGTAATAGTCAAAAGTTGGAAAGTAAGGGGTTGTCCTCATACTGGTGAATGGATGGCAAATTATGGGACATGAAAGTAACGTATTATGTATTATGTCATAAGAAATGATGAAATGGGAAATTTCAGATGAAAGTGGGAAGAAATTGACAAACTGATGCAAAGTGAAGTGAGAAGAACTAGAACAATCTACACAATGATGACAATTTTGTACAGAAAAATAGCTTGATAGACTATAAAACTCTGAGCAATATCATAATAAATCACAAATCCAGGGAATTGATGATGAAACATGCTGTGAGAGATGATAAACTTAAAGCATAAAGAAAGACATATTTTGGGGTATGGTCAATGTGGGAATTTACTTTTTTAAATCATTCCTGTTTATTATGAAAATTTTGTATTTTTAAAAATATTTTGGTTACTGTCCAAGGTGGGGACCTGGATACTGGGGAGGGCAGATTATAAATCAAACTATGAATCATACTTAACCTTTCCCCCCCAATTAAATCCATGATCATGCCCCAAGAGATTTTGAATTTTCCCTCCTAAGTGAAATGGAAGTGATGGTCACACATGAAAACATCAAGTAAGAGATGAGAAAAAACCTCAACCCACCCAAGTGAGAACCTGATCTATCATCTATTGTCTCCTACTTTTCTAGAGCAAAATGTAGTTCACACAAGACTTGAGACTTGTTTGGCCAGCCTACACAAGTCCTTAAATTGGGATACCGGTGGCCTAGATATCTGGATCTGTGGTGAACAGCTCCAGTTGATTTGCTCTGCCCTATCTTGATTGATTGCTAACATAATGATAACGTTCTTAACCTTTTTTGTGTGTCACAGGTCTCTTTGACAGTCTGGTGAAGCCTATGGACCCCTTCTTAGAATGATGCTTTTAAATGTATAAGGAAAACTAACTATATTGAAGTAGTTATCAAAATATTAAAATAAAAAAAAAACAAGCCCAGGGACCCCCTGTTAAGAACACTTTCTTTATAATCCTTGTGCCCAGCCCCAGTTCGACACTTTGAATCCTCATGCTTGCTGTTCATAATTTATATCATGATTATGTTCTTTAAGAAGAGAACAAAAGGTGATGGATGTGGGAGAGTACTGACCATCAATGAACCAATTAACATTTATTAAGAGCCTACTCTGCGCCAGGCACTGTAACTAAGTACAAAAACTGAAACCGCACATCAAAAAACCCAAGAATATCAGAACTGGAAGGGACCCCAGTAGCCATCCATTCCAACATATTTCTATATAAAAATACTCTATAACATCTGTCAAGTGGTCATTCAGCCTTATCTTGAAGACAACCAGTGAGAAAAAAAATCCTGAATTGAATTGTTCTGGTTAGGAAGTTGATCTTTACGTAAAATCTAAATTTGTTTCTTTGAAATTTCTACTCATCACTCCTAGTTCTGCTCTCTGGGGCAGATAAAATCAATCTATTCCCTTTGTCATATGACAGTCCTTTAAATACTTGAAGAGTATTCAGTATCCCCTAAGTCTTTTCTTCCCCAGGTGACATATCTCCAGTTCCTCTAAGCTACCCTCACATGCCATGAACTGAAGGCTCTTATTTGGCATCTTATTTACCTGTGTCTTTGATGTTTTTCATTTATTTCGTGGCTTTCCTATGTCTTAATGGACAGGAAATGACAGACTACTGGTGTAGAAATAATTTCAAAATTGAGTTTCTATTTGTAGACAGATCTCATTACTTGGTTAGAGCAAAAAATTAGAAGGGATTAAGAAGAGGAGATACTACACGATGTTGCAACAGTAGCAACCTGCTGAAGTTGAATAAACTTTTGACTAAAAAAAATGGGAAACAGATAAATGTAAAGACATTGACTTGAATTATCAACAATTCTGAAAAAGGTATCATCAATAAAATGCTGCCACAAGGAGGAGGTCAAAAGAGCCCCAGTACTGCCCTGGCTGGTTAGTACTTTAGCTCTTTGCTAAACCTCTGGGCCTTAAAACAAGCAGTACTTGTGAAGTACTTTCTTTTGACCTCTGCTTCTCATGACTCTTCTCTTCTTTCAAGACTTAGGTTAGGTGCAACCTCCTCCAAAAAGTCATCTCTGATTCTCCTCTCCCCTTAGTTACTAGTGTTGTCTACCAGCGAAATGGCACACAAGGAATGCTATCAAAAGGCACTGTGATGAAAATCAAGGAGGCAACTCATATTCTGACCAGACTGTGTGAAGATACTTAAAAGCTGAAATGTATCCACAAGATTGTGATCAGCCTGGTAAGGAGATTAGAGACCATGACATGTGAAGATGTATTGAAAGAATGGGGTATTTTTTTTTTCTAATTGGTAGATAAAGCATTTAAACAAATAACTAGCATACAAGGTAATTTGAAGAGAGAGAATACAAACTACTAGGCTGGGGGAGGGGAAAGGAAGCTTTCACAGAAAAGGTGGCACCTGAGTTAATCCTTTATGTAAGTAAATATTCTGAAAGGTGAGGATGAGATCGTAGTGAACTCCAGACTTGAATGAATGCATAGGTGCAAGTCAGAGCCTTGCATCTGGGGAAGAATTAGGACAGGGGTGGGGAACCTGTGGTCTTCTGGGTCCTTGGGGGCAGCCTTTTGACTGAATCCAAATTTTACAGAAAAAAATCCTTTTTATTAAAGGGATATGTTTTTTGAAATTCGGATTCAATCAAAGGATCACGCTTGAGGACCTAGAGCGACACATGTGGCCTTAAGGCTGCATGTTTCTCAGCCCTAAACTAGGAGTTCTTTTGGTATGGACCATAGAGTGTGATGTCAAATGAAGTTGAGACGGTATCATTTATTACCATCAAATAGATGGGAAAAGGACTAGATTTGTTCATTTTAGCCTTTGGTGGGGAGGGGGGTTAAGAGTAACAGGTTGAGTTACACAGAGGCAGATTTTCACAGAATGTGAAGAAAACCTTCAACATGATGAGAGTTGCCCCAAAACAGAATGGAGGTCACACATTGCCCACTCATGGGAAGCCATCAAGTGGAGGCACTATGGTCTCTTGTTGCCATTTCTGGGTCAGTTACAGTTTGAGTTAGATGGCTTCTGAGGTCCTTCATAATTCTTAGTTCTTGAGATCCTTTGAACATCACTAACTAGTGACATCCACCCAGCACTTGACCTCCAACAAATGAGGGAATGTCACTATGCCCAAAAAATGTTTCCATGGGGATACTTCAGTGATTTTGATGTTGCTTTGAGTTTTGGGCAGAGAAGGAAGGGGAGAGAGGCACCAGGTGTGACGCACAGAGAGATTCCCATAAAATTCCAAGGAATTGGTTCTATCAGTCTCAGTATTTTAGAGTTGTAAATAGGACTAATAATTGTAAATAGGGTTACTGAGGTTTTGCTCCAGTGAAATGAAATTAGGGGGTGCCAGTAGCACTTAAACTCCTTTTGCAGTGTATAAGCAATTGAATTTAACACCTACTTAGCAAGAATAATTTGTTAAAATGAGAAGCTAATAGATGGCTTGCTTTCTTTTTCATTGGGGCCCACCCTTTCCCATTCTAACCATACTTACCCTGGCAATAGCCTCTCTCACGATGGCCTAGCACTGTTCCTGGTCCTAGTGTGGGAAAGAATCCTGGTTTTTATCTTGGGAAATCAAATAAATTGCCAAGGATTTCCACAACTCTTTCTGGGCTCCTGGCCTCCACGGAAGTCTCTCTCCTAGTCAGCCACTATTGATGAGAACATCCTTACATAGCTGTGCCTAGATTTGGGGGAAGTGATAGATGATGAGGGGGGAAAGGACCCTGCCCTACCTTCTCAACCTACCTTCTCAAGGTGTTACAGATGCTGTTCTGTGAGGATGCAGAAATGCTGCCCTTTAGATTCCATGTGAATGTTGGCTTGTCATATTCCTCAGAGAATCTGTTCAGAAAAATGTGCTGATTTGGATCCACATCTCATTATCACATTCCTGATGGCTACTTTTCTCCTGATATTTAATTCTTGTCCTTTGATCTCAGTACCCTAATTGGAAATAATTTCCCCATATATCATATATCTTTGGGAGGCTTTGTGTTTGTTTTTTACCTAAAGAACATACTAACAACATCTTCCCTTGTTTGCTATATAGCAAGTAAAAATGCTTGGAAGAGCTATAGGAGAATACGTAATGAATCTGGAGTCAAACAATCTGAGTTTGAGTGCTGGCTTTGCTACTTACTACTTGGGTAGTCATTTTCTTTCTTTGAGTCTCAGTTTTTTCCTCTGTAAAATGGGAATTAGACTTGATGGACTTTGTGACTTTAATCTACAACCCTATGAAATATTCCCGATTCCTTTAATGAACTATTTCATTTTATTTCCTTGGGTGCCATTTTTTATAGTCTTTGGCCCTCAATTTCTCCTCCATTAGAAAGAAAGAGCCAAAAGAGCGGAAGTCTATGGATTATAGCATATGCATCACAAAAATGCTGAAGAAAGAAAATCTTCCATTAATTGATCCTCACATAGAGGGATCTGAGTCATCTCACCATCAAATAAAGCAGTGGACAATTTTCTCACATAGATGATACCCTGACTTCTGATTTCAGAGAATTAGACCCAACACAAACTGATTTTCAAAAGATATTCACATTTTACAAGAGGAATACTTTGCAGATCTTAACCCCTTTTAATGTAAATAGCAAAGTGTTCTATGTCCTCAGGCTCTGATAACTTTTATCAAGTAAAACATGTCTATGATTGAATTACATAATGAATCAAATAAAGTGTATATAAGGCAAACAACCTGGTTCATCAAGTTGGGAAGCAGTGAAGTATCTGTTGAGCCATTGGATGAAATCAGGTGACAAAATGTATTGGGATTGGTAGAAAGAATTAGATTCTGCTCTGTGCTCATGTTTGTCAAATAAGGAGATTCCTAGAGGTTCTTTCCAAGAATTGCTTCAAGAGTTAAGCATTGGTAATGTTTTGATGATTAAGACCTTTGTACCTGTAACCAGAGGGTCAGTCTTTGGGATGAGGGGAGACTAAACCTAGAGGAAATATCACACTTTCCTATGCCACCAGGGCTGTGCTCATACAGTCAGCTCATACAGGTTCTAGAGAGTCAATGATTAAATTTTCAAAACCAAAATTTACACTTGGGCAACGAGCAAAAATAAATCAGGGCTTGATTTATTGCTGTGTCGATTTTCTAACCTTAAGAAAGTGATGGAGAGGTCAACAATGCAGATTAACCTTAAAAGTATGTGCTACTTATATGTTCTTTGCAGGACACCATTTGTTAAACATTTACCTTTAAGTACCCACCCCACTGACCATGTAATCAGAGAGACCAAATCAGTAGTAAACAATGCATGAGTTGGAGATGAGAGAAAACAAATTAGACTTGCTGAGGAAAATTAGTTTTCCTTTGAGGTACTGGAGTTGAGCAAAGGTGTTAGCCTTACTCTCTCTTCCAGCATCACCAAAGCCCAGTGGTAAGGCACAGAGAAGTGAGCTTCAGGATTGTAAATAGGTCTCATCCTTGAATCTCTGGGCACAGCAAAACCTACACATGCCTTAGGGAAACTTCATGAGGACTTCAGGAAGGGAGAAAACTTTTTCCATCCAACCGACAGCTATCAGGTAACTCTTGGGTTCATGTGTTCTTTAGATGGAAGCCTGTTTTTGCCTGAATTTTGGAGGAACTTGTAGGAGAATGTGTCCCAGACTTTAGGGGGATGCTTTCATACTTACTGTTCTTACTATATCATCTACTCAAAGATCTCCTCCTTAGAGTATTCCTTAGAATTTTAAAATCCTAGAATTGGATGGGACTTGATAGTTCAGCAAGTCAATCCCCTGCTAAATGAATCAATCTTTTCCATGATGTTTCTGACAATTGGTCATAGAACTTTTCTTTGAACACCCCCTATTAGAGAACTCATCATCAGCCTGCTGTATTTCTGGTCAACTTTAATTGCTAGGGAGCCTTTCTCTGATTCAAACTCTACCTCCCTATAGATTCTACTCCATTTCTCTAGTTCTGCCCTTCAGAACCAAGCAAAATTTTCAGCTTTCTCCTATATGACAACTTATTGGACAGTTAAAGAAAGATAAGTTCCTTCCAATAGTGGAGCATGGATAGAGTACTGACCTCAAATAGAGGAAGACCTGGGTTCAGACTCTACCCCTGACACATAACTCTCTCTATAACCCTGGACAAATTATTTAATTTTATAATACCTCAAGGCAACTCTTTAGGATTACACATTGTAAAATATGTGATGGTTTGTATTGGTAGAGGGAGTTTCATCACAAGAAATATCATAACTCAATAAAATTATGAGACTTTTACTAAGAAAGAATAAAAATTATTCCTCTTAAATCTTCTCTTAATTCATGCACTTTCTTCTTGATAGCCAGTCCACTTCAGTTCCCCATAACAACAAACACATGCCCCTCCTGCTCTCATTCAATTGTCATGTGTGGCAATTCCTAAGGATTTGTAAATGGCTGCTTGCATTTAGTGGTCTCAGACTCAAATAGAAACAGATCCCTGATGCACATTGTCTTAGAAAACCACAAATTAACATTATCTATGTTGTATTATTTTTATTTTGCTAAACATTTTTCAATTTCATTTTAATATGTTTCTCAGAACTTCAGGGCTCTTTGAGGCCCCAAAGTCAAAGCTTGACATTTCTATGCTATGTGTAGGTAGCACAGAAGGCTTGGGAGATGGAAGAAACCCATATTCAAAATATAACTGTTAGTTGTGTGATTGTGGATAAATCATTTAACTTTAACCTTCAGCTTCCTTATCTAGAAAATGGGGAGAGTGAGAATAACAGTGATACCTATAGTACAAGGTATTTATGTGATCAAATGAGATAATGTATGCAAAGCAATTCACAAAAAATCTAAGAAATATGTATATACATACACACATACATACATATACATATATATATATATACATATATCCATCCATTCATCTATCCATGCACACATGTGCGTGCACACACACACACACGATACCCAACTAGGTTACCTCCTCAAATTATGCTCACAAATTATGTCACTAATAGGTATGAATGGTACCTCAGGTTTTATATGGGTAATTGTTCCTACTACTGCAATTCATAAGCCCCCATTGGTGTGGTCATAATTAACAGTCTGCTGGTAGATTCAATGAACTCTTAGCAATGTCATTGATTCAAGAAAAAAAAAAAAAAACTCTAGTTACCAATTCCCTCCATAAATCTAAGGTATATCTTCCACAAATACAAATGTCTATGGAAAGAGTAGACTCAAGGTTAGAGCACAAAAGTATTAAAGTATATGTGTATGGAACACATGTGACCAAGGCAAATCACAATTTTGGAACTACAGGCTATTGATGTACTTTATCCCTTTATAGAATTCTGAAGAAAATCATTATATCTGTGGTTGATGGGTTCCATCAGGTAGGCTTACTCCTCAGAGGAAACAATGTTTGTGGTGGGTAGGTTGCTTAACTAGACTCTGTAGGCTTGTTTTAGTTTCTACAAACTCTGCTTTCCAATTTAGCAGAAAGAATCAAGACCCTAGCAATGGAAAAAGAGTGCAGTCCCTTTATGGTCTCAATTCAGCTATAAAATCAGAGAACACAAGTTTAGCCTCTGCTTACAATCATTTTTCTTTGTTTCAAATGGACACCCTTGGTGAGAGACCTCAACATAACTTATCATAAGTCTTAAATATTTTTCCCAAATTTTCACCTCTGCAGACTAGTTAATACTTAGGCAATAACCATTCAATCATTGAACAGCTCTGAGTTTCAGAGTTTCTTGTTAAAAAAAAAAATTATGCTTCTCCTATTGGTCTGTGCAGATGAATATTTGGAGAAAATGAAGTTACATCTCAGAGGCAAGTCCATTGTTTCTGCTGATGTGTTCACATTTAAATGATTTGCTCAAAGATTCACATCTTTTATAAGGCACAAAGGAGGCTACTGCAAGTTTTATTGCAGATAAGAAGATAAGAAAAGGAAAATGCATTCAAATATGAAGAGACCTCATCTTCCATCTCATCCCTTACATTCCGCAAATCTACAAAAATCTGAAAAGGATACACCCTTATATAAATGTCAATTATTATATTATGTCTCTTCTTCTTAGAGCTTAAATTGGGATGCTTTGTGGCTTTGCTGACTGCTCATAACTTGGCAATTGGCATCCTAATGAAACAAATTAATTGTAGCTTTTCGGATAATAGAAACAAAGAAATGGAAGGGACCTTCACTTAGTCTAGTGGATAGGAAATCTGAGGCAAGAATAAATCAAGAAATTTGTCTCACATCACACACTTAGATTAGTATGAGAGAAAAGATTAGAACCCAGATCTCCTGACCATATCAGTATGTTTTTCATTATGTTTTGTTTTCAAAAGGAAATATTTTATTAAATCTGAAGTAGGTTTGTGCTAGGTTTTGTTATCAAAGCCACCGTAGCTTAAAAATCTGTTAACACATAACTGTTTCTCACTATAATAAATGGTGTTTTATTTTTGATTCATGATCTCTGGCAACATTCATCTTGTCTAATGTGGGCTATTCAAGTCATCCTTCATTTAAAAAAAGCTTTTACAACCATTTCAATGATCAGTGTTGAATGGCTTACAAATTGTATTGTTCTAAACATAAAAAGAAACTGTTTAACTTCATCTTTCCATAGTAATTACCGTCTTTTTAGATTAGAATCCAATCAACCCCAAAAGTTCACTTTCTGAGAAGAAATGGGCAAAGAGAAATGGGAGAAGAATTGCAATGTGGTTTGTAGAGTTCTCACACAGAATTTTCTAGTACCCCTTGATGGCAGTGAACTTTGTTTTTTATCCAAAGAAATAATGACAAGGCTGGCCAAATACATAAGCAGAACAGATGAATACCTAGCCAACAAAACTTGAAGAGAACAAGTACATATCTTCCCTCCTCTCCCCACCCCCCAATAGCTCTTTTAATGAACTAACAAAATGTTATCTCACACACACTCTCACCTTGGCTCCAAGAAGCTGTAAGGATGCACAGCAGCCACACCCTGGTTAAAAACAAAAGAAGGAAACATATCAGCAAATCAGCTAAACCAGGTTGAGGGTAACTGACAGGCCTGAATCCCATTGATGAGTTAGGAGGATGTCTACCTTAAACATGTGAAGACTTCCCCCAGTAGAATGGGCTGATAAGGACAATTTATTCTAATGGCCATGAAGACAGCTGAAGGAGGCATAGTGGGGCACTTGGAGCTCACTTAGACCTCAAAGACGCCAAAGTCATCCACTGTAGCATCTCAGGTCATCACCAGTCATCCTAACTTTTATCTTGCCATGGGACTTCAATGACTCTGGAAGAGAAAGTAAGACTGGCCAGATTTGTGCAACTCTGCCTCATTCAAATCCAATTCAAATGCAAATCAAGACATCACCCTGTGATGTCATTGGTCTTTTTAAAAAAACAAAGTCCTCCACACATATACACATCCTGCCTTGACTTATTTGTCCTTCATTTTCAAAGAGGACCATGACATCAGGAAGATGATGTCATAACTTGCAAGTGAATTGGATTTAATGGAGGGAAGGCTGTGCAAGGTCACCAGCCTCACTTTCTCCTTTGGAATCATCTGTGTCTAATGGCAAGAAATAGATCAGGACAACTGGAGAAGGTCCCACACCTCGACTTAAACTCATCATCAAAGTCACTCTTTTAGTCACCAGAATGGACATGGATAAATAATCACCAGAAGAGTGACATTAAAATGAATTACAACAAATTTTAGAAGTTCATAAACTTGGCACAAGTCTCAGCCGTGCCATTTATCAGTTGTATGACCCTAGGCAATTTTTACTGCCTCAATCTTGGTTTCCTCATTTGCCAAATGAGAGACCAAACTAGATCAACATCACAGGATTTCAGCATCAAAGGGTATGCAGAGACCATTTAGTCTCATCCTAAATCTGCATCTCTTCAATAACATATGTGATCCATTGTATTCCAACTTCCATTTGGCGACTTCCTGTTGGGGGATAGGGGACAACCTAGTAATTCCAAAAGCAGTATGCTCCATTTGGGGATAGCTCTGATTGTTTAGGAAGCTTTCCCCACTTTCTTCTACTAAGCCTAAATGTGTCTCTTTGTAACCTCTACCCATTTCTTCTAGTTCTGGCCCCCAAGTAGAATAAGTTGGAGCTTTTTTCTGCATGTCATTCCTTCAACCTGTTGAAGACAAATCTCATGTCCCTTCCTGAGTCTTCTTGTCTCCAAACTAAAGAACCCTAATTTCTCCCAGTGACTCTCATATGAGGTTAACGTAAAACCCTTCACCAACCCTTCTGTCCTCTTCTGGAATTTCTCCAGGTTAGCAGTGTCTTTCCTATAATGTGCTTTCCAGAATTGAACATAATACTCCAAATGTCATCAGGACAGAGCAAAATACAGCAGGGCTATCACTTCCCCCTTCCTGGAAGCTATTCCTCTCTTAATGCAACTCAAGACTGCATTAACTGGTTTTTATTTTTTTTTTTTTGGCATCCAGATAACACTGATGGCAGATAAACTGATGATCTCAAAATCCTGTCTACTTTGAGCATTCAATGATCTTAGTATAGTTAGTATAGCTATGTTAATCTTTAGTTTACTGGTATATGGTAAATGAATATATAATGGTAAATGAATAATAATTTGCCCATACTTTGGTCATATTTCTAAGTGTTTGGTTTTTTTTATTTACCTAATTCCCTTCCTTAGACTCTCTATGTATTGTTTCCTCTCCTCTCTTTTCCTCTCATTTTGTGCATTAAAGGACTAAAGGCAGACAGATATGACCCGAATTGGAGTAGTCTTCTCCTCTAGTTATCTCCTCTCCAAATGCTTCAGTCTGTGAGTGACTGCTGCGTTGCCAGTTGGGGAGACATAATGGATTTTGCCACTTTGTTAATCAGTTTGTTACTATTACTTATAGGGCATTGTTTGAAAATTATCTTAATAGAACATTAGAATTTCAAGAGCCTATGATTGTATGAGAATGGAAATCCTTCCCCACCCCACTAATGAAGATTTTTACCCTTTTATGACTACATAGATGGTCTTTATGAGATGGGTGAAAATATGTACCCTTCAGCAAACCTCTGCACTCTTAGCCAGGCTAGTGTTCTAAAGACAGACATAGTATATCACTAGAACCAGACTACAAGTCTTCCCTGCCAGAACCTAAGCTCCACTGACAATCTTCAGAAACTTGAGGGGTCACTCACTGAGTTTTAATCCCGAGTCCTTCACTTAAAGCTAGAGTGACTTTGAGAAAGTTACTTCCTCTCTCTGTATTCCAATTTCTTTCTCTGTAAAATGAAGGGGTTGAACTAAGTGATCTCCAAGGTCATTTCTAGCTTTAGATTTTGGGGCACTATAACCAACAAAGTCCCTGGCAATTAGGTAAATGTTTAATAAATACTTTTTGATGGATTAATTTATCGACCTATATGTCAGAATGAGAGAGAAGAGGTGAAAGAACACTTGCTTCTATTAATTGAATCATATAAATGTATAGTTTCTCAACAAAAATCTTAGCTGCTCTGTCTTTGATTTGTTTCCTGGCACCACCTTTAGCTCCTGAGCACCCTGAAGAACAGAACTGTCTGAGAGTAATCAGTCATTCTGGGCAAGTTCACGTAGCCCTTGCTTTTCCTTCAGCCAGCTCTGTCACTCTGAAAAATTCACTTTGGCCCTCTTTATCCCTAATTTGTCAAATTGCAAGGGGGTGGAGCAGAGCCAGTTAAAGAATCCAGACCCGAGTAAGATTTGGACACAGATTAGCTCAACTACCTCTGCCAAGAATAGCCACACAGAAACATGAATGGCCTCAAATTGGGACCATGAGATTGGTTGTTTTGTGTGTTTGGTGTTCTCTTTAATTCATTGAGTCAGATGAGATGTTTAAATTTGCTTCAGGAAAATGTTTGTCCTGAATCTGTATTTCACTTCTATGAGATTGTATGGCCTCATCCCAGCCCTCTCTAGACAAAGACTAATGGAACTGCAGTTTCATTATGTAACAATGCCAGGTCAGCCTCTCTTGCCTTGCATTCTCTGCCACAAGTTGTATAATACCAGAGTTCTTTGAGTTGATGGGGAGATAGAAATTAATGAGCAAGATTTTAGCCTTTATTCTGATTGAAGACAGATTTCATTAACTCTTAAAATCCTTTAAAAGATGGAGAGAAAATAAAGGCCAATTCTACTAAGGTTTTCAATCAGCAAGTTTTAATTTACAAAACTAAAATCCTTCTATATTTTTCATTTTAAGGTGAATTTCAATCATGTTTAGCTTGTGTCCTCGTCATTTCATCAGTCAAACATCTCTAGGCACCTATTTTGTGTGAGGCTTGTGCTGCTAGTTTCTTTTTACACAATTCAGTAACAATAACAATAATAATCAGTTTCATTTGCTGTGGCCTGTTTCTCTCCTGTGGGTCATTGTACTGATCAGAGTAACGAAATCTTTCACAGTTGATTATTGTTACAATGTTGCTAATATGTTACATTGCTTACAACACTTAAAATATGTGCAGCATTCTGCTACTTCTGCTTACTTTTTCTGCTGTCTGATAGTGGTAGGGGAGTGTCCTTGAGTTTTTAACAGCTAGATCAACAGAATCTAAATTGTAGCATGCAAATGGGAAAGACTTTAAGCCTAGACCTGCACATATACATTTGTCATCTAAGGGTCAATCTGGTTAAATGATCAGAAGTTATTTTGACCATGGCTATTTACAGGATCACCTGCTAAGTCAGAGGCTGTGAATTTGGGATCCACATTCTACCAAAGTGTCCATGGATAGATTTCAGGGGATCTGTGAACTTTGATGGAAAAAAATTACATTTTTATTTTCACTAACTTGTAAATGAAATTTGTTATTTTCTTCAAATTATTTTTTGAATGTAAAAACATCCTAAGAAAAGTTGCATAGGCTTTGCCAGATTTCCATAGAGGTCCATGATACAATATAATTTAACAACCCTTTTTTTTTGACAATCTCAGGTATCTGACATCTCATGACATTACCTCATTTGATCCTGACAATAGCCCCTGCGGCATTCCCATGTTGAAAGTTAAGAAAAGCAACGCTCAAAGATGGTAAAGATCTTGCCCAAGATCACACAGCTATTAAATGATCAAGCAGGAAATCAACAGCAAATTTTTGAATTCCAATCTGGTATACTTTTTTTTTTATCCATACCAGTATAGCTGGATCTTTCCAATTATAATGACAAGAGCCTTTTCTATTAGAAAATAAATAATCAAACTACTTCAATGACCTGTGATATTTTACTGGTATGGGTTTTTACTCTAAAACTGTAGGTTTGTAACTATATGGATAAACAGAAGATCTTTGATAGTTGATATGGTTAATAATTTATGAATACATAAATCTGATATTGATTCAGTAGTGAATCATATCATGTTGGGACTTTCTGGATTTTATCCTTATTGTATTACAGATTTCTTAGGAATCCTCTCTGTGTTGAGCCCAAGGCATAGCAGAGAAAAGTGTACTATTTAGCCAAACCAAACTGGTCCTTCTCTTTTCTCTTTTCAAGGTTCTCTTTCATTCTCAGGGCCATTCACTACCATAGCTGCCTAATACCCTTCTGTTTGTTCCTCCTGCTAATTTCTGAGCCTGTGTGTAGTCAGGTGTCATGAGCAAAATTGGCTTTTCATGTTCAGCAAGACAGAAAATGATGATGATCGTTTAAGTTTAAATAGCACTTTGTATACTACATCACATTTGAACATCACAACAACCCAGGAAGTTAGATAATATAAGGGCTATTATTATCCCCATTTTACAGATGATGAAAATGAGACTCAAAAAAAAGGTTAAGTGATTTTTATAATAGAACATATACTCCTTGAGGGCAGAAATGGTTTCTTTTTTTTTTTGTATCCCTAGGACTTTCCAGTTACCTGGCACAATGCTTAATAACTGTTTCTGGGCTGATTTGTCCAAGGTCAGATGGGCAAAGTCGTTCTAAATGGAAGACAAAAACTCATAGAATCACAGAAGTTTAGAGGTATAAGGAATGTCAAAGGCCACTAAATCCACCAAATATCCAAATGGGAATCAACTCTGATATTCCCAAAAAGTAGTTATCTTATTTAGTAGTGGTTATATCTTTGATATAAATCAATTAAGAAATGAATCAATACCATTTATACAGATAGATGATAGGTGATAGATGACAGATAGATAGATAGAAGATGATAGATAGATGGTAGACAGATAGATGATAGATAGATAGTAGAAGATAGATAGGTGATAGATGGATAGACAGAGATAGGTAGATGACAGATAGATGTAGATCTAACATCAAAGACAAGTAGTCCAATGAGGAAGAAGCTGCTGTCTTGTGAAGACGTTCATGTTGGGATAGCTCTATTGGGACGTTTTCTTCCTAGTTTCCTCCTTCACCCCCTTTGCTGGCTATTATGCCCCTTGGATGTGAGTCTTCCTTAGGGTTCTTCCCCAGGTCCTCTTCTCTTCTCTCTCTCTAGACTCTTTCTCTATTGGTAACCTTATCAGCTCACATGTGTTCAATTATTTTTCTATGCACATAGCTCCCAGATGTATGTATCAAGCATGAGCCCCTCTTCTCCCCCACCCTTGAGCTTCAGTTCTTTTGGGGACAGATCAAAAGATCAATCCCAGAGACATCTTAAACTCAGTATTTATAAAACTGAACTCATCTTTCCCCTCAAAAGCTCCCCTCTTCCAAACATTCCTATTTTTATCTCTGTGATTACTTTTCTGTGTTTATGCAGCTACTATCTTAGTTCAAGTCCTTATCTCAGCTATTTGATTTCAACCTCCTGATTGCCTCAACTTCTCTCCTTACTCCCAGTAAAGACTCTGCCCATTCTCCACATTGCTACAAAAGGAATTTTCTTTAAGGATAGATCTGACAATGTCTTTCCTTTACTCACTACTTCCTCTAGCCTCTAGGATAAAACACAAACTCACTTAAATTTTTAAAGCCCTTCCCAACCTGGTCCCAGGCTATCATTTCATCTTCATTGGAGAATATGACCCCTTCCCTACTCTCCAGGTCAGACAAAGTGGTCTTCTCTCAAAGTGGTCTTCTCTGTATTCTTCACTCATCTCATTCCAGAAATGTTCTTTCTCCTCGTCTCTGACTCCTAGACTTCCTCCCTGCCTTCAGACCTCAGATCAAGAAGCACCTTACACAGGATGCCTTTCCTGACTCATCAACCCCCTCCCAAGTTCCATTACTCTTCCTCCAAAACTCCCTTTATTGAACTGTTTTGCATTTACATTTGTTCAGCCTACATTTATTTATGTACCTCTTGTCTCTCCCTTTGCTAAATTCCTTTGGGGTAGCAGTTGTATCATTCTTTGTACTTGTATGCCCTACTCCCCTAGCATAGTGCCTGATACATAGCAATCACCTGATAAATGGTGTTGATTCATTCAGAAATTGATTTATATCAAGCTTAAATCTCCCTCTCTGCACCTATCACTCACTGTTTCTTGTTCTGCCCCGAGGCCAAGCAGAAAAAAAATCCAACCTTGCCCTCATTCATCAGCTCTCCAAATACTTGAAGAAGGCTATCATGTCTCCTCCAAGCCTACTCTTTTCTAGCCTGTTTTTCCTTAGCTCTTCCAAGCAGTCCTCAAATGGCATAGTTTCTAGTTTTTTTCATCATCCTACTTACATTTTTCTACCTCCACTCTAACTTGCCAAAGTCCATCCTAAAATGTGAGACATAGCCATCAAGACACTTGAGATGCTACCTTATCAGGGTATATTAATATAGGAATGTTAACTCCTTAGTTCTAAGAAATATCTCTCTAATGTAGTCTGAACTGGTACATGTCAAACACATGTCTTCCTTCAGCCCTAAATCCATTCTTGTTTCATTATACCATACTGATGCCTACAATACATTGAAAGTAATTTTATGGATGTGCTGTAAAGAGAGAAACCATTTATTTACAAATACCCAAGCCTAGAAGTTATGTCCTGCTGTGTGTGAGAATTGAACTCCCCTACTTGAGTATATTAATATTGTAAAAAAAAAAAAATACAGCAATCCAGTCTAGTTCCCATGCACTTCTGGGAGTTTCCACATTTTTGCATGAAGAATCAATCTTATTGTCAGCTTTTTTTTTCTAAAAAATTAAAAGAAGGAAAGAAGCACCATTTGGTAAGACAGTAAGAAAAATGAGAATGATGAAGGCAAGCTTTACTTATGCCCAGTTTTACTGACTCAGCAGAAATTGCCAAATATCAGCACTTGGGAACTAAAAACAGGTCTGCACCTGGCTCTCCAGCAAATACAGTCTGTGTCTTCATGATTTGTTTTGATGGATTTACTTCAGTAACAATGGAAGGCACTATTGCAAAAGCTCTAATGGGTTAGATTGTGTCAGGAATTGGTGGTAAGGCTGTGAGTTGCCTGTTAGCGGAATTAAGAAAAGAGGCATGACCCTGCCACTAATCAGCTGCATAACCTTGGATATATTATTGTGGCAATGGAAAAGAGTCCAGGATTTGGGTCAGTCAGCCTGGGTTTGATTCCTGGATATATTGTTTATTACTGAGGAACCTTGAACAAGTCAGTCAATCTCTACATGAGAGCAGCTGAGGGAACAGAGGAACTCCATGTTTCATAAAGAGAAATTAGGACCCCCTGGGGAGAGATTGGTTAATTTCTCACTTAGGTTAGTTAGGGAAACTGATCAGTTAGGAAACTTGAAGTTTCCAGCCTGGAAGATTCTGGGCATAGGGTCCCAGGGATGTTGCAGAAAAGGGAACAGGAAGAGGGGACATAGCTAGGGTACAGATAGCCTTTTGGATAAAGAGTAGGTCCCTCTAAACCAGAGAGTTTTCTAGAATATTCCACATTGGAAGACATTCTCATTTCAATGTCTTAATAAATGCGAACAGAACCATTTTTCACAGAAATTTATTTTGTTTATGACCTCAGCAGAAAGGATCATACATTTTAATCTTCCATCGAGACGACATTCGAATCATGTTAATTCAAAATGAAATGGCATCGTTGGGAAGAGGGCTGTGAAAAGTGAATGAAAGAAAATGTCAGTCCCACAACTGAAAACAAAGAAATAACTAGAATGAATGTTGCACCCTTAATAACTAGGTATTGCTTCCTGCATTTTATAGTGGCAGAAGCTACCATCTCTTGGTGCTGCAGGTACAGGCTATTAGAATATCAGTGTCTTATCTTCCTTGGAAAAGTAAGGAAGATAAGCCATATGGTACCTGTGGGATATTGGTTTTAGGCAAAGTTTAATTTACTGATTAAATGTCAGTACATCAGAAATCTAGCATAATACCTCAGAATCAACTCAGATTTCCTGAAAAGCCAGATAGTTAGGAGAAAAGGATAAATCTCTTTGGCTGTAATGAGATTTGAATTCAATATAATCATTTTCTTTGGAAAGACTTTCCCACCTCACCCCCAGAATTAAAGCAATTAGATATCCAAAGCTAATATTCATATCTAGGATGAAAAATTTAGACCTGGCCTCTAAGTTCAACGGATGAATGAGGTTTAGATCTAGTCTTCTTCTGGGGATTTTAATTCACTCTGAGGGACCTGCTTTGGTTTAGCTGGAATTTCGACATATAATTTAAAAATTGTGTGTACTCTCCAGTCTTCTTAGATAAAAAGATAATATGAGACCTAAAATGGAGAGAGTTGGTGACTTTGGCTTAAGAGAGAATATCCAAGGTGTGGATGGGGAGTTAGGTTTCATAAAAGTATAGTAACAGAGGTGAGTTAAATAAGGTTTCTAAATACAATAAAGAATTAGATTTAGCAGTATCCAGTCAATGAGTCTGCATTTCTCAAAACTATTTTTAATTAATAAATTTAGTTTCAGTTTTCAACTATTACTTCCGTAAGTTTTGAATATTTTCCCCCTCCCTTTCCCCTCCCTCCCTGAGATAGCATGCAATCTTGTATGGGTTCTATGCATACATTCTTATTAAACACAGTCTAACATTAGTCATGTTGCATAGGAAAATTAAAACAAATGGAAGAAACCATGAGAAAAACTAAACCAAACCAAAACATAACAAAAGAGAAAATAATCTGCTTCATTCTGTGTTCTGACTCTGTAGTTCTTTCTCTGCAAGTGGATGGCATTTTGCAACATAAGGTCTTTGGAAATGTTTTAGATCCTTGCATTGCTGTGAAGGGCTAAGTGTATCAGAAACAGTTCTCAAACACTATGGCTCTTACTGTGTATAATGCTCTTCTGGTTCTGCTCACTTCATTCAACATCAGTTCATATAAGTCTTCCCAGGTTTTTCTGAAGTCTGACTGTCATTTCTTAGAGCACAATAGTACTCCATTACATTCACAAACCACAGTTTGTTCGGCCATTCCCCAACTGATGGGCATCCTTTTGATTTCCAGTTCTTGGCCACCACAAAAAGAGTTACTATCACTATTTTTGCACATGTGGGTCCTTTACTCATTTTTATCATCTCTTTGGGATATAGTCCTAGAAGCAGTATTGTTGGGTCAAAGTCAAATGTCAATGCACATTATTATAACCCTTTGGGTGTAGTTCCAATTTACTCTCCAGAATGGTTGGATCAGCTCACAGCTCCACCAACAATGAATTAGTGTTCCAACTCTCCCATAATTTCTCCAACATGTATCATTTTCCTGTTTTGTCACATTAGCCAATCTGAAAGGTATGATGTGGTACCTCAGAGTTATTTTGATTTACATCTCTCTAATCAATAGTGAGTTAGAGCATTTTTTCATATGACTAGAGATATCTTTAATTTCTTCCTCTGAAAACTGCCTGTTCATATCCTTTGACCATTCTCAAAAGTATTTTTGGTTGATTGTTGATATCTTATAGAAAATTAAGTGATTTGCTGCATTATTAGCAAGTTACACATAGATATCCCTTCCCTTTCTAAAAGATTTTTCTAGGTTATATAACATTTTACAAATGTTTACTCATCTTTTATTTTTCTCATTTATAAAATGAGGAAAACCATAACATCCTTTATCTATCTCAAAGTACTAGGTGGAGGGAATAAATAAGGGTTGTCAAGTTGGCTGATCCATAGAGTGAAGAAAATAGCCTTTTGCTCCATGTTCTCTAGTGTAAGCTATCTCCAAAAGCATCATTTTCTTCTCAGCAAGATGCAAGTAGACCCATTGGGAATCTTTGTCAGATATCTTGATACTTACAGGCACTGGAACACATGGTCTGACAAAGAATGTTACTTTTGTGTAGGAGGCAGGGAATTGGAACAAGACCTGTAACACTGATCATTCCTGCATTAAGAACTCCTACCAATGTGGGTCAATACCTTCTCTACAACCTGTAGTCATCTAGAGAACCAGAGGTTTATTGACTTGCCAAAGCTCACAAGCTAAGATGTGCCTGAGGTCTTCTTGGTTCCAAGGCTTGCTCCCTATTGATAACACCATGGTGACTCACTGTTTTTTGTATACCCTTCTCAATAGCACCTGCATTTCTTTTCTTGAAATAGAGACCATTCCCCTAGATCTAGGATGTGTGATCATTATGCTTAATTTTCTACCTGGCTGCCCTCTTCTAGACTTTTCTATCATGCCCCAGGAACTTTTTCTTTCTTCAAGATTCCCTTCAATGATGGAGTTCACATCTCATCAGTACCCCATGTCCTTGGTGCCCCTCCCTCTGATTGGGGAGAGTGAAGATGTAGAACTCCTCCCAGAACCTCCATTTAGAAGGACAGCTATCTATCCATTTCTCACTTGAATGGACTCCTCTGGACTTCCCCCTACTCACATGCTTGTTACCTTCCCCACCTTTACAATTCTCTTTAGGTGTTGTCTCCCCTACTAGACTGTAAGTAAGTTCCTTGAGATCAGGTACTGTCTTTTGCCTTTCTTCGCATCCACGCAAATTTGCTTGGCACCTAGTAGGTGCCTAATAAATTTTTATTGACTGACAGAATGACTACACAGACTGCTTTAGAGTAGCCAAATCCCCTGAGCACAATCTTACAATTAGGGCTCTGGCCATAGCAGACCTAGGATACCGTGTGGTTGCTGCTCATTCTTTATTTTAAAAGACGACCAGTGACTTCAGGAGAGTGATGTCTTGACTTGCAGGTAAGTTGGATTTAAGTGAGGCAGAGCTGTGCAAAGATGTCAGCCTCACTCTCTTCTCCACCTAACCCATACCTAGTCATCAGGCTCAGGCAGCTTCAGTCCAAAGGATGAATTAGGTTTAGATATAACCCTTCTTCTGGGGATTTAAATACACTTTGAAGGACTTCCTTTTGTTCATCTGGGGTATAGATAAACACTAAAAAAATTGTAAGATTGGCTGGGGGGAATGTGTGGTACTAAGAGGTAGGGTAGGTCTTTGCTTCACTCACTGGAATCCTCTTAGCTAAAAGTGTTAGTACAGAAATTGTAGAAAAGAGTGTTGGTGACTTTGGCTGAAGGTAGACTTTTTCAATTACTGATGGGACTTTAGGCTTCATGAATGTATAGTTACAGAGATGGGTGAAAAAAGATTTATAAATTATTTGGAATAATTCCTCTAATTCTCCCAAGAATTAGACTTACCTATCTATTCAGTCTAAGTGTCTGCATTTATTAAAAGTAGTCAGCTGTAAAGATCAGAATGAACTGATGCAGAATGAAGAAAGCAGAGCCAAAAAAATAACTGACACAATGACAACAATGTAAATGGGAAGAACAGCTACAGAACAATAGAAAACAGATTTTGCAAAACTATGAAGAACACAGGTTCATAGGTTGTTAGTTTCATTTTTCTATGTATTGACTGGTTTTGTTGATTTAAAAGAATTCTTCATTATGTGAACTGTCTCTCTGGAGGAAAGAAGATGTGTACTGGAGGAAATTTAGACCCTATCAGAACAAAAGATATCAGTTCACAACTTATTTTTTAATCAAAACATTCTTTGGTTAAAACATACATGTAAAAGAAAAAAGTAATGAGCTCTTAATCTGTTTTAACAAAAGCATGGTATCCAGAATGAGGAAAGTAATCATCCCATGGTACTCTGTCCTAGGCACACCATATTTAACTAATTATGTTCAGTTCTGGGTCCTACACTGAAGGAAGATAATTGACCAACCAAAAGGTGTTGAGACAACATAGGTAAGGATGCCAGAGAGGACCCCAAGCCAAGGCATAAAAAGATAGGCTGGGGAGAAGCCAAGATGGTGGAGTAGAAAGACGCACGTATGCTAGCTCCAAACCCACAGCTCATGTATTTTCTCTAAAAAGAACTCCCCACAAATTCTGGAGCACTGCAAGCTGCACAGAAACACAGTGGAAGAGATTTCTGTTCCAGAGAACCCTGGAGAGCCGTCTCCAGGGGTCCGTCGTGCTCCGGACAGTGGAGGCCACCCCTGTGCTGCCCTGGCCACACAGCGCCAGAGGAGCAGATCCGAACAGGCTTCAGGGACGGAATCTCCAGTGACTGGGAAGGTCCTTCCACCCACAGGCGCTACAGGTCAGTGAGAGAGACTTCTGGGCTGGCCGAGAGGGGAGCGGGGTGTCTCTCTGACTCAGGCCCCCTCGGGAGGCAGCAGCAGAGGCAGCAGTGGCCCAGAACTCCCCAAGTAGGCAGGAGCTCAGGGACATTACCAGAAGGTCTCCCCATAAACCCCCTGGGGGAACAGAGCCTGGGAGAAGGCCCTTACCCCCACCTGAGCACCAGAACTTAAGCTCACATTGAACAGCAGCCACGCCTGCTGCTGAAAGCCCTGAGGCTGGGGAGAAACATTTGAATCTCAGACCCCAAGCACTAGCTGGACAGATCTAGGCAGGGGTGGAGAGGAATCTCAGAAGTCAAGTAACTGGCTGGGAAAACGCCCAGAAAAAGGAAGAAAAATAAGACAATAGAAAGCTACTTTCTTGGGGGACAGATGTTCCTGCCTTTCATTTCTGATGACGAGGAACAATTCTTACCATCAGGGAAAGACGTGGAGGTGGGGGCCTCTCTATCCCAGACATCCCAGGGGGATGTCCGGTGGGCTCAGGCCATGGAAGAGCTCAAAAAGGATTTTGAAAATCAAGTTAGACAGGTGGAGGAAAAACTGGGAAGAGAAATGAGAGAGATGCAAGAAAAGCATGAAAAACGGGTCAATACCTTGTTAAAGGAGACCCAAAAAAATGCTGAAGAAAATAATACCTTGAAAAATAGGCTCACTCAATTGGCAAAAGAGGTTCAAAAAGCCAATGAGGAGAAGAATGCTTTCAAAAGCAGAATTAGCCAAATGGAAAAGAGGTTCAAAAGCTCACTGAAGAGAATAGTTCTCTCAAAATTAGAATGGAACAGATGGAGTCTAATGACTTTCTGGGAAACCAAGAAATCACCAAACAAAACCAAAATAATGAAAAAATGGAAGAGAATTTGAAATATCTCATTGGAAAAACAACTGACCTGGAAAATACATCCAGGAGAGACAATTTAAAAATTATGGGACTACCTGAAAGTCATGATCAAAAAAAGAGCCTAGACATCATCTTTCATGAAATTATCAAGGAAAACTGCCCAGATATTCTAGAACCAGAGGGCAAAATAAGTATTGAAGAAATACATCAATCACCACCTGAAAGAGATCCAAAAAGAGAAACTCCTAGGAACATTGTGGCCAAATTCCAGAATTCCCAGCTCAAGGAGAAAATATTGCAAGCAGCTAGAAAGAAACAATTCCAGTATTGTGGAAATACAATCAGGATAACTCAAGATCTAGCAGCTTCTACGTTAAGGGACAGAAGGGCGTGGAATAGGATATTCCAGAATTCAAAGGAACTAGGACTCAAACCAAGAATCACCTACCCAGCTAAACTGAGTATAATACTTCAGGGGAAAATATGGTCTTTCAATGAAATAGAGGACTCTCAAGCATTCTTGATGAAAAGACCAGAGCTGAAAAGAAAATTTGACTTTCAAACACAAGAATGAGAAGAAGCATGAAAAAGTAAACAGCAAAGAGAAATCATAAGGGACTTACCAAAGGTGAACTGTTTACATTCCTACATGGAAAGACAATATTTGTAACTCTTAAAACTTTTCAGTATCTGGGTATTATACACACATACATACACACACATGCGCACACATGCGCACACATGTACACACATGCACGCACATACAGAGACAGAGAGCACAGAGTGAATTGAATAGGATGGAACCATATCTTAAAAGAATTTAAGGTAAATGGTGAGAGAGAAATGTAGTGGGAGGAGAGAGGGTGAAATGGAATGGGGTAAATTATATCTCATTCAAGAGGCAAGCAGGAGACTTTTTAGTGGAGGGAAAAAGAGGAGAGCTGAGAGAAAACATGAAGTTTACCCTCATCACATTCGACTAAAGGAAGGAATAAAATTCACACAGATATGGCCTGTATTGAATTGCCTGCTTTACCAAAAGGAATGGGTGGGAAGGGAGGGATGGGGAGAAGTTGGAACTCAAAGTTTTAGGAACAACTGTTTAGTATTGTTGTTGCTACTAGGAAAGAAGACATACAATACAGTTAATGAGAAATAGAAAGTCATCTGGCCCTACAGGAGAAAAGAGAAGATGGGGACAAGAGAAGGGAGGGATGATAGAAGAGAGGGCAGATTGGTGATAGGGGAAATTAGAATGCTTGGTGTATTGGGGTGGGGGGAGGGGATAAATGGAGAGAAAATTTGGAACCCAAAATTTTGTGAAACAATGTAAAAAGTTAAATAAATAAATTTATATTAAAAAAAAAGAACATAAAAGCCTGACTTACTTTGCTTAGTATTGTACTTAGTACATCGAAAGTATTTAATAAATTCTTTTTCCCTCTGTCTTTCAATCATTGTAAAGACAAGAAAGTAGGTGTGTGGGTGGTAGTTAATTGAATTCTTTTTTAAAATAATAATATAAATAAAAACATTAAAAAAAATAAATAAAAAAAAAGATAGGTTGAAGGAACTAGGGATATTCTGCCTGAAGAGGAAACAGCTCAGGGGTATTATAACCAGTGGTATGGAGAAATGTTTAACCTTGCCTGCTTCAGTTTTCTCATGCCTCCAACTATCCCTCTCACTTTTATGAGAGGAATACTGTTAGGAGATTTTTTTCCCCTTTAGTCAGACTTCCTGTTGCATGAGGTTTCTGACTTTCTACAGTTTTGTACTAAAAACATTTATAGGAAATGGGGGGAAATGTCTCTGAAATTTGTGTGAAAAAACAAATGGCAGAGTTTATTCTTCAATAAACTGGAGTACTGGGCCTGGATTCAGGAAGATCTGAGTTCAAATCCAGCCCGCCTAAATGTGTGATCCTAGGCAAATTGCTTAACGTCTATTTGTTTTAGTTTCCTTACCTATAAAGGGAGGACAACACCTACTTCTCAGGGTTGTTGTGAGGATCAGGGGAGGTATTTGTAAAGCACTTAGCACAATACCTAGTGAACAGGAAATGGTATAAAAATGATAGCTTTGGTCATATATGTGTGTCTTTGTGTATATGTATATGCACACATGCGTATATGTAACTATATGCACACACATGTGTATATGTAGCTATAGACATATATCAATATATTAACATATATTAATATATTCACATATGTATACATGTAACCTATACATGCATGTGTGCATATATATGCATGTATGTATGTACACACACTCACTCATATACACTTTGAGGGAGAAGAAAAACCCCAGCTGAGGAATGCAGTTGAATCAGAAGCTGGAAGCAGAGAGGAACTCTAAAACTGTATGACTCGTGTCATCCCACTGGTGACCATCAGGATTCACCATGGGATCAATGGGACAGTTTTGAGCATGAGCCACAAAAAGAACCTCAAAGGGCAAAGTCTGGAAAAGACTGTATGCAACATATATATCTCTGGCTGAGACTATAACACCAAAGAGGCTACACACCATACAAGATTATGTACTGAAATCATATATAGTCTCAAAGGCCTGAATTGTCCCCTCCACATGCGCATCCTGGTCGCACATGTTCACTATGTACTGCCTCACCACAAATATTCTCTACTTGTGCTCCCTTTTTCCACTGATGATGCATGTGGCCATGGAAGTTATTGGTTTTAAGGGGGAGTTCTTTCATTGCTAAATTTCTTACTCTGTTCCTTTGCTTTGAGCTATTTGTGTCCTCTTTTGAATAAAAAGAATAAATACATTGGTAGGCACCCAAGTGTCATTATTTCAAATGGATATGAAACCACAGAACACTTTTATTCTGGAATAACCTTGTCTGGGGGAGCCACTGTGTGAGTTGTTAAGTTCTATCTAGTGTTTTAGGGCAGAACCCTAGGGGACAATAGATATATTTTATATGGACCTGAGGTTTCACCAATGTGAAGAATTTCTTCTATGGAGATTCCACTAATGCTGATGGGGCACTCCTCTATCATTTATAATCTTAGAGAGTTGCTTGGTAATCTGATAATCTAAGCAGTTTGTACATAGTCACACAACTAATAAATGTATTAAGATTTAAAAGTATATCTTCTAACTGCATATCTAGTATACATTATTCAGTGCTGCCAAATCTGGAAGAAGCCCTATAGTCTCTTCCATAAATTTCTCCCCAGGCTAAAAATCCCCCATTTCTTTCAACAAATCCTTGTATGTCATGTCCTTCAGTCTCTTAACTATCCTAGTCACGTTTCTCTGGGTGAGCTTCAGCTTGTCAATATCAATTTCCTTCTACAAAGAGAAAAAAAAAAACAGACTATTTATCCAGAAACCTATTAGGGAAGATAAAATCAAAGACACTCATACATTTAAATAAATTGGCATGTATTTAGTCCTCATCATAAAAACAGTAACAATTTTAATTATGCTCATCTTTTAGTCTGTGCCATACACAAAGAAAAACTCTGAACGAATATGACTTTTTTTGTTTTGCCAAATGAGACTCATACAGATCAAATCAGTGCTTTCGAACCCTATACTACTACCATTTACAACTTCTTATCCTTTATGTACAGGATATTATTTTCCTGTCGATTGTTAAATATCAGGCTGATTTCTTCTCTTGCCAAGCAACTGGTATGACTGATTAGAAATGGTTGTAAAAAAAAAAAGAAACAACTGCTGTTTGGTAATTTATATTATGTTAATATCAATGTCTATATGCTGATACTAGGGTGGGTAGATAACCTAAATAGTATGTATTCATTAAATAACCTGGGAGTAATACTGAGAAATAAAGGTTAGTGATGTCTCCCCCCTTTTTTTTCCTCTTTGCATATAAATTTTAAAAAATCACCTCATTTGGGTATTAATTACTAGCTTCTTAAAAGACACAAAGGATTTTTCTAGCTCATAAAAATTAACTCCAATCTTATCTTTAAGTCATTCAATCTCAACCAGAAGGTGATCTTTGGCCTGAGTTTCCTAGGTAATTGTGGGATCTGCATTGTGTACTCAGCTTTAGGCTTATCTTTGCAGATTAGCATTGAGTCATATTATCTAAGATTTTTAGAGCCCACTAGGATTTGAGAGATTGTTTAATAGACCCCCTCATTTTACAGGTGAGGAAACTGAGATCTAAAGAGAAGAAATGATTGTCTCTAGTTAGTGTGCTCTTGGAGTTAAGGGTGATGTCTACCAGTTCAAAGATGTTACAACATTCAGGGTCTGATCCAAAATTGTCCTCAGCAGAAACTTCAAAATATGGGTCACTTTCAAAGGTATTCCGGTTGGTTTGACTATCACCAATCACTAGATAAATATGCAGTCACACCAAGCTCAACTCTGATCAAAATTAGAACTTTGATGTTAATGACAAACAAGTGATATTAACAAAGGCAGTATGTAAATGCACAGCTATCTTATTGGATCTGAGATATTAAATTTCCATTTGAAAGAAAGGCACTTGGGAAAAAGGATTAGAAATGAGAGTCCTCTGTCCAAAGCGAGAGGATGCTTTTATAATCTGTTGTATTTCATTTATTTGTTTGTCATTTGCCTCAGAAACGTGAAATAAAGTGAGGTTTACAAGATAGAGTAGATAGAAGATAGATAGATGATAGAAATAAATAGATAAATGATAGATAGAATGTTTTCTAAGTGTTTACCATTTGCCAGACCTTGGGCTAAGCATGCAAAATACAAATCAAAGCAAGAAAACTAGTCTTTATCCTCAAGGAGCTTAAACTTTAATGGGAGAACAAAACATAAAAAGGTAGGCTGGTGATACCCACACAGAAGTGACATGGGAGATCTGGTGTCAGTCAAGATATGGCACAATTCATCTATCAGAGATTGGCATACTTGAGGCAAAGTCCAAGTTTCTGGGATGATGGCATGGAGATAGCAGGCAATTTTTGTTGATAACTCCTTTTCTTCAGTTGCTTCTTACTGGTTCCTAAGTCAGATGAATCATTTTGCCTAATTTTCAAGACTCTCTCTAATTTGGCATCATTCTTCCTTAGCTCATTTTCTCTCCCTACACACACATATACTCCAGACAAACTAGAAAACGCCACTCAAAAGAAAAACAAAATACACATGGCATCTGTCCTGTTCCCCCTCCTCCCATTTTGTTCCTTCTGACTGAATGCTCTTCTATAGCTTTTTTACTTCCTGGAATTCTACCTATTGTCTGATGGTCAGCTCTAGGGTTACCTACCTTCTCTACAATATCTTTCCTGATTCCCCTATAAGGAAACAACCCCTGACTTACACAGGGCACTTGTTTTATATCTCTCTATTGCCTGTATCATGTTTACTTTGTATCCACCACTGATAGTATCTTATGCAAGTTATCCAAAAGCAGAAATCATATCTCATCTAAATGGTAGTACCTAGTAAAGAGTTCTGAACAATGTGGGTACTTAATACTTGTGGATACAGAGAGTAGGGAGAAATGAAAGAGGAGAAAGAATAGGAAGAAGGAAAGGATAGGAAAGGAAGAAAAAATAAGGAGAAGAAGGATCTTCTTATATTTTGATAAGGAATAGGTTGGTGTCTCAAGAAGGAAAAAAGTCCTTTGAAAGAAGCTGTGGGAGAGAGGTTATAGATGTTATACAAAGATTATAGATGTATGTACAAAGGAGAGAGGAACTAGTTTGGTTTGGCATTTCAGGTTAAGCAGAAGACAGATAACCCATTTAAAAATAGAGAAAGTGATCTCAAATAAAAGAATATGTACTATAATTTTGTGAACATGGGAGTTTTGATGAATTAACAAAAGTTTATTCAATATTTATTAAAAACAATACCTAAGGCACTTTGCTAGGCACTGTGGATATAAAAATAAACAAGAAATAATCTAAAGGATCCTATTACCTGGAAGAGAAAATGGAATATTTGCACAAGTAATTATGCTATAAAAGATACTATGATCAGTAGATGATAGGTATAAATAATGTGATTTGAGGGATAATAGTAGAGAGCAATTGTTTCTAGCAGGCTTTTTGGAGGAGATGGAATCTGAGCTGGGCTTTGAAGGATGGATAGGTTTTGTGGTTTTGTGGTTTGTCCCTTATTCTTGAAGAGGACCATGACGTCAGGGAGATAGTGATATGGCTTGCAGATGACTTTGATTTGAGTGAGGAAGAGCTGCGCAAAGTCACCAGCCTCACTTTTTCCTGCAGAACCATCTGGGTCCAGTGGCCAGATATGGATTAGGACAACAGGAGAGGTCTAGGATGCAGTGGGAGACCCAGGCCCTTTTAAGCTATGGTCTTTTCAGGTTCTCACTTTGAGTGAGGCAATGCCCATACAGTAAATAGTCCTCTTGAAGAAGTAAGTCAAGGGATGGCCCCTTTGTTAAAAAATAAAAATAAAACTGGGAGGGGAAGACCCTCAGGGTTGTTGGGCAAAGGAGAAACAGTTAAACAGTTAATATTTACATTCACTCTGAGCCAGGAGGGCCCAAAAAATAACCATTAAGTGGTGCTTGGGCAGGGACCTATTGTCCCATTCAAAGTGAATTGGGTTTTGTGAAAATAGGATATCAATAAGCTAACTGGAGTAGGAAACAGATGAAAGTGAGCATTCCAGCCTTAGCTTGAGTAAAGATGCTAAAGCAGGAAATGTGAGTTATGTTCAGATGAAAGTGGCTAGCTTATTTGTCCAGCACATACTATTTATAATGTGGAGCAATATGACCTGTCTGGAAGGTTAGGTTAAAATTAGATTATGAAGAACCTTGAATAGCCCATTTGTGCCTTCCTTAGTAGCTAACAGGGAACCATTGAAGGACCTTTCTTGAATCGGAGAGCATTATAATCCTGTATAAAAAAACCACATACAGCTGGAAGTTTTATTTTAATCACACTAGAATTAGGAACTGATTTTCACTTCAGAGAAGATTGACCCTGTGGCCATCATGAGAACAGTTCCCTAGTTCCTAGAAAAGACTAACATGTGAAAGTGAGAGTGAGAAGGGGCACTGCAAGAAGCTTCAGAGTGGTCTGTTGTCAGTCTTTAAATGCTCGTGTAAATCTGGATGGAGGCAATCAAAACAAGTATTGAGACATCACTGAGTGAGTAAATCAATAGGCTTGTCTCCAATTGTTTAAAGCAAAGTGCAGCATTCAGTTAGGAGAAATGTGGCAGATCTTTTTGGCTCACATTTTCCCTTAACCATTTCAGGGCATTCCTGAGAATCTGTTCCATCCCTGATAACTTGGTCTCTTGGACATGGGTGATGGGGTGCAAAGGCTGAATTATGTGTGCTGAATTATGAGAGCCGATTGTTAAATTATCATAGGGAGAGTTTATGCAGAGAACCTTGAGGGGTTTGAAAGAGTCCCTTATCAAGAGTTCCCTTCCTCCAAGGGAGAAAAGTAGCTGGCTTGAGAAGTTAAGTGATACATTGTTCTCAGGTGCTCATCCTTGAATTTGGGTGTTGAAGTTCCAGGAATCAGGGCCCCTGCTATACAGGATAACATTCCGATAAAGAGGCCTTGAAGCCTCCCTTTCAACTTATCACCATCTGCTCTGTTTCATGCTTCAGTCACTACCTTTATGGTTTTTTACTATTTAAGCATCCCGATTCCCTGAATTATTGGCTCAGTATGTCCAGAATAAACTCAGTTTGTTCAGACTGCTGTGTCCCGCCTGTCTTTTCATCCCCACTCTGTGAGCCCATAACCGCCCCGGACCTGCTGGACTGCACTGGCCACAGCAAGTTTATACCTCAGAGATTGACAAATGCTGCAACTCAGGATTCGATTAGTGCTTTATTGATTGACTAGACTTAAGAAAATGATGGAGAAAAGAATGAATTAATAAGTATATTTGATTTTCAATAACAATATATCTAAGGCACTATAACTCTGGAGGAAATGTGAATAATGCAGATCAAAAGTGTATCATGGGTAATTTTTTAAAAAGATCTAGTCATTAAATATTTACCAGAATACCCCTGGTGCCAACTGATACAAAGTTCCCGTCATATAAAATTTCTTAAGCCCAAATGAGATAGAGGAAGATACAGTATAGGAAACAATAGTATCTAACGACATATACATTGCAAATAATCATTAGAGAAATTGTATTGATGCAATAAAAGTTGAGATGGCACTTGAAACACACGAAGACATTTAGAAGGGAGTTACCAGAAACATAGGATCATAGATGATAATTTTAGAGCTAAAAAGAATCTTAGAGAATATCAAGCTTAAATCCCTCCCAACCCCACTATTTCACATTTTTAGGGGCAGCTAGGTAGTGAAGTGGATGTGACAGAATGAGGACTTTGGAGTCAGAAAGATCAGGGTTTGAATCCTCGCATCCAAAACAAATTGTGTGACTCTGGACACATCACTTAACATTTCAGAGCTTTGGTTTGATTATTTGAAAAATGGGGATAATAATGAAGCCTACCTCATAAGGCTGAGAATTAAATGAGATCATACAAGTAAACTGCTTCATAAAATTTTAATTTAAATTAATTTTTTTTAAATTTTCATTTATTTTAATTAAATTAAATTTTAATTTATACAGTATTATAAATGTTAGCTATTATTGTCACATATGAGGAAACTGAGAGGTTAAATGACTTGTCTGTGGTCACATAGTTTATAAGTATCTGATGTAGAATTAGAACTTTGTTGTGCTGACTGTGAATCAACATTTTATCCTTTATGCCAAAGAAGTTTGTCTCCAGGAATAGTTCAGGAAAATAAATATGAATTCTTGGTCGCCTCCCACAGAAAATTAAGTTCCCTTGTCAGATTATGCCTAGTAACAAAAACAACAGCAAATGACATTTATCGAGTGTTTTAAAATTGGCAAAACGCTTCACATATATTAGCACCTTTGAGATAACTCTAAGTAAAGGAACTATATTCCCTTCTAATATTTGCAAATCCAAGTCAATTGCAGACTACCAGATATAGATTTGAGCTGATGTTTTTTTAGAAACCCAGATGTGCTTATTAAGTAAGTTAACTGAATACAGTATCATTTAATTCCCCACCATATATGACCAATGGATTCTCGCTGCTATTTTAAAAGTCTGTGTTTGGGATAGGCTAGGGGCTTAAGGGAACAGGAAACGGAGATAATACAGACCTTGCCTAAATTGCCAAGAATTTAATCAACTGCAAAATTCGCCTCGATGGAAGAGCTTCCTAATGGACCTTTGATGCTTTGACTCAGGCTTTGATATCTCTTTTCTCTGACTTCATCTAGTAACACGACTCGACATTAGGCATTTGGTGCTATGATTTTCAGTCCAATATGAAAAAAACATTTCCCACTAATTAGAGCTGGCAAAGTAGAATGTAAACTCCTTTTAAACAGAGGCCTCTAAGAAGAATCCAGATGACCATGTGCTAGAGATTGTAGGCATCAAGCTCCATCCAGGTAGGAGTTGAGTCATAGGGAATAGTTTTCTGAACTCTAAGTTTACAGTAAAAAAAAAAAAATTAAATGACACCGCAAACAAATAGTCATTAATATCAAAGAGTCCCATTCCTCATTCTCTTCTCTTGCCCCTTCAATGAGAAATTCAGATTTATCTTTGGAGATTCTAATCTTTATCTGTAGCTACCTATGGGACACCTCTACCTGGTTAGCTCATGAGAACATCAAAATCAACCAGTTTAAACCTATTTTCTTTTTCATGATGTTGATTTCTCTATCTGATTCTTCTATTTCTGTTGGTGATGGCACCATCCACTGCATCTCACGTATCCTTTATCTTGGGAATATCTTAGGCTCATCCTTTTCATCAGCTTCCTAACCATTCAGTTACTAGATCTTGTCAGTTCTACCATTGAAACTCAACTGGAATCTATATTCTTATCTATATTTTTGGACTGCTATTATCAGTCACACTCATCACAGTGACTATTGCAATAGCCTCCTTGTAAGATTTTCCATATCCCCTCTCTGCCCCACCCCTCAATCAGACTTTATATAATTTCCAAAAAAAAATTTATATGATGATTTTGTTGTGTATTTGAAAGGAATAGCATATTGTGCACAGTAGATTTGCAGTTTTGTGTGCAATAATATATTTTCATTTTATTGCACTTATGGAATTTCTTGTTTTATTCTTATATATAATTAAATTGTATAATCATATATATATACATATTTAAAAAAGAATAGATGTGACAGGGTCACTACTCTGCTAGAAAATTTTCAGTGGCTCCCTATTGCCTATTAAACTGAAACTTCCCTGCTGGACAGTTAAAGTCCCATGGAATCTGGTATTATTCTACCTTTATAGTCTTATCTGATATTATTCTCTTGTATATACTTTATGCTTCAAAGTGAGCAACTTGAATTCTCAAATATATGCTGTGCTTACATATCTGTGTGCTTTAGCTCAGACTATGCCCTGTGTGTCTTGGATGTCTCCCTTCTCTCATCTACCTGTTGACTAACTATCCATAGGAAGGCAACATGGTACAGTGGAAAGAATAGTGGCTGTGAATTCAAAAAGCTTCAATTCAAATCATATCTTTGATGCTTACTACTGTATGATCTTGGGCAAGTCACTTACCCTCTATGGACCTCAGTTTTCTCACATATAAAATGAAAAGGTGGAAGAGCATAACTTCTGAGGTTCATTCCAACTCCAGATCTATGGTTTGGAAAGAAGCTGGAATCAAATGGCAACTCTCCAAGAAGCTTTGATTCCTCCAGTCAATTACAACCTCCTCCTCAGACTTCTTTACTTTATTTTGTTTTCAAAACTCTAAGGAATGTTTTATACATTATTTTCCATTATAGTTGTCTGTTTTGGAGTCTTATCACATCACCCCCTTCCCCAAAAAAGGGTAAGTTCTTTGAGATCAAGTACCATGTCTTATCTAAACTTCATAACGATGTTCTTCACAATGTTTTTTTTAAGTTGGTTTATTTGGATGTGAGGGTGGCAAGAGAGTAAGACACAAAGGAAAATAGTTTATGATATGACACATAATCCTTATCTTGTGAGAGGTTGGGTTCTCTTCTAGAACTGGTTATAAAAACTCAAGAGGGCTCTAAAAATGGCTTTTTCTGCTTAACATTCACTACTTAATATTCTTGTTCAAATAAATTTGGGGAGTTTATTACCAAGCAGTTCATGAAACCAAAAGCCTTTTCCCTGCCCAGATAATTTTGTTTGAGGGGGGTGGGGAGTTTCAATTTTATTAGCACTGAAACCAAATATAAGGTGACCTTAGAATAAACCCCTCCAGACAAATAACAATAACAAAAAATACACATAAGATGTATGCACAAAGTCTATATTTGGTCTCATGGCTCAGGTTAAAGCAAAGATCTGATGTTAGGAATTTATAGAAAATTGGTATTCATGAAGCTAAAACAAGCATGAGCTTTATTACTATGCTGCACAGCAAGCAGGAAGGGAAAAAAGTCATACATAACAGATATGGCAAAAGAGACTGACAGACAGAGATTTGGACATATACACAGGACCAGAGTCACTTACTTGAAGGATGGAGATTACTTGTATGATAGCAAAGCTCTTGGTAGGAGTATATGCTTGGACTAGGGACTGAACAGAGAAGTTATGGTCTTGGTTGAGGATAGGTAATTGACGCAAGATGTGGGAAGTGGCATACCTAAACAGATCCAGATGTAGTGGGGAAATTCTCTAGGTCATTTACTGATACTAGACTTGGGTGAAGGAGTTTTCTAACTGGTACCAGAAATTGAATGAGGGACTCCAAGTATTAGCACAGCAGTCATTGAAGTTGGCTGGAAGCCTTGTCCAATCAGGAACCATGACTGTTTTTATGTCTGACACAGGGTCAGAATAAGTCAGGACAGTGGAAATGTACAGGTTGTCTGTTATTGCTTATGTATTTATAATCATTAGCATCATTAAGCCTAAGTGACTCCATATTGGAGTCCTATCCTTGAGAACTATACCATCAAACACCATATTTCCAAAATCATAATGATCAGAGATAAACATAAAACAGGCTACATCTTACTATCAAACAACCAAATATACACATTAGCTGAAGTTAAAAGCTTCTTTAGGGATATTCACTTAAATCTGCAGTTTAATACAAAGGATATTAAGGTCATCTATGCACATGCTGGAAATTATGGTTCATAGTGAAAAAATGAGAGAAGTGACCTCAGAACCAGGATGATCTGAGTTCAAGTCCCAACTGTGACACATACTGGTTTTGTTACCCTGGGTACATCACTTAACCTATCAGTTCTCCTGTCAAGTCTCTAAGACTAAGTTGCAGAGAAAGTACCAATCTGCATTGGTAGAGGGAGTTTCCTCATCAAGGAGTTCATTACAACAATGAAATTTCTTCCCTAGTCTCCATGTCTGTTTATATAATTTGATAATCAGTGATTTTGATGCAAAGGCATTAATAATAAGAGTAGATAAGGGAACAAAAAAAATACTAGGAAATATGAAGGTCAAGAAAGTTTCACACCTCTGCATCAAGAATACTTTATATGAAAATAAAACCAGAAGGCACTGGACATAGAAAATACATAATAGCACAAAAAATTAAAGTTGATGATATTTTGAGAGACAACAAACAATTCATTTTTGAGTTGCACATCATTCCTGAATCATTACTCCTAGAGTAGTGATAAACATTAGTACTAGTTCCTAAACTCCCAATCTTATTCTTAAGCATAGCATAGAAATATGGATTGGAACAGTGTTTTTATTTGTATAGTGAACTCTCAAATTAGGAAACTCTAGGAAAGCAGGTTGACACCATCTCTAAATCTCATAGTCTGAAAGCATTGTTTATAGCACTGAGAGGCTAAGAGATCACACAGGCAAATGTGTACTATAAAGGGCTTGAACTCAGATCACTTTGGCTTTTCCATCATGCCATAAAATGAATACCTTCCAACTTTCCTTTTCAGCTCCCCTTTATGTATTTTATTCTCCTTGGGTGATTGAGGTGTTTAGGGAGGAGGAGCACTTCTCATGTGAGGGTTTGCTGAACTCTTTTCAGAGCTGCTCATCCACCTTTGGTGTCCACCTTTCCACACAATTCTCACCTATGGTTCAAAGAAGCTGTAGTAAGATCAGCGTCTGCACCTCAGTAAAACCATCTTGGAATACAGGCTAAACCAGATTATGGATAACTGACAGGCCTCAAACCTGATGGTGAAGTAGGAGGATGTCTACTCCAAACATATGAAGACTTCCTCTGGTGGAAGGGGTAGATGAGAACAATTTGTTCTAACTGCCTTTAAGGTTGCGGAAGTAGGTACTGTGGGGCACTTAGAGTTTGGTTAGATATCAAAGATATAAAGGTCATCCATCCCAGACCTTGCCAGTTGTCTTGACTTCTCTCCTTCCACTGGACTGCAGAGACTGAGGAAGAAAGAGTGAGGCTGACATTTGCAAATCTCTGTCTCACTTAAATCCAATTCATGCACAAGTCAAGACATTGCCCCATAACGTCATTGGTCCTCTGAAAATGAAGGACAAACCATAACAACAATGCATTCTGTTCTCCTAACAGAATGTAAGCTCCTTGAAGGTAAGAACTTTCTTTTTCTTGTATTTTTATTTTCAGTACCTGGCACATACTTAATAAATGCTTCTTGACTTGATTTGACTGGACTTCACTCTCAGGCCAACCTTTTAGACATGATGCCATATTGCCTTGCAAAAAGTGTAGTGATTTTTAAAAAGGAATGTTAATTAAAGATAGGGTCTCTGCTCTTTTTCATCTTTCTGTCCCCAGAATTCAGTGCAATTCCTTTTGTATTATTGGTGCTTTGTGAATTGATTTTTTTAATTGAATTAATGTATTTGAAATATGTTCATAGAATGCACAGAATGCATAAACTCCTCTGCTTCATACTAGAGATCTGGCCATGATCAAACAATTAGAGATTTGGGTTTTCCAAATTATTTTACTTTTTTGCTGTAGTTGGATCAAATGAATATATATATATATATATATATTGGAATAATGCTCAAGTGATATACAATACCAAAACAAGAATAAATCAACCAAATAAGGAAAATAAAATAAGATCGCTGACAATAGGGAAGAGAGCTCCTTCCAGCCTAACATTCTAAACTTAATTTGATTTTACATTTATAGAGATGGGGACCCTTTGTTAGCTATTATTTGGAGATGTATATTTTCTGTCTATGTTCTCCACAACCTCTGCTACCTCTGATCCAAGAATATGCCATCAACAGTAATGCTAAAATTTGTCTTCACAAGAAATTGAGTGGGGAAAAGGCAGTGAGTGATGCTTCAGGGAAGAAATAACTTGCCACTGAGATGGCTCAGGAGGAGAAAGTGAGGCTGGTGGCCTTGCACAACCTTCCCTTACACAAAACAAAGTCAATTGCAAGTCATGTCATCATTTCTCTGATGTCATGGTTTTCTTCAAAAACGAAGGATGAACACAACCTGTGAGTAGACTGAGCTGCCTGAATAGATTCTTTCCCTTCTGTCCCCTCTTCCTTCTTGTCTCCAAAGAAAGGTAAATTTGGATGTCTACAGGATGCCCAGTTAACTTGGGGCTTACTGGTTTTCCTTACCTCCTTCCTTCCCTCCTTCCCTCCCTCCCTCCCTCCCTCCCTCCCTCCCTCCCTCCCTCCTTCCCTTCCTTCCTTCCTTCCTTCCTTCCTTCCTTCCTTCCTTCCTTCCTTCCTTCCTTCCTTCCTTCCTTCCTTCCTTCCTTCCTTCCTTCCTTCCTTCCTTCCTTCCTTCCTTCCTTCCTTCCTTCCTTCCTCTTTCCCAAAACCTTAAGCCCAGTGCACTCTGAAGCTCACAGGTTGAACAACAGTAGGCCCCTGCGCAAATTCCACTTAATGACTGTTTTCTGGACCCTCCTGGCTTAAGAGTGATTATCAATAGTAACTGTTGCTCTTTCCCTCCCAGCTTGATTTACTTATTTTTTTTTCTTTTGCTTATTAAAGGGGCCATTCCCTGGTTACTTTTTAAAGAGGCCTATTCACTGAATGGGCATCACCTCACTCTGAGTACCTGAATAAGCCTTAGGTGAAAAACACCAAGGTCCTGCATTATATCCTGGGCCACTCCAGTCATCTTGATTAATATCTGGTCACTTGATCCAGATGGCTCAGGAGGAGAAAGTGAGGCTGATGACCTTGCACATTCCTCCCTCACTCAAAACAAAGTCAAGTGCAAGTCATGTCATCATTTCTCTGATGTCATAGTCTTCTTCAAAAATGAAGGATGAACATAACAACAACTTGCCACTTCTTCCTACCCCTTTGATGGCCCCTGTACAGAGTGATGATGAAATAAATGGTGCTTATCTCCTCTCGCTTTCTCCATTCCTTCCTTAGACCTATAGCATCCTCTTTCTGGGTCCTACCATATCCACTCTGCCATTTGCATGATAGGTTTGACAGTTACTATAACCCTGGAAACAAGTGCAAACTTATTCTGTTTCCCCTGATACTACCACCTATCATGGTTGCCCCATACTTAGCTTGGGTGGGCATCCAGGCTCTCTGGAGAAGCTAAGCTAAGGTTTCCAAGTTTCTAACCTTTTCCCACAATCATACCAGTGAAGTCTTCTAATCATTACCCCACTATGGAGCCAGTAATTACTCAGGTTGAAAAATCTCAACCAGAATTTTATGGTTGACAAAGAGGACAACTCAGATGGATCACAATCACTTGTCCTCATTTTCCCATTCTCTTAATCAGTATTTAGATCATTTTCTCAGTAGTAAATCTGAAAATTCCACTATACTTTAAAGTTCTGTATCTTTGCAGACTTTTCTATTCTGTAACACAGAACTACATTGAGTAGCTACTGATACTATAAACAGTTTAAAATCATTCGTGAGAGGAATGTAGAGACTCATCTACCACACAAACTGTATATGCTTTGGGGAATTGGGCTTTAGATAGTCAACAAACATTTATTAAATACTCACTATGTTCCAGGCATTGTACTAAGTACTGGGCATACAAATTGCAATCTAATGGGGGAATACAATAAATAAAAGAAAATTTAGAAGCAGGAAGGGGTCACCAGGAGATATCCAGTAGGGAACATGTGTTTGTGGAGTTCAAATCAAGCAGAATTGAAACCACACAGAACCACTGATTGAAAATAAAAATTTCCTGGAAAGCTCTGAGACACTTATAAAGATTGGCTTTAAGAGGAGTTTATTGCGGCACTTTCTAGCCCTCCAATCAGAATGGAGAGACAACTGAGGCATTGAGAAGGTGTTACACATCAAAAGCTGTCAGTTTCACAGTGATGAGATTTCAGGTAATGAGCTTATCCTGGGGGAAGGCATGATATTTCTTGGAATTGGAACCAAGCAGAGTCACTGCTCTGAATGACAATGAAGAGTTGTTATGCATTACCATGACTAATTCCTAGGATTCCCCTTGCCTGTCCCTTTCAAGGCTCTGTCTCAAACACTAACATAATAAGGTCATGATGCAATCCACCTATTTCATTGTTTGGTTTGTTTGTTTTTTTAATTGATTGTACTCACCTAGCAAAATACTTTTCAGCTTTGCCCACTGTCTCTGACCATGGTGCTGACCTCCTTTCAGATAACCTATCTGTGAATCACTTGGTGCAAGTTGGAGAAACTGGTCTCTGTATCATTAAGGAAATATCTGTCAATGGTTGCTGTTGCTTCTGCTGCATCTAGACAGACAGAAAAAAAAGATAATGTATAATGATACAGTTATTATGTCAGACATAAATTTTAGGGAACAAAAGAAGCTAAAAACTTGCCAAATATGTAAGGAAAATAGTTTATATTTGAGTAAAGTAAAAAGAAGACTACTACACCATAGGTGACATTGAGAAGCAGCATGATATTGTAGATAGAGGGCTTGCATTGCAGTGAAGAAGACTGGATTCAAGTTCTACTTCTAAAACATACTAATAGAGTGCCTTGGACAAATAATTTAATCTCTCAATGCCATAGCTGAGTAAGACTACAAGTTGCAAAACAGATATTGATCTGCATTGGATCTTCCTTCACTGATTAAATGAGAGATTTGGACCAAAAAATAGCATTACTAATATTAGCAATGTATGGTCACAATTAATGAAGACAACTTGAGTAACATCTTTGATATGAAATTTAGAGGCTTCCCCAAAACCTGAATCAGAAAGGAAAGGTTAAACAAAACTCAGTCTACTTTTAGTGCTGACCGGTATATGAACATTTATGAAAACAGCAATTCTTTTGTGAGGTGTGTAGTGCAGTGTATGATAAAGGTCAGAAGTGAATGGCCAGGTAAGTTAAGTCATGGAGGAAGATTGATATGGCATGGTTGTGATTTAATGAGATTTTCTTCCAAATTCTCAACATGTTTTGTGTAGCCCTAGTTTCTTAAATTCTAGAGAAGGAAGACTGAAGCTCATATGATATATGCCTATCTTCCCCTGGGATCCTGCATAAGCTGAATAGTGAGATTTTGTTGTGTACTGGAATGAGGAAATAGAGATCATTAAGGGGTTAGACTGAGCAGTTCTTATTCTTCTTGACTGACAGAGCTCAATAACACATTACTAGGAAAAGTTGTGCAGCAATAGGTATTTTAAATAACCACAAAAATATAAAGTACTAGATCTGGCAGTGATCCAGTATTCGTATGACTTAAAATATGATTACTCTGGTTAGTTTTTGGCAATGACAGAAATTTGGAGTGGAATGGGGTAGGGAAATCATTAAAGTCCAATCTCCCCCCAGCACTGAAAGTATAACCAAACTAGAGGGGAAAATGATTAATGTCACAGAATAAGATTCATGACTCAGTTGGATAATGTATAGTCCTATTTAAAAAAGAAGCTTTTAGAATAACTGGGATCAAGGTCCCTAGGGCCCTGTCAACCTCAGTCTGAGCCTTAGCTTGGACTGAAATCAATCAGGTCTGCCTCAATATGGACATATATCTGCAGAGATATACTCAAAACCAACTGAATTCTTCATCACTTTAAGAGTCTCAAGTAGACTTTACTATGTTCGTAGACATGAGGTTCAATGTTATAATATAGAATCATAAAACATTGGAATCAGAAGGGATTGTAAGGATTGTATAGTTTAGGGATTCTTAAACTGTGGCTTATGAGCTTATTTTTATCTTTTGATACCATAATATAATTGGTTTCCTCTGTAATCTATGTTATTATATGCATTTAAAAACTTTATTTTGAAAAGGGGTCCATAGACTTCACCAGATTACCAAAGAGGTCCATGAAAGAAAGGTCAAGAATTCTTCGTGTTATCCAATCACTGCACTTTAAAAATTAACAATTTTTTAAAATATCATAGCCCATATTTGAGCTTAAGTGAGAAAGCAGTGTGGTATAGTGGGAAAGCTTGCATTCAACTCCTGGATCCATATATTGAGTTTGCCACTGCTCTTGGAAAAATCACTTAGTTTCTCTAAACTTGAATTTCCTTATCTATAAAAGTCAGGAGTTTGAACTAGATACTTCCTGTGGTGCATTCCAACACTAACATTCTTTGACTCCTTGTCCAATGCTCTTTTCACTTACCCATGTATGTCTTCCAATAAGCCAGTAGGATATTTCTTTTCTCACTCAATATTCTCTATAGGGTCATCAATGTATCAGACAATTTCTTTTCTTTTCTCTCACAAATAAGTGTAGTATAGTGAAAATGACACCGAACAGTGTAAATTAAAAAGCCTGATTCCTATTCATGGCTCTCCCTATGACTAGCTACACGATCTTGGGCAAGCTAGTTTACTTCTCTAAAGCTCAGTTTCCTCCTTTGTAATAACAAAGAGATGAACTAGATCATAAAAGTGTAAGCAGAAGCTCACATTTACATGGGCACATTCTAAAAAAATCTGTAAGGTAAGCAATATAAATATTATTCTGCCAAATCACAGAATTACAGGTTTGAGATTTAGAAGGTACTTCAGTAGTGATCAGGTCCAACTTATAACTCAAATCAGTTCCCATTAATATTCTAAATTTACTCATAAGGAAATAGGCTCAGAGAAAATAAGTGGTTTGTCCATGATCATATAGAAAGTGATGAATCCTGGACAATATTTAGAGTCACTTCTAGCTCTTAAATTCTCAGATTCTTTGGGTTCAGTGATGGCTTTTTGCCATCTTGAAGTTAACAAATCAGTGCAAAAATAGGAATCTATAAAAATTTAGTACCCCTAATTTTTACGTTTCTTTAGATTAAACAGGAAGCATTGAAATAAACCATCTTTGGGAACAACTGCTTACAAATTTTCCCCAAATCACACAAAATGCAGAAATACCAGTGTATGAAAACATAAGCCCACAAAACAATTAGTGAACAATTTAATGCAGACTACACCTTTTTTAAAAAGTCATAGGAAATTTAAGGGAATTTGTTGTAAGCTGCGCTTTAGAACTTAAATATTTTGATGGTTATAAACATAGCACCAAGGTACTCTCTACTATCAACATTGGTTCAGTTTCAGGGGGATGTTTTGGCATATCATACAGAATCAACAAACTTCCTCATTTCCTTTGTACCCCAGTATCCAATACAGACTGTTACAGACAAAAATGCTGGTTTTTCAACCCATAATTAGGAGTACTATTCCAGGCTTGCATCAGAGGTACAAAGACTAATACTGTAGCCACAATAAAAAGAAAAATACTAATGAAATCTCTAAGCAAGCTTCTTAACAAACACAGAGTCACACAGAAAAAATTAGTGTTCCAAAATAATTTGATATTATTTTCATTGCTGTGTGGTAATTACACAGATTACATATATAATTAGAACCAATATGGTCTGGTGAATAGTGAATTTGCTGGGCTTGCCATCAGGAAGATCTGGATTCAAATCCTGTCTTTGACTTAACTGCATGATCATGCAGTTAACATTTAGGTGATTTGAGCAACTTCTTAGAACTTATATGCTATATCATAGATAGGTAATGATCTGTGTTGGTTGAGCAACTTTCCAGAAGTCTCCTATACTATTGCATCCTATGTCATTAATGTATTTGTACTTATGATAGTAGTGAGCAGATAAAACTCCACTTCTATAAAACATAAGAAAGTAACACTATTTAAATAATATACAAATTGAAGGACACTTTTTTCCTCTTTTAGAAATACAAAGCTAACTTATCAAAATGACTAATGATGGAAAAGAATTTCCTTAATCCAGTTATCTAATTTGCTACAATAACAGATGGCACTTATATTGTATTTTGTGGTTACAAAGCATTTTGCATACATCCTCTCACTTGAGCCTCACAATTGTCCTATGAGTTAAGTCTTGAGGTTTGAGTATGTCCATTAAACAGATGAGAAAAATGAAGCTCAGAAAAGTATGCAATCATGAATTTTAGAGGTTGACCTTGGAATCCATCTAGTGTGACCTTTCTGAAAATTATGAGTTTCTTCAACAACATCCTTAATAAGTAGCTATTCAGCCACCATTTGAAGTTTAATTGATGAGAAAACACTAGTCCTGGAACTTGTCAATAAACATTTATTGAGTACCAACTATCTGCTAGCAGGGACAGCTGGATGAAACAGTGAATGAAGCACTGGGCTTGAAGTCAGAAACACCCGAGTTCAAATCTGGCCTCAGCTCTTTGACCCTGGACAAGTCACTTAACCATGTTACTTGCTACAATTTTCTTTTAAGACAATTATTTACTGTTTCTATAAATTGTTTTGATCTACTAGTATTTTATTCTCACGTTTTAACCCTCAGTTTGGGTCTATATGCCTTATTAATTTCTATTAGTCATTATTTATATTGGATCATGGTCTATAGGGGTTCATTTATTATTTGCATTTATTAATTTTCTTTTGAGCTCAACATGACCTTATAGATCAACAGTTTTGGAAAAGTGTCATGTCATGCTGAAAATTATTCATTATTTTAAAAACATTCTCAGTCAATTATTGCTACAAAATATAGCTATTCCAATATTTTATTCAGATATATAAATCCTTGTTTATTTTTCTTATAGATCACATTATAAAAGATAAATGTTAAAGTCAACTGTACTTTTCTTCAACCAAGATCTTTTTACATTTCTTATAGATTTTTTTAATTACCTAGACACTATCATACATTTACTATGGGCATTATTTGTTTATCCATTGTGCCATTACCCATGATATCGTTTATCTTTGTCTCTTTTGACCGTGTCAATTTTCATTTTTGTCTAATTTAAAATCGTGATAGCAACTGTTGCTCTTCTGGATTTCCCTGAAGCATAATAAATTTTATTCCTATTCCACATTTTATTTAGCATGTGCCTTTATATTTTAAATTTTTTTCTTTAAAAAAAATTGCATCTTTTCTTATCCATTCTTCTATTCTGACAAAATCCTGACAAGGACGGCTAATGACAGAGTCAGGATCCAAAAGAACCTTGACAGACTAGAGTATTGGACTGCTTCTAATAAAATTATCCAACATGATTAAATATAAAAACTTCCCCCTGAGTATAAAAAAAATTAACTGCACAAGATGAGGGAGGCATGGATAAATATCAGTTCTCTTGAAAAATATATGGGCTTGTTATTGGAGTGTATTGGAATGTCAGCAGCTTTATATGGTAGCCCAAATAACAATAGCAAACACAAAAAAAACCCCCATGCACCTGAGTCTGAATTAAGAGAGGTATAGCTTCCAAGAGTGGAGGTATGGTAGTAATACTATAATCTACTTTCATCAGACTTCATTAGTATTGTGTTCAGTTCCAGGTACGACAGTTCAAAACAAATGTTAGTGGAGAGCATTCAGAAGAAAGCATCCAAGAAGGTGAAAAGCTTTGCATCTGTTATATGAGGACCAGTTGTAAGACATGGGCACTTTTGGCCTGGAGATAGGAGGAGGGCATAGTAGTTGTTTTCAAATATTTGAAATGATGTCACATAAAAGAGGAACTAGAATTGTTCTTTTTGGCTCCAGAGAATAGAACTAGGAGCAATGGGTAAAAATTACAAGAGGAAAATTTAGGTTCAATATCAAGAAGAAAAAAAAAGCAACTTCTTAACAATTAGAGAAATGCTGCCTAGAGAGGTGGTGGGTTTGCCTTCCTTGAAGGTTTTTAAAGAAAGGCTCAATTACCCGCTTGTTCAGTATATATTATAGTGAGGATTCATTTCTTGTATGATTTAGACGAGATAGCAACTGAGGTCCCTTCAAACTCCGTGATTCCTTTTGGTACTTTCTGGATGCAATCAGTCCATTTATATCTAAGTTTACAATGGTTAAATATGAGTTTTCATTGATCAAATCAGTTGTGTTATAATATATTATATTTTTTTAAAAGTAAATTAGTCGTAAGTCCCTGGGGTTTGTTTCTCTCATAGCAGATTTGTTTCAAAGGTCCTCTGAGATATATAGATGTAATCTATATATTAAAAGGTATGCAACTGTACTTTTAGCAGAGATAATAACCTTGTTTCCTTGGATTGGTATTGTTTTTCTGGACTTTTCTCCACACTCTCATCTACATGAAATGATTGAAGAGACTTCGAATTTGAAACCTTGGGAACCCCCAAAGCTAGAGCCATTTGGTAATTATTGAGTAAATGACTACCACCCATCATATAATCTAACCTTCAGAGATCAACATTTGGGAAATGTGTAGGAAGTATGTAGATCATAACATAGAGTGAGATGTTTGACTTAGGGCACTAAGTCCTAAAATAAGAAGAGTCCAAAGAAAAGGCTAAGTCCAAGGTAATTACATATTTCAGATAACTCTTCAATTTATTCTAAAGAGTTTTTGATAAGTATAGCTGAGAATCTCTTGCTAAGAAGATGAAACAAATTAATAAAAAAAATTAAAAAAGATGAAACTTAAGTAGACAAGATTTCAGGAACAGAGGAGAGTAATTTCTGACTCTGAGACTGAGTTGGTCAGTGACATGGTACAACGCAGGTTTAGTCATTCATCAGGACTGACCAAGCCATTTCAGTTCATGGGTCCTTTGCTGACTCATCAACATATGGAGTGAACAGTCTATGGCATATTAATAAAATGGGGTGATGCAGGTATGATGAGTTTTTCCAGCATCCTCCAACCACATTGGCCCTTGTTATTTGCATAGCAAAGAGGTACATGATGCGGGAAATTAAAAGTTGTTTCTTCATTGAAGAGTCACAATTCCTTTCCTGTTTAAGGAAGTAGAGCTCTTTGAACATTTGCCTAGTCAGGTGGTTATTATAAAAAAAAAGCAACAACAAAAAAAACCCTACCAAGTAAAATTAGTTTCTGGCCATAAAATTAGCTGAGGCATTCAGAGGAATCAGAAGAAACAAAAGAATGTTAAGGAAATAGTCAAAAAAATACATGTGGTAGTAGCCTGAGCATCTATTATCTCCCGGGAAAAGCCCCTGTGAGGGCATCATTGCCATTGATTGAGAGAGCTAATAAAGGTTATTCCCTGAAAATGGAGGACAGAGTAGCAGGAGCTCTTTAAGATAGAATCTCAGCTTAAGACAATACCTGAGGTCCAGCAGGAGACTGAAAGATTTTTGCTGTCTGATTAATGGATATCGAGCGGGATAGTAGGTGTCCTTGAAGATATAGAATAGCTGAAAAACATGGGGAACAAAGACTGTTGGGAAATACCTGAAATGCACTGTTTAAGTATTGAGGTACAAAGCTTAAACTAGAAGGATGCCCATTAAAGAGCAGTATGATGTCATCAGAGCAAATCAGCAGCTCTGCAGTATCAGAAATGTGAGTTGCCTTTGCATCCATAGGTTTTGGACACATTTGCCATATATGATCCCAATCCATACTTGCTCTTCCCACTGAAAAAAGTGAGCCTAAACTTAGGCAGGGGATATTGGTTTATTATTTTATTAATTTGCTTTCTCAAGACATATTTTCTGTGAATTGTGTTTGCTTGCTGACTAATGAAACTGAGCACATCTATGAGAGCTCATGAACTCTATTGTGGACAATATTCTTAATTTCAAAAACTTAGAAACTAGGGTAGCATTGTAGAGACTCAAGGTGATATCACCTCCCCCCACACAATATAGAGTAAAAAAATTGAATCTAGACAATTTCCAGCTTCCCCCTATCTAATTCCATGTTGCTATGATCATTTTTACTTCTTTTCCATCTCATTACTTCCATCCTCCAATACATTTCCTGATCTTCTTTCATGGATTAAACTCATAAATGCTCTCTCATCTCTCAATGATCTTCTGAAAAGATCATCTTTAATCAAATGGTTTTTATTTTTTTAAAAAAATCCCTACTACATGATAGGCACTTTTCTAGGTACAGGGATAAAAGGATAAAAATGAAACAAGGCTAGGTCTCAAATAATGCAAGCAAGGAATTTCACATCATGGTGGCATTATTTGAATTAGCACTGCATATTTCTACTCAGTTAGAACCAATTACCACATCTTACATAATTATAATTGCAAATAGTACAAACTCAAATATATACAACCACTTCACAGAATGCATTCTTTGCACTAGGCAGGTCCTTGCTGTAGTCTCTCCTGGAAAATTGCTTATATTCCAAAATCTTTAATAAACTTTACTCATTCAGTTTAGTCATTTAAAATTATATCACATAATAAAAAGTTTATTATGAAATATATGTGAGTATTTCAAAATGAAATAATTATTCACAGTAAAGTTTCTTATGAATCTGCTAAAAAGACTGTAAGATTTGGGGTCAGAAGACCTAGTCTCCAATTCTAGCTTAGTTTCTTCCTGCCTGCATGACCTTGGGCAAGTCATTTAACCAATTTAGGCTTTAGTTTCCTCATCTATCAAATAAGAGGATTATTCTAGATGAATTTCGAACTCCATTATAGCTCTAAATCTATAACACTGTGAATTTAAGTAATGTGAAAATTATTTTAGTTATCAACAAATATTTTCTAATTGTATTTGATATTGAATGTGACAGCTTATACTGTTAGAGTTTCAAAACAATGTTTAGTCTTCTGCCTTCTTCATATTCTTTTTCATGGTATATACTCCCTATAAGCCAGTACTTGAAGGAATTGTTTATTTCCTCACTTTTTTCTTTAAAACTAAAAGAATTATGCTTTTAAATGTAACAAAATTATTTTTAAGAGATCTGTACAAAGGGATAGGTTAGAGCTAGATTGTGAGTGATATGAAATGCAAGACTGGAAATTGCTTATTTTATACTAGAAGTACCAGGAAGCCTCCAAATTCTTTGGGTTTGTCCACTAGCACCTTTCTTTATTGAAAGAAACTTTCAAGTAGCCTCTTGGTCTCTTGTGGTTATAAAGAATAAATGTGGGGGAGGAGTCAAGATGGCGGAGTAGAAAGACTCACATATGCTAGCTCCGAACCCGCAGCCCATATATTTTCTGTAAAAAGAACTTCCCACAAATTCTGGATCAGCACAAGCCGCGCAGAAACACAGTGGAAGAGATTTCCATTCCAGAGAGCCCTGGAAAGCCGTCCCCAGGGGTCCGTCACACTCCGAACGTGGAACCCACCCCTGTGCTGCCTTGACCACGTGGCCCCAGAGGAGCAAATCTGCGCAGGCTTCAGGGACAGAATCTCCAGTGGCCTCAAAGGGCCCTCCACCCACAGGTGCTACAGGTCAGTGAGAGAGACGTCTGAGCTGGCCGAGAGGGGAGCGGGGTGTCTCCGTGACTCGGGCCCCCTAGGAAGGCAGTGGCGGCTGGGACCTCCAGAGCAGGCAGGGGCTCAGGGCCATTACCGGACCCCCAGAGCAGGCAAGGGCTCAGGGTCATTACCAGAAGGTCTCCCCATAAACCCGCTGAGGGAACTGAGCCTGGGAGGAGGCCCTGCCCCCACCCAAGCACCAGAACTTAAGCTCACATTGAACAGCAGCCATGCCTGCCCCTGAAAGCCCTGAGGCTGGGGAGCAGCATTTGAATCTCAGACCCCAAGCACTAGTGAGATGGGGGTCGAGAGGAATCTCAGAAGTCAAGTAACGGGCTGGGAAAATGCCCAGAAAAGGGAAAAAAATAAGACCATAGAAGGTTACTTTCTTGGTGAACAGATATTTCCTCCTTTCCTTTCTGATGAGGAAGAACAAAGCTTACCATCAGGGAAAGGCATAAAAGTCAAGGCCTCTGTATCCCAAATATCTGAAATAGATATCCAATGGGTTCAGGCCAGGGAAGAGCTCAAAAAGGATTTTGAAAATCAAGTTAGACAGGTGGAGGAAAAACTGGGAAGAGAAATGAGAGAGATGCAAGAAAAGCATGAAAAAAAAATGCTGAGGAAAATAACACCTTGAAAAATAGGCTCACTCAATTGGCAAGAGGTTCAAAAAGCCAATGAGGAGAAGAATGCTTTCAAAAGCAGAATTAGCCAAATGGAAAAAGAGGTTCAAAAGATCACTGAAGATAATAGTTCTCTCAAAATTAGAATGGAACAGATAGAGGCTAAAGAATTTCTGAGAAACCAAGAAATCACAAAACAAAACCAAAAGAATGAAAAAATGGAAGAGAATGTGAAATATCTCATGGGAAAAACAAGTGACCTGGAAAATAGATCCAGGAGAGACAATTTAAAAATTATGGGACTACCTGAAAGCCATGATCAAAAAAAGAGCCTAGACATCATCTTTCATGAAATTATCAAGGAAAACTGCCCTGATATTCTAGAACCAGAGGGCAAAATAAGTATTGAAGGAATCCATCTATCACTGCCTGAAAGAGATCCAAAAAGAGAAACTCCTAGGAACAGAATTCCCAGGTCAAGGAGAAAATATTGCAAGCAGCTAGAAAGAAACAATTCCAGTATTGTGGAAATACAATCAGGATAACACAAGATCTAGCAGCTTCTACATTAGGGGATTGAAGGGCCTGGAATAGGATATTCCAGAATTCAAAGGAAGTAGGACTCAAACCAAGAATCACCTACCCAGCAAAACTGAGTATAATACTTCAGGGGAAAATATGGTCTTTCAATGAAACAGAGGACTTTCAAGCATTCTTGATAAAAAGACCAGAGTTGAAAAGATTTTCAAACACAAGAACAAGAAGAAGCATGAAAAAGTAAACAGCAAAGAGAAGTCATAAGGGACTTACCAAAGGTGAACTGTTTACATTCCTACATGGAAAGACAATATTTGTAACTCTTAAACTTTTCAGTATCTGGGTAGTTGATGGGACCACACATGCACACACACACATGTACACACGTGCATGCACACACATACAGAGATAGAGAGCACAGAGTGAATTGAATAGGATGGGACCATAAAGAAATTAAGGTAAATGGTGAGAGGGAAATGTAGTGGGAGGAGAGAGGGTAAAATGGAATGGGGTAAATTATCTCTCATTCAGGAGGCAAGCAGGAGACTTTTTAGTGGAGGGAAAAAGAGGAGAGCTGAAAAAAAAACATGAAGTTTACCCTCATCACATTCGACTAAAGGAAGAAATAAAATGCACACTCATTTTGGTATGAAAACCTGTCTTACAATACGGGAAAGTGGGGGAGAAGGAGATAAGCAGGGTGGGTGGGGATGATGGAAGGGAGGGCAATGGGAGGAGGGAGCAATTTGAAGTCAACACTCTTGGGGAGGGACAGGATCAAAAGACAGAATAGAAACAATGGGGGGGCAGGATAGGATGGAGGGAAATACAGTTAGTCTTACACAACAGACTATTATCTAAGTCATTTGCAAAACTACACAGATATGGCCCATACTGAATTGCCTGCCTTCCCAAAGGGAATGGGTGGGGAGGGAGGGATGGGGAGAATTTGGAACTCAAAGTTTTAGGAACAACTGTTGAGTATTGTTCTTGCTACTAGGAAAGAAGAAATACAGTTAATGGGGAATAGAAAGTCATCTGGCCCGACAGGACAAAAGAGAAGATAGGGACAAGAGAAGGGAGGGATGATAGAAGAGAGGGCAGATTGGTGATAGGGAAAATTAGAATGCTTGGTGTATTGGGGTGGGGGGAGGGGATAAATGGGGAGAAAATTTGGAACCCAAAATTTTGTGAAAATGGATTTAAAAAGTTAAATAAATAAATTTAATTAAAAAAAAGCAAAAAAAAAGAATAAATGTGAAGAAAAAATGCCCTGTTATTCTCTCTTGAATCTTCTACTTATAATGATAGCTATTATTGAAGTTTAGAACAGTAATGCCTTCAATTTATTTCACAGCTGTTTTCCATATACCTGATAGAATTTTATCCAATTCATTCACACTGTATTCCTGATAGTGATGCTATACACATTCAGTGAGATTTCTGCTACAATGCCCAAATGATGAAGTATCTTTTATCCTAAGTTAATCCTGATTATCCCTCTTTTCCCATCCAGAAATAGTAGAAAACATTACTGAAAGAACGGAAAAATTCCTTCATCTCAGGATATGACAATGCATTGACAATTGTCCCCCTTTCTCCCTGGGGAGAATAATATATCACCACCACCACCACCAACTTCTGCTATCACCACTACCATGGCTTCCTCTTCTACCTCTGCCTCTTTTTTTTTTCTTTTTCCTTCTTCTTCTTCTCCTTCTCTTTCTCCTCCTCCTCCTCCTTCTTCTTCATCATTATTACCAAAACAACTCTCAGTTACATAGCACATTAGCATTTGAAAATTGTATTTGAATTCATCATCTCATTGCACACAACTCTACAAGGTAAGTGCTTTTTTTAATTAATCATGTGTTGCAAACTGAAGACAATACCACAAAACTGATTTATTCAAAGTCACCCAGGCAGTAGGTATCTGAGACAGAATTTAACTTCAGGTCTTTCAGAGTTCAAATTCAGCACTCTATCTACTTTGCACGCTGTCTCTCAATGGTAAATAGTTTTGTAAATATGCCATTGCTGTTAAATCAATCAACAGACATTTCCTAAGTACTTATACAAGGCAGATGCTTTTCTAAGTGCTAAGACTAACAAAGACAAAAGTGAAATATCAAGGAGCTAACATTCAGTAGAACATGCTAATATTTTTAATCTTTGTGCTTGAAATAGATTTATAGAAATTTTTATATTTTAATTTATATTTTATAATTTATAGATTTATAGAAAATTTAAGATTTATAGAAAATGCACTCCGTAAAAATCTCATAGCTCCACAAAAGGGGTAGAGGGAAAAAAGGGAAGTTATATCATATTCATGCATTATGAACTATAGGGTATATAAAACATTAGGATTCTAATTTTTAGATAGGGTTAAGTGATATTATGAATAGAGGAAGGAACAAAAGCCAACATGTCACTAGCAAATATAACAGCTTTAGCTGTTTCCATACTTTTGCACATTTCAGTGAAAAGAAAACAAAAGTTTGGAGTCATAGGACCTTGGTTTGAAGCTTAGACCTGTAAGTGACTAATTGTGTGACTTTAGGCAAGTCTCTTCACCTCCCTTGTTTGGCTTCAGTTTATTCATCTCTAAAATGGGAGAAGGTATATTAGATGATCTTCAAGTCCCCCTTTCCTTCTAAATATGAACCATGAGCTAGACCAACAGCAACTACAATTTTTTGAGAAAACTCACTTTACCCAGCTTCTCTAAGTAGGAACAGAGGTTTTAGAGCTAGGACGGATCTTAGCGGTTAAGCAGTCTAATTCCCCAATTTTATCAGGTAGGAAACTGAGAATCAGAGAAGAAAAGGAACTTGACCACAGATGTGGGAAGGATTAGAATATTGATTTTTATTCCAGGTCCTCTGACTTCATATTAAGTGCTCCTTTCACTATACCATCCTCACATGGAAACAAAAAATCAATGAAATTCTCTGACCCTGTGACAAAATTTGTTAATTACAATTTTTTCCCTCTTGTTCTTTCTGCCCACACCTTTTGCTCGCAGTGGGACCTTATGAGAACAAAGTAGAAGACAAAGGAAAATATTGGCATAAAGTGGCAGATTTGTTCATTCTAGTTGGGCATTTCTTCCCAAACTCTCTCATGGTCATGTCAGAAATGGAAACATAATAGGCCTAGTCTGCTTTCTCAAACCATGTCACTGAAGGGAGAAGTAATACCCAAAGGAAGGGAATGCTTTCTATTTGGCCTCCTCTCCTATGTTACAGTAAACTGGTTTGATTTTTTTTAATTCAATTTAATAATAAAACAAAAGGGCTTGAAAAGAATATAGTTTAGTCCTTCATTTTACAGATAAGAAAACTTGACATATATGTATAAATAGATATATACATATGTGTATATTTACTCAAACAGTAATGAATAAATGAAAATGAAATAGGGTGAGCAAAAATTCACTTGTAAATGCCTATTAATGAAAAATTTCAATTAGTACAGTACAATAAATAGAATGCTGGATGTATGTGTCTATACATATAATATACATATAGGATGTTATCTCTCTACATGCATACACACATGTACATATGTATGTAGATACATATATGTACATGCGTTAATACATACATATAATATTATATGTAATATTAACATATGCTTATACATACATACACATATACACACATATGTATATATATGTATATACGTATATATGTATATGTGTGTGTGTATAAACATAATCCCCCCTCCCCAAAAAACATCCTACAGAAGTATGTCTTACTATAGAAATTTCTTGTAAGGGAAAAGAATAATGGATTTGGAGTTAAGAAATCAGAGTTTGAGTTCTAGCCATGCTCGTTCCCTCAGTTTTCATGCCCTTTTATTATACCTTCATAGTACACATTGTACATGCCCCTTCTCTCCTCTGACATGCCCACCATCTTGGTGCAGGCCCTCATCCCCTCATATCTGAGCTATTGCAATAGCTCGCAGGTGGGCCTGCCTGCCTAACACAAGATGCTTCCTCACTCAGTCCATCCTCCACTCTGTTAATAAATTGATTTTCCCATAATTGAGCTCTGACTGTGCTCTAGAGGCTCCCTCCCTCCTCCATGATCAAGTAAACCATGGTCCATTCAGTGCTCAAAGTCTTTTACCATCTGGTTCCCTCTCACCCTTCCCCAGTCTTCTATCCTGTACTCCAGACTCTGAAATCCAATGAAAAGGCTCTTGGATGTCTCCCTTACAGGATACTCCATCTCATGACTCTATGTATTTTCATTGGCTGTTCTATTCTTGAAACTTTCTCCCTCTTCATCTCCCTTTTTCAGCTTCCCTGGCTTCCTTCAGGTTCTAGCTAAAGTTATACCTTCTGCAAGAAACTTTTCTTGATCTCCTCTTAAGGCCCCACGTTGATGATAATCCCTCACTTTTTTATCCCTCAAAGGAGGGAACACCCGAAGAAAATATCGATGCCAAGGCTCCCTCTAGAGCCCAAGAGTTGTCATTGCAGCACATTTTTTTTCATCAACTTCATTTGAAAACTTTGTTGCAAGCATGCATGCATGCACAAGTATTTATTAAGCACCTACTATGTGCTGAGCACTGAGCTAAGCACCAGGGGAGATACAAAGTTTAGGTAAGGACATACTCCCTATCCTCACGTCACTTAAAATTTAATGGGAGAGTAGGTTTCCAACAAAGCTAAAGATAATCCTCAGTATTGTAAAATTATAGGATCACAGGACTTAAAGCTTCAAGGAAACTTAAAGATCATCTAAAATAGTGGTTTCCAAACTTATGGATATCAAGACCCCTTTACACACTTAAAATTGTTGAGGACCCCAAAGAGCTTTTGTTTGTGTGGCCTATATTTATTGTATTAGAAATTAAAATTTCTTAGTACTATTAGAAAAAGAGTTTCAACCTTGTGGATCCCTTGAGAGGGCATCAGGAACCTCTAGACATCTCTGGACCACACTTTGACCTGCTGATCTAAATTGACACTCTCATTTTGAGCATGAGGAAATTTAAACACAAGAAAGTTAAATAATTTGCCCGGGGTCACACACCTAATAAATTGCAGAAATGGGCAATGATATACAGGTAGAGATTTGATAGCCAGCTCTCCAGGGGGAAAAATGTCGGGCTCACAATGGTTAAAGCTAGCTCCAGCACACCACTGACCGAAGTCTGCTAATGTTAAATCCAATATTCTTACAAGATGAGTACATAAGCAAGGGTGAATTGGAGCCAAGTTGAACTGGCTCACAGAGTCAAATGTCAGCATATAAGAGAAGTTCTTTCCACCATAACCACCTCTTCCCCTAAAGGTGATTTGTGAAGTATGACAAAAAGGTAGTTATCAATCAAGAAAATCAAGGAAGGCTCCTTGCAGTAATTGCTTTGAGATTTGGGCTCTGAAGGATGTGAGGAATGGGGGTTGGTGTGGGGAGAGAGAGAGAGGGAGAAAAAGAGAGAGAGAGAGAGAGAGAGAGAGAGAGAGAGAGAGAGAGAGAGAGAGAGAGAGAGAGAGAGAGAGAGAGAGAGAGAGAGAGAGATGATAGAGTATTTATTAAGCATTTCTTATGCTACTAAGCACTATACCAAGCACTAAGGATACAAATAAAGCAAGCATTTTAGGCCTTAGCCTCAAGGAGCTTGCATTAGGAAAAGACCATAAATAAAGGAGAGATAGTAAGGAAAAGATACTTCCTAGGGAGCAAAGAAGTGTAAATTTTATTCATCAGGCAATAGGGAATCTCTAACAGTTTTTGATCAAAGGAGTTACATGACTAGTTATGTGTACCAGAAAAATTATCTTGGTAGCAACATGGGAGATATCGAGCATGTAAAGGAAGATTTGTTAGGAGAGACCTGTCCTAGTATATTATCAGTGAGAAATGAGAAGAGGTGATGATTAGGAGAGTTAAATGAGGTGAAACTCAAGGAATTAGTGATAGTTTTATAAGTATGACAGGGAAGTGAGAAGGAAGTCAAGTCCATAAGTGCCTGGGCAAGGCAATTTCTTAAGAAGTGGGAACTGTTCCTAAAAGTTCAAGACAGTATCAGGGGCTAAAATTTGGGGAATGGCTGTACCACGGAATGTGGTGACTCCAGGAGGGAGGGATTAGGGAGCAACCTTACAAGATCAGTATATTTCTCTCCTTGTATCTCTCTGCCTCTACTTGTCTCCTCTTGCTTCCTTTAAAACTCAGCTCACCTATCACTTTCTCTCTTCAAGTACCCTTTGTAGGTTAATTTTCACACACACACACACACACATACACACACACACACACACACACACACACACACACACACACCCCACAGTTGCTTCATCCATTAGAATATGAGTTCTTGGTGTGCTTTTCTTGGCACAGGGTTAAATAAATTGACTTCTAACTAACTTTTATGCATTGCATCATGCAGGATATCCAGGTAAAGACTATGCATGCAAACTTCCCAGAAGGTACTAGGCAATTATCTAAATAACCCAATCCTTAAAAAACAGACAAACAAGCAAACAACCTTTGTCTCACTTCCTTTCATATTGTACAAATGAATTATCAGTATAATTGCCTCAATTTTCCACTGCATTTGCAAGTGAAGATACAGCCTAAGGGCAATGCTAAAAGGCTGTTTTCTTTTTCTCCCTTTTTAATTGAGCAATTAACTTAAGTGCCAGGGGGTGGTACTTATTTATGTCCAGCTGAATCTCCCTAGATCAGAGGATGTCAATTTTTTTTTTTTTTGGTCCTATATTCCTTGTCTTTCAATAAATCTTTCCTATACCCCCTATTCAGCATGAAAGGAAATAAATTCTAGAGTTAACGGGAAATAAAACTATAAGAAATAATATAGAGAGATCATTTTTAAAGCATTCGTTAAATATTTATATGTTCCTGGCACTATGTTAAATACAGATACTAAGAAAAGTAAAAAATTTATTTCAATGAGACAATATAATTGTTAACCAAATATTTACCTTACACTCTTGATATGTTTCCTAAATCCCTCTTAGTAGCCATGTCCTTAACTGAGAACCCTTGCCAGGCTAATCTTTCAGAAAATATATTTAGTACATTTATTTCTCCAATTACATGTAAAAACAATTTTAACATTCTTTTTGTTTTTACTATTGAGTTCCACATTCTCACCCCTTTGCCTCCTCCATCTTTGAAAAGGTAAGCAGTTTGATATAGGTTATACATGTGCGATCAAGCAAAACACAGTGAAAGAAAACACAGACCAAAAAAAAACAAAATCAAAGAAAATCAAATTTTAAAAGTTTCAATTTTCATTCAGACTGCATCAATTCTTTCACGGGGATGGATAGCATTTTTCATCATGACTCCTCCACAATTGTATTGGATCATTGTACTTTTGAGAACAGCTAAGTCATTCACAATTGATCATCTCACAATGTTGCTGTTACTAGGTACAATGTTCTTTTGGTTCTGTTCATTTCACTTTGCATCAGTTTATATTTTTTCAGGTTATTTGTTTTTTTTTACAAGAGCATCTTATTCATGGTTTCTTCTAGCATTTTCCATTGCAATCATATGCCACATTTTTTAACCACTGCCCAATTAATGGAATTTCCTCAATTTCCAATTCTTTGCCACCACTAAAAGAACTGCTACACATATTTTTGTACAAGCAAATGCTTTTCTTTCTTTCTTTCTTCTTCTTCTTTTTTTTTTTGTTTTGTTTTGTATCTCTTTGGGATACAGACCTAGTAGTGGTATTACTTTTTATATTGCCTTTGGGGCATAGTTTTTTCATGATCACTTTTTTCAAGATTTTCTTGCATGACTCTCATTTTTTCCCTCAATTTTTTCTCAACCTCTCTTATTTGACTTTTAAATCATTGATTTTTATAAACTTTGGTTTAAAAAAATGATTTTTGGTATTGCTGTCAAAATTGCAATAAAAACATTGCTATGCCCAAAAGTTTGGGCATAGTTCCAAATTGCTTTACAGAATGATTGGATCAGTTCACAATTCCACCAACAATGCACTATCTCAATTTTCCCACATCCCTTCAAAATTTTATCATTTTCCTTTTCTTTCATACTGGCCAATCTAATAGGTATGGGGGTGGTACATCATATACATATTTTAATTTTTATTTCTCTAATCAATAGTGATTTAGAGCATTTTTAAAATATGGCTATAGATGGGTTTGATTACTTTATCTGAAATGTCTATTCATATAGTTTAACCATTTATTAATTGGGGAATGGTTCTTATCTTTATAAATTTGACTCAGTTCTCTATATATTGGAGAATTGAGGACTTTATCAGAGAAACTTGCCATAAAACTTTTTTTCACAGTGATGATTACTACTTCTCACCATTCTATTTTCTCTGTTTATCCTACTCTGACTCTTCCTGTCAACCTTCAAAAGTATTTTGCTTCTGACTAGTATCTCCCCCAATCCAACTTCCTTTCCATCAGGCACAACTACTCCCCTTTATGTCCCCTTTAGATTTCTATACCCAGCCATTGTGTATGTTATTCTCTCTTTGAGTCAGTTCTGATAAGAATATATTTCAAGTACTCCCCCATCTTCGCTTTCTTGCCCTCCATTGTAAAAGTTCTTTTATGCCTCTTTTATATGAGATAGTTGACCTCATTGTACCTCTCCCTTTTTCCTTCTCCCAGTACATTCCTTTCTCACTCCTTTTATTTTTTTAGGTATTATCCCATCATATTCAACTCACATCCATGCCTTTTATCTATGTACACTTATTCTAACTGCCCTAATAATGAGAAATATACAGTATAATCTTCCCTTGTAGGGATGTAAACAGTTTAACCTTATTGAGTCCCTTATGATTTTTCTTTCCCGTTTACCTTTCATACTTCTCTCGAATCTTGTATTTGCAAGTCACATTTTTCTATTCAGCTTTGGTCTTTTCATCAGGAATGCCTGAAAGTCCTCTATTTCATGGAATATCCATTTTTCTCCTGAAGGATTGTACTCGGTTTTGCTGAGTAGGTGATTCTTGGCTGTAATTCCAGGTCCTTCACCCTGTGGAATATCATACTCTAAGATGTCCATTCCTTTTAATATAGAAGTTGCTAAATATTGCATTATTCTTATTGTGCCTCCACAATATTTGAATTGTTGTTTTTTTTTCTGACTGCTTGAATATTTTCTCCTTGACCTGGCAGATCTGGAATTTGGCTATAATTTTCCTGGGAGTTTGCATTTTGGGATCTCTTCTAGGAAGTGATTGATAGATTCTTCCAATTTCTATTTTACCCTCCAGTTCTAGACTATCAGGCCACTTTTCCTTAATTTCTTGAAAGAGGAGTCTAGACTCTTTTGCGCTTTTCAAGTAGCCTAATAATTTTTAAATTAACTATTCTTGATTTATTTCTAGTTCAGTTATTTTTCCAACAAGGTATTTCATATTTCCTTCTGTTTTTTCATTCCTTTGATTTTATTTTATTGCTTCTTGATGTCTCGTGAGGTCAATAGCTTCTATTTGCCCAGGAATTTTCTTTATCAAGTTTTCGTACCTCCTTTTGTAATTGGCCAATTTACTTTTTAAGGCATTCTTCTCTTCAGCTGAATTTTGTGCCTGTTTTATCGTTTGGCCTATTCTGTTTTCAAAGTGTTATTTTCTTCAGTATTTTTTTTGTGCCTCCTCTACCAAGTTGTAGACTTTCTTTTCATTATTTTCTTGCATCATTCTCATTTTTTCCCTCAATTTTTCTTTTACCTCTCTTATTTGATTTTTAAAATCCTTTTTGATCTCCTCCATAGCCTGAGACCAATTCATATTTTTCTTTGAGACTTTGGATGTAGCAGTTTTGTCTTTGCTGCCTTCTTCTGAGTTTCTGTTTTGATCTTTTCTGTCCTCATAGTAACTTTCTATGGTCAGGATCTGTTGTTGTTTGCTATTTTTCCAGTCTATTTCTTCACTTTAAGCTTTATATTAAAGTTGGGATCTGCTTTTAGCAAGGAGGGCTCATTATCTCAAGCTTTAGGTTTTTTGTGTAACTGTTTTCAGAGCTAGTTCTGGGGGTCTGTAAGTTTTCAGCTCTTCCAAGGTAGTTTAATCCAAAGAGAATTATGTTTACTATACTATCCTGACCTGTATTCTGGTCTGTGAGTGATAATAAGCACTCTTTTCTGACCTAGAAATGTGACCAGGTTTACCATTCCCCTATAGTCACAAGCTCTGGTGTTCCTGTGCTCCTCTTCTCCCTGGGACTATGACCAGGATCCAAGTATGGGCAATGAAACAGAGTCCTGTGTTCATTGTCAGAAAATAGAGCCATGTAATCACCTTCTGATCAGTTGTCCAACCCATTTATCATCTGTGGACTGAGAGCTCTACAAATAGCCCTGCCATTGCTGATTCAGTTACCTCTGGAGTCTGCTACTAGTTTTCTGGGGCACTGTCTGGGTTGGCATGACCTTCGTTGTACTCTTACCCTGGTGTGATAGACCTTTCCTGCCAACCTTCTAAGTTGTCTTGAACTGAAAAATATTTCACCCTATCCTTTTGGGGGTTCTTTTGCTCCAGAATTTGTTTGGAGGCATTATTTAAGTTGTTTGGAGGATAATTTGCAGGAACTCAGGTGAATTTCTGCCTTTCTTCACCATCTTGGTCCCCTACTCCCCAAATGAATCTCTTTGAAACCAAATCCTTGGAATGAACCTGAATTGACAATAGAATACAGTTACCAATCCTTCCTTCTTTATCCTGGAAAAATCAGTCATTTGGCAAGACAAAATATACAAGGCCACAGAGATTGAAAAGAACATCCTGAGCTGAACACAGATAATAGACATATGGGGATGTTCTGGAAAGAGGAAAGAGTGGGAGGGTATATGGAGTAAGGGAGGGAAGAGGGAAAAAGAGCAAGAAAGAGATCTGGCTTTAGAAAAGAGAATCCCTGAAAGAAGTCCTCCTTTTTGAATAGTTGGAAATTGGGTATCTCTTTCCTAGGGAGTTCATCAGGCCAGAATAGAATATTTTCTTTATTCTTTTACTCCCACATTCAAGCCTCTATCTGTTGACCTCAATGTGTGCAGACCATCCTACATCCTAGAAAACCCTTCATCAAGCTCTTCTATGTACTCTCCAGACATTGTAGGAAGGCAGCATGGTACTCTGATTCTTCCCATCTATGTGACATTGGGCAAGTTACATTTCTTTTATAGACTGCTGATTGCTCACTTGCAAAATAGAGAGGTTGGGCTAAAAGTTCTTCCAGCAATAGGATGCCAGCATAGGATCATATGATCCTATGAAAATACACACACACACACACGCACAAACATCTATACATAGATCTATCTATATAGATCTATGTATGTATTATGTGTGTAAGTATAGATTTAGATATAGATATGTAATGTGCACACAATTCTTATATATAATATAATATATTATACATAAATTTATATTATATTTACATTATATATTATAGATGTGTATTATTTTATGATCATAGAATATAGCCTAGGGTATACACACACACACAGACACACACACAGACACATATAATATATGTATATGTAGGTATGTATAATTTCATGTTTTTCCTGGAGTGGGGGGTGAATGAATCATTAAATAGAGGTTTCTCAAACTCTCCCAGAAAAAAAATAAATTAAAGGGTAATCTATTGAATGCGTTTATGGAGTTCTCTGATCAAGGCTTTAAGCAATTTTCAAAGATCAATTTATGGTTATTGTTATGAGAAAAATGTTTTCTCTCTGAGTTTATGTGGTAGGTAACTGCTGCCAATTTTATATTTACCACAATGCAGAAATTATGGAGATGAAAATCTAGGCTTTATTATTGTGATTAAGCATAAGTTCAGGCCTTAGAGGAAAAACTGAACAATTAAAAATTAATAAAAATAATTTAAAATTGTTAATTATTGTTAAAATTAAAAAACTGAACAAAAATTGAACAATTAAGAGGATTTTAATAAGATATCTTCTAGGTATCAGAGTGACAAAAAATGATTTATCTATGCATTATAATTTTACATATTCCTCTTGGGCCATAAATATTAAAGAGAAGATATATCCATAATCCTATACTTGTTCCAATGTCTTAAAAGTTGAACAAAATTAGTGAAACAGATTCATATTATACATACCCTAAGGAAACAAACCTCATCAAACAAACTCTACAGGTCAACTAAGTCAGGTTACAGATTAAGCTCCATTTAGAGGAATCACAAATAGATAGACCAAGGAGGAAGATGCATATGTCACCAAGGAGTCAGGGAGAGTTGAGATTCTTCTTTTGGCTTTCTATATAAAAATTATTTAAGGTTCTTAATTAAATCTTCATTTCCCACAGGACAAGTTTTGGTCAGGTGAGGTAAATATTAACTAAAATTTGCAGGAGGAATAGCCTGGAGTCCCAAATGGTAAAAGGAAATTTTAAAAACTCTCATAACAGTATATAAATATGGTAAAACATGCCATAAGAAATGACAGAGGAGATGGTTTCAAAGAAACCTGGAAAAGTCTTTATAAACTGATTCCGAGTGAAATGAGCAGAACCAGGAGAGCAATTTACAATATAATGGCATTGATCAAAATGAAAAATTATTAAAGACTCATGATTTCTAAGCAACATTATAATCAATCATCATTCCAGAGAATCAATGACAAAGAGTATCACGTACCATCTGACAGAGAGATGATGAACTAATCATGCATGACACATTTTTGACATAGTCAATATGAAAATTTGTTTTGTTTAACTGTGAATATTTGTTGAAAAGAATTTTTTTCTTTTTCAAGGGGTAGGAATTAAAGGGCAAGAAAAAATGATTCTTAACTGAAGGGAAAAAGAAAGCAAAACATTGATCAGAGATACATATAGGCTTATCTGGGTGCTAATCCTTTCAGTTAAGATACCTAAATGTGTCAAATAGTATTAAGAGAGGCAGCTTTATTAGACAGAGAGAGTGCAGTCCTTTGGTTCAAATTCTTCCTTAGAAACATCTTATCTGCAGAATTGTGGACAAGTCCCTCAACCTTTCTAAACTTCATTTTCCTTATCTTTAAAATGGGCACAGTAATAGTACCTACGTCATAAGGCCATCATAAGAAGCAAATGAGATAACAAGTAAAGCATTTTGCAAACCCTAAAGCAATGTATAAATATAATCTGTTTGTCTTTGGTAGATTGTCAATAGGTAGAAGGATTTTACATCCAAAGGAAAATAATCTAAGTGAATTATAGATATATGCTTCATCTCTAATTCATTTGATTCCATAAATATTTTTATTTCTTTGTAATTCATTCATTAACATGAACTTATGTTTGCATATAGAAAAGAATTTCCCCCAGATTACTGGTCCATAAAACAATAAGCACAACTGTGAAGTTATATGGGTCAAGGGATGAGAACCACAGTTAGAAAGATTTCAGTTCAAATTTCACCTCAGACAAGATATGATCCTAGGCCAATCATTTAATGTCTCCATGCTTTCTTTTCTTCATCTATAAAATGAAGACATTGGACTTGGTGACCTTCAAGGTCCCTCTCAACTCTAAATTGATGAGCAAGTATACACTGGCCTCCAAAGCTTATAATATCAAACATTCTTAATTCTTGAAACTTAGAAGCAATGATGTGAAAAGTGAAACTTGGAATAAAAAAGTCAATCAATCCCTAAATCAATATAGTTTTTGCAAACAGATCTTAATTCTCAATTAATTTTTTTGGTTAAAGGCAATGATCTTTAAGATCATTAAGCCCCAATAAGGACCAAAACCTGAACCAGTCAGAAGCATGCTGGCCTAACAGACCCACTGTGCATGCTCTGGAATAACAGGCAAGCTTTGCTTTGCTCTCTAAGTGAACAAAACATTCTTCTTGGATTTGGCTGACTGGAAACATACTTCTGCCAAAGACCTGGCCCATTGAATATTCCCCTTATTTTACTGTTTAAGACTCTCCTTTGTTACCTGCTATCTTGAGTAATGACATTCCTCTTTCCTGCTGTTAATGAGCAGTTAATGTTATGTATGTTATGTTGTTAATGATAGAAGAAACACAGACATACTGGAACTATAATTTCAATAGATACTTTAGCACCTCTCTTATCTTATTGTATTTATGAATCTATCCTATTAAGAAATTTCTTTCTCATATTATGGAGACTATAATTTTGGCTGACACAGTCATCTGGACTTGGGAAGCAAGCAGGGATTGCTCTAAGTGTACAAAAGTCTCCTTTAGATAGCTTTCCTTGAGCTCAGAATTATTTTCTTATTCCCATGCAGACATGTTTTCCTCTAGCTCAAAGGGAATAAACACATACACACACACACACACACACACAGAGTTTATTCCCTTTGAGCTAGCAGAAAATATGCCTACATGGGAATGTATGTATGTATGTATATGTATGTATGTGTCTATATGTATGTGTATATATATTTGTGTATACATGTGTGTATATATGTATATGTGTGTGTCACCTAATATCTTGTTTGCCTCCTTTAATCAAACTCTGGTTAACAAAGATATTGAACCAAGTCCTCAATGGGAGGGGTCAATTATGACATCCATATATGTCCCTGCTTGCCACCAGGCACCAACTGACAGCAGAAATATTTTTTTATTTGCTTTTTTAAAAAAGTAATGTTCCAAAGTTATTTTAATTATAGTTCTGCGATTATGAGCACTTAGTGTCTCTGATCTATGGTTTCCTTGTCTAGCAAATGAGGAGCTTTGACTAGATAACTTCTAATGTCCCTTTCACTTATTAGTCTAGAATCCAATGTATTCAACGTATTCTTCCGAGCAATATAAATAACTAATAAAGTATAAGAATTTGATGGAAAAAGTACAAAAGACATTATATAGTTTGCAAGCAAACATAAGTGGAATTAAATGTCTCAAATCTATCTGTAACCCAGGCAACTAAATCTCAGTTGCAGAATATTTGCCAGTCTTCAAGGTCAGAATTGACTACACTCATAAAATCACAGGTCTGGAGAAAAAGGGGGAAGAGAAAGAAGGGGAGGGGTAAAAGGAAAAGAGAATTAAAAAAAATTGTTATTGTTTTAGTTTGTCCTGTGACTTCCTTGGTGTAGAAATCTAAGGGAGAAGGCAGAGGAGTAAAAGGGGAACCTTATCAATCTGTAGAAGAACCAATGCAAAGCTGCACTTTCTTGGCAACAGATGGTCAAAACATAACATAACATAATATAACGTAACATAACATAACATAACATAATTTAACATAACATAACTTAACATAACATAGCATAACTTAACATAACAACGTAAGTTAATATAACGTAACGTAACTTAATGTAATGTAACATAACATAACGTAATGTAACATATAACGTAATGTAACGTAACTTAACGTAACGTAACGTAATGTAACATAACATAACATATAATAGCAGTACAGCACTCATTAACAACAGGAAAGATGGATATCATTACTCAATAAAAGTGAAGTAAAACTTGATTATTAGCCTTAAAACATGAAAATTGTAAAGTTTATTCAGAAGTATGAAGGCAATGATTTAAAAAATTGTCTTTATCTTTGGAGCAAAGAATCTTTGTGTTTATTTTTAGGATCACAGACATCTTATTGTGTCCTTTGTAGAGGTAATTTGCTGAAGAAAAGCATAAAATCAGTAAAGTTCTCTCAACAAATCATTCAAAATTATAAATCAATTTTTTCAATTAAAGGTATTGAAGTGATAAAGGTATTTTAATGGTTTATTCATGGAGGATACATTTACATTTAATCAGTTTATAATTTCTTTTGGAAACTATTTTGATAATAAGAAAATCACAACAAAGAAATTAGTTGATATCTGGTCTTACTTTTCCTCTTGCAATTATATCTTTAAGTCCAAGAATAGGAAGTTCAAGTAATGTGAAAGAATAATAATAATACAAGTAATTCTCTGTTTCTATCACTTTATTATGCATATCCTATATAACATCCATGTATTCATATTTAAACATAATTTAAATGTGGATTTGTGATGACATGAATGAAGCACTTTTAAATCAAAATTTGTTCCACAAATTATTGAAGAGGGAAATACATATGTGCATAAATATGCTTAAAAACATGCAGAACATTTGATTTTAGAAATTTAAAGATCTGATATATACATCACAAATGGTTGTACGCACATACATGAGCATGAGTGGTAACATTCTATAGTGATGTGGATAGGAAGTCGCACTTAGCATTGTGTTAAGTGCTTGACACATAATACGTGTTGGATAAATGTTTACTGAATTGAAAAAAGTAAGATCTGATTTCAAACTCTACCTTTGAAATACTGGTTGTATGATCTGTCTATGCTGGGAAAGTTACTCAACTCATCAAAAGCACAGATACATCTCAAAGACCATCTGTTGCTGAGAAGGTGCAGTTTTACACTGGTTCCTCTACAGATTGGTAAGGTTCCCCTTTTATTCCTGTGCCCTCTTCCTCAGATTTCTACACCAAAGAAATCACAGGACAAACTAAAACAATAACGATTTTTTAAAATTCTCTTTTTCCTTTTACCCTCCCCCCTTCTGTCTCTTCCCCCTTTTTCTCCAGACTTATGATTTTATGAGCATAGTCAACTCTGACCTTGCAGACTATGAAATAATCTACAACTTAGATTTAATTGCCTGGGTTACAGGGAAGTTAAATTACTTGCCCAATGTTATGTTATGCCAAGTTAGGGCTTGGACCTAGTTCTTCCTGACTCTGACATCAGCTTTCTACCCACTGTATTGTCTTATATACACATATGTATACTTGTATATATTATATGAATCTATAGATACATGTATATACATGCATATATATGCATGTATGCCATAGCTATTAGTTTTATTATTATACAAAAATACATACACAGTCTCCAATGGATTTGCTAATATGCTTGTTTTCTCCAATGAATCATCCATGCCTGCCCATTCTACCCTTATTTGTGTCTTCCTTGAGTTTGCCACAGAAGTTGCACCCAACTTGTTGCTGACTTTCTTTCCATATTTAAAAATTCATTGATAACTTTCTGGCTCTCATAGAGTTATACTCCACTAATGTCCTTTCCTAGTACCTCTCATGGCATGGGACAGGGGAGATGACACAAGGCTGTCAAAGGCTGTGCCAGCAGATTTCAAGTTCTGACAAGGTCTTCCTATAAAATGGAAGTTTTCAGCTACAGGACTAGTGATATGCCATGTGTTTCTTCTGCAAACACCAGCCAAGTTAAGAAAGGCTCATCTTCCAAAGATTAGCCACCAGGTAATTAATATTTTTGTCCACAGAAAGAGAAGGAAATTATGTCCAAAGTCACTGAAAGATTGTCATTTGGGTTGCTGGAGAGAATTTCCATACCAACAAAATCACAAAATTATATAGGTTGATGATATATTTAAACATTAGATGTTATTTTTTTAGCAATTGGTAGAGAATTCAAATATTTTCCTCCTGTCTACAGTATCATTGGAGCTAGGAAAAATTGACAGAGAATACTAGAACCTAGATATTACAGTTAGAAGATCTGAGTTTGGCTTGCATCTCTACCATTAAGTTGTGTAATCTTAGTTGAGTTTTGGAAATCCTCTGAACTTCAGTTACTTTGCAAAACTTGGATGAGAACACTTGCACATTGAAGACATCCTCCTTTCTCTTGTAGACTATGATCATTGTTTGAAGCAGGTGACACCTCAGAAACCTCACTTTACTTCTATTTCCTTCTTCAGCTCTTCTCAGAGTGCTCTTTGTACATGCAAGCAGTTCATAGTCCCTTCTGAAGTTTCATATGGGAGTACAATCTCAATACTGACCTCTTTGGTATTCATGTTTTGGTCCTTGTCTTCAGAAATATTTTATGGTCTTTTCTTCTTTGCTTCTTACTTATGATGGTGAGGCTTTGTGTGTTGTGGCCTCTGGTCATTTCAGCTAGAAGCTAAAGAACCTGGTGCTGAGCTGGCTGGTGTGAGAAAGCAGAGGCAGTCTGGATTCCCTTTTTTTCCCTTCAGATTAGCCCTGGAGCTAGTTTATTAAGTGTGGGGGAGGGGTAGTCTGGTCAGGGAGATCTCCTCAGTTGAGCTGGAGCAAGGGCAAGTTCAGTGGTTGATGATCCCAGCTGCTGTATTGTCTTCCCATTTCCCCTGGAGCATTGAGGCAGGCCTGGGCTCCTGGTGTTGCTGGTTGCAGGCTCCATCCCCCTGGGCTCCTCTTCTCCCAGCTGACTGAGGTGGGGCTGTCTGGGACAGTTCTGGTCCTCTACCACAGTAAGAGGAATCCTCCTTAGCAATTTTCCTATCCTCATGTGCAATGAGACTATTTGCCCCTTCTGCTGATCTCACTGATCCAGGATTTTTCTGGGGAAATATTTTATGGTTCTTTCAAGGTCAACAAGGGGAGGGGCAGAGAGCATTTACTGATCACTCCATCATTTTGGCTCCCACAAGTTCAAGTAAGTGACTTACAGGCATTTAATCTGTGGGCTGAAAGTCTCAGGCTCAGCTGCTGCAGAGACTCCTAGGGTTCCATCTGTGGCTCTCACTCACTCAGCTCCACTTGACTCGGAACCCCACTTTAGACAGGAAAATAGTCACCCTAGTCTGAAGTCAGTTTTTATTATCAACTGCCACCCTCCCTTTGAAAACCATTCCAATGCCATTTTGCCTCAAACAATAGATGTGAACCAGACACCACATGAAGAGTCTTTATTTTTTGAAGAAAGAAAAAAAGAGATCTATGTTGATTCTGATACCTCATTGTCTGACCCTGAGTCAGATATAAGGATAAATTTGAACCAACCCCTAGATATTATAGAATTACTGTTTCTGAGGATACCAGTCCTAAATGATCTTCCTTACTTCATAAATGTAGGTAATGGTGTGAAGATGTTTTTGTTATTTCAGGCTATTTACCCTCTCCTTTGGGCCCTACCTTAATGTGGGCAGGGTCATTCCTCAACCAACCCCTTTGTGATAGATTTTTTTCTCTAGTTACTCCGTTAGCTCCACCCTTTGAACAGGATTTTCTTTTCAGACTGACAGTAGGAAAACAATGGAAAGAATTACCCAGGGCCCCATTTTTCATACCAATCACAACCTCCCCAAACTAATGCTTATATTCCTTACCTAGATAGGACTTGCAACCACATTTTCTTTCTTGCTCCAGGAAGTTATAACATGTGAGTCAATGATGCTCTTTTGTTTAATTCTAAACTTTCATGTCAAGAAATCCCTGCCAGTCATAAAAACCAAAAACAAATTCTTTCTTTCCTAGGCATCCTCCCCCTAAAAATTCTTGTCATCTTCTCTGTTGCATTTGAGCAATGAAATTCAGAGGTCAACAATGCAATGCTTAATCAAACATATCTTAAAGGAACCAACTTTAAAACCAAAAGGGAAACAGAAAACACATAAACTCTTCAGAAAAAAAAATTCAGGAAGAAGGAACTAGGAAAGTGACTTTCCTTGGATCTGACCCTCTGGGGAACTCAGAAGAACAGGATCTGTCCAAATATGACTTGTGACTCCAGAAGTCAACTTTGTTCATTCCATTACTTCTCCTTTTATCCTGCTTCTGTTTCTAAAATTTCTGCTCCCTTGGTCCCTCAACTCAGATTCTCTATGGCTTCTGGGTTGGGGCAGTAGCTGATGTATGCGAATGGCTATAGCAAGAATATTTGAGAAGTTCTTTTTAAATTAAAAATTGCAAAGGACATTAGATATATGCTGGCCTAAGCTTTTCATTTTATAGAAAAAATAACTTAGTTCAATTGAGGTTAAGACATTTGTCCCAGGTCAAAAAGGTATAAAATGGCAGAGCTTAGATTTGAACCCAGGTCTTTTGACTCCAAATCTAACAGTCTTTTGCATGTCACCATGATTAGATTTCATTTATCAGTTTTTTTTAAATTTTCATTTATTTATTTATTTATTTAACTTTTTGCATTCATTTTCACAAAATTTTGGATTCCAAATTTTCTCCCCTTTTCTCCCCTCCCCCCACCCCAATACCCCAAGCAATCTAATTTTCCCTATCTCCAATCTGCCCTCTCTTCTGTCATCCCTCCCTTCTCTTGTCTCCGTTTTCTCTTTTCTCCTGTAGGGCCAGATGACGTTCTATTCCTCATTAATTGTATGTCTTTTTTCCTAGTAGCAACAACAATAGTAAACAGTTGTTCCTAAAACTTTGAGTTCCAAATTCTCCCCATTCCTCCCTCCCCACCCATTCCCTTTGGGAAGGCAGGCAATTCAGTATAGGTCATATCTGTGTAATTTTGCAAATGACTTCCCTGATAGTTGTGTTGTGTAAGACTAACTGAATTACCCTCCATCCTACCCTGCCCCTCATTGTTTCTCTTCTGTCTTTTGATCCTGTCCCTCCCCAAGTGTTGACTTCAAATTGCTCCCTCCTCCCTTTGCCCTCCTTTCCCTCATCCCCCCCCCTCGCTTATCTCCTTCTTCCCCACTTTCCTATACTGTAAGATAGGTTTTCATACCAAAATGAGTGTGCATTTTATTCCTTCCTTTAGTCAAATGTGATGAGAGTAAACTTCTTGTTTTTTTTTCCTCAGCTCTCCTCTTTTTCCCTCCACTAAAAAGTCTCCTACTTGCCTCTTAAATGATATCTAATTACCCCATTCCATTTCACCCTCTTTCCTCCCACTACATTTCTCTCTCACCATTTACCTTAATTTCTTTTAAGATATGGTCCCATCCTATTCAATTCAATCTGTGCTCTCTGTCTCTGTATGTGTGTGCATGTGTGTATGTGTGTGTGTGCATGCGTGTACATGTGTGTGTGTGTGGTCCCACCAACTACCCAGATACTGAAAAGTTTTAAGAGTTACAACTATTGTCTTTCCATGTAGGAATGTAAACAGTTCACTTCTGGTAAGTCCCTTAAGACTTCTCTTTGCTGTTTACTTTTTCATGCTTCTTCTCATTCTTGTGTTTGGAAGTCAAATTTTCTTTTCAGCTCTGGTCTTTTCATCAAGAATGATTGAAAGTCCTCTGTTTCATTGAAAGACCATATTTTCCCCTGAAGTATTATACTCAGTTTAGCTGGGTAGGTGATTCTTGGCTTGAGTCCTATTTCCTTTGACTTCTGGAATATCCTATTCCACGCCCTTCGATCCCTTAATGTAGAAGCTGCTAGATCTTGAGTTATCCTGATTTTATTTCCACAATACTAGAATTGTTTCTTTCTAGCTGCTTTTAAGATTTTCTCCTTGACCTGGGAGTTCTGGAATTTGGCCACAATGTTCCTAGGAGTTTCTATTTTTGGATCTCTTTCATGTGGTGATCGATGGATTCTTTCAATGCTTATTTTTCCCTCTGGTTGTAGAATGTCAGGGCAGTTTTCCTCGATAATTTCATGGAAGATGATATCTAGGCTCTATTTTTGATCATGACTTTCAGGTAGTCACATAATTTTTAAATTGTCTCTCCTGGATCTATTTTCCAGGTCAGTTGTTTTTACCATGAGATATTTCACATTGTCTTCCATGTTTTCATTCTTTTGGTTTTGTTTGGTGATTTCTTGGTTTCTCGTAAAGTCATTAGACTCCATCTGTTCCATTCTAATTTTGAGGGAACTATTTTCTTCAGTGAGCTTTTGAACCTCTTTTTCCATTTGGCTAATTCTGCTTTTGAAAGCATTCTTCTCCTCATTGGTTTTTGAACCTCTTTTGCCAATTGAGTGAGCCTATTCTTCAAGGTGTTATTTTCTTCAGCATTTTTTTGGGTCTCCTTTACCAAGGTATTGACCCGTTTTTCATACTTTTCTTGCATCTCTCTCATTTCTCTTCCCAGTTTTTCCTCCACCTGTCTAACTTGCTTTTCAAAATCCTTTTTGAGCTCTTCCAAGGCCTGAGCCCACCCGACATCCCCCTGGGATGTCTGGGGTACTGAGGCCCCGCCCTCCACATCTTTCCCTGATGGCAAGAATATGTCCTCGTCAGATCTGAAAGTTGGGATCATTTGCATCTGTTTGAAAAAACTCTCTATAGTCTTATTTATCTTCCCTTTTCTAGGCATTTTCCCAGCCAGTTACTTGACTTCTGAGATTCCTGTCCACCCCCGCCTAGATCCGCCCAGCTAGTGCTTGGAGTCTGAGATTCAAATGGGCTTTCCAGCCGCCTGGCTGCTAATCAATGTGAGCTTTAGTTCTGGTGCTGGGGTGGGGGCAGGGCCGCCCACCAGGCTCAGCTCCCTCAGGGGCTTTATGCAGAGACCTTCAGGAACAGAGCGGGTGGGGGTGGGGTGGGGGGGGCCCCACCTTCCAGGCTCAGTTCCCTCAGGGGCTTTATGCAGAGGCTTTCAGTAATGGAGTGGGGTAGGGCAGGGCCATCTCCCAGGCTCAGGTCCCTCAGGTTGTTTATGCAGAGACCTTCAGTAATGAAGATCCTGCCTGCTGCTGGGGGAGTCCCTCGCTGCCGCCGCAGCTGCTGCCTCCGCCACCACCGCCCCCGCCTCTGCCGCTGCTGCTTCCTCCCGAGGGGGCCCAAGTCATGGACACACTCTGCCCCCCTCTTCCAGCCCAGCTGTCTCTCTCACTGACCTGTAGAGTCTGTGGGTGGAGGGACCTTCCCGGCCGCCAGAGCTTCTGTCCCTGAAGCCTGCTCGGATCAGCTTCTCTGGGACTGCGGCCAGGGCAGCGCTGGGGTGAGGTCCGCTTTCTGGGGCGTGGATGGACCCTGGGGACGGCTCTCCAGGGCTCTCTGGAACGGAAATCTCTTCCACTCTGTTTCTGCACACCTTTCAGTGGTCCAGAATTTATGGGGATCTCTTTTTACATTAATTCTATGGGCTGTGGGGTTCAGAGCTCGTAAACGTGTGTCTTTCTACTCCGCCATCTTGACTCCACCCCCCTCATTTATCAGTTTTGCTGCATCTTGTGAGCTTCTATATCTCTTAGACAGCAGAACAATAAGATGATTATGAGCCTAGGGAACACCTGCTGCTCCCATAAACTCTACTTTTTGAGGTCATAAGAATCAGGTAACATAATAGATAAGAGTAACTTTGGACATATAACTTGGGGATTCATGGTTCCATCTTTGTTGGTGTTCAGTATGAATACAATTATACATTGTTGTATATCTTAGCAGAGAGAGGCTGAACTAGTATAGTTGAAAAAAAGTCATCACCTTATCATTTGGTATCCACTTTCCCAATGACAAATTTTTCTAGAATGATCCTAGTATTACTGAAAGACATATTATACATATTCTTAAAGACTTTAGGACCTACCAGAATTTGTGTTCCACTCTCGTAACCTTTGAAATCCAAGGGTTACTTCCACATTAGGATGAAACATTAAATCATAGCATTATTAATGATTCCAGATTGCTACATGAGTATAAATTAGGATTACAAATTAGCATCATAACCTTGCTAAAGTCTTGATGCAATGATTTACTGCAGTGTGGAGGTGACCCTTAGTTCTCAAAGGTTATGCCAGTGAAACAAACAAGAAGGTCCTACCTATCTAGAAAAATATTGTATTTGGACTCAGTGGTATGAAAGTCATCTTAGCTACATTCAGAGATGTGGGCACTCAATAATGATTTTTCATATGGACCATGAAACTCTTGAAACTATTTTCTAAGGCAAGAGATTTTGAAATTATTTTGCTTCATTTAGCTCTTAGATATCCTGGTAAAAACTATGGATCACTTCTCAAAGTAATGTTTTAAAATATAGAAAATTATATTCATATGACTGTAAAAGAAATCAATCACATTGAAATATAGTGATCAAAATATTAAAAATAAACAATTTTATTGAATTTATTGAATCCAGAAATTGAGAATTTCTGTTCTAAGGCCTGCAGGGGTTATAATTTTGTGTTGATGGAGGAGTTACTTAGTCTGAGGAAATTCCCTGTGTCCCCCCTTTTTTTGAAGACTTGGAGAAGTATTGTTATAGAGAGAATCCAGGGAGTAACACAAATAAATCTAGGTATTAGGTTGTAGAAGAAAGACAAGAAATGAAGAACTTCCAGCAATTCTGATCAAAATGTGGCTTTTCAGTTTTCCCTTTTCTTTTCAATTATTGCACTGGATTTATTATTTTTTAAAATACCTATTATAATTCTTGTTTTCATACACATGAAAATGTCATTGCAAATACAAGTGAACTTTGGAAATGTTAATTTCATGATTCATTGACAGGAGGCTGGAGACATTTGTATACGCTCCTGACTGAAGTTATACACTCATGACCAGAGTTGGGTGGCTAGGGATGGAGAGATGGATAAGGGAAAGTGGAGAAAAAAAACTGATAAGGAGAAAGACTGATGATTTCATTGAAGCTGGCAGGGCTACAGGAGGCAGCTATATCCTGGTTGGTCTAAAGAATTGATTAGGAAGGAAAAGGAGACTTAGAAACAGGAAAAGCCATTAAGGGGGAAATATCCTAATACTGAAAGCTCTTTTGGAAAAGAGATAATAAAAATATGCAATCAGAATACACCTAATAGAGAAAAGTTCAGATATTTTTCAACAAAGAATTTCAACTTTAAACCCTTGGAGTTACACCTGCAGCCAAGTTTGAAACAACAGAATTACTTACAAGTTCAGAGTAAAGCATAATTCAGAAAGGGAACATGATGTAGTGGAAAGAAATCTGAACTACAAGTTCAAAAGCTTAGGATTGGGTCTGAGTTTGACTATTGTGAACTTAACACTTAGGACTTTTCTTAAGAAGGAGAACTAATCAAATTCTCCCATCCATTCTAATTCCTTTGGTGGCAAAAATCTCACCAAATGTGTAATTTTATGGCAAATCATAATAAGAAAGGATAAAATAAAGAGCCCATGAACAAAATGTATGAATCCAAATGAGATTTATTGAAGAATAAGAAATATTTTTACAAAGGACTGAGATAGGACACCTGAAAATGGAGGATTGCACAAATCTATTAATCTTTGTCAGCTCAATTAATGGCAAAAGAGGACAGGGACTGTACCACTACAGATATGACTTCTTATTTTTCCTTTTCATATATTCACTGGGATATTTCATCCCTCTCACTCCCATCCCATAAAATATACACTCTTTGGGGTAGGTGAGGAAGGGAAGTGTAAGACTCCATTATATAGGAAATGACATCTCTAGCATGTCCCAACGATGTTACATCAATTTTCCTGACTTCATCAGGGTTTCTAGGGTAATAATTAGAGAACAGAAGTTTTGTCTATGTTTCCTTTCCCCAAATGTATATTTTGGGATCTTTGAGCATTGCAACTGAATGAGGTGATAGAGGCAGGAAGACAAAAATAAATAGTCTGATTGGTGAGTTTAGTCGGTCTATTCTCCTAGATATAAGAGTTTGCTCTATTGGTCCTGGGTAGGTTTTGAGAATCACTCCCAGAGCCCAGGGTTCCACTCCTCTGTACAAGTCGCCATGGACTCTAAGGTGCTGCATCATAAAACACAGAACAAAACTACTAAAAGTTCTTCATGTCCTGAATTTCTGATTTAACTTTTGCCTCACCTATAAGTCTCTAGACTGCTTTAAAAATTTTTTGTTAACTATATTGCAATATAAATTGTTTTTTTTGGAATTTACATGCATTTTATTTATGTATTTAAACCAGAGGTTTCCAAACTTATTTGACCTACCTCTCTCTTTTTGAAACAAAATTACTCAGCAACCTCCTGGAAATCATCTTTCTTTAACTCTTTAATTTTTTTCAAAATTTTGTTATCATTTCAATTTATTGTAAATTTGTAGAATCTTTCTTGCATTGAAATTTTGATGACAAAATGTCATGTGTGTATGTTCATCTTTCGTTGCCAAAGAAGACCATGCCCTCAGAGAAATAATGACATGACTTGCACTTGACTTTGTTTTTGAGGGAGGGAGGGCTGTGTAGGTCACCAGCCTCACTTCTCCTCCAGAGCCATCTGAATCCAGTGACCAGGTGTTCATCAGGATGATTGGAGATGACCCAGGATGAGGCAATTTGGGTTAAGTGACTTGCCCAAGGTCACACAACTAGTGAGTGTCAAGTATCTGAGGTGAGATCTGAACTCAGGTCCTCCTTACTCCTACACTGGTGCCCTGTCCACTGCACCACCTAGCTGCCCTAATGACAAAATATTGCATCATATAATCATATAATAACATTTTGTAAACAAGTCATTACATGCACATATTTATGCTGGACTTCCCTGCTTTCCTGCCAACACTTGCTTGTTAAGACCTGCCGGTAGACTTGAGCACTGATCAGTTATAACTTGTATTTTGTGTATTTATTTGGAAAATAATGTAGTCACTATGACTTTAACTCTGCTACACAATAGATGAAATATGTATGAATGGTTTTTCAAAATTTTCTTCTCTTCTCTTCTTTCCTTATGCTTCCATTGCCCCCTTATTTTTATTCAACACAAACCAATTGCACCAGAAGTTACTACCTCTTCCACCCCTCCCTCCACCCCAATTTTCTAGTATCTCCCTCTGGAAGTATTGTGCACTTTGGGAACCTATGAAACCATTATTTAGAGAGAGGTCCGTAGGTTTCACCAGACTGCCAAAGGGACAGTGACCACGAAACAAACAAATAAAAAAAAAATCTAAGACTCTTCCCCACCCTCCCTGTAGTATTCTACTAAGAAACCAGAAGCCTTTTTGATCAGCATGTCATATATGAGGCTGTCTTGTATCAATGAGATGGGTCAACAGGCCATTACAAGGACCTAGAATAGGCCATAACACATAACCTACCAGTTCACAAGGTAGTTGTGAGAAAATCACTTTATGAACTATTGCTATTATTATACAATTCAATTGGGTTAAGCAGAGAGGCAACGTACAATTCTTATTAATATGTTAAACTCTAAGAATCAGTCTAATGAGCATAACTGTGAATCTGGAGCATACTTGTTCACATGTAGTTTGTGTTCCGGGCTGAACTGGATCAACAGAGATCCTGCATTTTCACTAGATTACAGAAACTATGTGAAGCTGAAAACACTATGGATGAGAGGTTCCAAAAAGATCTTGTGTCAGGGGACTTAGATTTGAATTCTGCCTTTGCTACTTCTTAGCTATTTGACCCTGAGACAGTAATTTATCTTTTCCGGGTCTCAGTTTCCTTAACTGTCAGAACTTATGTTGAATATGGCAAAATTGTCATACTTCTTTCCTAGTGAACCTCTCAGCATAACTCCTTAATTTGGTGGAATGGAAAGTGTGTTAGACATGAAGGAAGAAAGAAATGTGTCCAATTGTAGTTTCATATGCTTTTTTGCTGTGTGACCAGACAGATACCAAATGGAATGAGAAGGCCTGAAAAGGGCTTGCCAAGTCATTCACCAGATTTGCTAGTCTTCCTTGAATACCCTATACACCCTCATTCGAACATGTGGTTCCAAGAAACTACAGAACATACAGTGAGCTCATCCCAGTACAAGCATCTCGACTGACAGGTTACAACAGGTTTTGGGTAACTGACAGGCCTAATATCATTGATAAGTTAGGGGAATGTCTACCCCAGGCATATGAAGACTTCCCTTGGCAGAGTGGGTAGATGAACAATTTCTTCCAACAACCACGAAGATTTCTGAAACAGGTTCTGTGAAGCACTTAGAACTTTGGTCAGACATTGAAGATAGATACTGAGGTAGCCTCCCATATCCTGGACCTTCATCAGTTGTCCTGGTTTTTGTCTTACCAATAGACTTTGAGGACTGGAAGATAGAATGAGCATGATTATTTTGTATAACTCTGCCTCCCCTAAATCCAGTTCACTTGGAAGTCTAGACACTCCCCCAAGATGTCACTAATCCTCTTTGAAAATGAAGAATGAACAAAAACTGGGTAAATGACTTAGTTTTTCTTAAACCTCATTTTCCTCATCTATATAACTACAATAAAAGTATCTCTAGTAGTTGAAAATATCTCATGGTTATAAAAGAAATATAAAAAGATGTGTAAAGGATTTTTATGACTTTTTTTGACCAACATGGATAGTAGTGCCAAAACATGGACTCTAACATCACAGTCCCAGATATGATCATAGAGATGGTAGAAATAGCACTTTAGCTGAGAAGAGAGTTTTGATTAGATCAAGTATAGAGAGAAGAGATCCCTCTAGGTGGCAAAACAATTGTGAATGTATTGAGGGAATATCTAAAGGAGGAGAAAATATCAAAGGCATGGGGGAAAAATCACAGACATTATGAATAGAAAATACTTGTGAGAACTGACCTATATATTTATTTCTTACCCTCTGCATAAATTTTTTATGAGATAATCTAGACATGCATAAGTGACAACATTGATGAGGGTACTATTAGGGAATGGTTGAGATTTTTTTTTAAAGAATATAACACAGTAGACTACATTTTTAGATTAAGAGAATATAAAATGGAATTATTGTTTTTAATTATAAAAAAAGCCTTTTAAAAATAGCATTTGATTTGGTAGAGAAAAATAATGCCATAAAAGCTTTTATCCAATTAGGTATCCATCACATATACACAAAATTTATCCAAGACTTTTGAAAGATACAGTAATAGAAATAACCTTGTTCAACCACCCTCTGATCATTGGTGCATAAAATGGGGCCACTTATACTTGCCAAAAATGTTTGCTATTGTCAAGGAGAAATTCAGCATAGTGTCCAAGTTGAAGAAGGATTGTTTAGGCAGATTGGAATACGTAAAAAGAAGGATGAATCAGAAAAAAAGACTTTTTTTTTACATTTATTGACATAATCTTATGAGAGGAGTATAATATGATTAATTAGGTAAAAATTTTTCTCATGCTTAAGCATACATATTTGATATAAATCAAACTTCATCAGAGTGAATGTTGGGGGATGGGGATATGTTTATTCAATTATTTGCTAGGATTACATTTTAAAATATTGGATCAATATTCACTAGTGATGTTGGTCTATAATTCTCTTTCTTTGCTTTATTTGGTTTATGTATTAGGGCTATATTATCTCATCAAAGAAATATTGTAGAGTTCTCTTTTTCAAATTTCAAGAAAAAATATGCAACATACATAGCTTTTCTAATTATTCTTTATACCCTTGATAGCTACAGATCCATCTGATTGGTATTTCTTTTATGACTTTTTCAACTTCATTTTCTAAAATTACATTCTTGTAGATCTCTATTTTATGTTCTTTCAACTTGAATATTTCACATATTTGTTCATTATCATTTCTTTTAAATTCTCAGTTTCACTGGAATGAATTCAGTTAATTCTTTTTACTTATTCTTTCTTTGGGTTGTGACTTCACTTTGTTCATTTTAAAATCTGATCGTTTGATTTTCTTTCCCCTTGTTTTGATCAGGCTACATAAGGCCGATCAGTTTTGTTCATTTAAAAAAATAGTTGTAATTTTATTTATCTATTCTAGGAGAGTGAGCAAGGTGTATAGAAAAGTCGGGAAGAGTAGAGTTCAAGTCAATCCTATGAAGTATAATAACAGTGTGTCTTTGTAAATCACTTGACCTTTAGGTGCTCTAGGCAACTCTCTAAAACTGTAAGTTGCAGAGAAGTTGCCACCCTGAAATGTCTTCTCAACCGAGGACTCCCAAACCAGTAAAATAACAAGTGTAGTCCCTTTATTTCATTGTCTTTTTGTTTTCTATTTTATCTATTTCTCTACCAATTTTCAGTTTCCTCTTTTGTTTGCTTTTATTTGTGTCTTCTAATGTTTTAATTGGACATTCATTTATTTAATTTTCTGTTTTGCAAATGTATATTTTTAAATTAATTAATTTATTTTTAGTTTTCAACATCCATTTCCACAAGATTTTGAGTTTCAAATTTTCTACTTATCTCTCCCCTCCCCCACCCAAAATACCATACCTTCTGATTGCACCCTCCCCCAATCTGCTCTCCTTTCTATAACACCCCTCCCTCCCCGTATCCTCATCTTCTCTCTTTTCTTGTAGGGCAAGATAGATTTCTATACCCCAATACCTGTATTTCTTATTTCCCAGTTGCATGCAAAAACAATTCCCAACATTCATTCCTTAAACTTTGAGTTCCAACTTCTTTCCCTTTCTGCCTCCCCACCCATCCCCACTAAGAAAGCAAGCAATTCAATATAGGCTATATATGTGTAGTTTTACTAAAGTCTTCTATAATAGTCTTGTTGTGAAAGATTAGCTAAATTTCCCTCATCCTATCCTGCCTGCTATTTACTCTATTCTCTCTTTAGACTTTCTCCCTTCCCTAAATTGAGTGTGAAAGTCATTCCCTCCTTAAGCCAAATGTGATGAGAGTAAGCCTCACTTTTTCTCTCTCCAGTGAAAAAGCTTTTACTTGCCTGTTTATGAGACAATTTGCCCCATTCCATTTCTTCCTTTCTCCTACCAATATATTCCTCTCTCACCCCTTAATTCCTTAGTTTTATTTTTTTAGGTATCATCCCTTCCTATTCAACTTACCCTGTGCCCTCTGTGTATATATGTATATATATATATACATATATACACATACATGCATGTATGTATAATTTCACCAACTCCCCAAATACTGAGAAAATTTCAAAGTTAGAATTATTATCTTTCCAAGTAGGAATGTTAACAGTTCAACTTTAGTAAGTCCCTTATGAAATCTTTTTCCTGCTTACCTTTTCATCTTTCTCTTGATTCTTGCGATTGAAAGTCAGATTTTCTATTCATCTGGTCTTCATCAAGAATGCTTGAAAGTGCTCTATTTAATTGAATAACCATTTTCCCCCCTGAAGTATGATACTCAGTTTTGCTGGGAAGCTGATTCTTGGTTTTAATCCTAGTTCCTTTGACTTCTGGAGTATTATATTCCAAACCCTGTGATCCCTTAATGTAGAAACTGCTAGATCTTGTGTTATCCTGACTGTATTTCCATAATACTTGAATTGTTTCTTTCTGATTGCTTGCAATATTTTCTCCTTGACCTGGGAACTCTGGAATTTGGCTACAATATTCCTAGGAGGTTTTCTTTTCAGATATCTTTCAGGAGGTGATTGGTGGATTCTTTCAATATTTACTTTGCCCTCTGGTTCTAGAATATCAGGGCAGTTTTCCTTGATAATTTCATGAAAGATAATGTCTAAGCTCTTTTTGATCATGGTTTTCAGGTAGTTCCATGATTTTTAAATTATCTATCCTGGATCTATCTTCCAGGTCAGTTGCTTTTCCAATGAGATTTCACATTGTCTTCTATTTTTTCATTCTTTTAGTTTTGTTTTGTAATTTCTTGGTTTCTCATGAAATCATTAGCTTCCATCTGCTCCATTTTAAATTTTAAAGAACTATTTTCTTCAGTGAGGTTTTGAACCTCCTTTTCCTTTTGGTTCATTCTGCTTTTTAACGTATTTTTCTCCTCATTGGCTTTTTGGACCTCTTTTTGCATTTGGGTTAGTCTATTTTTAAAGGTGTTATTTTCTTCAACATTTTTTGTGGTCTCCTTTAGCAGGCTGGTGACTTGCTTTTCATGATTTTCTTGCATTGCTTTCATTTCTATTCCCAGTCTATTCTATTTCTTCCACCTCTCTTACCTGATTTTCAAAATCCTTTTTGAGCTCTTCCATGGCCTGAGGTTTTGGATGCAGAAGCCTTGACTTTTATGTCTTCCTCTGATAGTATGCCCTGTTCTTCCTCATCCAAAAGGATAGAAGAAAATACCTGTTCACCAAGAAAGTTACCTTCTATATTTTTATTTTTTTTCCATCTTTTGGGCATTTTCCTAGTCAGTTACTTCAATTTTAAGTCCTTTGTCAAGAGGGAGATATATTCTGAGGACCTATAAGTTCTCAGTTCCTCCAAGGTGGCACAGTCAAGGGAGAGGAGTTTACTCCTCTTCTGGCTTGTGCTCTGGTCTAGGAGCTACTACAAGCTTTTCTGCCTGTGTTCTGCAAGTAGAATTCCCTCTCCAGAGCCTCTACCAGCTCTACCACACCAGCACTCCTCCTTATCCCAGGGCTGACACTCAGGGCGGAGACTCAGATCAGCAGCTCAATTCTGCCAGGGGCTTTATATCCAGTGTTCCAGAAATGAATGCTGCCACTGCCTGGGGCTGCAGCTAGGGCCCTGCTCCCCTCTCACCCAGATGAAAGAGTTTTCTCACTGACCTTTGAGGCTGTCTCTGGTGTTTGTGGGTTGAGGGATCTGAGAACTGCAGTTGCTGCCAGTGGTGCCCTGAAGCCTGCTCCAGTTCTGTCCCTACTGTGCCACACTGGACTCTATACTAGTCTGAACCTGGTATTGATATTCCCTGTCAGCCTTCCAGGTTGCCTTGGGCTGAACATCTCTCTCACTCTGTCATTTTCTTCTGCTGCTCTAGAATTTGTTTAGAGTCATTTTTTATAGGTATTTTATGGGCTGTTTTGGGAGAGCTCTTATAGGTCATCCTTCTACTCTTCCATCTTGGAATGTACATTTTTAAACATAGGATTTTTCCTCAGAAGATTGCTTTCTTTTTTTAAAAACAATAACCAAAGCCTATTTTTTTCTTCCTTCCTAGCCCCACTGGTGGAAAAAAAAAGAAAATCTTTGTAACACATATTACTTGTTCATCCTTCATTTACAAGAGGATCGATGACATCACAGGGTGATGTCTTGACTTACTCATGAATTGGATTTCAGTGAGACAGCATTGTACAAAGTTGTCAAACTCTCTTGTTCAGAGTCATCAAAGTCCAGAGGAAAGATAAAAGTCATGATGCCCAGCAATGGCCTAGGATGCAATGGATGACCTTGGCATCTTTGGTGTCTAATCAAGCTCCAAGCACTCTGTGGTGCTTGCTTCAGCCTATTGAAACAGATTGTTTTCATCCACCCGTTTTGCTAGGGGGAAGTCTTCCCATGCTTGGGGGTAGATATCCCCCTAACTCACTGATGAATTTGAGGCCTCTCAGTTACCTTCAACCTGGTTTAGCCCATCTGCTGAGATAGTTTCCTGTGGTGTGGCTGTTGTGCATGCTATAGTTTCCTAGAGATGATAGTTGACTGAAAGGTGATCATCAAATGTGGATAAGCAGTCCTGAAAAGATATTGGCAAGCCCTCATACCAGAGGTACTAATCCTCCTTGCATATCCCATACATCCATAACAAATATACACAGCAAATCAAAACAAACTCTCATAAAGGCTATGTTAAAAGTGAGTCAAATTTTGCATATTAATCGATTACCTCTCTGTCAGAAAGCAGGTAACGTTCTTCAATATCAGTACTCTGGAATTATCAATGATCCTTATATCAATCTGTGTTCTTCAGCATTTCAAATTGTTTGATTTCACAGTACTGATATTGTAATATAAATTCTTCTCCTCACTCTTCTAACTTGACTCTATCCAAAGAAGTCTTTCCAAATTTCTCTGAAACTATGTCTTTTCTTCCTTGTCCAATCACCTCTGTGGCCTATTTAACCCAGAAAAAAAATCACTTTTTAATTAAGGCTCTTCCCTTTCCTCCTTTGGTGAATTCCTCCTAGAGTTTCCCTTTTGTGGAGGAGATTTCAACTATTTTATTCTAAGTTCACTGGAAAAAAAATCTGATTCTGCAGAGTAAAATGTCTTAAAGGCTTTCTTCCAATAAGGAATTTCTGATTCATATCAAAATCATGCCTTTAAAGATGTAAGGAAAGATGACTTTGCTTTTGGTGACTAGAATTAAGCAAAGAATAAACTAAACTGACATGTTCACTGAAGGTGTTTACCGCTATAACAGATGACACCTACCACAAAGTTCAAGAATGATTCCCAATAGATGTTAAGGCTCTTCAAATGCTGCTATTTGCAGATGACACGATTCTCACTGCATCAAACCCATGACTATTTTGGCGCCTCCTAAATGAGGTTCACTAATACCTGAAGATTTTGGACTATTATTTACCCAAGGAAAATTTCCTCTCTTTTTACTCATCTTTCTCTTCTTATCCATTCATTACATAAGACCACTAGATGAATCCACTATTCTTCAGGACCTCTCTCCTGATTTATACTCACGATTAGCTGTACTGACAGTCAAAGGGATAGGTTGAACTAACTGTACAGATAATAGATACTAAAATAATAAATGTTTATCATATGTAGCTGGACCATTTTATTTATCTTACTTTAAATTGTTTTTCTGTTTAAAAAGGGGGGGGGGGGGGTAAAAGCTTTGTTTGAGATGCCTAGAGACTATTCTTTCCAAACTTGGGCTCTCAACCAAGCAGTAAATGAATACTCATCAGTAGTTAAGTATCTAGCACAATGATTTGAGTCAATAAGACAGGTACCTACAGTCAGACAGTTCCAAATAATTCAGGTCAATAATCTGCTTTCCTGGGAATTACCTTGATAACACATTTTTTTTTTTCCGTGCTTAATTCTATTTACTTGTAAAGAGCAATTGCAAGAATAAGAGTGTCTTTCTAAACTCAATTTGGTATGCAAATAGCTGATTTATGCAATTAGCCAATATGCAATTATATGGAATAGCAATGAGTGGATTCTAATTGGACCAGATCCACACCACCTGATTCTTACAAACATAAATAGTTTGGATTGTTAAGTAATATGCAATTAAATGGAGTACAAGATAGTCTCTCTGGGCAAGTCTGCCTACCCACCTTTTATCTTGTTTTTGTATCAACTGTGGTGAGTCAGAAAGAGGTGGAGAGAGGCAATCAAAATGGAGTACAGATACAGTTGAGTCTGACCTGATGGGATTCTATTAGTAGCTTTTATGATTCAGGAGCTAAATACTAAATTAAGAGCTGATTGTTCTAAAGGCATAAACATCAAGGACTCTACTGTACTCTGGAGTACATTAGCATCACTAGATTTCACAGGGCCTGCCGGGTCATTATAAGCTGGTCAAGGAGCAGTTTAGAACTCTAAGAGGTTGAATTTACTCCCTCCAGTGATGATGTATTGACCAATAAGTATGGAAGCATCCCTATCACTATGACTTGTTAATCTTTGAAATAAATAAAGTTTACTTCTCTAGTAAATCAGTGTGAATTGGGCTTGTACTCTTTCTTTTAAGAAGCATTAAATAATACATTGGTGAAAAAGAGCTAAATTTATTGAGGGCAAGAACTCATCTTATATCCCTTTTTATTCCCTGCAATGTTTCCAAATAAAATATCTAGTGATTTGATTTGATTTTTGAAACACATTTTTGGGGAGGATTATCAGAGCTGCAACAAGGGCAAGACAGTTAGGGCTTTGCCCTCAAGATAACTGGATCCAGAGGCTTATAATTTAGTGGGTGCTAAAAGGACTTAAACAACAGAGCTTAGCACCTATTTACCAAGACCAGTTACTTAAAATGAAACACTGAGTTAGTTATCTGGCCTGAACTTCCTTAATCTGTCCTGATGACTGGCATTCTTCTTTCTCACAACATTTTCCCCATGGGTACTCAACCAAGAAGTATTTAGTGAATGCCTACTATGTTTAAGGCACTATAATAGAGTTGTAGGGGAATATGTGAATATCTAAGCATTTATTTTTATACCACAACTTCATTTTCGTTGTTATTTGTTTCTATATTTATTTATATGACTTCCAGGTGCATTTTCACAGAATCAATACATTGCACAGTGCCATATATGCATGTAGCACTTTTTAAAATTATTGGACTGTTCCATTTTTGTCTTTTCATTTCTGGTGCCTTACATGTAGTAGCTTTATTACATTATGGTCCAAAAAGGATGTATTTAATATTTCTGCTTTTCTAAATTTGTTTGTAAAGTTTTTTTTTTTTTTAATGGTGTGGTGGCCTGTTGTTTTTTTTAAGGTATTCTTATATATAATTTATTTTTTTCAGTTTTTAGCATTTACTTCCACAAGAACTTGAATTCAAAATTTTCTCCCCATCGCTCCTTACCTCTCACCCCAGGACAACATGCACCCCATCCACCCCTTTCTCCAGTCTGTTCTCTCTTCTATTACCCACCCTTCTTCCATCTCCCATCTCTTCTATTCTCCTGTAGGGCAAAATAGATTTCCATACTACATTGCCATTTCCAGTTGCATGCTAAAACAAGTTTTAACATTCATTTTTAAAGCTTTGAGTTCTATATTCTCTCCCTCCTTCCCCCCTACCCTCATTGAGAAAACAAGCAATTCAATATATGTCGTATATGTGTAACAACGCAAAGCACTTTCATAATATTTGTTGTAATGTGTTTTATGTTACAACATAAAATATGTTGTAAAAGACTAACCACACTTCCCTCTGTCCTGTCCTGCCCTTCATTTATTCCATTCTCTCCCTTGACCTGTCCTCCCACAATAGTGTTTGCTTCTGAATATCCCTTTCCCCAATTTGCTGTCCCTTCTATTATCTTCCCTCTCTTATCCCCTTCCCCTTTGTCTTTCTGCAGGATAAAATAGATTTCTATATCTAATTGACTGTGTGTTATTTCCTCCTTAAGCCAAATCCCATGAGAGTAAAGCTCAATTATTTCCTTTCAACCCCTCCAGCTTCTTCCCCTCCGTTGTGAAAGTTCTTTCTTCCCTCTTTTATGTGAGATGATTTATTATATTCTATCTCTCCTTTTCTCTTATTCCTAGTATATTCCATTTAGCAGTAAATTTTATTTTTTTAGGTATTCTCGCTGCATATTCAGCTCTCCCTGTGCCCTCTGCCTATGACTGTGTCTATGTACACACACACACACACACACACACACACACATATATACACATATACACATACACCCATGTGCATATACATACCTACACATATATAATATACACATACATATATACCAATACACACCTGCACACACACATACAAACACACACACACACACAACACACATATATATATATACATGTATTTTTTTTTTCCTCTAACTACCCTAATACTGAAAAAGGTCTCATGACTTACAAATAACATCTTTCCATGTAGGAATATAAACAGTTCAACTTTAATGAGTTCCTTAATGCTTCTCTTGCCTGTTTGCCTTTTCATGTTTCTCTTCATTCTTGTATTTGAAAATCACATTTTCTATTCAACTTTGTTCTTTTCAAAAAGAATTCTTGGAAGTCTTCTGTTTCATTGAAATTCACTTTTTCCCCTGAAGTATCATACTCATACTCAGCTCTGCTGGGTTCTTTCAGTATTTGTTTTACCTTCTGGTTCTAGAATATCAGGGCAGTTTTCCTTGATAATTTCCAGAAAGATGATATCTAGGCTCTTTTTTTCAATCATGGTTTTCAAGTAGACCAATAATTTTAAAATTATCACTCCTGGATCTACTTTCCAGGAGAGTCATTTTTCTAATGAGGTATTTCACTTTGTCTTCTATTTTTTTTTTCATTTTTTGGTTTTGTTGTGGAATTTCTTGGTTTCTCATAAAGTTTTTAGCTTCCATCTGCTCCATTCTAATTTTTTAAAGAACTATTTTCTTCAGTGAGCTTTTGAACTTCCTTTTCCATTTGGCAAATTCTGCTTTTTAAAGCATTCTTCTCCTCATTGGTATCTGAATTTCTTTGGACGTTTGGTTTAGTCTATTTTTAAAGTTGTCACTTCATTGTTTCCTTGGGCCTCCTTTAGCAAGCTGTTGGCTCACTTTTCATGATTTTCTTGCATCACTTTCATTTCTCTTCCCATTTTTTTTCTCCTCCTCTCTTACTTGATTTTCAAAATTCTTTTTGAGAACTTCCATGGCCTGAGACCATTGCATATTTTTTTTGGAGGTTTTGGTTGTAGAAGTTTTGACTTTTATGTCCTCCTCTATTCGTATGCTTTGTTCTTCCTCATCCAAAAGGATGTAACAAAATATCTGTTCACCAAGAAAGCAACCTTCTATGGTTTTATTTTTTTCCCCTTTTTGGACATTTTCTCAGACAGTTACTTGACTTTTGAGTCCTTTGTCAAGTGGAGGGTATGCTCTAGGGGCCTATAAGTTCTAAATTCCTCCAAAGTGGCGCAATCACAGGAGAGGAGTTTAATCCTCTTCTGGCCTGCACTCTTGTCTGTGAGCAACCACAACAACTCTTTTCTGCTCAGGATCTGTGGGTAAGATTCCCATTCCACAGCTACCAACAGCTCCACCATGCCAGCACTTCTCCTCATCTCAGGACTTCCACTCAGAACTGAGACCCATGTGAACAGCTCAATTTCCTCAGGGTCTTTAGACCAAAGACTCCAAAAGTGGATGCTGCTGCCACTCTGGGGTTGGGACTGGGGCCAGACCTCCCTGCTACCAGATGAAAGAGCTTTCTTACTGACCTTTGAGGGTCTCTTTGGCATTTGTGGGTTGAGAAATATGGGACACACAGCTGCTACTTGTGATTCCCTGCCCTGAAGCTGCTCCAGTCTTTTCTGGGCCACAGGGCCCAGGCTGGACTGTGCTCTGCTCTGAGCATGGTGTGATAGACCTTTATTGTCAGCTTTCCAGGATCTTCTTGGACTGGAAATCTCTTTTACTTTGTAGTTTTATAGCTTCTCCTGCTCTAGAATTGGTTTAGAATCATTGTTTTATAGGTATTTTATGGGCTATAGGGGGAGAGTTAGAGCAAGTCTGTCCTATTCTGCCATCTAGGCTCCATCCCCCTAATGGTCATTTTTTTAAATGGTCAATTTAAATGTCAATTTAAATGGTCACTTTTGTGAAGGTGTCATATACAGCTAAGAAAAGGTATACTTTTTTCTCTTATTCATTTTTCTCCCAAGATCTATCATACCTAATTTTTCTACAATTTTATTCATTTTCTTAACTTCTTATTTGTTTTATGGTTAAATTTATCTAGTTCTGAAAGGGGTAAAGTGAGACTCTTACTGATAAATTTTTTACTGTCTATTTTTTTCCAGTAATTCATTTAAAAATTTGGATATTAGTATTTAATATTGATATTACTTCACTGACTATGTTACCTTTTAGCAAAATGTAGTTTTACTGGTTATCTTTTTAATTAGGTCTAGTTTTGCTTTTGCTTTGTCTGAGATCACTGTTTCTGTCCCTGCCTTTTTTACTTCAGCTGATGCATAATAAATTCTGCCCCAGTCTCTTATTTTGATTTTGTATATATCTCTTTGTTTCATACTGTGTTAGTATCCTGTTGTTTGTATCTGTTTCAAGTGTGTCTCTTGTAAATAACATATTGTTAGATCCTGGTTTCTAATCCATTCTGCTATCTGCTGATTTTATGGGTGAATTCAGCCCATTCATATCCACAGTTATGATTGCTGGTTGTTCTCCTCTATCCTATTCTTTTCTGTTTGTCCTTTTGTTTTTTTAAATTATGCCTTCTCAAAAGTCTGTTTTGCTTGTGATCACTGTCTCCCTTAATCTGCCTTCCCTCAAGTCACCCCACCTGCCTTTCTGTTAGCATCTTCCTCTCCTACTTCCTGGATTTCTATACCCAACTGAGTATGTATATACATTCTTCCATCTTTGAACCAATTCAGATGAAAGTGAAGTTCAAATACTGCCAGGTTCCCCCCTCTCATTTTCCCTTGTACTGTCAAAACTTTTCTATGTGCAACTCTTTTATATGAGATAATTTTCTTCATGTAATGTAGTAAGTTCTTAATAAATGTTTTTCAAATCCAAGAAACATTTATTAATCACTTTGTGTAAGGCATTCTAGATGCTGAAGGTACAAAGACAAAAACATTGAAGCTCCATTTCTTGAGGACTTTGCATTCTATTGGGATGGATACTGCACACACACACACACACACACACATCTACACACACACACACCATACATACTACACACAGATATACTCAACATGCACATATAGGCATATATGCAGAGAAATTCAGGATGTTATAAAAGTATTAGTATATTTAAAAAAAATTAATGACTTAAAACTGCACAGTGACTTTGGGAACACTCTTTAAATACAAAATTATAGAAAATAATTTCAAGAGGGAGATATCATCAAGGTTGAAAGCTATCAGGAAATGGTCTTGGGAAGAAAGTATGATCTAAGCCATGCTTTCAAAAAGACTTGGGATTCTAAGAGGGAAAGGTGAGAAGTAAGTGCATTCCAGACATGAGGTGCGAGACAAAACCCTGTGTCAGTATCTTGTTATTTGTCTTAACCCCATGGAATAATGGTGCGCTTGCCTCAGGCATCAAAATTCCTAGGTATAGCCAACATTAATAAATGAGTCTTTGAGGTTTACTGAGGCAAGACATCCAAAGGAATGGATTTTATCAAATTACTGCTACTTGCCAATCAGAAAATAGCCATCAGGAATTAGAAGGAATTAACATCTACTTGTAGAATAACACCTATCCCTGTAAACATTAAATTGTGTGGTTTCTTTGAGTTTCTTTAAATAATGCTTAGTGTATTGTATATGAGGTCATGCAATTCTTACTCACTGTCTAGATTACAGCAAACACTTAACAAATTATTGTTAGCTTATTGATTGATTGAAATAGAGACAATGGGGTGTGATGGAAAGAGTGTCATCCAGAGTCAGGAAAATTGAGCTTAAACTATAGTGCCCAAACTTATTAGCTGTGGGACCCTAGGCAAATGAGCTTACTGCTTTGAGCTACAGTTTCCTCTTCTGTAAAAGGGGATAATGTTTTGTAAACTTTAAATCAAAAGGATTTTGAAAGTATGTTATTATTAATAATTATTTATAAAGATTAAGGAGAGATAGGTGCTGAAACTAGAGTGAAGTTAGCAAAGCCTTGGTCCCAAGAACAAGGGTGAAGGAGAGAAAGAGAAAGACTGTAGATACTCCACAGTCCCAGAGGTACTTAAAGGACAGTATAGACATTGATACCACCTCAGGATAGCCAGGAGAGTAATCAAGTTCAAGGGCTTAGGTGAGAATGTTGGAACAAGTGGGAATGTTTAACATCCAAGAAACCCATATCTAGGTCAGTATTCATCATTCCCTTATAGTTTAAGCTCAGTGTGACTGGAGAGTATCTATTACAATGGGCTAACTAACATGCTGCTCTTAAAAGAATAGAGCTTCCACAAACTAGTACCCATGTACAGTCTTCTGTTCCCAGTGCCATATTTTAGGAAGACAGTGACAAATCAAAATAAGTCTAGAAGTGAGCAATCAAGAATGGTGAGTGGATTGGAAACTATGTCACATGAGGAGCAGGGGATGGTTTATAATGCAAAATCCCTGAAAACAGAGACTGTTCCTTTTTTTGTTTTTCATCTATCATCTAGAGGCATCAAGGAATATTCATGTAGAAAATGATATTTAAGCCTTGAAGGAAAGTAGGGCTTTGGTGAGATGCAGGTGTGGAAGAGGTGTATTGCAGACAGGGATGAAAGTAAGTAAAAATGCAGGAAATGGAATGTCAATTATGTGAAACAGTATGGTCAGTTTTTCTGATCTCCAGAATACATATCAGGGAGTAAACTGCACTAAGAATGGAAAGTTATGTTGGAATAAAGATGTGAGGGGGTTTTAGTACCAAATAGAGAGAAATTTATATGGGACCCTAGAAGTAATGTGGAATTAGGGGAGTTTATTAAATAGGGGAAGGACATTGTCATAACTGAACTTTAGAAAAATCACTTTGGCAGTTGTAAGTATGTATGAGAGATACAATAAATTTGAAATAGGAGAGTGAATAGGAGGCTATTGCAGTTGAAAGATGATGAGGGACTAATCTATGGTGGTAGCTGTGCAGGTAGGAAAAATGGAGGTGGGGAGTGGGTGAGTGTGAAAGCTTTTGTGGGGGTAGAAATATTAAGATTAGGAACTGATTGGATATGTGGAGTGAGTAAAAATGAGGAGTCAAAAATGACTCAAATCCTGCAAAAACAGATTAGACAAAAGACAGAACTAGAAGGTGGGGAAATAATCCCTTCCATTTTAGACGTGGTTGAGATATTAGTGGGACATCCAATTTCAAATATCTAGTATGCAGTTGATGATATGGAACTAGAACTCAGGAAAGAAATTAGGGCTGGAAATATACCTAAATCTGGGAATAGTTAGGCTAGAGTTGGTAATTAAACCCATTTGAGCTGAAGGGGTCACCAAGAAGGAGGGTATAGAAAGAGAAGAAAAGAGGCCCAGGATAGAGCTTGGGCACATGTTCACAGCCAAGGGGCATTTTAAGGATGATAGTGATGGGGCAAAGGAGACTGAGAAGTAGCAATTAGACAGACAAAAGAAGAAGTAGGAGAGAGCAGGGCTCCAAAAACCCAGAGAGGAAAGAGTATTCAGTCTGAGAGGCTGGTTAATAGTGACAAAGCTGCAGAAAAGGCAAGAAGGATAAGACCTGAGAAAAGGCCATAGTGTTTTGATACTGGAAAAGAGGGGGTAGAAGGGGTATGAATAACAAAGTTCATTTTCTGAATCATTTTACCTAGGGTTGGTCCTGGTTCTGAGGGTAACACAGACACATTTAGCTACCAAGGCTAACTTATCCAAACTCATACTTTAAAGAGAACATGGGGAAAAGCACCAAGATGAAGCATGGAGGAATGAATTAAGCCCAAGGCACTCCCCCAAAACAAATACATAAACCTTATCTTTTGGGGGAAAAATGAGACCTTTGGAAAATATTGTATAATTCTTCCTAAGTCCACTTTTTTCTTGATTCATATAAATGGGACCATTCCTCCATATCCAGAAATAGATAGCAGTAGTTCACTTTTATGGTATCCCCATAATCTTGGCTATTCAAGGGGAAATAATTTGGACTCCTTCTATACTTCTGATTTGATATAAAGGTGAAGAAAATCTTTTCTCCATCAACATAAAACTTTGTGCCAACCTGTATTCTTCTCCATCTGCCCAATGTTAAAGAGCCCAGGTCTTTCAGCCCTTGATACCTCTCTGATACACTCCAAGGATTAATGAGTAAGACCCCGTTTACAGGGTTGGGTAGGTTGGTGCCATGAACCATGAATTAAGCAAAAGAAGAGTAAGAGCCATGAGGATTACACACTTTGTGAATGTTGTTACCTTTAAGAAAGCTGCTAAGGCAATTAGAAGCACCTCAGATACCTGTAATTAATGTAAAAGATGCCTGTAGCACTTAATGTTTCCACATAAAATTCCTACAGTTTCATGTTTCTATGACCTTCACTAACACTTTCTAAAGCTGGTATTCCTGGGAGAAAATTAGCATCTTAACAGATTTCCAACTATTTTAGTTGGGACTTGAAGGAAGCCGAGGAAGTCAAATGGAGATGAGGAGGAAGAATATTACAAGCTTGGAGCAGAATGGAGGGTTGGGGGGCAGTCAGAGAAAATACCCATTGTTAAGAGAAATACTATACTCAAGCATAGGCTAATAAAACAAAAAACTTTGATACAAGGGATGTGTTGTATTTCTGATCCCATCACTCAAAACATTTTTGGAATACCTTCTTTTAAAATTCCTTTATACATGACAACATGTATCCAGATATTTAGGGTCACATAATAAATAAACTGTCTTTATATCCTGATTCTATTTACTTTGGCCTCATTTAGATAAGTGCAGATGGGAAAAATGCTCAAAGGCACTGGAATTCTTCATTTTTATACAAACCATGGATAATTTCTGTGCAATGTAGGAAGCCTTAGGTTCTGGGGCTTGGAATCAAACAGACTCTGCCACATTTTAGCTGTGTGACCTTGAGCAAAGGATTTTCCCTCTCTGGGCCTAAGTTTTCTCAACTACAAAATGAGTAGAACCCATCAGATCCTCTCCAGGGTTATCATTTTGTTAACTGTCAAATGCTATCAATTGCTAATTTCCTATCATAAATTATGAGGTGTACATAATCTTAGATTAGCAACAGTGACATTAAGGACTTGTCTGAGATCACTCAGTAGGTAAATATTTGAGATGACAGGCCTGGTCCTCCTGATCAAGTTCAGACTGGTAACCAAAAAACCAATGATGTCAAACTTAAGTGGAAATGGATCCCTTGTGGACCACATGTTGACTTTCAAAATCTCAGGCAGAAAATTTGACACCTCCACGCTACATCATGCTATAAGAATTCTTTGCCAGAGTAATGGCAAGAAATTTGAGGAATCAAAATAGGACCTTAGGAATGAGCGCAAAGAGCAGAATAGAAAAAAGGTTGGTCTCAAGGATATGTGGATAAATGTTTAACAACTGGTTCTCTGGGGGGAAAATGTATGTAATTATACTGTTAAGATTAATCTGAACTATTCACATTTTTCTCTATCACTTTCTTAAGTCTAGAAAATCAATGTGGAGACATACCCAAGATGGCGGAGTAACAGCACAGATTTGCTAGAGCTTTCCCCTCAGTCTCAGCCAAATACCTGTAAAAATGACTCTAAACAATTTATGTAGCTGCAGAACCCACAGAATGATGGAGTGAAACAAATCTCGAGCCCAAGACAGCCTAGAAGGTCGATGGGAAGTTTCTGTCCCACTGTGCAGGGAGCAGAGCACAGTCCAGTGTGGTCCACGCCAACACAGATGGGACCTGAACAGGTCTTAGGGGAGATTGAATCTCTCATACCTGTGACAGTTTCCAGATTTCACTAACCCAAAATCATGAGGACAAATTGGAAGGTCGTAGGACCTGTGTGAGAGAGTGGAGTAGTCTGGCGCCACTCCCAAGGAGGCAGACACAGCCAGAGCAGCAGCAGTGGCAGTGACTGTTTCTGAAGCTCTAGGCCCATAGATTGTGGGAGGATCCAGCAGTTGACAGCACCCTCCACTCCAGATGGATGCAGAGAACTACCTTGGCAAAGAGCTCAAAAGTTAAGTTAGTCAAATAGTTGGGAAAATGAAACAAACTGGAAAATGCATCAGACGCTAGAATCTTACAGTGATGACAAGGAAGACCAAAATATACAAACAAAAGAAGAAAACAAAGTCAATGCTTTTACATCCAAAGCCTCCAAGAAAAATGTGAATCAGGCCATGGAAGAACTGAAAAATGATTTTGAAAATCAAGCAAGAAATAGAGCAAAAACTGGGAAGAGAAATGAGAGTGATCCAAGAAAATCTGAAAAACGAGTCAACTACTTGCTAAAGGAGACCCCCAAAAATGCTGAAGAAAGTAGTACTTTAAAGAATAGACAAACCCAAATAGCAAAAGAGATCCAAAAAGCCAATGAGGAGAAGAATGTCCTAAAGCAAATGGGACAAATTATCTCACATAAAGAGTCAAGAAAAAGCTTTTTCAATGGAAGGGAAAAGGGAGGAGGTGAGAGTGAAAGAGTGAACCTTACACTCATCACACTTTTCTTAAGGAGGAAATAACATACACACTCAATTTGGTATGAATTTGGTAGACTAGGGGAAAGTGGGGCAAAAGGGGACAAGTGGGGGGATGATAGAAGGGAGAGCTAATGGGAGGAGGGAGGAATTAGAAGTAAACCCTTTTGAAGAGAGATAGGACCAAAAGAGAGAATAGAAAAATAGGGGGCAGGATTGGACAGAGGGAAACATAGTTAAGTCTTTCTTAGAGTGGGCAGAGGGCAGAGAAAATTTGGAACTCAAAATCTTGTGGGAGTGAATGTTGAAAACTAAAAATAAATAAATTTTTAAAAAAGAAATCAATAAAACCTGATTGGCAGTATTTGATAATATCTGAATTATAAATGCTCATGCTAAAATTTAACAATATGCTCTCATAAACCAGTATGAGCTTCCTTTATTACACCCTTGGACAGAGGCACAAAGTGAAGAATAAAACTTGGATGTTGCCCTTAATTGTGAGTTAAAAGAGAATCTTCAGTTCTTTCCCTTTTCAGGGAGACCTCAACCATAGTACAATATTATAAGTACAGAGGTTTGGAAAGATGCCTGAGTAAGGTGTAACTCAGGGGTTGTCTTCATCAGATCCAAATGTTTTCCTCTAGCTATGGAGCCTTAACTCTCAAGGACTATAGAGACCTTTTAGTGAGGTAAAGATCACCAGAGAGTGAATGAAAACATTTGCTCAATTTTCTAACATGTATACTTTCATGTGAGTCCTTTGTAATTTTTGCTGGTGAAATAAATATTGTCCTGTATTTGACATACCACTGTTATTCTGAGTGCTTATCAAGGACTTGAGGGCCCACTTGCCTTCTCTGCAGAGGCCCAGATATGAGCTATATTCTGACGTTCCAAAAGAGATCCCTGGTGGGAGAACATTTCAGAAAGAGGAGATAAGCGAGACAACCTCACAGTTAAACCAAGAGCAACAGTCCTGAGCTATGGGTTATATCTGATGTTTATCTTAATCAAAGGTATAGTTATACCCTCTGTGGCTGTTCTTTAAACAGAATCCTCTATATGACTCAAACAATAAAGAAAGAGATATCAGGTCTACAGTAACCTCAGAAAGTTCTGTGACTCAAGAATTCTTCCCACAGTTATTGATCCTACTCAGACTAATTCTGAATGAATAAGCAGAGTTATTTTCAGTAGTGGGAGGTGACAATTTCTTTATTCCCTTAGGACCCAGAAACATAGTACCATATTCTTCTTGACCTCAATTTTTTATTCCCTTGAGATTTTGACCTTTGTCAGATGTAAAGTGTATTTGTCAGTTAAGAATAGAGAACTGGATATCAGTTATTCTCAAAATGTTTTTTGCTCCCTTCTTTCTTCCTTTTCTTCTTTTTAACTGCCTTTTCTACAAGCAAAGCTTTACTGAAATAGAATGACAAAAGGTTTTTGGAATTAGGTCACTGCAGGGATGATTACAGACCAGGTTGTCTTTGGTGTATGGGATGGCTCAGATTCCGGGAACATAATAGCTAAAGGAATCTTCACAGAATCAGAGTATCAGAGCTGGAACATGCGAGAGTGGTGGGAGCTCAGGACTGGAAGTCAGAAGACCTGAATTTGAGTTATAGCTCTGACACTTAACTAGTTAAGTGATTCTGAGCAAGTCACTTAAACCATTTGGCTTCAGAGTCCTCATCCATGATAGGAGAGGCTTGGATTAAGTGATATCTAAAGTCTCTTGTAACTCCAAGTCTTAAGAAACTTACTAATAATTTCACAAATACTAATAGAGAGAGGACTCTGGAAATCCAGATGGAAATCTTCATTATACAGAGATAGAAACTGAGGTTCTGAGAAGTGAACTAATTTTGCCATAATTTTGTGACCAGCATCACAGCATCTCAGAGTTGGAAGGGCCAACAGACGCCATCATTCCAACATAGCTGAAAAAGAAATTTCCTCTATAATTTGCCCAATGATACGACCAACCTTTGCTTGAGGCAGCCAATGAGGAAAAAACTCCTATTGTCCGTGGAAGCCCACCCTACCTTGGGGCAACTCTAATTGTCAGGAAGGTTTTCCTAAATTGGTATCTTTATAACTTCCACCCTTTGCTCTCTATTCTGCTCTTCAGGGCCAAGTAGGAAAAGTCTAACCCCTCCTCCTAATGACAATACTGAAAACACTTGAAGTCACTATATCTCTCCTGAGTCTTCTCTTTCCCAGGATCAACATCCCCAGTGGCTCCCAGGAAGTAACCCAAGACTTCAGAAATTATCTGACCAGGGGAGAATAGAGGGGCTATAGCTTCCTTGGACCTAAGATGTAGGCTTCTCTCACTGAAGACTAAAATTGCATGAACTTTCTTGGCTGCCTATCAGCACTGATTCATCTAGAGTTGCTGTTTAGTTGTTTTTGGTCATGTCCAACTTCTCATGAACCCATTTGGGGTTTTCTTGACAGAGATACTGGAGTAGTTTGCTATTTCCTTCTCCAGCTCATTTTCAGATGAGGAAACTGAGGCAAATAGGGTTAAGTGCTTGCCTAGAGTCATACAGCTAGCATCTGAGGCCAGATTTGAACTCATGGAGGTGAATCTTCCTGACCCAGCACTTTATCCATTAAAACTACACACACACACACACACACACACACACACACAAACACAGCAGACTTACCTCAATCAATACTGGACTTGTCCCCACCTTGCAGTTAAGGGGTAACAAACTAACATTATGAAATACTTTAAGTTTTGTACAGTAGGTCACATGTTATTCCATTTGATATTCACAACAACCTTGAGAGATAGGCGCTATTATCCCTACTTTACAAATAAAGAAAATAAAGCTGAGAGCAGTTAACTTACTTTCTCAGAGTCTTACAACCGAGAAAGTGAAGTAGGATTTAAACTTGGGTCTTTTTTTGTACTCTAAATCCAAGCCTCTAACACACAGTACCAACTAGACCACAAATCTTCTAATGTTTGTATGACAAGATCATAGATTTGGAGTTGGAAAAGAACTCAGAGGGCATCTAGCCCAACCCCACATATTGAAGATGAGAAAACTGAGGTTCAGAGGTGAAGTTAACTGGGTTGCCCAAGGTCACACAGGTAGTGACAGAGATGGATTTTGAAGCTTGCTTCTTTTGCTCTTTGTACTGTATCTGTCTCCACATCTACTTTCTTTCTGCCACTTCACATAGTCTATTCCTCCTTTCCTCCACTCCTCCCCACCCCAACTGCTGCTGATTTTTCTTTCAGTTCTATAACCTCAACTCGAAACCCTCCCTCTCTAAAGCAACTGGTATTATCCAATTTGCTCTCTGATTATCTCAATATTGAATGTATCCCATTAAGTACATTTATTCAACAGCCCCCAACATTTGTGGATAGCATCAAAGTTTTCTCCCTTCTAGGATAAAAATTGGTATTTCTGTCTATCAGATCAAGGATTGAAGTTCTGTTCTACTGGTTCCTCCAAGTCACTATGCAATTGTGTGATTCATTTATTTACTTTCCAATCAAGAGCAGATTGTAATAAATGTAATCAATGCCCCATTAAGTATACCTACCTAGAGGAAGGCTCCGGTATAGAATAATCATAGATGTTCCTGAAAGAGTTTAAGGATGGAAAGTGGACTTTCAAATGAAGTGGCCATCTGATTGTTCCATATCAATCCATGGAGCTGGACAAGGAGATCTTACTTCTGATAACTCTTTTCGTGAAACCCATCCTTCTCAGCCTCTCATTTGCATCAAAGTTTTTTCTATGTTAGTTCCAGAGATGCATAAATGGTTGCATCTGCTGATATCTCTTTATGAAACTTGTGTCTGTGTAGGGGTGAGCTTTATAACGTGTCTTCATTACTTGTAGGAAATGCAAATGGGACTGCTGTTCACTCTTGTCCCCTGCTGTATGCCTTAGCTCACACTGAAGTAGAGATAATGTTTCCCTACTTTTTAATAAGATCAAACCATCTTTCTAAAACTCAGTTTGCCCTCATATTAAACATACCTGTTCACTTCTAAATGACCAGAGTTTTTATTTATAAACCAAACAGGGATACATAATAACATAAGGGGGTACCTATCCAGAGGTAAATAGCTTAAATGAACAGTGAGTGCTTTTAGCTAGCAGCTGAGAGGATCAAACTTCTCACTCTCCTGCTGCTTTTTCCTCCCCTAATTGAGGAAGAAGCATGCTGGGGGCTTGTGGCAAACATACTATCAGTTCTGATTACTACTTTCCTGCAGCAATAGACTACCAGAGTTGAGAGGAAAGGGGCAAGGGATCAGATGTCTAGAAATGAGATGCACCACTCAACCCTGCCTGCCATACTTATTTCCACAAGGTGCCAAGATGGATGATCTCTTTCAGCTTCTGTCTCCCACAAGATTTCAAGGCCAAGTTTCAAAAAAAATCAACATTTTTTCAAACTGGGGAACTCTGAGAAAGAATCTCTTCATCTATTTTCTGAGTCTGACATCGCTATGACAACACCCGGGCTGTAGCCCAGGAGTTGAGAGTTACATCAGCATTTAATCGAGTTAGATAAATGATAATAAAATCAAAAACATTATTCAACATGTAACATAAGATTTGGATTCCATTAGATCCCTAAATCCACCTTCTCCCAAACAGGAAATCCTTTCTGGACTAAAATCTTATTGACTATTTCTCTTTTTTAGATTGAGCATGAAAAGTAACTTGGAAATGTATTCTTCAGGTTCTGGTGAGTCCTAAGAAGTTACATTGCCTTTTTCCCAACTCACATGGTCTGCACCATCTAAAGTTTAAGTTCTCATTCACTGCTCTAAAGATAAATATGCTCTAAACATAGTAATTTCTCCTTGATTGAAACCTGCATATGATCTGTTCATTCCTTTGGACTGCTCAGGTCCAACTCACCTCTATGATGCTAGCTTAAGTATATGACATTCCACTGAGGCTAGTCTGTCCCTATAAGCCTAATTATTGCACCACAATATAGGTAAAAAAGAAAAGTTTCAGTCTATGACAACATGACACGGACGAAAAGTCATTATCTAGTGACCAATAAGTCAGAGGAGCTGCTATAATGTTGAGTACCACTAAGGTACTCAAATAAATGTACCTTTAAGGGACTTCTCAATCTTTGGCCTTCAAACTCCAAACTATCCCCCATCTGAATTCACATGCTCCTGGCTGTTATTATCCTGGAAAAGTCTGGGAGGTGTATTGGTATTGAATATAAAATCCTCATAAAAATGATCTGTGATTAAAATATGAGAAACTTACACAACTTATTTTCTATGGATGTTTATAACCACACAGTTGATAAAGAGATGCAGAGAATACAAAATCTCAACATAGTTATTGTCCATTGATTACAAAACTAACATTTGACTCTGTACAGCAATTTCCTCTGGTAAATCTCAGAGTCATAAGATTCATGTTAGATTCCTCGACAAAAGCAACTAGAGAGATAACTTCAACAACCTTTGATAAGAAAATGTGAAATTGAGCCTAACACAAGATGATATATATTTACCAAATGTGAGCCCTTAACTTACCTCAGTTCCTACAGAGCATCAGTCCCACTACTTTCAAAGGCAGCATAACTTCTGGATAAGTCCTTATGTTGGACTGGGGTCCCAAAGGTCTCATCAATGTTGGTCTGGCTAGGATTTCATCTCCTGGATTCCTGTAACTCAGTCTCTTTCAGAAACTCCACTCCTTGTCTCTGTAATGGAAAAAATGAACAAATAGGCCAAAGAGAACCTGTTTCATAGGGACCATCTGACCTTAAGGGAGAATTAAAAGACCCTTCCCTTTATGGTATATTTCTTTTACTTGAGGTTGTCACAACATGAGGGGATAAGGAAAAGAGTAGCAGAGGAATCAGGAGGAAGTTCCTAAAACTGGAATCCTTTTTGAATGTCTCCAAATCCAGTCAAAGAGCCAACAAGAACTAGTTTCAGAGCGTTGATGCACTCTTCAGTATCTCCAAGACACTTTCCTCAAACATCATCACAATTCTCCTAGTAGCAGGATCCTAATATCCTTGATATGGAGAGATTCCTCTTCAGGTGGTCTGAACATTTGCCAAACTCCCATTATATAAATTCATCTTTTTATCATTAATATTCTCCTTGTTATGCTGTTTCATTGCAAATCTTAGAAATCTATGATCGTCAAAGAATCAAAATGGATAAAGGAAAGACATACACTAAGAGTGGACTGGATTATATTACCAATGGCAGTTAGACAGACAGACAGATAGATAGACAGACAGACAGACAGACAGACAGACAGATAGATAGATAGATAGATAGATAGATAGATAGATAGATAGATAGATAGATAGTACTTCTAGGGAATAGATGGCCATTGGAAATAAAATGTAGCCAACTTACTACTACTATGTGTTTTTTCTTTGTCCTTTAGGTCATCTACCCTTTTTTATTGTTTGACAACTGTGGATTACTAAGATTTGCAACCAAACAGAATAACAAAAAAGGAATATGATGATTTGAAGATATATGTGTGTGTGTATGAGAGGAAGAGAGAGAAAGAGGGAGGGAAGGAGGAAGAGAGACAGACAGAGACAGAGAGAGATTACAAAATATCACACACTAAATATATGCTTCATTCTACTCCTTTCTTCCCCTCTAAGTATGACGGAGTTTGCTAAGTTTCTTTATGTAGCAAGGGGTTAAGGGTAATTGACTTGTTTCTCCATCTCTCCTCCTTGAGGATTTGAACTCCCTGTGCCTCCAGCTGCCTCCCTGACTTCTCACTCTTAATCCTTTTGGAAAAGGAAAGCAACACTCTTTATTAAATCTCCAAAGAAAACAAAGTAGCTTACACTTTGTGCAATGGAAAAAAAGTGATGGACAAGGAGCCAAGAAGACTTGGGATCAATTCTGAGCTTTACCTCCAAACTATATGACATTGGGTAGGTTGCTTCCTTGTCCATGAAACAAGAGGCTTGGACTGGAAAATATCTAAGGTCCTTTTCAGATCTAAACCTTATGAACTATTGCCATGACTGTGTTCTCTAGGTTCAACTGCAGCTCTTTTGATCTATAAATCTGTTCCTACTTCCTCTCATAGCCTGTATTTTATACTTTCCTTATGAGTGTAGGGCTGCTCCTGCCCTGCTGAGCAACTAATCATTAAGCCCAGCTGTGACGGCTTACATCAACAATCTACCATTAGGAATCCTTATCCCCAATTCTGCAACTTATTTCAGTTGGGGGAGGAGGCGGCCATTTTCCCCATCATTCTTGGGGGAAAAATCAAAATCATAGCAGGCCTGGGCAGGGGGCAGAGGGCACCAGAGGAATGTCAAAGGAGTCAGATTAGCCTCAGATAGACACTGATGCTTTACTACGTACAGCAGGCTGTGAAAAGGTATTATTGACACAAATCAAAGGCTTCCCCTCTGATTTCTAAAAGAAACAGGCTATTAGTCTTTTTTAGTCCTTGCCCTAGTTGGATCAATGATGACACCTTTTCCTGATATTCTGGGGCTTCCTAGACACTGGCCTGATCTGACTTCTGTGAAGAAGGTAGTAGAAAATTCCAATTTAAAATGGGATAGTGTAGTGAAAAGATTGTGAAGCTTAGAGTGAGAGGACCTTGACTCTGCTGCATGTGACCATGTGACTCTAAGGCAGTCATCTCCCTCTGGGTGTTAGTTTTCTCATCTGAAAATGACAGAGTTAGGCTGGATAACCTACCTTCAACAACATGCCATAAAGGGGTGATACCTAAGATCTCTTCCAGTTTTACTGAATGACTCTATATTTCAGTGTTGTTGTTCGGTCTGTAGTTTACAAAGCACTTTTCTAATAACAGCTATATGCAGGAGGTAGCCAAGTCCCACCTTGCCACATGTGAACATTTTTAACATAAAAAAACAAGTTATTTTTTTTCCAGATGCGAAATTTTTGGCACAAATAAATGAGATTATTTGTGTGTGGCCATACAACTAGTAAACATCAAAACTGAGATTTGACCTCAGATTTCCTGTGTTCTTTCCATAATATAGCATAGGAAAATATGGGATGACCTAAGGTCTCTACCTTCTATGAATCTATTACCTTCTCCTCCCTAGGTAGAAAGCATTTTTATTATTTTACACAGTTTGTATAAATTAATTTTGATAACGTAAAAAGGTCAGCCTGGGAGATCACTAACTTGGACGTACCTAAATACTCTAAACAAGGGTCCTCATTGAGCTCATTTATCCTGATTGCCCTTGTTTATGTGGAAGACGTGATCCAGGTAAGAGAAAGGAGGAAGTCTGTCTTACTAATGTCTTTTCTTTCCTGAGGTCTAGTCATGCTTTCAGGCTTGGATATTTTCTATTTAAAGATGGCTGCAGTAGATGTTTGAGTTGTAGAGAGTTGTAGCTATAGAATAAATTATTTTGTTAAAAAATTTGAAAGCAAATAAGCTGAACATTTTCTGATTTAATAGAAATATATTTACATATATACATACTTATATGCATTTGTGTATTTATGTATGTGTGTATGTGAGTGTGTGTATGTGTGTGTGTATTATTTCAGAATTTATAAGTAATTTAGTGGTCATATATATTTTAACTCATACCCCCCAAAAGAATTTTCATTACAACATACCCAATAAATCATCATCCAACTTGGAAGACTTCCAATAATGGGGAATCTCCTTATGGATGACTCTAATTCCAGGGTTCTTAATCTGAGGTCCACGACCTCAAATTTTTCTTTATTAACTTTGTTAATCAAATTTTCTTTATTAATATTTCTTGATATTTTCTTTATTATAATTAAAATTATATTTTAATATAATTGTTTATCCTGTGCTATTTATTGTATGCATCTAAACACATTATTCTGAGCAGGCATCCATAAACTTTATCAAAGTGTCAAAAGGATCCATGACCCAAAAAAGATTAAGATCTAGTTATAAAGAGGTGGTAATTTCTACTCATTGCTCCTAGTTCTGTTCTTTAGTGTCAAACGAAAAAAGTTTAATTTTTCGTCACAGTGACAGACCTTCAAATATATAAACACAGATATCTTGGTGACGTGAATCTCATCTCCAAGCTAAACTTGTCTTGTTCCTTGTTTCTTTAATCAGCCTGCATGTGATGTGATATAAATAAGAAACCCTTTGCTATTTAATTCTGTAGGAATTCAATAATCGAAGATCCTTTAACTTTATGGACAGTGGATCAGAATTCACTTTTCTATTCTTTCAGTATTTCTGGATGTGGTTTATCTTGGTCAAGTAAACTGAATTCATCAAAGGTTTTGGGTATTTGACTATCTCCCTCCTCATCCTGATGATCAATTCCTTATTATTCATTTTCTTCTATTTTTCCAGTTCATGATTGGTTGGCAGAAAGAACATGCAAAATGATTATGGAGCAGATTCTTCTCTATTGTCAGTTACTATCATTCCATCCACTCTGATCAATGGTTCTAATGCTTACGATTCTTCTCTTTTCTTTCTCATAATTTTAAAACCACATCTTGTTGTTGTCCTGTCTTCATTTATCCTTTTCAGCTCATTCTGAGCTTTAGCACTTCTGACATTATTCTTAGAGTAACAGGTTGCACTTTTGTAGTCATACTTCTATCTTCTGCATGTATCTTTTAAAAACCTAAATTGGTGGGTGAGTTTTCTGAAAAATAGTATTGGTTTTTGCAGAGAAATCTTCTTTTTCTTCCCTAATATAGTTGTTTATCTTTTTGTCTCACAAATTTTAATTCTTTTGAGTTTCCTATCCTTGCTAGGCTATAGAAATTTAGTCCATGGGATTTGTTTATTCTTTTTCTAAATCTTTTAAAATCAACTCTCCTCAAATCTCTAGTATAAATGGCAGTCTATGCCTGGATTTCCTTGCCTCTATAACAAATGTTAAGGTAGAACAGTCACCTACGTTAAATGTTCCAAAATTTCCACACCAGAAATCAGTTTTTTCCTTTTCATGAGAATCAGAACCAGAATACAATTTCCCCTAGTTGCTGCTCTACTTTTGGGAGTAGAACTCAGAAGAAGAGGAGAATGTGGAGGAGGAAGAAGGAGAGAAGGAGGGGTAGAGATAGGAGGAAGGGAAAGAGACAAAGAAATAAAAGAAGAGAAGAAAGATGACTGCATAGTGGAAGACTCCCATCTTTACTATGTTATCCCTCTGAGTCACAATCACACTTATAATCTCTTTCTCAAACTTGCCATCTAGGTCTTCTTAGCAAACAAACAAAAACTGTATTAAGATGCTCCACTCACCCCAAGACACACACACACACACACACACGTACACATACACAGGTCTATGACACAGAAAAGATTAAGAACCTCTGCTCTCGATCCTTTGATTAATCCACATTTGGCATGGGTGGGGTTACTTTCACCATTCCAGTTACTCTCCTCTGGATGTGACCAGTTTCAGCAAATTCTTCTTAAAATGTGGCTTCTAGACCTATATATAGTAAACAGGGCAGGGTACAATGGGATAATCACTCCTCTCACTCCACTGCTGTCGTTTTTCAGTCTTTTCAGTTGTATCTGCCTCTCTGTGATCCCATTTGGGGTTTCTTGACAAGTACTGGAGTGGTTGGCCATTTCCATCTTCAGCTCATTTTATAGACAAGGATACTGAGGGAAGCAGGATTAAACGACCTGCCCAGAGCCACATAGCTAGTAAGGCCAGATTTGAATGCATGAAGTTGAGTCTTTCCTGACTCCAGATCCAGTAACTCTCCACTGCACCATCTAGCTGCTCCTCATTCTGGTATTATGTCTCTCTCAATGTAGCCTAAGATCATAGTAGTTTCTTTTGGGGATGGAGATGGTGCTGCTTTACCATGCTACTGACTAATTATTGAGCTTGAAGTATATTTTAATAAACTCTGAGATGTTTTTTCATATGACCTTTTATCCACTTATGCCTCCTCCTTCTTATACCTGTATAATTGATCATTTGAACCCAATTGAAAGACCATTTTTTTTATACAAAGTAATTTGTATCTTAATTGATTTGGCTCATAATCCCAGCCTGTTGATATCTCTTAGGACCCTGACTCCATCATCCAACATGTCAGCTATTACTATCAGTTTTGTGGCAAATTTGGTAAGTATGCCATCCATGCTTTTATTTAAATAATTTATATAAGTGATAAATGGCACAAGACCAACGAAAGACAGAGATCTTACTCTAAGATGACAGCAATTCAATTAATGACCACTCTTTTAATCTATTTATCCAGTTTAGCTAGACCAGCTACTTCAAAGCTTTTTTCATCATACTCACATATCAGCTAAAAAGAAATTTATTTCTCAATCGAGGCATATTTATTCATCTATTTATTTTATATATCCACTATTATACTGACATATCATATGCATTAAAACATGAATGAAATAGAAATAAATGTAAAAAGAATGAGATTAAGATGGAACATAAGATATTTTAAACATTTCTGTTTCATTTGTTAATAATAGCAAAAAAGCCCACTTGCTTTGCTCTTGAGACCATGCAGTTGACTAAGCTTCATTAAGTTAAGTCAGCAAGAACATATTAAGCACCTATAGTTTGTCAGGCACTGTGCTAAATATTAAGGATATAAAAAAGGGAAAAACAAGCTGAAAATGGTACTTTAAAAATGCTTCTGTGTATGATCTGGTAGATTTGAATAAATAATAATAATTAATTATTCAGTTAATTTTATCAGTGTAACAACCAACCCGAGCAGGCGAATTTCTATTCATTTCAGATTTTTTTTAATGGAAAGCTCCACAAGAGAATAACAAAATAAGGACTCATAATTAGTCAATCTTCATAACTTTTCAGCAGGAGTCATGTTTCTCTGTATGTAGCTAATGACCATGTAAAATGCGAAAAGAAAAAATGAGTTGGCTCTGATTTCAACTTCACAAAGAGTTTTCAATATGAATCCATTCTTCTTTCTTTATGTGGCATCACTCCTTAATTTCTTTTCTGCTTTTGGATATTTTAGTTGTGTTTCAAATTTAGATTACAGAAAGGGTAGGTATAACCAATGAAGATGAAAAAATAGGTAAGGACTAGGTTATGAAGACCTTTTGAAGAGTCTACATTTGAACCTGGAGGTAATAGGGAACCACTGAAATTTATTTAGTACAAGGCTGACATGATCAAACCTGAGCTTTAAAAAATAAGTTTGGTGGGTGTTTGAATGATAGATCATAGCTAGGACAGAGACTTGAAGCAAGGAGAACAAACAGGAGACCACTGCAGTGATTCATCAGAGAGGTAATGAGGACCTGAACTAAGATGGTGGCTGTGTGAATGGAGAGAAGGTGGTGAAAGGTTTTGTGAAGATTGACATGATAAGATTTAATGACTGCATGGCTATGTGGGTTGAGTAAAAGTGAGGAGACCAGGATGACATCAAATTTGAGAACCTGGTTGACTAGAAAGAAGCTGGTGCCTTCAATACACATAAGGAATGTTAAAAAAAAAAAAAAAGGATAAGTTTAAGGGAAAAGTTAATGTTAGGAGAATTAAGGTGCAGATCATAACCCATCCATGACTGCTCATCTTATTTGACTCATTGCCTACCCAAAAGGAAAAGAGGATGGATTGGGCTCTTTCACAGCCATCTCTACTCCAAAGCACAGTAGCCACCATCTAAGGAGCACATGCCATAGACACAAGGTGATGGGGCAGGGGGAATTTTCTCACAGACTACTTCTGCTACTGGTGTCTAGGTTTACAGCTATATTATAATTTTCCTCAAATGTCAATGCAGACAGGAAAAGCTGAGAGCTTCATAGTGTTAGAAGAAAGTAGAAAGGGAGTAGTATTATAGTATTAAAAAATTATGGTTATAGATTAGGTGTGACTGAGTTGGATCCAAATGTCACAAAGGGTTAACATGGGGGTGGTGAATGAAATGTAGCCTGTTTCTCTACCCTCTAATCACTTGGTGTCATTCCACAACTCTCACTTTGGTTACCTTTGCTGCAAAACATTTTTCCATCTTTTCAATAGATAGACTTTGTCAAATGATCCATTGAAATTTAGCTACATAGTGGCCATAATATTTACCTTGCCAAGTCAATTTCACCTAACAAGTTTTTTATTAAGGACTGTGATCATTTTCTATGCTTCGAAGCTGGGGTTACAAAGATGAGTATGAAGGACTCTCTTCAACTAAATATTTCAGCAAAAGAAGTTATTCCAGTGTGACCTATTATTTAAAAAGTCATGCTAGCTTGTGAGAATCATTACCCTTTCCCATAGAGGTTTATGGTCAAATAGTGGGATGTAAAATTCCTGGACTGGGGAAAGGCTGAGGTATGAGGGTATACCAGGCCTCTTAAGGAAGGAATAAGCAGTCCAGCTCGAAATGTATGAGGTCAAAGTTTCCCTGGACAGCTAGGTTTCTCAGTGGTTAGAGTACCAGGCCTGGAGTCAGGAAGACTCCTCTTTGTGAGTTCAAATCTGACCTCAAACACTTATGAGCTGCATGAGCCTGAGTAAGTCACTTAAATCTGCTTGTCTCAGTATTCTCATCTGTAAAACGAACTAGAGGAGGAAATGGCAAGCTACTCCAGTATCTCTGCCAAGAGAACCCTACATGGGGTCACGAAGAGTCAGACACAACTGAAAAATGACTCAACAATAAAATTAAGAATCTATTAATAATTCTTCAAAAAGAAAGTATATAATTTACAGAAAATGTTCTAATGTCATCCCTTTATAATGAAACATTCTTGAATAGTACTTGGCTACTAGTTGGGAGGCATGACCTTGGTCTAGTCACTTTAACTCTTTGGGCCTTATGGTTTATTTTTCCATCTGTGAAACTGGTGGGAATAGAATAAGCTGAGTGAACAATCAATAAAAAAAAAACCCAAGCATTAATTAAGCACCTACTATGTGTCAGCCTTTCTGCCAGGTACTGGAAATAAAAAGACAAAGGTGAAACTATTCTCTTCCTTGGGGACGTTAGACTATAGAGGGAGACAACATATATAATTAAAAGTAGATAGAAAACAAGCCTGCATAAAAAATATACAAAATCAATGCCAGGTAATCTTTTTGGAGAGGCAAGAGGGAAAGAGAGAAGGCACTAGCTGTTTAAAGGAACAGGAAATGATGCACGTAGGAGACCTTCATTTTGCACTGAATTTTGAAGGAAACTAGTGATTCTGATGATTTCTAAAATCCTTTCTGATTTCAGAATGCTGTGTTTGTAATTACTGCTACAAGTGTATGTAGTTTTTGACATGTCTATTCTATGACATGAAATTGAAGCAGGGTTGGGATTTTTGCTAGAGGGAATTCTTAATATAGGTATCAACGGTAAATTCTAATAATAAAACCCATGTCAAAAACAGAAATTAACATTTCTAATGTAGACACACTCTTAATCCATTAGAGCCAGAAAATCAGTCTTCAGTCATTTGTTTGTAATTCCAAAGCATACACACTCCATACATTAACTAAGAACCAAAGCCAAGGACTATACAATTGAGTTATGAGATATGTACATATTTCATTGGTTGCTTTTCATCCAAAGACAACAATATACCATTCTCCTAACAAATAAAAATGGATAGGGAACATGAATGCAAAAAGCAGTATTTTATGTTAAAGTTCTAATAGAGATTCCTGACTGCCTATAACTCCGTTGTCAAAGTTTCCTGACTCATAAAGTATTAATAATCCCATTAGAGATGTACATTTACTTGCAGTTCTCAGGGAGAGGACAGCACATGCTGAGAAATGTGACATTTGGCACCCTGGGGATTGTACCAAATTCCAATTGCAGATGCATGCTTGGCGCGTGATTTCCATGTATGGACCATCCCAGCTCCTCAGTACACTAATGCCAAATGACAAACTGCAGTGATCTATTATGCACAGCAGAGCATATAATAAATTATGTAGCAACTAGTGTTTAGTCAGTGAGATACAATTTGTTTTGACAGAAGGAAGATAAATGTAGTGGCATGTCAGAGTACCTTCTTCCCATTATAAAATAGACCCTTAGAGTATGTTTCTAACATCCACTGTGCCCTATACAGATGGAAAACACATGAGGGTAGTGCCTCCCTATTAAAGGAGCTTTATAGATGTCCATTTGAAATGAAATTAGGATGACATTTTTTTTTTAGCCTGTAAAGACCGTTTTGCTCCAAACAAAAATATATTATCTTCTTAAATTCGGCATTATTCTCCTTGGAATAAAATGGACTGGGCTTATGAGCTGTCATCAGCCTCCTGGATTCTGGCCATGCCCATTGATGAGTTCTAATTCCATCTACTGGACCTCCCTGACCACAGAGTAGCTGCTTTTCTATTAACAAGAGGGTACCTATCGATTGATCACCTACTATGAGTATAGCATAACACTGGAACATAGCAACCTTTTAATAAATGCATCTTCATTCGTTGATTTAATGAGTGAATGAATCAATGCTTTTTAGCTATAGAATCCTCCAAACCTATACTCTGAATTCTTGAGTTTACTTTGTATACTCTGGGAACTTTTCTCAGGACTTACAGTATGTGAGAAACTGTTATAATGTTAAATAATAATAATAGCGTTTATAAAGTGTTTTAAGACTTGCAAAGCATTTAACATTATCTCCTTTGATCCTCCTGGGGGCAAATGCTGCTATTATCTCAACTTTACAGATGAAGAAACTCAGGTTAAGAAAGAAATGACTTGCCCAAGGTCTCAGAGCTAATAAAGTATCTACAGCAGGATTTGAATTCAGGTCTTCCCTCCTGCGTCCAGCAATGTATCCACTCTGTCACCTATAACAATGAGTTTGGAGTTAAAGAATATGGGTTTGAATCAAGGCTCTGCTTCTTCTTCTCCTGTGTGACTCTGAACAAGTTGCTTAACATTTCTGTACATCAGTTTCTCTTACAAAATGACGAATTTAGATTCAGTGCCCTCTATAGGTCTCATTTAAATCTCTCATGATACCCTAAAATCTCCATCAGGATATAGTTATAAAGTAGGGATTTCAGGGAGGAGTAGTGCTTTTATGCCTCAGTTCAATTTCACAAAGTGTGGGATAATTTGTGGTCTCCTGCTCCTTACCTCTACCTTCATGAATAGCCTCCACAGGACTTCCCAGCATTGTCTGGTAGGGCTGCCTCAGCTGGACTTACGTCCTCCCCAGAGATGTACCAGGAGCCCTATATGTGTGTGTGTGTGTGTGTGTGTGTGTGCATGTGTCCTATATATAAGTCCTATATATGTCCTATATATGGCAAGCCCTAAAGTCCATTTCTATTTCCATTTCTAAAGCTTGTGCAAGCCATGCCACAAACTCAGTGTATTCCCAATTGTACCATAGTGATTCAAGTTTGAAAATGAGCCTAGTGTTAACATTCAATGTAGTATCTTTAGAAATTCAGATAAAAATACAACTGTGTAAAGCTTGAAAGTAATCCTGTATCAGAACTAATAATCATATATTTCCATATTCTCTCAGCATCAGGGAAACTTTCAAATTCTTCCTACCCCCAAGCCTTGCCACCTTCTTTCTTAGGAAAAGGAATCATTACAAGCTATAAATAGAGGCACCCCATTACCACCTTAGTGTTCTCCATTTTATAAAAGCTGCCCAAGGAGCTGAGAGGGTTCACTGGATCAGAACCACAGAATCTCAGGGTTAGGAGAGATCTGGGGGGCAAACCAATTCTATGTGTTCTCACACAAGATTCCTGATATAATATACCTGACAAGTGACTGTTCAGAAAGCCAGGACTTCTGGAGGCAGCCCCTTCCACCACCAGGTTGCTCTAACTTTTACATTTTTCCTTCCCTTAAATTTAAATCTGTTTCTTTGCAGCATCTATACGTTGCTCAAAATTCGGGTCTCTGGCATCATGCAGAACAAATCTCCTTTCTCTTGCCCATGATAGCCCTTTAAATACTTGATGCAGCCATCATGCTCACTTTCTCCTACCCCACTAAATTTCTTCTCCAAGCCAAATATCCCTTGTTTCTTTAGGTGATTCTCATAGGAGATATAGATGAGGCCCTTCACCATCCTACTAGTCCTCCCATTGGCTCTTCACTTTATCATTATCCTTCTTAAAATGATACAAGAAAAAAGAAAGGTGAAAATCTGAGTCAGAATAGAATTTCACCTGGTTGGGTTTCCTTCCTTTGCAGTACGAAGTTATCATTAAGAAATGATTGATTGCCTGCTATACTTTGCGCAAAGATTTAAAAAATTTCTACATGATTGAAATCCTATTCTTTCCCCCCAATCACAATGATATATGTGTGTGTGTATACACCCACCCACACACACACACACACACACACACACATATATATACACACACACACACCCCTTTTTTTTTTGGTGAGTTTGAGTTCTATTTTCTGGACACCTCCTTTATTTTCTCTTTTGTACTCCAGCCATCTTTCTGACATGCTTTCTCTTCCACCTCTCACCCAATATGTCAGCTCCTATGCCTGAGAACATGGTACTCCTAACTGGATAAAGTTCATCATTCCTAAGTACTCTCAGCATCATGCCCACTATATTCTTTATTCATTTTGCCGACATGATTTATCTTTACACTTCAATGATACTATCACTTTTGTCTGGCTCCATTAATCTTTGCCCAGATGTTCTCTACCACAATTCTTACCTTCTTATTCCTCTGTTTTCTAACAGGAATATGTCTTAATATATAACTTTCAACTCCACTACCTATCCTGGTTCTTTTCAATAGAATATAGCCCTTTCCCTATTTGCAGTCCTCCTCTCATGAAATTTAAGTGATTTACCTGCTGCTTCCCTAGTTAATTTTACTTTAAGAGAATGGTTATTAAATAACCAAATATTGGGGAGATTCAGGATTTTTTCCCAAAGCTTAGTTCTCTGAATGGTAGGATAGATAATGAGATGAAATCTTGGAACTTTTACCCCATCCAACCAGTGAAGCTGACAAAGAATTTAATCTAAGGTGCATTCTGGTTCGTTGTGTTCCACTTGGCCAGATCTGAATAGAAGCAGGTACTCTGTCCAGATTGCCTAAGGCTAGAGGTCTTGGAGTAGTTATCAGAGTCATATCCTCAATTAGAATAGGTCCACCTTTCTTTATAATATTCATTCTTCTCATTAATTATTAACCAGTCATAGTTGATTGCCACCCTTAAGAACATTCATTCTTCCAAGGGCATAAAATCATTGAGTAGGTTCCATAAGTGGAATTTGGCATTCAAGAGTGCCACTGACCCCTTTAATTAATCATATGCTAACATGATTAATAAAATAATTAATTACCCAGAAACTATGTCTCTCAAATTTGTTATACATCACAATTTATTAAACTTACTTTGTTCATTTATTTACAAGAAACTGAAGTCGCTTGATTTTATTACTGGTTTATTTCTTAGATTTTTCATTCTATGAAATTTTTGATGCCTCAACTGCTATTATCTTCTTACATTGTAACTTGGTGAATAGATTTAAGCAGTTTTCTCCCTCTCTTTTCCATTTCAGTTTAATGACTTTTTGATTAAATTTGTAAGACTTCTGACAAATGCATTCTTAACAGCCCTTATTAGAAACATTCTCTGTCTGCTCAGAAGACAGCCATTACAATATTCTAAGTTTTAAGCCGCACAACAGTAAATCAAATTTCATTCTCAAATGCCATATTCTTTATTAACAATTAATTAATGAATTAGTCTTATAAGCTTTATCTCTCTCTCCTACTGTACCTCCAGTTCAATGATTTTTTTAAAATAATTTTATTTATTTAACTTTCTACATTCATTTCCACAAAATTTTGGGTTCCAAATTTTCTCCCCATTTGTCCCCTCCCCCCACTCCAGTTCAATGATTTTTAAAAATAGATAAACTTCATAGCAAATAAGTATAATCCTGCAAAACAAATCCCCACATTGATCATGTCCAAAAATGTGCGTCTCATTCTTCATTTTAACCTCCTGCCTTCTGGCAAGAGATAGAGTGTTTCACCATAGTCCTGTGGACATGTGGCCAAACACTATGCTTAATGAATGGTTTAATTTACTGTCTTCAAAAGGCAATGCCTTTAATCATCAACAATGATGATAAACGGTTCTGATGCCTGCGAGCTCTTTAATTTCTCGGCTATACCTCTGTACCAGCAACAACAATAATAGCTTTTTATATAAAAGTTTACATTTACGAAGCTCTTCTCATATATTCTCTATTTATCTTCACAGCAGCCTGAGATGTCAGTGGAATTATTATCCCTATCTTACAGCTGAGAAAACTGAACCTGAGAGATGCTACATGATTTATCTAGGGTTGCTAGTAAGTATAGGAGGCAAGATATAATCTCATGTATTCCACTATCCACTATGCCACCTAAGTTATCTCAAAGCTCAAGTGGCTCACTAACCATTGTTTTGCGATTTTCTATAGATTCTTGTTGTCAGTATCATGTTCTGACCATGAATATCATCTGTTCCATGGTATTTCAGAGTGGAAGTCTACAATGAACACAGGAGGATTTTGTAGCAAAGGTTTATGATTTATAACTTAGGAGGGTAGAATACACATGGGCCCTTTGCCCACATGGCAAGCATGGAAACTATAGCCTGAACAAGCAGGGATGGATGCAGATACAGAACAACAGTTTGGCTGGGCTTTATCAGCTAATGCAGAGGGCTGGATTGGCCCAAATGAGTATATACATAGCAGCAAGATAACAATATCTTTAGAGGGAAATTTTAACTGTGCCACAACAAGCCAGCCTAATGGGAGATTGATAGCACCCTGAAGGCTACCTGTCCTTATGCTTGCAGGTAATTACTTGAGAGGTTATGAAGGAAAGTGTTGGAGCTAACCCTTAGCCTATTCATCACTAGAGGTAAGGAATAATATCCCTTTTGAGTGAAGTTCAGGGGGTTCTCTGTCACTTTTTAATTGCTATCATCTGATCAAGAAGTAGTTGTATCCTTACTCTCAACAGGTAATCACTAACTACCACTTCTTAACTCTCTCTTTTATATGCCTTGGCCCTTATGAGAATCCTTACTAGATAGTAATTTGGGATCTAGCACATAAAAGACATAATTTCCTCATCAGAGTAGCTAGCTCTATCCTCTTTTGTAGGAGTTTTCTATCTATCCTAGCACCACATGTGTAGTAATCTTTCTTTTTACTCCATCTCTCCCATAAGTGCTAATCTCTTGGCACAAGGAAGAATTCCCTCATTTCTTCAGATTATTTTTTCCCCTTTGTAATTACCTTGAAGACTTTATTCCAGTGTTTAAAAGAACACTTTTGTTTCTCCTTGGTAACCTGGAGAGTAAAGATGTATGCATTGATTCCCTTCAACCTTGTCTTCTAGAGAAGAACACATTCTGACCATATAGAGAAATCACTTGGCTATGGCAGAAATACAAGCAGCACAATTAAAGCACATTAAAAGTGTTCTCAGTTGATCCTCACAGCCCAGTGAGGTAAGTGCTATTATTATCCCCATTTGATAGAGGAGGAAATGGAGGCTAGAAGAAGTTAAGTGACTCATACAGAATTATGTATTAAGTATATTGTATTAAGTGTCTGAGGCAGGATTTAAACTCAGACCTCCTTGGCTCTAAGTCTAGGACTACATCTACTATGATGGTTAGATGCCTGTACTCATCATGTACTCAACGTAGGTCACTGTCAATTTCTCACTACTCTCTTTGTTTATTGGTATGGCAAGATTGAAATTGACTGCCACAGCATTAGTGAGAGAATAAAATGAAACAATGAAAGGAGTGAGGTGGGGGGGAAATGGAGCCAAGATGGTGGAAAAAAGCCAGGAAGTTGTCTTAGCTCTTCCCAATATCCCTCAGAAACAATGTTAAATAAGCCTCTAAACTAATTCTGGCGTGATAGAGTCTATGCAAAGATGGAGTGAAACTATATTCCAGCTTAAGTTAACATGGAAGGATTTCAGGAAAGATCTGCCTCACTTGGGTTAAAGAGGAGCACAGTCCAGCACAGACAGTGTCTGGGAAAGCCAGCAGGAGGCTCTTAACCATAACACAGGTCAGTAAGTGAGGCCTCTTGGTCTTGGCTTAGCAGGCCAATAATATAGGAGGCCAGTGTGAGGCCTCCAGCTCCAGTGCCAAAGGCAAATTGACAGCTCTGGAACCCCCAGAACAACAGGTGTGTCTAGGCCAGGCAGTTCAGTGCAGTAGAAAAGTCACTAGCACCTGAGACCAGGTGCAGAAAGTCAGTGACCAGGCCCCTGTCCCCCAGCACAAGAGATTTGAAGCAGTGTCCCTTGTTCCCAAAAGGCAGAACTCAACTTTAAAAGTCCCAAAATAGGCTTAAAATGAGCAAAAATCAGAAAAGAACACTGACCACAGAAAGCTAATGTGGTGACAAGGAAGATCAAAACACAAACTCAGAAGAGGACAAAATGTTGAAATGCCTATATTATGAATTGATCTCAAGTCCCAAAAACCTCATTGGAAGAGCTCAAAAGGGATTTTAAAAATTAAATAAGAGAGGTAGAAGAAAGAAATAGGAAAAGAAATGAAAGTTAAGAGAGAGTCAACACCTTAACAAAGAAAGGACAAAAATTGAAGAAAACAATTCCTTAAAAAAATGTAATTAAAAAAAAATCCACTGAAGAAAACAGCTCTTCAAAAAGTAGAATTAGTCAAATGCAAAAGAAGGTACAAATGATAAGTAAAGAAAATCATTCCTTAAAACTAGCAGAAGCTAATAACTCTATGACACATCAAGAATAAATCAAGCAAAATTTTAAAAAAAATGAAAAAAATAGAAGCAAATATAAAATACCTTATTGGAAAAACATCTGACTTGAAAATAGATCCAGGCGAGATAACTTAAGAATTATTGGACTGCCTGAAAGCTGTGATAAAAACAAAACAAAACAAAAAAAAACTCTGGATAGCATCTTTTAAGAAATTATGAAGAAAAGTGCCCTGATATCCTAGAACAAGAGTACAAAATAGTCTTTGAAAGAATCCGCTGTTCACTTCTTGAAAGAGGTGATTGTAGAAATATTGTAATCAAATTCCAGAATTATCATGTCAAGGACAAAATACTGTAAGCAACCAGAAAGAAACAATTCAAATATCATGAAGTCACAATCAGGGCTGCACATGACTTAGAAGTTTCTACATTAAAGGATCATAGAGCTGAAATATGATACTGTAGAAGGCAAAGGAGTTTGGATTACAACCAAGAATCAACTCCTAGCAAAAGTGAGCATAACCTTTCAGGGAAAAGATGGACATTCAATGAACTAAGGGACATACAAACTTTGCTGATGAAAAGACCAGAGTTGAACAAAAACATTCTATCTTCAAATGCAAGACTCAGGGCAAGCATAAAAAGATAAACTGGAAAGAAAAAAATGTTGTTCAATAAGGTTAAACTGTTTATGTAGAAAGATTATACTTGTAAGTCCTGGTAATTCTATCTCTATTAGGGGAGTTAGAAGGAGTATATATAGACAGAGGGTATGTATATAAATTGATTTTGATGTGATATTAAAAAACTAGGAGGTTGAAAAAGGATTGTACTGGGAGAAGGAGAAGGCAGAATACAGTAAATTATATCACATGAAGAGGTGCAAAAATCTATTACAAGAAAGGGAAGGAAGAAAGGGGGGTGAACATTTTTGAACCTTATTCTCATTGGATTAGCTCAAAGAGGAAATAACATACGCAGTCAGGTGAACATAGAAATTTAACTTACATTATAGGGAAGTAAAAGGGTAAGGGGAAATAAGAGGGAATGGAGGATAACAGAAGAGAAGGCAGAAAGAGAAGGGAACTGGGGGAAAAGGGAGGGGGCTGATAGAAAGGAGGGCAGATTGAGGAAGGTGTACAGAGAGGAGGGACAGGGTGAAAGGAGAGAGAAAAGTATAGACAGGGGGAAAATAGGATGAAGGTAAATTCATAGTAATCATGATTGTGAATGTGAAGGGGATGAACTCTCCTATAAAACAGAAACAGATAGCAGAGTCCATTAGAAACCAGAAGCTTAGAATATGTTGTTTACAAGAAATCAATTTGAAGTAGAAAGATACAGACAGGACAAAGGTAAAAGGCTGGAGCAGATTAAATTATACTTCAGCCAAAGTTAAAAACAAAAACAAAAATGGGTAGCAATCCTGATCTCAGACAAAGCAAAAGCAAAAATAGATCTAATTAAAAGGGAAGAAAGGAAACTATTTCTTGCTGAAAGGTACCATAGAAAAATGATGTAATATCATTATTAAATATATATGTATCAAATATTACATTAACCAAATTCTTACAGGAGAAATTAAATGAGTTACAGGAAAAAATAGACAGAAAAATTGTATTATGAGGGACCTCAACATCCCCCTCTCAGAACTAGATAAATCTAACCACAAAATAAATTAGAAAGAAGGCAAGAGGTGAATAGAATTTTAGAAAAGTTAGATATTGTAACAGATGGCCCATGTCCCTACACGGCTCGATGAAGTGGTTGAAAGAAAAGAGTCATGGGAGACGGGAAAAGATAGACCAATTCTGTTTATTGATCTGAGGGTTAGGGTTTATATAGACAGAATGTGCAAAGTCTACATGACATTCTGCTGTCTCCTGTCCCAGTGATTAAATCAATCAAGGTGATTAAATCAGTCTTCTGATTTAATCAGACTGTGAGCCTAGGAGCATCTATTTTTACATATCCCTTGTTTTCTGTAATTCTCTTGTCTCACAGAGACAACAACATGGTGGGGGGTGGGGGGGAAGGGGAGATTGAGAGCCATTTCAGATGATAATGAGCACAGTTTCCAAGAACAGTTCCCCCCAAGGTCTATCCTGATCTTGTCAACTGCACTCCACCCTGGCCCTCAACAAGATATGATAGAATTCTGGAGAAAATTGAATGAAGACAGAAAGGAATATACCTTTTTCTCCATAGTACATAGTACATACACAAAAATTAACCATGTACTGGGGTACAAAATAGAATGGGGTTGAAATTTGTCATGAAAATATAAAAGCTGCAAGGCTACATGGTGCCAGGAGAAGGTATCCTAAAACTCCAGTACTTCCCCCTCCCCCTTTTCATGCTGAGTCAATCTTAAAATGTTCCAACCCTTAATTCTTTCTTCTGGTTCTTTTTCCTTTGCCCCAGGGAGGAAAAGACAAGGCAAAGAAAAAAGGGAGAGACAATTGGACTGAGTATTTCATGGCATAGCTCTTTTTTACATGTTTCTAAATATGTTTTGAAAAATAAATTTAATAAACATAGACAAATCATCTACATTTCTATATATTACTAACAAAGCCCAGCAGTAAGAGATAGAAAGAGAAATCTCATTTAAAGCTACAGTAGACATTATAAAATATCTGAGAGTCTACCTGCCAAAACAAACCCAGGCATTATATGAACACAATTACAAAACACTTTTCACACAAATAAAGTCAGATCTAAGTAACTGGAAAAAATCAGTTGCTCATGAGTAGGCCGAGCTAATATAATAAAAATGAAAATCTATCTAAATTTATTTACTTATATAGTGCCATACTAATCAAACCATTGGATAATTAATTTCTAGAGCTAGATAAAATAATATCAAAATTCATCTGGAAGAACAAAAGGTCCAGAATATCAAGGGAACTAATGAAAAGAAATGCTAGGGAAGGTGGCCTAGCACTACCAGATCTCAAATTGTATTACAAAGCTGTAATCCACAAAACACTTGGTACTGGCTAAGCAACAGAGGAGTAGACAAGTAGAATAGGTTTGGTATTTAATACACAGTAGTCGATAGATATAGCAATCTACTGTTTGATAAACCCAAGGACTCCAGCTTCTGAGATAAGTACTCACTGTTTGACAACAATTTCTGGGAAAACTAAATAACAGTGTGGAGGACACTGGGCATAGACCAATGCCTGATACTATACACAAGAATAAAGTCCAAATGGAGATGTGATCTAGGTATAAAAACTGATACTATAAATAAATTAGAGGATTAAGGAATAGTGTATTTGTCAGATTAATGGAGAATGGAAAAATTTTTGATCAAACAAGAAACAGAGGACATTATGAAGTGCAAAACAGATAATTTTGAGTACATGAAATTGAAAAGTTATTGCACACACAAATTCAATGCCACCAAGATTAGGAGGGAAGCAGAAAACTGGGAAAGAATTTTTACAGCTGGTGTCTGTGACAATGGCCTAATTTTTAAAATACATAGAGAACTGAATCAAATATACAAGAGTGAAAGTCATTACCCAATTGATAAATGGTCAAAGGATGTGAACAGGGTGTTTTCAGAGGAAGAAATTAAAGGTATCTATAGGCATATGAAAAATGCTCTAAATCACTATTGATTAGAGAGATGCAAATCAAAACAACTCTGAGGTACCACATAACACTTACTTTTCAGATTGAAAACAGGAAGATGATAAATGTTGGAGAAGATGTGGGAGAATTGGAACACTAATTCATTGTTGGTGGAGCTGTGAGCTGATCCAACCATTCTGGAGAGCAATTTGGAGGGCTACAAAAATGTGCATACCCTTTGACCCAGCAATGTTGCTTCCAGGACTATATCCTAAAGCAATCATAAAAATGGGAAAAGATCCTACAAATATACAAAAATATTTATAACAACATTCTTTGTGGTGGCCAAGAACTGGAAATCAAAGAGATGCCCATCAATTGGGGAATGTCTGAGCAAGTTGTGGTATATAAATGTAATGGAATACTATTGTGCTATAAGAAATGATGAACAGGAAACCTGGAAAGACATATATGAATTGATGCTGAGGGAAAAGAGCAGAATCGGGAGAACTTTGTACATAGCAACAACCACAGTGTGTGAGGAATTTTCTGGTAGATAGTCCTTCACAGCAATGCAAGGACCTAAAAAAATTCCCAATGAACTCTTGAGGCAAAATACCCTCCACATCCAGAGAAACAATTATGAAATTGGATTGCAGAATGAAGCAGACTATTTTCTCTTGTGTTTTGTTTTGTTTTATGGTTTCTCTCATTCATTTTAATTCTTCTATGCAACATGACCAAGGTGAAAATGTATTTAATAAGAATATATGTGTAGAACCTATATCAGATTGCACACTGTCTCAGGGAGGAAGGGGGAATAATCTAAGATATATGGAAAGGATTGGAGAAAAATGAAAACAAAATAATTTAAAAAAAAGAAAAATAAATTTATATTATATGCTTTATTTATTTGAGAAATGAGGTCTTTATCAGAGAAACTTGTTGTAAATCCCCGCCCCTTACACTTCTGTCTCTGTCTCTCTGTCAGTCTCTGTCTCTATCTCTGTCTCTCTTTCTCTCTGTCTCTCTCTGTTTCTGTTTCTCTGTCTCTCTCTCTCTGTTGCTTCCAAATAGGCAAGTTTGGTCTTTTTTCATCAGGAATCCCTGAAAGTCTTCTATTTCTTTGAATGTCCATTTTTTTCCCCGAAGCATTATACTCAGCTTTGCTGGGAAGGTAATTAGTTGTAAAAGTAGCTCCTTTGCCCTATGGAATATCATATACCAAGACGTCTAATCATTTAATACAGTAGCTACTAAATCTTGTGTTATGCTGACTGTGGCTCCACAGTATTTGAATTATTTCATTTTGACTCCTTGCAGTATTTTTTTCTTAACCTGTGAGCTCTGAAATTGGGCTATAATATTCCTTGGAATTTTCATTTTTTAAGGAGTTCTTCTCATCATTGGATTTTTGTTTTACTTTTACAATCTGGCCTAGTATGTTTTTTAGGGTGATATTTTCTTCATATTTTTGTGTCTCCTTTACCAAGTTGTTGACTCTTTTTTAATGTTTTTTTGGATCACATTTCATTTCTTTTTCCCATTTTTTCCTCTATCTCTATTATTTTATTTTTAAAATCCTTTGTGTGCTCTTCCAGGACTTCTTTGTGGGTTTTCTTTGAAAATTTAGATATAGCAGTTTTGACTTTTTTGTCTTCTTCTGAGAAAGTTTTGATCTTTCCTATCATCACAGTGATTTTCTATGGTCAGGTTCTTTTTGTAGCTGTTTTTAGTTTATTCCTTGCCTTTCTACTTCATGTTAAAGATAGACTTTCCTCCTGGGGTCAAGAGGACACTGTTACAAGCTTCAAGGTTTTTTGTTTGTGTGTAGCTGTTTTCAGAGCTAATTATGGGCATCTGTAAGTTTTCTTTTTTGTTTTTACAGTGTTATTTATTTATTTTTAGATTTCAACATTCATTTCCACAAAATTTTGAGTTACAATTTTTCTCCCCATCTCTCCCCTCCCTTAACCCCATAACACCTTGCATTCTGATTACCCTTTCCCTCAATATGCTCTGCCTTTTATCACACCCCACCCTTTTCTTATCCCCATCTTCTTTCTTTTCTTGAAGGGCAAGATAAATTTCTATGCCCCATTACCTGTATTTCTTATTTCCTCATTACATGCAATAATAATTCTCAACATTTGTTTCTAATACTTTGAATTCCAACTTCTCTCCCTTCCTCCCTCCCCATCCATCCTCACTGAGAAGGCAAGCAATTCAATACAGGCTATATGTGTGTCTTTTTGCACAAGACTTCCATAATAGTCATGTTGTGTAAGACTAATTATATTTCCCTCCATCCTACCCTGTTCCTCATTTATTCTGTTCTTTCATTTGACCTTGTCCCTTCCCCAAAGTGTTTACTTCTAATTACTCCCTTCTCCCATTTGTCCTCCCTTCTATCATCCCCCTCACCCCACATGTCCCCTCCTCCCCTCCTTTCCTATAACATAAGCTAGATTTTCATACCAAATTAAATGAGCATGTTATTCTCTCCTTAAGCCATATGCAAAGAGAGCAAACTTCATTTTTCCCCTCTCACCTCCTCCCTTTTCTCCTCCATTGAAAAAGATTTTTCTTATCTCTTTTATGAGTGATAGTTTGACCCATTGTTTCTCCCTTTCTCCTCCCAATATATTCCTCTCTCACCCTTAGTTTTATTTTTTACAGATATCATTCCTTCTGATTCAACACAACCTGTGCTCTCTGCCTATATATATATATATATATATATATATATATATATATATATATATATATATATATATATATATATATTTGTGTGTGTGTGTGTGTATGTGTATAATCCCTCCACCTACCCAAATACTGAGAAAAGTCTCAAGAGTTACGCATATTATCTTTCCATGTAGGAATGTAAACAGTTCAACTTTAGTGAGTCCTTTATGATTTCTCTTTCCTCTTTACCTTTTCATGTTTCTCTTCGTTCTTGTGTTTGAAAGTCAAATTTTCTGTTCAGTTCTGATCTTTTCATCAAGAACGCTTGAAAGTCCTCTATATCATTGAATGACCATTTTTTCTCCTGAAGTATTATACTCAGTTTTGCTGGGTAGGTGATTCTTGCTTTTAATCCCAGTTCCTTTGACCTGTGGAATATCATATTCCAATCCCTTTGATCCCTTAATGTAGAAGCTGCCAGATCCTGTGTTATCCTGATTTTATTTCCACAATACTCAAATTGTTTCTTTCCAGATGCTTGCAATATTTTCTTCTTGACCTGGGAACTCTGAAATTTGAACACAATATTCCTACAAGTTTCTCTTTTTGGGTCTCTTTCAGCAGGTGATGGGTAAATTCTTTCAAAATTTATTTTGCCTTCTGGTTCTAGAATATCAGGGCAGTTTTCTTTATAAGTTCATGAAAGATGATGTCTAGCTTTCTTTTTTGCTCATAACTTTCAGGTGGTTCCATAATTTTGAAATTGTCTCTCCTGGATCTATTTTCCAGGTCAGTTGTTTTTCCAATGAGATATTTCACATTGTCTTTTATTTTTTCAGTCCTTTGGTTTTATTTTGCAACTTCTTGATTTCTTATATAGTCATTTGCTTCCTTGAACTCCACTCTCATTTTTAAAGAACTATTTTCTTCAGTGAGCTTTGGAACTTCCTTTTCCTTTAGGCTAATTCTGCTTTCTAAAGCCTTCTCCTCATTGGTTTTTAGATCTCTTTTTCCAGCTTATCTTTTTCCGGTTATCCTATTTTTAAAGATGTTATTTTCCTCAGCATTTTTTAGTTCTCCTTTAGAATGCTACTGACTCACTTTTCAAGCTCTTCTGTGGCCTTGGTCCACTGTATATTCATTTTGGACGTACTGGATGCAGAAACCTTGTAAATTTTCAATTCTTTCAAGGTGGTATAATCTAAAGTGAGGTCTGTTTACTACTCTTCTGACTTGTGTTCTTGTCTGAGAATTACCACAAACACTCTTCTGCCAGGAAATTTTCATCAGAGTTCCCCAATTCCCTCCAGCTGCAAGCCCTAGTATGTCAGTATGCTCCTCTTTATCCTGGGTTTGCAATTTAGGGTTGTGAAACAGGATTGTGACCTGGATTTACCTATGGGCAATGCAACATAGTCCTGAACCCAGTGCCAGTAAAGGTACTACTGTAATCTTCTTACCAGCTGTCCAACCCTTCTGTGATCTGAGAACTTGGGAAACTGTTGCTGGTACTTCTGTTGTGCCCCAGGCTTGCTACTGGCTTTCCAGGGGTGTCCTGTGATTGTCTGGGCTCCTTTCTTACCCTGGTGCAACAGACCTTTCCTAGAGATCTTATAGGTTGTCTTGGACTAGAAAATTGTTTCACTCAGTCCTTTTGTGTGTTCTGCTGCTCCAGAATTCATTTTGAGGCATTATTTTAAAGCTTTTGAAGGAGAATTTGGGCAGCTTATATGAGTTCCTATCTTTTTCTGCCATGTTGCCTTAATGGATACTGCTTATGATAAATATAAGTATTGTTGTAAAGTTAGTATCTTTTGCAACTGTATGGTTTTGGATTTGTAATAGTGCTATTTTTCATATAGTTTTATTTGCTGTGATTCACTGCATTTGCCTATTGCTTTATTACTGCATGGTATTCTGTGTTTGATGGAACATTACTAGATTGCTGAATATACTTTTAACTAATGTTTGACAAAATAGAGCTTGAAATGTTAGGAAATTTTGCTATGTAAATATGTATACATAAGTACAAGTAAAGTATGTGTAAGTATAGAGTATGTATATGTATCCCTTTATGTGTATATAAATTCATGTGCTTATATATACAAATGTGTGGAGGGGCTTTTTCTACATATACTAAGTGTAAAAATAAAAGCATTGCATAAACATTGAAAAGAAGTGAAAATGATTTCGAGAGCTTTACTGTGATCCCCAGGAAGTATTTTGTCTGGGGTTGTTCTGAGTTTCGTGCCTATAAGTGTATATGTATGCATACAAACATATGTATGAATGATCAGAAACAGTTGATAATTCAAAATAACTAACAGGGTAACTGTAGGTGATATTACCTGGAAATTGATTACGATACCCTAGAGATCATCACTCAAGGCTCTAAGTAGTATAATTAGGGAATTGGAAGGATGCCAAAGACAAACTTCTATTCTTCAATATTGCCCAGGAACTATTCTATACCTGAAAATTTATTCCTTCTTTTGCTCTTTCTCCTGAATTACATAAACCTCTGCTTCTACCACCCTAAATTAAAGCTACTACTTCCAAGTCTATTGTTTAACTATAATACTGGTTGAGTGAGCATGCATACTGGTCAGGAACACATCTATCATCATCTACTACATTGTCTCTATAGGAAACAATGTTAATTATTAGCTAACTCAAATACAACTCACGTGTATGTTAGAGAGGGCCTACATTTTCTAAAATTTCTTTAAGTTTTATTTAATTCAGTCATTTCTATTGCTTGAATAATAGCAAGCAGATAGTATTGAAGAGAAAAGAGAATGAAAAGAGAGTGACAGGAGGGCCAATTAGACCTTCAGCATGGTCAGCATAACTGCTGGGCAATCGTGAACCATTCCTCTGAAAGTCGTTGTCGCCAAACAGAGTCTAGTGACATGATTTGCTTTGACATCTATTCCCCTGGTAGGAATCCTATTCTCCCTTCTCCAACATGGTTGGCAGACCAGGTCTACAAAGCCACCTGCTTTGCTTCTGCATTCAAAAAACCATCACACATCAGGACCCCTCTCACTCACCCTTTTCCCCTCCTCCACTTCCCAATGTTTTCAAGGACTCAGTGACCCTGGAATGTCTCTTGTTCTTCTCCAGATCCAGTTCACACAGATTCAATAGATAACCCAGATTTGCAATGAGCAGAAAGAAGGGCACAGTTTAATGGAAATTCTCCTCAGGGGAGTGGCTCTCCACTTCTCTCTTGGAGTGACTCAGCTGTACACTGCTAACTGCCCTGTTGGGCACAAGTGGGCACATCTGGAGAAATTCCTCCAAGCATGAAGTGGAGAAAATATGGCATCATGTTTGTTTTTTTTTTTTTAATGTTTATTTATTTTTAGTTTCGAACATTCATTTCCATAAAATTATGAGTTCCAAATTTTCTCCCTATCTCTCCCTTCCCCAACCCCAAAACACCATACATTCCAATTACTTGATCCCCCAATCTGCCCTCCCTCCTATCACATCCCACCCTTCCTTTATCCTCATATTCTTTCTTTTCTTGAAGGGCAAGATAGATTTTTATACCCCATTACCTGTATTTTTTATTTCCCTGTTATATGCAATAACAATTCTCAATATTCATTTCTAATACTTTGAATTCCAACTTCTCTCCCTTCTTCCCTCCCCACTCATCCCCACTGAAAAGGCAAGCAATTCAATATAGGCTATATATGTATCATTTTGCAAAAGATTTCCATAATAGTCATGTTGTGTAAGACTAACTGTATTTCCCTCCATCCTATCCTGTCCCCCATTTATTTTGACCTTATCCCTCCCCAAAAGTGTTTACTTCTAATTACTCCCTTCTCCTATTTGCCCTCACTTCTATCATCCCTTCGCCCCACTTCTCTCCTTCTCCCCTACTTTCCTGTAGGGTAAGACAGATTTTCATACCAAATTGAGTGAGCATGTTATTCTTTCCTTAAGCCAAATGTGATGAGAGTAAATTTCACTTTTTCCCTCTCACTTTCACCCTTTTCCCCTCCATTGAAAAAGCTCTTTCTTGCCTCTTTCATGAGAGATAACCTGCCCCATTCCATTTCTCCCTTTCTCCTACCAACATATTCCTCTCTCACCTCTTAATTTTATTTTTTAGATGTCATCCCTTCCTATTCAACTTACTCTGTGCTCTCTGTCTATATCTATCTATCTATCTATCTATCTATCTATCTATCTATCTATCTATCTATCTATCTATCTGTATACATGTGTGTGTATGTGTGTGTGTGTATGTGTGTGTGTGTGTGTGTGTGTGTGTGTAATCCCTCCAACTACCCAAATACTGAGAAAAATTTCATAAGTTACAAATATTATCTTTCCATGTAGGAATGTAAACAGTCCAAATTTAGTTAGTCCCTTATGACTTCCCTTTCCTGTTTACCTTTTCATGTTTCTCTTTATTGTTGTTTTTGAAAGTCAAATTTTCTATTTAGCTCTGGTCTTTTCATCAAGCATGCTTGAAAGTCCTCTATTTCATTGAAAGATGATTTTTTCCCCCCTGAAGTATTATACTAAGTTTTTCTGGGTAGGTGATTCTTGGTTTTAATCTTAGTTCTATGGCTTCTGGAATATCATATTCCAAGCCCTTCAATCCCTTAATGTAGAAGCTGCTAGATCTTGTGTTATCCTGGTTGTATTTCCACAATACTCAAATTGTTTCTTTCTAGCTGTTTGCAATATTTTCTTCTTGACCTGGGGACTCTGGAAGTTGGCCACAATATTTCTAGGAGTTTCTCTTTTTGGATCTCTTTCAGGCAGTGATCGATGGATTCCTTCAATATTTATTTTGCCCTCTGGTTCTAGAATATCAGGGCAGTTTTCTTTAATAATTTCATGAAAGATGATGTCTAGGCCCTTTTTATGATCATGGCTTTCAGGTAGTTGCATAATTTTAAAATTATCTCTCCTGGATCTATTTTCCAGGAGAGTTTTTTTCTAATGACATATTTTGCATTATCTTCTATGTTTTAATTCTTTTGGTTTTATTTTGTAATTTCTTGGTTTCTCATAAAGTCATTAGCTTCCATCTGTTCCATTCTAATTTTTAAAGAACTATTTTCTTCAGTGAGCTTTGGAACCTCCTTTTCCTTTTGGCTAATTCTGCTTTTTAAACCGTTCTTCTCTTCAATGGCTTTTTGAACCTCTTTTGCAAATTGAGGTAGCCTATTTTCAAAGGTGTTATTTTCTTTAGCATTTTTTTGGAGTCTCCTTTAACAAGCTGTTAACTTGCTTTTCATGATTTTCTTGCATCGCTCTCACTTCTGTTTTCAATTTTTCTTCTACCTTTCTTACTTGATTTTCAAATTTCATTTTGAGCTCTTCCATGGCCTGAGATCATTGTATTTATTTTGGAGGTTTTGGATGCAAAAACCTTGACTCTTAAGTTTTCCTCTGATGGTATGCATTGTTCTTCCTTATCCAAAAGGATGAAAGAAAATACCTGTTCACCATGAAAGTAGCCTTAGAATAATTTTTTTACAGGTATTTTATGGGCTAGGGAGGGGAGCTTCTACAAGTTCATCCTTCTACTCCCTGCCATCATGTTTGTAATCAGATTTCTCCCAGAGCTTGGATCTTAAATAAACTTTGTACCCTCCCCATCCTTCCAAGCACCTAGCACAATATTCTACATACAGTAAGATCTTAATAAATGTTTTAATTTTATTTGACTTGTCCCCTTCCCTGAATCTGATTACTTCTTAATGGAAATATCATTTGCATTCAAATTACCTTTTAGGTTTGAGTTGAATTTTAACAAGGGACTGAGAGCTTGAGAGCCAGAGATTTGTGTTAGTCCATGAAACCCTAGAGAGTTATGCTCAGACTTCTTCCCTAGTAATTTCTGCAGCTGGCACTAGGAGTGCAAAAATGAGACCTTAAATGCAGCTGAGGAGGTCATTCCATGGGAGGAAAGCAGGAGGTCATCAAGCCAGGTAAGCCTTCAGTTGGGAGTAAGCTGTTTCATTCCATCTGCTAGCTTCTGATTTTAGCTAATGATTCTTGATAAATAAGCATGAAGGTCCATTATTTATTGCTGAAGGGATGAAGGTGTCATCAGTGTCCACTGATGTCCTAGGGCAAAATCCTGATCCCCCTCCTATTATTATGATTCTGATTATGAAGAGCTCCCCTCACCCCTATTCAGCTAATATCAGTTCCTATATATGAAACTAAAACTGTTCCTTTATGAAATTAGATATGATCAAAGTCCCACCTGATTTATATGGGCAAAACATATCCCTTATTGGATTTCCATTATTTGGACTATTGAATGCAATGAATGAATAGCCTGAGAGTTTATGGATAAATAATAATCAATTTATTAATTAGATTGATGGCAATCAATAAATTGATGGCAAGTGGTTTTTCTTGGTAACCAGACACCTGATGGATATACTGAAGACCTTAACTATTTTTAGAAAAGGGAATGCCTCTAACAGCAGAAATCAACCTTAATTGGTGAACAATGAGAGGGTGGACATATTAATGAGGAGGTGGGATAAAACTCTTCATCTCCTGAGAACTTGCTAGATCATGAGGCATGGCCACCTCCAGCAAATTGAACAAAGGAATCCATCTCTAAGCAGATCATTCTGATTGATTTTCTCCTTCATGTGCTGTCTTACCCTTGAACTTCAATGCAGGGATAGAACAAAATAGGCTTAATTCTCTAGGACTGAAATGCACCTAGATTAGATTCTGTTTAAACTCTTCTAGTTGGGTGAGGTCTTGCCTAAGATGGAGAAGCATGTTCCCAGAGGGTTAGGGCAATCTCATCTATCCTCAATGTCCAACAGAGACTAACTGTCTGATTTATAGGGACTAGTCCCTGGGTAAGGAAAGAAAGAGAAAAAAAAGTTTACTCCTAATTTAATAATTAACTATTGACATAATAGAAATAATTATTTGTCTCATGAATAAGGGCAGAGTGATTGACTTTTTGCATATGAAACTGTGAATTTAATGTTCTGTTTTTTAAAAGTATATATTGAGTTTAACAAAGCAGTAACAAAATGACTCTGTGTAGTCTTCTCAACATTTTTTCTTGGCAGTATTTTCACAGGTGAGAAAGAAATGAAATCTTCCCTAATCTCCTTGATCTGAAATGAGGCTTAGAACTCGTGAAGTATTTTGTTTTGATCCCTCCACTCTGTGCCCCCTCCCATTTTCTACTTCCCCATAGAGTTTTCAGGAATTACTTTATGTCACAGGTAGCGAAGGGCAGGTACCCTCCTCTCCACTCAACTACTACCCAGATGCTTCATTCCAGTGATGAGATGACTTTAGACCCTGAGAGCTCCAGTCTGGTACAATCTTTGACTATTCCCATCAAGTTGCAAAGGCTTTGTAAGTATATACTTGATGATCAACTGTATATCTATCAGACATGATAAATTCAAAGAGGATTAACCATGTATTCCAAGCTAGCTACCCTGTTATGGACTGTTTTTCCTATAGCAAGACATAAAGAAAATCAACTAGAATCAGAGGTATGAAGGGAGTACCCATAATGACAAAATGATACATTTGTAACATTTTTGTGTACAATTGTCTTGCTAATTTTTTATTTCTCCCTTTTGACTATAAGTTCCATAGGGGCAATAACTGTACCTTATCCACATTTGCCTCTCCACCTTTGCCTAGCACAATGAGTATTCTGCACAATTAATAAACATTTTTATGGAAGTAAATTGATAGCCATCTCCATACAAAAAGTGAGTTTTACCTCCAAGGCACAAGGAATAATATTCTGCCAGAGAGTCTGTGTCTTTCCATATCACCTCAGGGGGGTTGTCCCTGCTAAGAGAAAAAGAGTGGATTCCTGGTAAAAGAAACATATTTTTTCAAGAAAAGAAATTTGTATAGTATGAATTAGAGGAGTCAGAAATACCTAGGAACTTTTGATATTACTGAATCAGAAAAAATAACCACAGTATATTGTTTGGGAGGAAGGGACCAAAGGTGGATGGAGAGAAGGAACAGCAGCATAGATAGACACAAAACACACAGTAATGAGAAGTGAATAAGTTTATAGGAAGTAACCATAGCAATTATCTGATTGAACACTCTCATTTTGTAGGTGAGGAAACTGAGGCCTAGAAATGTAAATCCTGTGTGTGTGTGTGTGTGTTATGAGGAGGATGAAATTAATTACTAATTAGAATAGCTTTAATCCAAAACAGGAAGTCACCTTCACCAACCCCTGTTGCTCCTACTAATGATAGTTCATGCCATTCAGGGTCCCAAAGCTACCTTAAGAAAAATGGGAACTCATAATCATTTTCCTAGGAGGCCATTTATTTCTTTCCCTGGTTACATAAGAAAAGAAGAATGAAGACCATTAAAATTAGTTGTAATAGCTGAATCTGAGAAAGAATGCAATTTTGAAATTTATTGAGCACTTGCTATATGCCAGGTCCTGCACTAAATGCTGAAAATACAAAGAAAACAACCCTTTCCCTCAAGAAGCTTCTAATGGAGGAGACAGTATATTAATTATGTACTAATAGAATATATTCATAGGATTAACTGGAGGTGATCTCGGAGGGAAGGCTCTAGCATTATCAGAGACTAGAGAAAAGCCTCTTGCAGAAGATAGGATTTTAGCTAGGACTTGAAGGAAGCCATGAGGCAGAGACCAGCAGGGACAGTACTCCAGGTATAGGAGCCAGCCACTGAAAAGACAGTTATTTCAGCAAACAACTAGATGATAGTCAAAAAAGGGCAATAAGATACCAGGATTTATCATATTGGAGAGCTTGCGGACCACACCCAAAACTGAGACCATTCTTGTAAGATGTCTTTGAAGGGAAAACAAAACATATATAATATTGCAAGGTAAGAATACAGGACTGTCTTTCTGCAAATTCTGGCTATTAATAAACTACAGTGTAATAGAAAATTGTCTAATTAGTAAGAAAAAAATAAACATAAGTTCCTTAGAACAAGTGCTCTCTCTCTCTCTGTCTCTGTCTCTGTCTCTCTCTCTCTCTCTCTCTGTCTATCTATATATTTGGTGATTTTAACATGTAGGATAGTACCTGCTACATAGTAGGTGCTTAATAAATTCTTGTTGGGTTGAAATAAGTACAGTGATGAAAGTGATGGAGATGAAGAGATTAATGATAATGAAAGGGAAGAGAGAATTTTAATTTGATTCGAAATACTTTTTATGCCAAAATTTTATGCCAAAATTTTATGCTAAAATTCATTTTCTAGGATATAGCTATAAGAAAGGCAGCCTGACATGGTGCCTTGGGAACCAGTCTCTGAGCCAGAAATCCTGGCATTCAAATTCTGCCTCTGACATGTACTGGCTATGTGACTGGTCAAGTTACTTCTCGGGGGTCCAGGTGGTTCTCTAAGACTATAAGATTATAAATCACTTGACCTGGAGTCAAGGAGGCCTGAATTCAAATATGGCCTCAGATATTTACTATCTGTTTGACCCTGGGCAAGTGTGAAGTTAATGTAAGGCTAATGGTGGGTGGAGGGAAGAGTAAATAAATGACCTCCTAGGAAAATGATTATGGGCTCCCATTTTTCTTAAGGTAGCTTTGGGACCCTGAATGGCATGAACTATCATTAGTAGGAGCAACAGGGGTTGGTGAAGGTGACTTCCTGTTTTGGATTAAAGCTATTCTAATTAGTAATTAATTTCATCCTCCCCATAACACACATACACACACACACATACACACACACACACTCAGATACTTTTTGTTAATTTCTAATGAGGTACTGAGTCAGAATGTCATGTCCTCTAGGTCTGAAAAGTATATATACATACTCTGAGGTGAGGTTTTACTTTGAAGCTCAATCTCTGAAAGAATGTTCATATGATTAGGCCAGATGAGACTCTGGGTAGCCACTAAGGAACCCCTTGGCTTTGAAATCCAGATGTTGGTGCTTCTTTCTCTGGTAATGATATACATTTTATCTATGGTCAGACAGTTGGAAACCCTGTCTGTTGATCTTTGAATTTTTGTTTGTATTTTCTCTGAAGTTCAGGGTGCTACCTTTTTTCTCCTTAACTAAGTGAATGATGTATGTGCTTGATTAAAGTGATTGCTGACCCCTCAAAAGTTGCCTTCCTTTTAGAAAAGCAGATGTAAGAACGTGTACAGCAGGCCCTCCTGTGTATGCTGGAGTCCTTGCTGATACTACAAGTTACTTAATCTCTGCCTGTGCCTCATCTGTAAAATGGGGGCAATAATAGTACTTACTTCCCAGGGTTATTATGAGGATCAAATGAGATAATATTTATAAAGCACTATGTAAGTGCTGGCTGATATTCTAAGTTTTGGGGCAAATACTAATCTGTACTGATATAGAATTTTTATACTAGGAATTCCTATACTATTAGTACCCTAAACCAATGAAATAATAGGGGTGGCTCTTTACCTCCTCACCCCAAAATGGTCCATATATTTGGGGCAACGTGTATTTGACCAGAATAGCTGACTTTGCTTCACAAACTTTTTCCATTTTGCCTTCAGCATTATACTGCAGGAAGTGAATGAGAAATCTATAACAGAGTAACATTAATGTAAAAGACGAATATTCACTGAGGGATGAAAGCACTTTACACAATTTAGAGGTTGCATTGTATTATGGAAATAGTATTGCACATGGATCATAGGATTATACTTTTACTTCTAGAACTTCCTGGCCATCTCCAAACCATTGGAGAATTATCCGTATCTCCTCTTCACTGGAAACAAACTATGTTCCTGGGATCACCCTGGCCTCTGATAGGTGAGTGTATCTAGCCTACATCCAGGCCTCTGTCGCTCCCCAGTCATCTCCAAATCAGACTTTTAGCTTAAGGTCCCCTCCACTCCCCAATGCCCTTTCCAACTTTCCTGCATGTATTGTCTTCTCCCCTTAAAGTCCTTGAGGGCAGGGGCCCTCTTGCTTATTTGTATTTATTTGTATGCTCAGTACTTAACACAGTGCATGGCCTATGAAGAGCACTGATATAACGATTCATCTATTAGAAGGCTCTTTTACCTCCTGAGTTAGGAGACTCAGAGAAGTTAGGTTTAACCAAGGTCATACAGCTAGGAAATAGTAAGACTGCTATTTAAAACCATCTTTTCTGCTTCTAATTCTCACATTCTGTTCTACAGACTTCTGCACTGCAATTTTGATTAGTTATGAGACTTTAGGAGGGTCATATCATTCTTTGAGTCCCAAGTTTTCCATCTTTATTATAGTGATAATATTTGCATTTTATTCGTGGGAATAAATGCCTCTACCTCACAGGGCTATAATTAAGATTAAGTGTATTTAAAGAACTAAAAAAAAATTTAAAATTGCAAGTGATAATGGTAAATGTGACTGATATTTACATGGCATTTTAAAATTGACAAAGCACTTGACATATAACATTTGAGACTCACTACTGCTCTATGAGGAAGATACAGTGGGTATCAGTAAATTAAGACTCAGAAAGATCCAGGGACTCTCAATGGTCACACAGCTAGTTAGTGATTGAGATGAGATCTGAAGCAAGGTATTCCCTACTTCAAATCCTTCATGTTAACAGCTATAAAAATTCCATGCAAATATAAATTCTAATTAATTAGAACACCTGGAGATATTTTACTCTATTTTAATATATGGAAATCCAAATTGTTAGAGCTAAAGTTATAATACGTGTTATCTCTTATACAAATATTGAATAGGTGATATATATAATATATAATAAAATATATAATTAATAGAGATATTAAACATAATTATGGATCTGAATATAGATATATAGGTATAATCTAATTCTCCCTTTCTCTAGATAAGGAAACTGAGGTTCAGAAAAAGGAACTGACTCACCAAGGAAATGGATGTGGCAAAGGAGATCTGTGATGAGAATCCAGATCTTCAGAACTCCCAGGCATCCACTCTTTCCATGACATATCTTTTACACGCCAAAAGTTTTGAATATAGGTTTTTCATATTTCCATGTGCTGAAAGTACATAGGGTCCCAGTCAATCCAGTGTGCAATGCCTCTTTCTCTTGTTCATTTAGATGTCTCTTGCATCATTGTCCTACATTGAAGGAGCAGACTGTGTCAGTATGGTTTGGAATCCCTTTCATGACAAAAGGGTGGAAATGGAAGAGGATAAATAGTGTGTTTGAATGGGCACTGGATGCAGGCTCAGATAACCAGAGTTCAAACACTACATCTGCTTCTTACTTCCTTCATGACTTTCTGCAAGTCATTTAACTTTTCCTGCCTTAATTTCCTCAAGAACAAAGTGAGAGGAATGGACTTGATTATGACTGCTAAGGCCATTTCTAGCTCAAAGTTCCATAGAACAAAAATATCGGTTCCAAGTCCATGATTCCAAAAAGGTCAGAGACTCATGGCTTAGAATCTCTCTCAGATCTTAGAGGGACAGAGGGGAAAACTTAAACCCAAAAAGGTGTCTTTTTGAAGGGCCAATAGGTGATTTTTTTTTTAAAAGCTTATCAAGCATCTTGGTGGGTAGACACAAAGCATGGACATACTCTCACAGTTACCTCTCAGGTAATAGAGGCTGTTAGAAATATACACAAGTAAATAGCTGCAAAGAGTGTGACCAGGGGCTTATGGCAATACCTTCTCAGAGAAATCCAATCTCTTCAAGTTAACCTAAAGCCTTCCTCATGTAGGTTCAAGATGATTCTTTTCTTCCCATACTCATTATAAAAGCATCTCTGTGGACATCAGTTCTTTCCCCTATCTGCTATGTAACTGCATTATGTTTTTCATCGATCACAACTCAGAAACTAAGTATCTTTTGGGCTAAATATTTCGAGCAGAAAATGAATATAAATCACTTCCTTTCTCTTCCCAATCTCACTGCATAATAAGCCATGTTACTTTCTTAAATCTCTTCCAGAAAAAGAAATGTGACCCAGGGACTTGCTCAGTATCCCTACGTAAGGATTAATGCCAGTCTCCATCATGTACATCAGCACCTTATTAACAATATGACATTCTTTATGAGTGAATTTCTTTCCAGTAAGCATTTGATGGGATTATTTCTTCAATGAACATTTTTCATTGAACATTTTGTCAGGCAGGCTTTACAAAGAATCACAGAACCTTAGATTTAGGTTTGGAAGGGGCCTAAGAGGCCATTAGGTCCAAACCATTTTACAGATAAAAAAACTGAAGAATTGTGCCCAATATCACACATCTACTAAGTCAGATTTTTATAATGTGGTGTTGGGGTTTTCTCTGTCTTATGGTATCCACACCCTATCAGAATGTCTAAGTTGGACCACAACTAGTGTTGAAAATGAAATTCTGAATTAGCATTTTAAAATATATTATGGGTCATTACCGATGAATCCTAGAAGGAGAAATGACTTTCTGTTAAAAATAAATACATAATTTCTGTGGTGTAATTCTGAATAATAAAAATCTCACAGGGGTAATGAGAAGAAAATTGCTTCACTCATCTAGTTGGCAGAAAATAAATGAGGATGCACATCATAATGTACAACAGGATTACACAAATGCTAAATATTATGCACACAGCAGGACTTCAACTCTAATTGTTTACTGAAAACAAACATCCTGGTTTTATACCCCTGTTAGGGAATGTAGAGGAAGGTAATAAAGCGAAATTCAGATTTACAGTTAATGAAATCATGACAAAAAAATAGAATGTGATTTCTGTTTCTTTTAATTCCTACCACAAATAATAGCTTGGCTCCATTCTGAGCTATAGGGACATTTGGATAGAGACTTGAAAATTTATAGGATTGAGAGCTAGAAATGACTTTGCAGTTCTTCTATTCCAGTGGTTCTCTAAGTATGCTCTGGAGACCCCTTTCAAAGGTACATTGGTTCAAAACTATGTACTCAACAAATTGAAACTTTTAAATCTTGATTTTGGTAAATATTAATATAGCCCACATTAACAAAAGCTCCATGAAGTCCTCTATTTATTTTTAAGAGTTTAAAGGGATCCTTAAATCAAATGGTTTGAGAGTCTTTGGTCTAATTCAACTCACTTATTTTACAAAGGAGAAAACTGAAGCCTTGCAAGGGTCATAAAGTTATGTAAGGTGACAAAGATGATTAGTAGTAGATTCAGGATTTAAACACAGGTCCTCTGACTCTAAAGCCAGTGCTCTTGCCAATCGACACCAATGGTGGTGCCATTACACCACTATACTGGTAGCTCAAGTCATGTGTGTGCTGTTACCAGGTACAACTATCTCCAACAATAATCGCTAACTAATTGTTAGCAAAGACTAAATAAGCCTAAGGGCCCCAGGCATAGCAGTGCTCTACATGTCACTGACCCTGTTGTCAGCCATCATTTAGGAGAACAACCTTTGCAGAGATATGACCATCAACTGACAAGTGATACCATATTCTTCAGCTACTGAAAACCTAGAAAATTCCTTCCATCAAAGTTCTCAAATGGTTCAACATCAGAAACACAAATGGTTTTATCAATGGATGTATCACCATCTGCTCTACCACTATACCTTAGGGACCACTGGATTTTTCCATATGCTCTGCAACTGAACATCATATTGTATGTGTTGCTTCCTTTCATTAGACTATGGGAATCTTGAGAACAAGGGCAGTTGTCCTTTTCTATTTATTTCCCCAGAGATTAACACAGTGCTTTAAAAGTAAGTGCATCATAAATATTTTTGCATTCATTCATTCATATATTGTGTTATGAGAATTTTGCCTAGGATGGTGTTTCTGCCTTTCATCAATTTTTGGTTACTGTATACATGGCTCATAATTTCTTTTTTTTTTCTAGTAGATTGGGGGTTGAGAAGGTTTTATAGAAAACAACTACTCAAGCCATCTTTTTGTTTTCAAATAGTTATTCTCAATTTTATATGATAACCAAAGGATTTTATTTTATAGAACAAATAATAGGCAATATAAGTCAAGTAGCTGAATTATGTTTTCATGATCTTATTTTATTTGTATACTTATAGGATTTAGAGTTGAAAGACAGCCTCTCTTTTATTAAAAAAAAGGAATCTAAGCCTTGGAGAAGTTGAATAACTCACCCAAAAAATACATCTTGTAATTAGCAAAGTAAGGATTCACAACTGGATCCTCTTGCTCAAAGCAGAGTGTACTTTTCACTATACCACAGTACTGATCCCATTCAATATCATGTATTACTTAGATGAAAATATCTACTGTATTGTATAAATAAGTTGTTTACTATTATTGTGATCATTATAATTAAATTCTAATCTTTTAACACCAATGTTCTACGCATGTTGTATGGCTGTGAGTCATGGAACACTGTGGACTCTGAAGAAGCATAAAGATGATCCACACAATAGGTGATGGGGAGGTCCGTGGTAAGGGGAAGCAGGCTGTAATATATGAAAAGTAAAGAACTTTCAAGAAAAGCAAGACTAAGGAGTGTCATCAGGGAAATAGTTGAGTAAAAATGATGAATATGTTACTTGGTAAGAATGAGGGCTAACAGGTGGCCAGCCCAAGTACTCCACTAGTACTAGGTTCTAGAGAGAAGATAGCCTCCAGAAAACTATCTAGAACTTATGGGAGGGCATGAGCAAGAATCAAATAAATGGATAGGCATGATATAGGCTTGCTATATTTTTCTGTGAAAGAAATATCCAAATCAATGACATCATAGATTCACTTGAATTTTCATAGCTCATGAAATATCATTCCTATAAAAATGGTCTCTATCACTAAGCCAGTCTGTACCTTTCCACTCTATTCCCACTTGTGGTCAGAAGAAAAGGTTTTATCTTTAAGAAGGAGCATACTAATTAACCTTTCTTTTTAACATATTTTAAAGACTCAAGCAATTTAAAGATCTGACAAAAAAAATCAATGCCCCTTTGTTCACAGCATCTCTGCTAGTAGGGGATCTATCTTGCCTATAAAGTGAAGAGCAATACTGGTAGTGTATTTAGGTACATTTGGGATTCGGAAAGACACTTCTCTCCCCAACCAGCACCACCGCCATTTTCCTAGCTATGATCAGACTTATACAAACATAACTGGTTTGCTTGGCCTACAAGGTAATGTCTAATTCACCTAATGCTGCACACTATGTACATATTCCATGACAGGACTATTTAGGTCTGAATAGTTCCTGATTTTCCATAACAATTCAGTTCAAGCATTTCTTGGTGTCTTTTATTTAGAGAACTAGGCCTTTAGAGATTTGTGATCTTTGTTCTCATTGAGGTTATAGTCTAGTAGAGGCAAAACATGTGTAGTAAAAAATAAGACTCATGTACATGAAGAAAAGGAGTATAATGTAGTGCATAGAGGACTACCCTTGGAGCCAGAAAGAACTTGGTTCAGATCCTGCCTCTGACAGATACTGGTAGCTAGTATTTATATAATGTTGTAATGTTTGCAAAGAACTTCACAAATATTATTTCCTTTTATCCTCAAAACAATCCTGGGAGATAGGTGCTATCATTACTCCCATTTGCAGGTAAGTAAACTAAGGCAGACCAAGGTTGAGTGATGAATCCAGAGTCACATAGCTAGTAAGTGTCTGTGTTTGGGTTTAAACTTTTTTACTCCCAAGCCAGGGCTTTATTGAATGGGCCACCTAGGTGCTTCGTGTGACGCTGAGCAAGTCACTTAAATTCTTACCAGCCTTATTCAATTTTCTAAGACTAGAAGTTACTACTGATTTTTCCGGTGGAAGGAGTTTCATGTTCAGAGTTCTCCTTCTCCCTACTTTGTCCCTCCCCACCCTTGCAAAAAAAAAAAAAAAAGAAAACCTCAGATAAAGATACATAGATAAATTGCATGAAAGATGGATAATATGTATTGGAATCACAATATACTCTAGTGGGAAAAATGTTAGATTTGGAGTCAGAAGATTTGGGAGGCAAATGCTGCAGTTTATTACCTGTTTGACCTTGGGCAAGTCCATCATGCTATTCTTGTCAACAAAACAGAGATATCAGATAAAAGATAATATATTTAGTTAGATTTAAAGCTACCTACATGTTCTAACTCACAAAGCTGATGTCTTGATAGATTTAGGCAAATTCAGATTGGAATCTCCAGTGGAGATTAGTCATTGGTCTTGTGCTGATTAACATTGCTATTAGTGGCTTGAGTAAAGAAACAAGAGCAAAATGATGTAAAACTGAAGAGGATAGCTAACACCTTGCATGACAGAATGAGTATACAAAAAGATCTTGTGAGATTAGAGTGACTGGTCAAATGCTTAAAGAAGAAATTAGCCGGAATAAATGCAAAGCATCACTTGAGTTGAAAAAATAGTTTTGAATGAATTGATAAGTGAAGGAAAAATGAATTTATTAAGCACCTCTTATGTGTAAGGAACTATGCTAGGAATTAGGGACACAAGGCAGTCTCTACTTTCACGAAGCTTCCATGGGCAGCAAAGTGGTATTGTGCAGAGAGGACTGGCCCTGAAATCCAGAGGACTGAGTTCAAATCTGCCCTCAGACACTTACTAGCAAGTCATTTAATCCCAATAGTCTTTTTTAAAAGTATAAACATAAGTTCTAATAGGGAGTCAAAACATATAAAAGGCTTCAACTGTAAGTCAGGTGGAGAAGTTTCCTGGTGTAGGGGAAAAGATGGAGATGTACCTTCTTTAATGTCATTTCCAACCCTTCCCTTTGTTACTTATTTCCTTTTTATCTTATACATAGCTTGTTTGTATATATTTGTTTGCATGCTCTCTCCTTCATTAAATTATGAGCACCTTGAGGGCCTGGACTGTCTTTTGCTTCCTTTTGTATCCCAATGCTTGCTGAGTTCCTAGCGATTAATAAATGTTAATTGATTGATTTTCATTGATCAAGCAACATCTATTACCGATATTGAATCACCTGACACTCCTAATGACTATGATTTGACAGGTGCAGGATAAAAAATTCATGGTTAGTCAACAGTTCACATGAAAAGACCTTGGGATTTAATTAGATAGCAAGATAAACATTAATCACACAGCATAGCAGCTAAAAACCCTGGTTTGGGGCATTCAGAGACGGTTTCTAGGATAAGCATAATTGTGGTCAGACTGTACTCTGCCTTGATCATAACTATAACTTTGTGTTATGTTCAGAGTTGGATGCCACATTTCTGAAGAGCACTGATGAACTGGACTGTCTCCAGCTTGTATTAACTGAAACATTGAAAGCGCAAAAGAATATGTAATTGTAGGTTTTGTCAAAAGAACCAGGGATGCTTAACCTGAGGAAGAGATTGCTGTCTTCAGTATTTACAGTACTGTCATCTGCAAGGGAATGTTAGGGATTGTTTCATTTTTGTCCTTTCGTCCCTAGTACTTCATAAGGGCTAGCATATGGTATTTGTTTAACTAATATCCATTGAATCAATGAAAAATGAAGAGTGATTATATGAATCACACTAGGTTCCAAAGGGCAGATACAAGAACAGCAACTACAAATTGCAAAGAGTCATTGACAGTATGCCACAGGTCCAGGGCAACTAAGTGGCACCGTGGATAGATTGCCAGGTCGGGACTCAGGAAGACTCCTCTTCATGAGTCCAAACCTGGCCTCAATCACTTACTACTGTGTGTCCCTGGGAAAATCACTTAACCCTGTTTGCCTCAGTTTCTCCATCTATAAAATGAGCTGGAGAAGGAAATGGCAAACCACTCCAGGGTCTCTGCCAAGAAAACCCCAAATGGGGTCGTAAAGAGTTGGACATGACTGAAAATGACTGAGCAGCAACTCAGTCCCACCACTTCCAACAATTACACTTGTAGACTCTATAGGTTAGACTTAGAAATCTTGTCTCCATTGGTAGAGGTTTTCAGATGGAGGCTAAATGATCAGTTTCCTGGGAATGTTTTAAAGTGGATTCTAATTCAGAGACAATTTAGAATAGATGTCTTCTAAGTGTCCTTCTATCTCTGAAATTCTGTGATTCAGTGATCGATTAGGGAAAGCTAAAATGGCATAAAAATATTTTTCCTTTGAAAAATATTAAATCTTCAGCTTCTTTGCTTTTAAATTTTAGAAAAAGGAATATTAAATCTATTCCATAACTAGTACTGTTCAGGATCCCAAGGAACTAACCAAATCCCCCTTTGCTTCTGAATGACCTTGAAAACAAAGAGTAATCAGGCCCCAGGAAAGAAAATATTAACACAGACCTCCTTTTCCACCTTACAGAGACTACTTTTCCCACATAAACCAGGACAGTCAGGATAAATGAATTTCTAACCTTTGCTTACACTTATCATTTAGGAAACTCCAGAGCAGTGATCTTTCAGACTGACTTTTGCATTATCGAAATTAATTTATACACAGTGGTAATAACAGACATGTTTTTCACCTTGGGTGGGGGAGAATACATTATAGATTCATAGGTTCAGTGAATATTTGAACAGGATGAAACTTTAAGTCATTCTTTTATGCTTCCCCTGACATAATGTGTTATAGACACTGGGTATTGACTGAGGAAACCTAAGTTCAAGTTTTGCCTTTGAAATTTAGAGGCTGTATGGTCAGGGGCAAATCACTTTATGTCTTCATCCTTAAATTCCAACAAAGGTAAGAAGCTCTTACCCTTTACCCTTTCCTGGACTGTAGTGAAGAAAGTGTTTTAAAACTTTAAAGTGATATAAAAATGTAAGATCACTAAATTTTGTGTTTTTTCACATCTGGAAAGGGGGATTCAAAGTGATTTTTAACCAAATGAGAGAGGCAATCTGATAAAAGATATCACTTCAATCATATGAACTGAAAAGCTTTTGTATGTACTAAATGCAGTGATAGGATAAGAAGAGAAATTCAATTTGTAAAAGAAAATCTTTATGTTTGCTATTCTGTGATAATGCTCTGTTATTTAAGGAACTAAGGAATTCCTTAATTAATAAAGAATTAATTCAAATGTATTAATTAATACAAATATATAAGACCAACAGCTATTCCCTGACAGATAAATGAGCAAAGGATATGAACAAATAATTCTCAAAATGAGAACTGCAAACTATTGATAACCATATGAATTTTTGTTCCAAAAAACTAATAAGAAAAATGTCAACCAAAACTTTACCTTACACATATAATTGGCAAAGATAATTAAAATCCATGTTGGAGAGACTGTTGAAAGTGAGAAAAACCAATACATTATTGGCAGAACTTTTGAATTCATCCACTTATTCTGAAAAACAATTTGCAATTATGTTAAACATAATGTGAGTAAAATGTCCATACTTTAACCTAGATAACTTATTGACAGTTGTATATGAAAACTTGTCAAAATCAGAAAGATCCCATATATGATAAAATATTCATAATAACACTTTTTCTATTACCAAAGACCAGGAAATAAAATAGGTAACAGTGAACTTGGAAATAGCTAAATAAATCATGGCATATAATTGTATTAGAATTTTAACAATATCTTAAGAAATGATTAAGAGAATCAATATAAAAAAACATGGGAATATCTATATGAACTAATTCAAAGTGAAATAAATAAAATCAGAAAAACATATGCAGCAACTACAAAAAGTTAACAGAAGGAAGAAAATTAGAAAATGAACACTGTAATTATGATTACAGTTTGGGAAGAATCAAGAAATGCATCTTCGCTTTCCTTTGTAGAGACATGGTACCATGGAAGTGGAACACTGCTAACTCTAAATGTGCACTGGGTTTTTTTTTTCTCTCTCTCCTTTTTGTTGTTTGTGTTTTGTGTGTGTCACCAGGTAGGGGAGAAGGAAGGCATATAAAAGAAAAGAAAAGAAAGTGGACACAAAGACAAAAGATTTTAGATTTAGAACTGGAAACTACATGAGATATATCCAGATGGTGTAGTAGGTAAAAGCATTGGACTTGGAGTCAGGAAGGCCCAAATTCAAATTCTGCCAAATCAGTTATGTGATTTTGGGCAAATCACTTAACCTCTTTCAGCCTCAGTTTCCTTATAAAATTGACGTAAAATAGGGGTAATATTATCTAACTTACAGGAGTGTTGTAAGGGTCATATCAGCTAACATAAAATGCATTGAAAACGTTAAAGAGTTATATAAATGTTAGCTATTTACTATTGTTTACATAATCCAACTCCCACCCCCCTAATTTTACAGATGAGAAAATTGAAACCCACAGAGAAACAAACTGTCCAAGTTCATTCCTATAGTTAATAAGAGGATTGGGAACAAAACCAATTTTTCAAACTCTAAATCCTATATTCTTTTCACTCTTCCAAGATGCAGTTTTATTACTGTTATTGTGAATAAATAAGTAGTATTTATATCACTTCTGATGACTGAAACTCTGTACCTGAGGTTTGCTCTGCCCATAGAGATGAAATACCATCAAGAACTAAAGGGACAGAGGGAAATGTGAAGCTCTTGTTAAAGACCAGAAATTTGAAATAAACATAAAAGAGTGAAATGTACAAGGCAAGTTCTCTTTCCCGGGACCTTACTATTATCCTAGCACTCTTTACAATGATTAGCCATTAGTGGTCTCTGCCAGTGATAGAGTATTGAATTGAAAACCATCAGTTTTTGAAACTGTAGCAATCACATACAATCTCTTCTCATCTTTATTCTTTCTTTGTACTTGAAGTAGATGTTTACCTTTTCCCTAAACAGTTGATGGCCTGATGACACTTAGTTAGCCGAATCATATGATTCCTATATTAGTAGTCATTACCAAACTGTTAAGTTAAAATTGATGCACTAATGGAGCACTTAATCTATAAGTTTTTAACCTAAAAAATGAAAAAGAATCTGTGAGATAGGTAGTAAATATACTGTTACCTTAATCCTATAGAAGGAACACAGGTTCTGAGAAACTAAATGGTGGGGCCAAAGTTATCAGCTAAAAAACCATACTCTCATCTCCTGCTTGCAAGCTCACTGCTCTTTCCACTTTGTTGTTACAGGAAAATGCAAGACCAAGTTGCTTCTATTTAAAGCTTTCTTTAATATCCCTTTATCTTGGAGGTATTCTATAAACCTAAACCAGAATTCAGAGGCTGTGTCTACTTGTTTTGAGGCCAAAAACTTTCTATAGGCCAATCACTTCGTGAAAGTTAGATGTTCAATGAGTATTAGGTCAATGATGTCTTAGTTTTCTGCATAAATACCTTTACTAAGATGTTTTAATATGATGCCCTAAAGTTTTATAAAAAGTCAATATAAAAATGTAATATTGAACATTTCTATTTCTTTTGCAAAATACTGTTTAAAGTTATGATGTTATCCCAGGTTTTATATAAATTTCTCCTAGAATCCAGTGCCAGGGGGAAAAAAGATTTTTTTTCTTTAGATGAGTCTCTACCATTTCTCCTTCCCAGACAACGAAGACCATGAAATAAAATATTTTGTCATATTTTTGCCTTAACTGATCTGGAGAATGAGCTATATTCATTGAGCTATAGTAACCCAGTTATCCTTTGTTCCTGGTACATTCATTTCTTGACTCCTTTAAAAAACTTCTTTTTATTTTTTTGCATGCTTCCTCAAATCTATTTTGGAAATAGCCTGGGTATAAATTGTATCTTTACAAAAATGAACAACATACAGTGCAACTTTTTCATTTTTCTCTTTGATACTCTGAAGTAAAGTGCCTTCCATTGTACATGCCCAGAAATGCGTTCAGCAAATCTTCACAGGGGCTATCACACTGTGTATACTTGAAGGAATGTGATAGAAGAATTTGGGGGATTTGTAATTTTTTAAATGAAAAAAATGTTTCACTGAGAGTCGGTGGACTCTCATCCAAGCCACCAAAGGGCAAAGGAACCAGAGGTAGGATTGGTTTAAAAGGTTGAAAAAAATTGAAGATTCAGCAGGATGGGAATGGGGAGGAGATGAAAAACTGTTCTTCTGGAGATGTACTAGTTACCAATGGTCAGCTGACAGAAATCTTCAATTCAGTGATTCCTGATAGAGAGAATTATCTACATTAGCTAAGAGCTTCAGTGATAGCTATGACCTTTCAGCACCGCCTACAGTAAGGGAAAGAATTAAAGCTTAGATGTGTTTGTTGCTCTCTGCTGCCCCCTCTGGATTGAGAAGAAAAGACAGAGAGGACTTTGCAGATTCTTTGGTATCCTGGTTAATGAGTTTAAAGAGTAGACCTGCTGTGATCATGATGCTGTGAACTGCATTCTGATTGGACAACACAACATTCATGTGAGTGAATAAAATAAATGATGGAGTTGGTTTGAATATCATACAGAAACCCAGTTTGAAGAGCTTTGTAATTCTCTGCCTTAAAACACATTGCTATTCATAGTAAGAAATAATGCTTTCTAAAAGCCTTTTAAAGGACAACAGTAAATTGAAAGAGCTCATAAATGATACATTCAAGTAGAAAACAGAATTTATACAGTTGTCATGAATACCAAAAGATAAGCAATAAGCACAGAAGCAATCTAGTATGATCCAGATATCCCCAAATGGACAAACTATATCAAAGCTTGCAGTCTTTGGGTTGTGAGTTACTCTGAGTTTTTCTCTCTCATGTACTTGACAGGGTCCCACAAATGAATGTGATGTGGGAAAACAAATGAATGAATGAATGAATATATATGTATATATATGAAATATATATGTGATATATATGACATATATAGTGTGCTATATTTTGTCTATTTTGAAATTGCTTTATTATGTTGAAATCTATGATAGCATTACTTGTCTCCCTTAATGTTTGTTTTGCTAAATGTTTATTTTTAAGATCTAAAAGTGTCATTATTATAAATAGTCAGCTATATAGATAGAAAATATGTTGACTGTGGCTCAACATGAGGGATGAGGAGGGGAAGTGTATTTCCCTTCAACCAGGTTAGTTCTAGGATCCTCAAAAGGGTTAAATTTAACTGTATAGCCATCATCTGCTTCTGGGAAAATAGACTACTAATAGGAAAGCAGGTTGGAGGGAGCAAGCAATCTCAGAGAATAGTGTTACATATATGTAGTTATAATACATATAAAATATGTGTACATATTATATGTAAATTTCTAATATATATATATATATATATATATATATAATGTGTACATATACATATGCACAGTGTGATTTCTAGGTTGATGTAATTTCATAGGGGGTTGCTTTGAGAACACTAATGTGTGGGAATATCCTGAAAGACCTGATGCTTGAAATGTCACCTGACTGGACTCCAAAAGGCAGACTCAGGGGAAAACATTCCAAGCATGGAAGCCAACCTGTGCTAAGACCTGATTCTTTTACCTGTTTGACATCTTCTTCCCATAGTGTAGCAATTAATTGTTGATCAGGTTGAAGATACCTCATATTGGGCTGCAGGCTATGCAGCAGAGACAAGGCATAGTAGCTAATTGTGTCAACACAGAACTTTATAATAAACTCTGCATAATTGAGTTAGTACTACATGGAAAGCAAGATTTGAAATAATGTGTTGCAATATAGGCCAGGCAGAGGTCTCTCTTGTATTGCCTTTATATTAACTCCTTGCTGACCCTGACTGTAATCCCAGAGAAGGAACTATGAATTATGCTTACTTAAAGTCTTAGGATGCTCCATATTGGTGTCAAGTTTTCTTTGAAAATTAAAAAGGCATGACTTTCCAAGAGTAAGTATTGATTAAGTGCACGACTCAGAGAGCTAAAAATTGTCATACTTTGCCTGTGGAATGCCTTCCTCTTCCACTTACCTTTTAGCAGGAAAAGACCAATTTTCTTGTCTATTTTTGTTGCTATAGAAATAAGTAAACAGTATAATTAATGTGTCAAATGATGATCCTTTATTGCAAAAGAAATCACAGTCGGGAGATTTGTACCTCAACCTAAGTTTATGTGGGTGTCAATAGTGAATGTTCAGGTGTCATACCTACTGTGTGTGTATAGTCCTAGATGTTTTCCTAATGATTGTCTCTGTCCTACAATGAAATAAGCTAAAAGAGAACATTGAACTTTGAGTCAGAGAAGCTTCATTCAAAGACTAATGCTTCCACTTACTACTTGTGTGATATTGAGAAAGTTGCTTAACCTCTTTTGGTCCACAGTCTTATCAGAATGAGATTGAGAGTGGAGTTAGATGATATGTAAGGTCTCTTTAAGTTTGACATGCATGCTTCCATGAAATTAGTTTTCTAAGATGCATCTATCTAGAATACAAAATTTGTTTTCTTAAGAAATGAGAACTGAGGAGTGGAGCCAAGGTGGCAGAGTAATAGCACAGACTTTCTAGAGTGCTCCCACCAAGTCCAGCCAGATACCTGTAAAAATGGCTCTAAAAAAATTCTAGAGGTGCAGATCCCACAAAATGACAGAGTGAAGCAAATCCCCAGGCTAAGACAGCATGGAAAGTCTCTGGGAAGTGTCCATCATGCCACACTGGGGCAGAGCGCAGTCCAGAATAGACATTGCCAGCACAGACAGGACTTGAACAGATGTGGAGCAACTGAATCTCTTGCACCTGTGGCAGTTTCTAGACTTCAGGAACCCAAAACACTGAGTACAAATTGGAAGATCAATGAAAAAAGCCTGTGGGACCAATGTATGAGACTGGAGGCCCCAACCTCAGGGCAGCAGAGAGGGAAGGGGGCAGAGGAACCCACAGCAGGCACAGCAGCAGCAGGGGCAGCTGCAGACACTGTTTACGGAGCTCTAGGCCCACAGATGTGGGGGATTCAGGTAACTATGGCACACCCCTCGCCCCAATGGAAGCAGAGATCTACCTTCACAAAAAGCTCAAAAGTCAAGTAAACGGTTGGAGAAACAAGCAAAAATCAGAAAAAGAATCAAAGTACAGAACTCATCAACGTAAGATTCCCAGGTCAAGGAGAAAATATTGCAAGCATCCAGAAAGAAACAATTCAAGTATTGTGGAAATACAATCAGGATAACAGCAAGATCTAGCAGCCTCTATATTAAGGGACTGAAGGGCTTGGAATATGATATTCCAGAAGTCAAAGGAGCTAGGGTCAAAACCAAGAATCATATTTGAGTAGTTGAGGGGATTATATACATATAGACAGAAGTCACAGGGTGAGTTGAATAATGAGGGATGATATCTAAAAAAATAAAATTAAGAGGTAAGAGAGGAATATATTGGGAGGAGAAAAGGAGAAATGGAATGGGGCAAATTATCTCTCATGAAAGAGGGAAGAAAAAACTTTTTCAATGGAAGGGAAAAGAGGGGAGGTGAGAAGAAAAACGTGAAGCTTACTCTCATCATGTTTGACTTATGGAGGGAATAACGTGTACACTCAATTTGGTATGAAAATCTATCTTACACTACAGGAAAGTGGGGGAGAAGGGGAGAATCAGGGTGTGGGGGGATGATAGAAGGGAGGGCAAATGGGAGGAGGGGGTAATTAGAAGTAAATACTTTTGGGGAAGGACAAAGTCAAAAGAGAGAATATAATAAATGGGGGCAGTATAGGATGGAGGGAAATATAGTTAGTCTTTCACATGATGACTTTTATGGGAATCTTTTGCATGACTACACATGTATAACCTATATTGAATTGCTTGCTTTCTCAGTGGAAATGAGTGGAGTGCGAGGAAGAAAGAGAAGTTGGAGCTCAAAGTTTTAAAAACGAATATTAAAAATTGTTTTTACATGCAACTGGGAAATAAGAAATACAGGTAATGGGGTATCAAAATCTATCTTGCCCTATAAAAAAATAGAGATAGGGATAAGGGAAGGGAGGAGTGTGATAAAAAGTAGGGCAGATTGGGGAAAGGGATAATCAGAATGCATAGTGTTTTGGGATGGGGGAGGGGAGGGATAGGGAGGACATTTGGAACTCTAAATCTTGTGGAAATGAATGTTGAAAACTAAAAATAAATAAATTTTAAAAAAAGAAATGAGAACTTAAAATAATCCTCATGTCACTAGGTTTTTGTATTCAAAGCATCAGAAACATTTGACAGAGTTACCATCTCCCTTTCTTCATTTGATAAGCAGGTGATACACAACTTGTGACAAATCTCGTTTCAGGAGTCCATGTATAAGCCAGTTTGTGTCTAATTTAGAATTTGCTTTTCTCAATAAATAATATTCTAACTGGTGACAAAGTTCCCAGGCAAGCTTAACAATGCCTTTTAAATCAATTATGTAGTAGTATTAGCCAAGAACTCCTGTTTGTGGAAAATGTTGTACTGATGGCATGAAGCCTCAGGATAAGAGTATTTGCAGTTACATTTTTTAAAAAAAAATAGGCTAAGCCATCCACAATAGATACACAAAGTGAATGAAAAATGAATATTGCTCAGAATATGACCCACAAATGGACTACAGTAAAAGGGTTCTTAAATCTTGTGCCTTTCAAATATATGGGACATAAATCTAGGGGAACAGTTCAGTGAACGGATGGAGGCATGGCCATAGTGTGGCATAAAGGAAAGAACAATGAATTTTTAGTTAGGTGATACGGGTTTGAATCTCAGCTTTGTTATTTTCAACTTATGTGACCTTTGAACAAGTCACTCAAATTCTCTGGCCCTGTAACAGTTTCCCTATCTGTAAAATTAAGAAATTGAATGTAACCTCTGAAGTTCCTTTCAGTTCTAAATTGTAAGAAATTCTAATATTTCCAAGGACTACATATATAGACTTTCAAATGATTAAGTAATATAAAAATCTCACTATATGCTATTTGTATGAGATAACACAGGTATTATTATGTTGAGTTCTGGGCTGAAATAGGAAAAATCAGTAATGAATGGCTTGAATTTCTTGCTCTATAAATCTACAATTATTTTAATAGACTAAGAAGTAACTGTGATTTACAGAGAAGATATAGACTTGAAGAAGCCTGTGTAACTGAAATTATGATGTAATTCCAGGGAAATTCCTGTATTAGTTGACCTAAGGAGTGTAAAAATAATAATTACATGTGTGATTATATTAATCATCTTTTTGTTAAGACGTAGTTGTTTGCCTTGAGGTTCTGATGAAAAAACACCACATGACTCACAAAAGTCATCTTGAATAATAGAGAACTGATTTGCACAATAGCAAGTCTTTTTTTTTCACCAGATAAGAATCAAGAAAATCATAAATAAATATCTGTCTTCTAAGTTGGGATCTCAGATCATACTGGGAAGACTGCAAACTATAACCTTTGTTTCCCTTATTAAAGTTTGATTTCTTTGCTAAAAATGCTCCCAGTTTTTCTTTTGGTATTTTAGGAAGGACATTATCAAGCCGAAGACACGTGGGAGGAGGACATCCAAAATGGAGGATGACCTCAGTATCATGCCAGATGAAGATTTCCTGAAAGACTTAGAGATATTTAGTCTTTAGAGGAGGAGGTGTAAAAGGGACATGACAGCTATTTTTAAGTGTTTGACAATTTATCATATGGAAAAGGGATTAAAAGTGTTTTGTTTTAACCTAGATGATAGAACTAGTAGATGGATGAAAGATGGAGAGAGGCAACTAGTAGTTTGATGTTAAGCATATACAGGCACATACCCCTTCCTAACAGTGCTAATCAAGCATAGAATAGTCAGTACCAAAAGGTTATGGTCTCCTATCATTGGAGGTCTTCAAAAAGAGACTGCATGATTAGCAGTTATTGGGGAAATAGTGAAAAGCACTCTCCTTCTGGTAGACACTACACTAGTCTACCTCTGAAGTCCTTTACAACTTGGACATTATTGATGTATTCATTTGTGTTTAATGCGTTTAATTGGCTAAATGAGATACTCCCTCCCTGAATTTATTCATGAAATATCTTCTTGATGAGTGGGCTTTAGTTTCACAATATGGGTATATAAACAATACAACAAATTACTGAAGTCTCAAGAAGATGACCAGTGATTCCCCAGCAATAACAACAGGCATGACAAAAGTATAACTTAAAATCAAATAATTATACTGGGATTTGGGTGTTTAATAATAGAAAAGGTAGCTCTTAAAAGAAAAATAAAAAAATAATAATATTGAACAGGCATAGGAAGTATCTAAAATCTTTGAGAATTGTTTATATCATGGCATTCATAATAGGATATACGATGAATCAAGATATGTGGGCATCTGTAAATTTTGGAAGCCCTTATGGTGTCTGCCACTCATATAGCAAATATCTTATGGGATTTAGTCTATGGAATATAAATTCAGTTTTTAATAGCTTCCCTTTAAAATTTTTAAGGATGCATTAAATCAATAGTCTATTGGGCACTTTTTGTCCTTTGATATTCTTTCCTTGTGCTTTCTTTACCTTTCAGCTCAATTTATTTTTTTTTAATTTGTAAACTAACCTATAAGTCTTGATAATTTTATATTTATCGCATTTGTGTTTTCTTATTAGAGCATTTTAAAGTCAAATGTTTTTACTCACTTTTTAGAATATCTCAAATACCCTTTTCTTGAAGGTCTATATTTTGTTTCATCGATTATTAGAATTGACTTTAAAATTTTTATTTTGGGTTATGGCTTGAGATCTGTTGTATTTTGGAATACATTATTCCATTATTTTCTTTTACTTCTCATGTCTGTGGAATAATCTTTAGGTATTCAAATTGGTACTTCTTCATTGCTAATTACTTTTTTCCAGGTTACTTCTAAAACATTGTTTCATTGTAAAATTTAACTACTCGATGCCTTGGAGTTTCAAATGTTATATCTTTCTTCGGCATAAATTTGTGGATTACTTTCTTTTATTTACTCAAAAATTATAGGTAATTTTCTTACATCATTTTTTGATATTCATTTTAATAAGATATAAGTTCTTCCAGAGTATGTCACATCTTTAATTTATCTTTTGTGGCCAATCTTAAATAGTCATTTTGATTTGAATAGAATTCAAATATTCTCCTGCCAAATTTTCTTTAACCTCTGTATCTTTGAGTAATATATATGTGTGTGTATGTATATATAATATATATACATATATAATATACAAAGTTTCTTGTTCTTTGGAAATATTATCTATTCAGTATTTTATATTTTTATTTTATATAATTTTGTTAATTCTGATTTGAGAGCTCTGATTTCTGAGGTTTCTTTCTTAATTTCTTTTAGAAGTTTCATTTCACCTTTGAAACATTTGGGAGATTTTTATTGTTTTTCAGTGATCTCAGGGTTGTTCACAGAATTTCTTTTCATTGAATACTTTTGTTTTTTTCATAATGTAATATTTAATATGCTGTGAATTAAAATTTTCATTCATTTTCCTTCTGTTTTAAGGAATCTCACAATTGGTTTACGTATTTGAAAGTTAGTTTTATACCCAATCTTTATTTCTTGTGCTTTTTGTCATTCAGAGTTTTTCGTTATATTCCCAATAGTTTGTCTCTAGTTTTTAATGAGAATTTTTGGCTATTCTCATTCCATTGCTGCACATATTTTTGAGTCTCCTTTATCTACAATAGATGAGAAAAATGAGATGCAGAGAGTTTAAATGAAAGGGCTTTTAATTCTTTTGTCTTCTGCAAGCAGTGTAGGGGATAAAACATTGATAAAATTCTAAAATTTCAAATCCAAAAAACATATATTGGCTCTAAGCCCCTATCATTTGGGGAGATGATCATTGTAGTTTATTGTACATAGACAAAAATGAGACAAAATATTCCCACATCCAAGCAGAGTTAGTCATCACTAAATATCTTTCCCAATCCTATTGGCTTCTCTCCTAGCTTTTTGGTGGCACAGAAAATACCCCAAGCATGTATGTATACAGACACACACACACACACATACACATACACACACACACACACATGCACACACCCTATTGTAGCTCAGTCTAAAATGATGAGGAAAGCTATTCATCTCGCTTTCTGAGATTCAGACACTAAAGGGCTACTGAGGCATGAAGCTTTTCCCCAGATCACTAGTCCAGAGGCAAACAAGATTCAACCACCTGATTGACCCTAGCTGACTCTGGATGACTACTTACAACATGGTGATTACTCAGTAATGTTCAATTAGGTCACAACTTTTCATCTACTTACCTTGATGATGATTGAAAACTCAAAGGAGAAAAAGAAATATCAAACACAGAAAATATCTCTTTGATTCTTTTATAATATCCAGGTCTTGTCACAAAAGGGGTGTCTCAAAGGGTTAGGGAGAGGGAGGTCCCCAGAAATTGCTCCTCCAAGCCACCTCCTATGAATCATTTCTCTGTGCCCTGAGGAGTCACATAAACTACTAAACTGGCAAGATTCTCCCAGGCTGTTGAGGTTTTAGTAGTCATATCACACTGTTAATTCCCACTGAGCTTGCAGCCAACTGGAACAGTAAGGTCTTTTTTTTTTTTTCACACGAACCACTGCTTCCCCAGGTCTTCCTGAATCTGTAATTGATTTTTTGAACAATGAAGGCTGAAACTAAGAGGATGAAATTTAATAGGAATCCAAGTAAATAAGCAGGAGTATACGTTTCTTTTTATTAAATTACACCTCGTTAGTTACCTACTATTTTCCAGTCTGCTGAAATCTTTTTGGATTCAGATTCTATCATGTCAAGTATTAGCTCTTCCTCCCTGTTCTATGTCAGCTGTAAATCTGATAAGTATGCCTTTTATGTCTTTATTAATAAAAATGTTGAAAGGGACAGGAGACAAACAATAGAAGGAGCCTGAGGCATACAGCTCATACAAGTGAGACTTCCCTCCATGTTGGCATAATGGATACTCTTCAGGAAATGCTGCTTAATCATCTAGGCATCCATCTGAATGTCCTATCATCTCCACTACATTTGCTGATCATCTTCATAAGGCTAACAAGAAATGCTTTGTCAAATTCAGTTAAAAAATACAGGCACACTATGTTTTTCTCTGTGAGGAATATTGTTAGATTAATATTTGTATATTCATATATCAAGGATTTGTGATTTCATAGATCCAGCTACCCTCTTCACAGTTCTCTTTCTAGTCTTTAAGAGTGGCTATCTATGAAAAATTCATCTCTTTACAGTCAATCTGGGAATGAGTCTCTTCTCATTTAGCTTGACTGGTTTTTAGACAAGAGATATGTATGATCCTTATTTGGGTGCTAGAGTTTAAGAAGTACATAGTAAGCTAGAGTGTGTGCAGAGGAGGGCACAGTAAACTAGACAGTATCTAAGCCTCATCAATACCACCATAACCCTAGGTATCCTAAAGAAAACGTATTTAAGATTTAGGTTTTACCTCTTGTCCGTGGTTCTCCCAATAGTGGGAGGAGGAATATATTTAATGTATAACATCGAATGGATATACGGTATTTAATTTTTTTATATAACAAAGAAATAAATGTTCACTTTACATGAAATGATCACTTCAAGAAACTGAATAACTAATAGCACTGACTATAATTTCATTCTGTTGGGATGTTGAGATTTAAACCTCATTGAAACATAAAGTAGTATATAGGATTGTTGAATACATATTGTTACATTTCACTTCAGCTCTGCACTGTTCTGTCAGTATCTATATCTACTGACCAGCCAGGACAGGGCTTATTCCCTCCTCTTGTTGATGGTTATCTTTTTTATTGCAGAAACTCCTTGTACGATAGCTCCATCTGATGGACCCAGGAGACCTAGACCTATCGAAGTTGCAAAATCAGCTTTAAGTTTAGATGCCTCCATTTTGAGATTAGTCATCTACTTAGGAAAGGTAACACAAAGCAGAAAATACAGTTAAGGGGGAAGCCTAGCTTAACCTCATCTCTGGGTTAACATCTGTTCCTTAAGTAGCATTTTGTTTTGAAATATCCTTTCCATGACTTCTAACATGAAACTCCTCAGCTGAAATCACCAGTGGAGTCAGTATTCTTTGTTATTGTCCAATTACACCACAAAGAATAGGCTGAATGATAGTCTGAAGGCTAGCAATGTTGTGGTTCTTGAATTGTTAGGTATGTTGCACTGAGGCACACAACCAGCTGATGACTCAGAACCACTTAGTTGAGTCCTCTTTGCTCTAGCCTACGTGTATGAGGCATGAATGATACTGCTAGACTTCACAATCAGGAGAAGAAGAGAGAAAAGAGGAAAGTGAAGGAGAGGAGAAGAAAGGAGGAGAGGACAGATGAGGAGAGGAAAGCCAGGGGCAGAGTCACTCCTTTAAAGGAAACTGAGTCACCAGCTCTTCCTGCTCAGTGGCCAATAAGGGTATTCCCCTGTAATTTCCAAACAGAAGCTCTTAAGCATTGTCACACATAGCCATAACAATCCAGAGACTCATCCTGAAAGCACCTAGACACTAGTACACATGGTTGACTAGAACAAGGAATGAGAGTTGTGTGCATGCCCTTTTTAAGCTCCAGTCATAGTCATCACCCAGTTTCTATTTCTTCTTAATGAGTTGCAAAAGTTGGTTTCCAGGAACTTCTACATGAAGAAACCTACCCTGAAGGATTTATCAAGCACAGAAAACTGGTTCTGGTGATAAGTAATCTGAGTTTATTCTTTCAATATCTGTGTACAGAAACTCTGATTAGGAATCCTCTTCCATGTAGCACCATCTCACCTTATAAGCCTTTTTCCCCTTTGCGTGGACTTTTAATAAACATTATTCTACTTCCAACATTCAAGAGAATGGAATTCATGATTTCATTATATATACAGCGTTTATTGCAGATAGCAGCAAAGCTGTAGCCAAGACAATATTCTGAGCCTCTAAGAAACTTGCAAAGAAACCCTCCTCCATTTTCCCATTCCAGGAGATGACTGGAGGAATACCAAGATATTGTGAAGAAAAATAATAGATTTACATAAAAAGATCCTGATCTGAATGAAATATATCTAACCAAGTTAAGTCATCCAGTATTCATGAAAGTAGAAATTTCTTTACTGGTATATTTAAATTTATCATGCAATGAACCCCATTTTTATTGGTCTATGAATGGTTTCTTTTAGTGAATTTCTCTTTTTTAAGTTCACGTTGTGAGATAAAAAAGAAAAGCCCATCATTAGATGCTTTATTCTCAGTTCACCAGATTTAGTTTATAGGTGGGCCAATTGGCATCTAATTTGAAAAATCATAACAAATGGATAAATCTGTAAGATATTGGAAAGTCTGAGCAAAACTTGAAGCATGGTTTGAAAGTAGTGGTTGTAAAACTTGGGTGCCATACAATATCAACATTTGATGAAATAGTTGTTTACTAAAATGTTTCTAATAAACAGATGTCTGACAAAGAAATGGCTAGTTTATGCTCACTTAGCTAGTGAATTGTCAGAATCCTTTCTGCACAAACAAGTCTTTTTCACCTCCCAAACTTATGTGTATATTCTTATACCACTGACAGGTCAGAATTATTTCTCCAATTCATAGGGCTCCCCTAAAGGCTTGTTTCCATTTTGCAAGTTAACTTGATGGAGTTTCTCTGACTTGTATATTGGTGCATGTGGTTTTGAATCATTAGTTAGTGTGTGCCTCAATGTAACATATCTAACAATTCATGAATCACAGTATTGCTAGTCTTCAAATTACTTTATCATTTCTATGTACTGTAATCGGAAAGTAATAAAGAATATTTGCTTACTGAGATGGGACCCAACTGGTGATTTCAGCTGAGTGGTTTCCTGTTAGAAGTCATGGAAAGGACGTTTCAAAACAAAGTGCTGCTTTAGGAACAGATGTTAAGCCAAAGTTGAGTATATAATTGTATCGCATAGATGGAGTTCCTTCATGTCCCAGATCAAATGCTAATTTCTCTAGGAAATTTTCTATAAGCTCTCTCTTCCTTTCTACTAGTCATCAATTATTGTCCACTTTTTCAGACACCACATAAGAATTTTAGCTTTTTTCATTCACACCTCATGCCCCTATTTAATATTATAGTTATTTGGGTATATAAGTTGTATATGTCTACTAAGTTGTAACATCTATGGGGGCAGGAACCATGTCATGTTTATCATGATGTGTTCCCCTGCAGCTAGCAGAATACTCCCATAGAGGAGTTGCACAATACAGATTTTTTGAATTTAATTTGGGTTTATAGCTAAACCATAGGGAGAATATCATAATCCAATACCTGATCAGAAATAGTTTCTATAGCATGTGAAATGGGTTATCTAGCTTATACTTGAAGACCTCTAGTCTGTGAGGTACATGCTGCTTTTCATAATAACCCAGTATATTCTGGAATGATTCTTACTGTTGGGAAGATTTTCCCTGTATCAAGCCTAAAACTGACTCTTTTCAGCTTTCCTAGTTATGTTTTCTGGTGCCAAACAGAATGAACATAATACCTCTTCCATATGCTAGCCCTTCAAATATAGAAAACAACTACTTTCCCCTCAAAATCTTCTCTCCTCTAGGTTAAACATTCCGTAATTCTTTCAACTAATTCTCATAAGGCATAATTTCAAAGGTATTCACTAGTTTGCCTTCAGATACATTGTAACTTTTAAATATACCGCTTAAATGGGTGTCCAGAACTTATCAAATTTTTTTGTGTTCTCATTGCAGCAGAATTCGGAAAAAAAATATGTCCTCCCTCATTCTGAACTCTATTCCTCTTTTAATTCAGTCAACCCTTGGTTAGCTTTTTGAGCTGCTGCATCATAATTTTGACTCATATGAAATATGCTAGATGCTGAAACCACTAGGTCCTTTTCAAATGGATTATTGTTTAGCTAGGCCTACTTCACCTTGTACTCAAGAAGCTAATGTCCAGACTCCAGCTGTAAGATTTTGCATTCTTTTCCATTAAATTTCATCCCAGCAGATTTGGAACAGGGTTCTAGCCTCTCGGGATCTTTTTGGATTGTGATTCTGGCATCCAGTGTGTTAGGGATCCCTTCCAGTTTTATGGATTCTGAAAATCTAATGAAATGTCATTCATTCTATTATCTGAGATATTGATCAAAAATATCAAACAGTACAGGACCATTGACAAATCCCTGGGGCACTTGACTCGAGATTTCAATTCAAGTGAACCTTATTAATAATTATTAATAAAATAAAATTAATAAAACATTAATAATTACTTTTTGGGAGTAATCATTCAACTAGTTAGAAAACAAAAGCAAAGAAGAATTGAATACTCAATTTCTTTTTATAAATGATAGCTTTTTTCCTATCTGCTCAAATTCTGTTTGTTTTTCAATCATTCGGACCGTGTCCAATTCTTTGCGACAGTGTGATTCATGGGGTTTTCTTGGCAAAGATGCTGGAGTGATTTGTTAGTGCCTTCTCTAGTGGATTTAGGCAAACAGGATTGAGTGACTTGCCCTGAATCACACAGCAGGTCTGAGGCCAGATTTGAACTCAGATTTTCCTGACTCCAGACCTGCTGCTCTATCCGCTGAGCCTTCTAGTTTCCCCATTCTACCTGAGTAGCTGGCATTTGTGTATCCCATTATGGTTTGCAAAGTGATATACAAATAAAATGTTCCAAAATTCTTTATGCAGTTTTAGGCTTTAAAAAAAAATCGCCTACGGAACTATCTTTGTATGTTGTCCACATCATTGTCAAGTATTTTGCAAAATCTAGGTAACCTATATCACCACATTCCCCTAATTTACCAGTATAACTTTTACAACTGTTTCCAAGTCATTGATATGAATATTTAATAGCAGAAGACCAAGGAAAGATCCCTGGAATCCTGTGTTAAAGTCTTTCCTCCAAGTTTATATCTACCTATTAATGATTAATCACTCTTTGCATCCAGTGATTCAACCAGCCCAGTATCCAGCTAACTATCCATACTCTTATCATGCCCACGCTGATCCATTGTCTAGAAGGTCATGAGAGATGTCATTAAAATTTTTGCTGAAATTCAAATAAATATATTGACAACATTCCCATGATGAACCACTTAATAAGCCTGTCCAAAGAAAAAAATAATAGTACAATACAACATCTGACATTCATAATAGCATTTTACATGTAGTATCTCATTTGGTCTTTACAACAAATGAGACCTCAAGCAAAGAAAACATGAGTTCAAGCATTGCTCCTGGCACTAGTATTATTTAGGCAAGTCATTTAACCAAATCTGTAGTTGGTATTATCTTCATTTTGTAGTTGAGAAAATTACACCAACTTTTCCTTGGTCCCACACTTAGCAAGAGTTAAGTACATTTTGAACCCTTTAACTCTGAATTCCATGTTCTTTATTATATAAAGGACTGCTTCAGAAAGCACTGAACAGTTATGCATCCTCTTCTGTCCAAAAGCATAAAATTGTCAAACCCCAGACCTTTGGATGGGCTCTGGCTATGCTGGACTTTGAAGCAATCTAATGTAAATGAATGAGATACTCATGGAGACACAGAGAAAATATACCCTGTTTTCCCAGTAAGAACCACATCCAAGAAGAATGCAAGACTTCACACTGAATATAAATTGAGTCTTGAAATTCCAATTAGATTATTTTCATGCTACAAAGATTGCACCAAACTTCTCTCTTGACAATCTTTTATTATGCAACCATGGTATTATAAGGGACTGATGTAAAGGTTAACGCTAGTAATGGATACCTTGCCTCTTTTTGGTTGTGTGTTTTATTGATTCTTTTTTATAGCCATCCCTCAATATATCCTTGCCCCACTCCAAAATTTTCACTTGTGGCAAAGGAAAAGAGTCGAGCAAAGTCAACAAACACAGAAACCACCCTGATCAGGATGTCATGTTCCACATCGATATTCCCATTTTCTCTAGTGCTTTATTATCATCGGTGCTCTGGAATTATTATCATTGTACTTAGTCTAGATATCTATTGATGTTATCATTAGTTATATGTGTGTATGTGTCTGTGTGTGTTCTATTTCTGCTTTCTTTGCTCTGTATTGCCTCATATAAGTCCATTTCTCTGAATTCTTCATATTTGCCATCTCTTATGGTACAACAAAACTCCAATATATCCATATACTATAATTTATTCAACTATTCCTCACTTGATAGGCATATAGTTTACTTCCAGTTTTGGGCTACCACAAAAGTGCTACTATAATGTTTCAGTGTAAGTAAGATCTTTCTCTTTGTCTTTAAGTTCTTTGGAAGATTTTCTTTTTTTTTTTTAATGTTTATTTATTTATCATTAGTTTTCGACATTCATTTCCACAAAATTTTGAGTTCCAAATTTTCTCCCCATTTCTTCCCTCCCCCCATCCCATAACACCTTGCATTCTGATTACCCATTCCCTCAATATGCCCTTCATTCCATCACAACCCTCCCTTTACTTACCCACATCTTCTCTCTTTTCTTGTAGGACAAGATAGATTTCTATACCTCATTACCTGTATTTCTTATTTCCCAGTTGTATGCAAAAATGATTCTCAGCATTCATTCTAATACTTTGAATTTCATCTTCTCTCCCTTCTTCCTTCCCCACATATCCCCACTGAGAAGGCAAGGAATTCAGTATAGGCTATCTATGTGTCTTTTTTGCAAAAGACTTCCATAATAGTCATGCTGTATAAGACTAACTATATTTCCCTCTATTCTATCCTGCACCCCCATTTATTCTATTCTCTCTTTTGACCTTGTTCCTTCCCAAAAGTGTTTACTTCTAATTACTCCCTTCTCCCATTTGCCCTCCCTTCTATCATTCTCCTCACCCCATTTGTCCCCTTCCCCCCTACATTCCTGCAGTGTAAGACATATTTTCATACCAAATGGAGTGAGCATCTTATTCCCTTGTTAAGGCAAATGTAAAGAGTAAATTTCACTCTTTCCCTCTCATCTCTTGCCTTTTCTCCTCCATTTGAAAAGCTTTTTCTTGCCTCTTTTATGAGTGATAATTTTCCCCATTCCATTTCTCCTTTTCTCTTCCCAATATATTCCTCTCTCACCCCTTAATTTTATTTTTTGCATCATCCCTTCTTATTCAACTCACCTTGTGCTCTCTGTCTATATATGTGTGTGTGTGTGTGTGGGTGTGTGTGTGTATAATCCCTCCAACTACCCAAATACTGAGAAAAGCCTCAAGAGTTACACATATTATCTTTCCATGTAGGAATGCAAACAGTTCAACTTTAGTGAGTCCTTTATGATTTCTCTTTCCTCTTTACCTTTTCATGCTTCTCTTCATTCTTGTGTTTGAAAGTCAAATTTTCTATTCAGTTCTGTTCTTTTCATTAAGAATGCTTGAAAATCCTCTATTTCATTGAATGATTCAGTTTTGCTCAGTAGGTGATTCTTGGCTTGATTCCTAGTTCCTTTGACTTCTGGAATATCCTATTCCACTCCCTTCAATCCCTTAATATAGAAGCTGCTAGATCTTGTGTTATCCTGATTGTATTTCCACAATACTGGAATTGTTTCTTTCTAGCTGCTTGCAATATTTTCTCCTTGACCTGGGAACTCTGAAATTTGGCTACAATATTCCTAGGAGTTTCTCTTTTGGGGTCTCTTTCAGGAAAAGATCAGTGAATTCATTCAATATTTATTTTGCTCTCTGGTTCTAGAACATCAGGGCAATTTTCCTTGATAATTTCATGAAAAATGATGTCTAGGCTCTTCTTTAATCATGGCTTTCAGATAGTCCCATAATTTTTAAATGGTCTCTCCTAGATCTATTTTCCAGGTCAGTTGTTTTTCCAATGAGATATTTCACATTATCTTCCATTTTTTTCATTCCTTTAGTTTTGTTTTGTAATTTCTTGGTTTCTCATAAAGTCATTAGCTTCCATCTGCTCAATTTTAATTTTTAAAGAACTATCTTCTTCAGTGAGCTTTTGAACCTCTTTTTCCATTTGGCTAATTCTGCTTTTAAAAACATTTTTCTTCTCATTGGCTTTTTGAACCTCTTTTGCTAATTCAGTTAGTCTATTTTTAAAGGTGTTATTTTCTTCAGTATTTTTTGCATATCCTTTGGCAAGCTGTGGACTCACTTTTCATGATTTTCTTGCATTGCTCTCATTTCTCTTTCAAATTTTTCCTCCACTTCAAAATCCTTTTTGAGCTCTTCCATGGCCTGAGACCCTCGCATATTTATTTTGGAGGCCTCTGATGGTAAGCATGGATGGAAGAAATACCAGTTCACTGAGAAAGTAACCTTCTGTAGTCTTATTTTTTCCCTTTATTGGTCATTTTCCCAGTCAATTACTTGACTTTTGAGTACTTTGTTAAGAGTGGGGAATATTCTGGGGACTTATAAATTCTCAGTTCCTCCAACATGACTCAATCAAGGGAGAGGAGTTACTCCTCTCCTGGACTGCATTCTGGTCTGGGAGCTACCAAAGCTTTTTTGCCTAGGATCTGCAAGTAGAATTCCCTTTCCACAGCCTCCACCAGCTCCATCACACCAGCCAGTACTCTTCTTCACACCCGGGCCACCACTCAGGAGTGACATCCAGATCAGTGGATCAATTCCCCCAGGGGCTTTAGGTCTAGGGCTCCAAAAATAGATGCTGCTGCTGCTGCTGACCTACTGCTGCTGCCGCTGCCACTGCTGCCACCTGGGGCTGGGGTATGGGAGGACCCTGCTCCCTTCTCAGCCAGGAGAAAAAGCTTTTTCACTGACCTTTGAAGTTTCTTTGGCATTTGTGGGTAGAGAGATCTGAGAACCACAGCTTCTGCTGAGGCTTCCAGCCCAGAGGCCTGTTGTGGTCCTGTCCCTGCTTCACTGTTTGGCGAAGGCTAGGTTCAGCTCTGTGGGCTGAATTTCATGCCCAGTGAGATAGACCTTTCCTGTTAGCCCTCCAGGCTACCTTGGGCTAGAAATCTCTTTCACTCTATCATTTTGTGGCTTCTGCTGCTCTAGAATTTGTTTAGAATCATTTTTTACAGGTATTTTATGAGATGTGTGGCAAGAGCTAGAGTATGTGCATCTTTCTACTCCACCATCTTTACTCCACCCCACCAGATTTTCATAGCAGTGAGATCAGTGGGTATGAACAATTTATTGATTTTCTTTTCCCATAATTATCAATTTTTTTCACAATGGTAAGACAAAGTCACATCTCCATCAGAGAAACTATGCCTAAGTTTCTATGGTCCCTCTAGTATCAATAATTTTTGCCACCTTCTCCAATTTGATTGGTGTGAAATGAAATCTCAGGGTTCCTTCAATTTGTTTTTCTTCTATTATTAGTGATTTAAAACACTTTTCCTTGTGAATTTCAATATTTTGTATTTGTAAAAAGCTGTTTTTATCCTTAGCACACTTATCTATTGTAAAATGGACCTGAGGCATATATTTGTATTCATTTTCTATAGATCATAGAACTCAAACTTTCATCAGATTTATTTAATGGATAGAATTTTCTCCACTCTATAACTTCTCTTTTTATTCTAGCTGTATTGCTCATGGAAAAAGGTTTTTAATTTTATGTAATGGAAATGATCTATTTTATCTTTTTTACTCCCTCCATTCCTTTCTTCCTTAAGAATTTTCACCTTGTACATATCTGAAGATCATCTCCTATTCTTATCTTTTTTAAATGATGTGACTTCTTATATCTGGGTTGTAGGTTACCTTACCCCTTCCACTTAAATGCTAGTTTCAAGAAATCTCAGTGTTGGGTGGAACTCTACTGACAAAAATGCAAATACATAGCTCCCTTCTGCTTCAGTAACTGATACATAATAACATGTCATAATATATGTAACATAATGATAATGTGGTTAAGAAATTCTTGTTGACTGATTTACAGGTCTACTCCACTGCCTTTGTTGATGTACTAACATAAATAAAGTTCTAGCACAGCATAGTAGAAAGAGCCCTGAACCTGGAGTCAGAAAACCTGAATATAAACTCCAACTCTGCTGCTTATTAGTTATATGGCCATAGACAAATCATTTAACTTCTAAGATTCTCAGTTTCCTTATTGATAGCATGAAAAGATTAGGCTGGATGGTTCCCCAAGGCCCCTTCTATTGTAAACAAATGTGAACATCATAAGAGGATTGAGAGTTTATTTCTATTACCTCTACTATCTAAAAAAAAATAAAAAGTAATATGAACTCTAGTTTCCAGGTCACTATTAGTTACTCCAAAATTGAAGCAGCCTTCTTTCTTAAATTCATATTGAGTAGCAAAAATTACATAGGGATGTATTCTCTTTGGATTTAGAACAGTGAAAGAAATGTGGAGGTTGCTGTAATAAACCCCAGACTTCAGATGCTTCTTCTAGACTTAATTAATAGTTGATTCCTCCTAGTGGGAAAGTAACAAATTTCCTTTTTGGAATATGATTTCTTTTACCTGGAGACATAGACAGGACCTGTTAGTACTCATTAGTAAAAGTTTTGGTAAGAATCAGAAAACATGTGCTTCTGCAGGATTTGGGGACATTTAAGCCTACCAGAGTGGTATCCCTGCAAAGCCAACCACTGTTCAAAAAGGCAAGTTTCTGTTGTTTATATAACATGGCAGCTGGAATGAGGACAGTGATAGGTCCTGTCCTCATTTGGGATGTAATGATTAATTAATTTGGAAAGACATTAATATGCTAGAGTTAATGTCATACTGATGTACTAGATAACACAGAGAAGCAGCGTGGAGCTAAAATTGGTGTCAGAAAGATATTAATACAAATCCTACCTATGATAATTACCAGTTAAATTATTCTGAGCAAGTCACTTAGCCTCAACTATGGTGGAATTGAGGGGATTGGGACAGCAAGTGGTTAATTATGGAATTTGAGTGAACCACACTGACTCTTCCTTGTAAATCAATTCTAGTTAACTCAGTTCCCTTTCTGTTCAGTTATGAGTCTAGTCTAAGTTCGATCTTGTGAGAAAACTTTATTCAATTGTGGGAATTGTGAGTGAACCTTATTTCATTGTTTGAATCTTGCCTTGCGTGGCTAGAAGCCAGACCATCTCTACCTGCTGTTAAGGGGCCCTTAACTAAGGACCTACATTATTCTGCCCAGAAACCCAGTAAGACCCAAAGATTAATGCAAGTTTCCTCACAATTGTACATCTCAAAAATCCTGTATTTCTTATCTGAAAATTGACCCCATATTGACTGATCACTTGTTGTTTCCATATTCCTTTGATTGTTCACAGACACTTGGAGAGATACACTATGTCTATTAGGACTAGAATTCCTCTTTTTCTGATTATAGAGAATTGCACCTGTTCATTCTTCCCTTCCCAATGAGGAAAGGCCCTCATCTTTCCTCTAATTAGAAACAAATTACCTAATGTTAACCTAACAGTTCATTGTTTCCTTATAATTAATTGGTCTTATTTGATTAATTGTTTTTAATGTATAAAAATCTATCTCCTCCTATATTCAGGGTCCAGCCCTAAGCTGAGGAAAGGGCCTGATCCCAATTTTTTAGGCATTTGGCAAGCTTTACTTTATAAATAGATATGCCTGGAAGCTCAAGATTTTGTTTTACCTGCCACACCTACCCTCAGTTTCCACGCCCATAAAATATGTAAACAGCATCTAATAGTTGGCAGAGGTGTTTTGGAAATCAAAAAGGATAATATATGTAAACTGTTTTACAAATCTTACTAAATACCATTAATAATAACTATCAACAATAATGGTTACTATCAAGGTTTGCAAAGCACTTTGCATATGCTATCTAATTATTATTGTTACCATAGGTTTAGGATTAGGGTTTGTATCAGCAAGCACCCCGACATACACAGAAGGGGTTTACTATCACAAGTTATTTGATTTGCTTTTCTAAAAGGAAAGGCAACTTTCGAAGAGTTAGCAGGTTGTTATTGTGTTTGTCCTTCATTCTCCAAGAGGACCATGACATCAAGATGATGACATGACTTTCAGTTGACTTTGATTTTCAGAGGGGTTACCAATCGCTTTAATGAAGCATATATATCATTCACCTTGTTCAGGGGAGTCAGTACCCCTGAATGTCAAAGAAAATACAGAGAATTCAAAGATCAACAGACATATCTTCCTCTGTCTGATCATAATCAATACATATATCACAATTCAACAGATAGGTCCAACCATAGTTAGCAGAG